>CAWUFW010009884.1:0-745232 GCA_963921515.1 Calotriton arnoldi
CCGTGACGGGGTGGTTGGTTCCTAGTCCCAGGTGGTGTGTACACATGTGTTACGCGATGTTACAATTTGGCCTGTGTGTCATATGTGGATGCAATGGTGGATGTGTAGTGTACACGCGCTGGTGGGGGGTTGTCCGCTTTTCCGCCCTTGCACTGTGTGCGCTGTTTGCGTGCACTTGTTGTGTGTGTGCCTACCTGCGTCTCCGCGGTACGCTGCGTCCTTGGTGGTGCATCAGCAGAAGCATGGGAAGGGCCTGCAGTGCTGGATTCATGCTCGGGGTGCCGCTTCTTCGTTGTCCGTGCTCTGCGTCCGTGTTACCGCCTCTCTCGAGGTTATTATAATTGTATGTTTTCCTGCTGCTGCAGCTTTGCGGGCGGGATGGGGCTGCTCCGATGACAGAGGAGTAGGGGGAGGAGTGGTTTGCTCACTCCAAGTGCGCATAAATATTTGGCCTCCCGGGCCAAACTGTCATGCGCACTTTCATGTTCTCCACGAAGGCTGCATTACAGCCAGCGTGGGGAACATGCCCAGGCTCCCATTTCCTGGCTGAGCACCGAATTACGGTGCGCAGACCAATCACAACGCTGCATTGCAGCATTGTGATTGGCTCAGGGGAGCCTGGTGCTTCCTGTTCTGGCCCCAGGGGAGGGACGGTGATGGAGAGACGAAGGAGAGACGCGGCAATCATGTATGTTTTTTATAAACCCCCCTGCCCCCACACCTTAGCCTCTGCCCCGATCCGTGCCAGCCGCCACTGCTAACCATAATCTCGCCTGGTCAGGGGTAGTAAGCGCTATATAAATGCAATTACAATTCATTTTTTTTTTAGGCACAGGGAGATTAAGTGATTTGTCCAGAATCACTGGATGCTGAGCCGACGCCAACACTGACGACATTTTCGGCACCATTTAGGGCTGCTTTCAAGGAGTCTGAACGTATGACATGGGCATTGCAAGTGTGTGTGAATATTCACAAAGTTATGAGTGCGAATCATCACCTTATTTATATTGAATTTCCCTGACCATCCCATTACGATCCCCCGGGTACACCCACAAATACTCATGTAGATGTTATTTGTGAACGCAGAAAAATCTGCGTGTTTTTGACATTTGTGACATGAGTGCATGTAAAACTCTTTTTTAATCACCTGCTGATTATGCTTGCAGTTCACAACTTTAGCTGTGCATACAAATGGCGCAGCGTGGGCGGGGCCACAGCAGCGTTTGCTATGGGCGCAAGATTCTTAGGGGCATTTTTAAGGGCGCAGGGGCATTCTTAGAGGTGCAACATTTTAAAAGATACTTGCCTTGCCCCGGGCGCTGGCAACCCACCCTACGCCGCTGCTTGCTCGTGAAGAAAGTTACTTTAAAATAGTCTGTTATTCCTCAAAAACATTTAATGGAACGTATTTACTCCTCCTACGGGTAAGGAAATTTCAAGCAGAAATCCGTACAATTTGAAATCCTGCCATTAGAAAGATCATTGACATGATTCTGATGACCAGGAAAGTAATTATCATCAGTAACGCTGTAATTATGCAACTATCCAGCCGTGGTCCGTGCAGGTAACATCGGTGGGGCGGTGTCAGGCCGGGTAGGGGGATTTCGAGGGACGATGCCGAGGGAAAATTAAATAAATAATTAATTTTCCCTCTGCATCGTCCCTCGAAATCCCCTTACACGGCCCCACCGCCTCACCGCTGTTACCTGCACGGACCACAGCTGTAACTATCGTTGCTCCTAGGGGATCATAGGGGTGGCTCCTTGTTTGGGGAGGCTGGACCACATATGTAGACGCATAATCAAAAGAAATATCTCGGGTGACATGTTTATTAGTGTAGCTTAGTAGAAGATCAAACGGACAACTCAAATGATCATCAAAATTTTGTTTCACAAGAACAATTTGATCTTTTATATGTATCATACAAAAGAAAAATCAAAGAAATCTAAGCTTGCAAGAAAGATGCGCCCACCGCAACACCCACTGCCCACCCCCTTTCACGCTAACCATAGCGTAAAGGGGGCCTTATGTACAAGGCCGCATTAAGCCACGTTAAATGGCTTAACGCTGCCTTGTACATAAGGTGCAGCCCCTATCGCCACCACAACGTCAATATAGGTGACGTTGTGGTGGCGATAGGGGCTTGTACATATGCCCCAATGTCTCTTTTATCCAGTTCAATCTTTATCAAATACACCCATTCAGGAGCTATGTACTTCTTGTTTGGCATTCTCACTCTCTTGTTGCTCTTCTTATTGTACCACTTGTTACAAACTTATCAGATGATGATTCTCTAGTGTTCACCTCTGATTCTTTGTTAGCACTTTCTTTTACTGCTTTGGCTGATTTATTACCACATTGCTCAGATTTGATATGCGGCACTCTCCTTCTCTCTCACACATTTTCAGACAGATCAACTTGAATCAAGCTTCCATCTTCTTTATTTGTTTGATCTGTTTGAATTTCATAAATTTCAATTTCTTAGTTTGCTCGAGTTTCATTTACTTGATTTCCATTTGCTTGAGCTTGAATTTGCCCCCCGATTCATGTAACAAGCTTGATTTTTACTTTGTGAGTCAGCAGTTTGTCTCGCTGTTTCTTCATCAGCAGCACACACTCTCCTTGTGTGAGATATGTGGATCAAATATGGCAAACCTCCACACTACACAGCCATAGTTGTCATTAAAATCACCTAATATAGTGCTTTGCTTTTTGACGAGGACCCATATGCCTGGCTGCAGATCATGACATGATTCTGTACTTGCAGAAGGTGTAGCAAGTGGCACCAAGTGAGAGATATTGAGTACTGTTTCAGTTACGGGCTTGCATTAATCTAAGATCAAATCATCTCTAATATTCACAATAGCTGTAGACGGTATTCCAGGAATCCTCAAGACCCTTCCCATTAACACTTTGCAGACACTAAACCCTGTGATTTAGTTCACAGTACATCTCATGCTTAGTAACACCAAGGGAACTGAATCAAGCCCTTTCAAAGAGTCGAAGCACACACTTTCTCCAACTTACCAAACCACTGCTTACCAAACCACTGTTGTACCTCTCAACCACACCCAATGCTTTGAGATGATAACTACAATGGAACTTCTGAACAATGCCTAATGCAGCATACAAAATACTCATGATGATATTCTTAAAATGCATTCACTTATCCGTCTCAAAGTTGGCATTCCAAACCTAGGGATCAACTCCCCTAAAAATAGCTTGACAAATGTTAGTGCATCCCACCTTCTTGTTGGCATGCCTCAAACCTCTTTGAAAACAGACAAATAATCAGTAGAGTATACCTCAAATTATTACATAGTGGCATCTTTATAAAATCACTCTTTATTCTTGAGAAGATAACTTCTGTTTTTCCTACATGGCACATTGTTACACAATTTTTCTTTCCCACATTATTTTGGTGACATACTGTGCATCTCAATCCTGTGTAATGTTTCTGAAATGAGGATTAAACCAAGATGTTTTGAAAAGCTTTACCATCCCATCTCCCAGGACCAAGCATCAACCTCGCTATCTGCAGTTGCATTGAATTTGGCAAGACAAACCTCCCACCAGTGTAACTCCACAAATTGTCTTCTTTTAATTTGCATCCTGCCCTTTCCCACTTTTTCTGCCCCTCTTCCGATATCTCATTGTGTACATCTCTTAACTTGTCAAGTACATGCAGTGATAGAGAAGTAACGGCGTTTATGTTTTCAACTGATTCTGAATTTTCATTTGTTTCCATTGGCAGTGTAGTACTCATTGTAACACAACATTTAGCAACCGTGTCAGCAAAGTTATTACCAATTGTAATCATGCCACCACCATGCTTATGGGCTGCACATATTACAAAGGCTATTTCCTTTGGCAATTTCAAAGCAAAGAGCACATAATAAGGCTCCAGGAAGGCTTTCATGCATTTGCCATACCAAGGTGCTGGATCCATGATATCACTATGAGTAAATCTCTGTAATAGTTTGTCAATCAAAGAAAAGTTGGGATTCTACTGATTGTAGAAACCCTTCTAGAAACACTCTCCCTTCTTGGTTGATGGATTAATTTCCAGAATCAAGAGAGATGCGACCCTTGGACACCTTCCTCACTCCTTTCTAAATTTGATGTCCCAGATAAATAACTCCTGTCTGACACTAACTTTGTAGGTGAAACCTCATGCCCATTATTACCTAAACGATTCAATAATGCAATGGTGTTTAACTTACAGCTCTCTTTTGTTTTTGCTGCAATCATCAAATCATTAATATATTGCACCAAAACTGGCTCTTGAAGTAACTTTAAAGATTACAGGAGACGCTAGGGGGCGTGCGACAAGATGGCCGCACCTTAGTGAGGCTCTGTCCGCCCTGACACTAATAAACATCATTTATCCTGATTCCGGGGGCTGATCCCGCCACCGATAGCTGTGGTGTGACCGGAAAACGTAGCGGCGCCCGAGGGGGAAGCCAGCGACCCACTGGGAGCCGCGGAAACGCTGCAGAAGTCCGATCTTAGCTGAGGCCTGTGAGGCGCGGTAACGGCCGGCTGAAACTCTGCCGACGAGCCCGCCTAGCGGCTGACGAGGTCCGGAGAAGCGCTACTGGGCCGATCCACTGACCGCCACTGGCCGTGAGCGGAGGGACGGGGAGGCACGAGCCTGCTGCGCAGAAGCCCAGCTGTAAATAAGTGGACCCGGGAGGCCGCGCTGATACGCCTGAGTGCCGAGAGTTCACTGAGGAGCTCCGGTGGAGAGTGCGACCACGAGAGCCTGGGGACTGCGGCCTATCGTGAGTACACGCGGCCTACTGTAAAGCACTTGGCCAGCCACACGGATATCACTCAGTATAACACCCCTACACTGACTTTACACGGAGGGGCGCTGCTGCGCCAGTAGATGTGGGACATCTATATTACAGAAACTGCGCGTTCTGGTCCCAACACGCAACGCACCAGGCCATAGCTACACACCACCTGCGGCCCGAACAGAGTATGCTGCCATCCTAGCCTGCGTCATCGAGTCAGAGGCCGTGTAGTAGGAGAGGATATAGGGGATGCGCCTAGATTGAAGCTGCGGGGCACCTGAGACATTGCAAATCGCTACTTATCCCCTAACCCCCACCGAGGGCTGCCCGCGCCCCGGAAGCCACACAGTGGAAGCACGCCACCAAGCAGGAGGAGCGCGTAGCCGATCCGATATAACGCAGGCCCTCTCTCACGGAGAGAAGTATAGGGCTGACCTGGAGGCTGCTGTTATAAGCGAGAGACTTGGGGGAGGCGCGAAGCCCGGCGCTACCTCGGCCTGACGTCGGACAGCGGCCCTCACTGCAATCCCAAGACGCTGCGCACGACTTAGCCACTGGGGGCCTTTAGATTGCACGGGAGGAGAGCTCGGTTGCTGCCTGCCACGAGGCGCACACGGCCCAACTGGCCGTAAACCCAATTGACTCTGAATCGGGAGTGAAGCTGGACAGTTGAAGGACACCCTCCTCGCTTCCTCACATAATCTCCAATTCCCTGCGTGACCGCTCGGGAGGGTCGCCCCACGCTCCCTGCACACTGATCGGAAGAGGGATAGGAGGGACCATGAAGAACCGCTATCCGCGTTGGGGCTTGACCATGCTCCACGAGAACTAAGCGACAGCACGCAACACAACTACGGACCGCAGCTGCAGGCGCAGCGGCGCGCACCCTGATTATTCGCTGTACAATGCGTTAGTGACACTACTCGCGGAAGAGGCTCTAGCGAGAGACGACAGGCGCAGACACATCTTACCCACTGAGCAGGCAGAGGCAATGGGGAAATTAGATGGGAAGCAACCTAAACTTACCTTCGACACCAGTAAGACGCCGAGGAGCCAGCCGACAGAATCGGATCAGGACAACACCAGTCCAGAGGCGCAAAACACAGACGAGGTGGACATGAAGACACTGTTGCACACAATGAAAACGAACTTCGCCTCTATAGAAGGGAAAATGGACTCCATATGCGCCAGAATGAACCAGATTACCCAAAAGATCGAAAAACAAGATGGGAGGATTCAGGAGGCCGAGGCGCGTATTTCCACCCTAGAAGACGATCAGGTACAGGCGGCGGGACAGCTTACCGACATTGACAAATTGCTGAAGGTGATTGCAGCCAAAAACGAAGATATCGAAGCCCGCTCAAGACGGAATAATATACGCATTACAGGCATTCCCGAGTCCACCAACACCGGGAAGCTTGAGGACTATGTGGAGCGGATGCTGACCACGTGCTTCGGCCAGGATGCTCATTGTGGAGAGAGCACATCGTACATTGGCGCCCAGACCTCCACCCGGTGCGGCGCCTCGGCCCATAGTCGCGAGACTCCTCAATTATCGCGACCGCGATACGGCCCTCCGGAGAGCCAGAGAACTGAAAGATGTGGTCTTCGAAAACAATGCCATCTCAATCTACCCCGATTTCACTCTCAATGTCCAGGAAGCGCGGAAGAAATTTGCTCCCATAAAGAAGAAGCTTCAACAGGAGGGCGTGGAATACGCAATGCTCTATCCGGCACGACTGCGGATTACCTACGAGGGGAAACAGCAGCTTTGCAGCACTCCACAGCAGGCGACAGACTTCTACAAAAGAATAGTACTGGCGGCCAAGAAGACAGCGCGTTCACCGACTTCCTCCCAAGATGATCTGGCACAACGCATAGTAGACTGAGCTCATCGTCTGCAGCCGAACGAGCCAATGACAACAGGTGGTCATACGAACATTACTGGTATGGATATTGGGCCCAATCTGCAGGTAACATAGCACAAGATTGGTGTAAGACAATTTGCCGTACTTGTAGGCTCACTTCCGAATGGTGGGGACATTACCGGACACAGTAACGAGGTGTCAGGGACCCTCTCCACACGCTACCAGAGTGTGGGAGGAGCTGTAGCGCCCCCTGGGACACACGTCTCCAAGGGTGCACCCCTGTCCCCCTGATGTGGGGTTTGTTCCGTTAGGCACTTGCCTTAATTGTTTGAATAGTTCGTTGCTGTCACCAAGGAACATTAATATCTTTAAGGGCTGTGTACTGTTATATTTGCTACTACACTGTGTAGCCATGTTTGGGACGGAGGATCCCCCTCTGACGTGCAGGCTACCTTACCTCGTCACAAGGCCTGAGCGCTACTCATTCAGGTGCATGGTGACGCATATGTTAAAAGTATCTCAAATGCCATGGGTTGCATGAGGAGGGTCTAATAGGGTGGGCAATGTACACAGCAAGTTGGGGTCGCCGTTGTGGGAGGGATGTTGGGGAAGGGGGGTAGACATTACGGAATTGGCTTTTTTTCGTTTCCATCCTTACAATCAACAGGTGCAGATACCACACAATAGCAGACATCAGTACAGAAATTGCGCGCATACGGCCACCCATGACA
The DNA here is from genome assembly GCA_963921515.1 of Calotriton arnoldi. Classification (NCBI taxonomy): domain Eukaryota; kingdom Metazoa; phylum Chordata; class Amphibia; order Caudata; family Salamandridae; genus Calotriton; species Calotriton arnoldi. Next base: position 7,399 of record CAWUFW010009884.1, read on the forward strand.
ACAGATAATGGCTGATGGGGTGCAAAAAACCAACTCCATGGCGGGTCTGAGCTTCCTTACCTGGAACATTAGAGAACTGGGGAACCCCCCAAAAAAAAGACACATACTAACCTACCTCGACAGACACCAGGTCAGCATAGCTATGCTACAGGAAACACACACCTCCCCTCAAACGCAACCACAATTCGCCACACGGTGGGCATCGCATAGGTATTTCTCTTCATATTCTACTTACTCCAGAGGGGCGGCAATCCTCATAAAACGAACGGTGCCGTACATCGAGGAAGGCTCGAAGCTCGACCCACAGGGGACATACTGTATGACATGGGGAAGATTGGCCTCAGACTCTGTAACACTAGTGAATAGCTATGGCCCTAATATCGATGATGAAGACTACTACATTACCTTATGGGCACAAATTGTGAACATAGGCTCGACCCATCTAATATGGGGGGGAGATTTTAATCTAACCTTGCACCCGCTTCATGATCGTTCCCATCCTATGCCTCATCACTACTCCAAAGCGCAACGCCTACTCCAGCAAATAGTCGCTGATAATCTGCTAGTAGATATATGGCGCCACCATAATCCGACATGCAGCGAAGGCACCTTTCACTCGGCAGTGCACAACACCCGGTCCAGGTTAGGCATGAGGCTTGTATCACAAGATATCGCGTTACATACTCTCTCCTCCCGGCACCTCGCGCGCACCTACTCAGACCACTCCCCTGTGTTAATGCTAGTGACACCCCCGGGGATGACCCCACAGCCTAGACAGTGGCGCCTACAGCCCACGATGCTTTTAGATGAAGTGTTTAGATCCGAAATGGGAGAATTGCTAGAAGAATACTGGAGACTCAATATAGACTCAGTATCGTCCCTGGCCACGGTATGGGAAGCGATGAAGGTCACTATACGGGGACACTGTATGGCCAAAGCGGGGGGCATTCTCAAAGATATTCACACTACCATAGCACGATTGGACAGTCAGCTTAAGCAACTAGAGACAGAGAGGCAAGGGAAAAGCGACGTCCGCATAATGGCTAAGATACGGGAGACCCTAACAGAATACCAGGAGGAGGCAGAGCGGGAATGCCTCTTTCGAGGCAAATATCACAAGGCGAGCCGCTATGGAGAGGGGGAGCGCCCTGGCAAAGCCCTTGCTGAGACTATCCGACCGCCCAGAATGGCAAATCATGTCCTCGTCGTCCGAGACAGAGAAGGAGAGATACACCGGGATGTGACGGCTATAGGAGAGGTTTTCACTACACACTACTGAGCATTGTATTCGACAGCTGCGGCACGACAGGATGAGACCCCACAATACTTGCAACAGATAGAACTAGCTTGGCTCAGCAATCGACAGAGGGAATTTTTTGCGGCTGACTTAGAGGTGGATGAAATACGAGAGGCTATCATGCAGATTAGTAACGGCAAAGCACCGGGAATAAACGGCCTCGGCATAGAATTTTATAAAGCATATGTAGACACTTTGGCTCCCCTCCTGAAGGCAGTATATGAGGAAGCGGCCCAAACGGGGACACTTCCGCCTACCATGCGAGAGGCAATGCTGGTCTCCCTTCTAAAGCCTGGAAAGGCTCCTGAATCTACAGACTCGTACAGACCACTGTCGTTGATAAACTGCGATGCCAAGATATTGGCAAAGGTATTGGCCAATAGGCTCACTCTTCTAATGGATGGGCTTATCAGACCCGACCAAGCCGGATTCATACCCAACCGGTCAACCTCGCACAACCTGAGGACCCTATTCTCTATCCTGCACGATATAGATCAGGAGGAACAAGCGGTGGCGGTATTCCTGGACGCCACTAAGTCGTTCGATTCTCTGGAGTGGGGGTACCTTATCGCAGTATTGTCACACATGGGGTTCCCTCCAGGCTATTTAATGTGGATCAAACTGTTGTATAATAAACCATGCGCCTCCTTGATGCTGAATGGAAAGCGATTCCCACCCTTTAACATCACCAGAGGCACGCGACAGGGCTGCCCCCTTTCACCCCTATTATTCGCAATAGCCATGGAACCGCTTGCGGCCATGTTGCGCCAACATCACAAGCAGTATGCGCTCGATTACCCCACGAGACTTGTTCTAATATCACTCTACGCAGATGACATCACACTTTATGTGCGTAACCCCGCGGAAGGCCACAATGCCATGATAAGGGAAGTTATAAAATTCAGAGCCTTTTCGGGTATCACTATCAATTGGGGAAAGTCCCAAATCATGCCACTCACGAACTGCACTACGATATTCCCAATGGATTACCCGTTGGTATGGAGCGATAATGAAGTCCGATATCTGGGAATAAACATCATTAGAGACGCAGAGGAGCTTTTGCGAGCTAATTACGGAGTAGTCCTGACTAGGGTAGAAGACCTAATTACTAGGTGGATAGCTATGCCGCTTTCCCTTGCAGGCCGAATAGCCTTAATGAAGATGGTCATTATACCCAAATTCTTTTATCTTTTCACAAACATCCCCTACCCTCCTGGACGACCATTTTTTGCTAGACTAAGAAGCCAACTCATTCGTCTTGCATGGGGTGGCAAGCAACCCCGGATCCAATGGCGCACCCTCACGCTACCGTTCGCTCCGGACGGGTTTGAAGCACCCGACCCCAAACTTTACTACCTTAGTGCGCAAGCACACTACGCTGCATACTGGCTTGCACCTCCCCCCTTTATGACACACTTGGCAGTGGAACAGGGGCGTATGGCGCCGCTCCCCTTGAGGGGATTCCTGGGGGTGGACGATGTGACTGCTGGAGGAAAAAGGTCTACGGTGGCCTGCACAAATAAAGCGTGGCGCGCTATCGCCAAAAAATCCCAAGCTTCCATGCTATATTCCCCATTACTCCCCCTCCTCGACCAGCATAATCTGCCAGTCACACAGGAAGGAATCTGTAAGCGTATGCTCATTCGACTGGGGTTCCACACTTGGGGGATATGTACAAGCAGTGCCTCTTCAAGAGTGCGGTCGAGTTTCTAGGAGACACGCCACCTACCACTCTGGACAGATTTCTATATATTTGCTTACACCAAGCGGTTAAAGCTGCCACTCCCGCATTCCCGTAAGAACCCCCCACACTACTCCCATTGCACCAACTGCTCCGGGGAGGAGCGTCGCATGCCGTATCTCGTATCTATAAAACCTCCATAGGGGCGGGGACACACAATACTATAAAAGCTAAGCAAGGGTGGGAAACAGAGCTGGGACACTCTCTCACGGAGGAAGCTTGGACAATAAGCTGCCAACAAACCGAACGCATCACCGCTAGCAGCAGGTTTAGAATCCTTCACTTTAAATTCCTCCATAGAATGTACTATACCCCGGTAAGGTTACATAAGCTCCAGTTAAGGGAACATGATCGATGTGATCGTTGTCGACAGGAGGGGGTGGGATTTCTACATTTATCGTGGGAGTGCCGATCCATAGCAAAATATTGGTCAGACGTGGAAGAAGCTCTGGGCGACATGCTAGAGACGCAACTGGACCTTACACCAGAAATGGGGCTCCTAGGTTACCTCCCAAATCACAAAGGTCACGCTAAACGTTTTTTGGCGCTGGGCCTACTAGTGGCTAAATGACGAATAGCTTGCAGATGGGGGCGGGGCAGGGCACCGAAGTTCAAGGAATGGTTGACTGACCTTACATATTGCCAGGAACAAAGTGATATTTACGCTGAACTATTACCCATTCGCTCACGACCCTGTGACATTTGGGGACCGCTCACTCGGTATATGCTCAAGATGACCGCGACAGACACGGAGGGTGGGGCTACACCATCATAAACAGCTTGCCACACTGAGATTGACAGGACACACGGCCAAGCGGACGACACCTGAGGGGGAAGCCGGGCGTCACTTTCGCCAGACATACTTCAGTCAACTGTTATGTGCTGAAACTGCTATGTCCAAATTTAAGTCGGGAACTAGACTGCTGTACTCAGGACTGACCAATGTAGCATCTATCATACTCTGCGACTGTCACATTGACATAATGAAATAGGTTGAGGAATGGGCTGAACAGATTGTTGCTTACTAGAACCAATGGGAAATGGCTATCGCCTCCACTGCGCAGGGGGTGTGCTGAGGGTGAGGGCCGGACTATTCACAATTCCAGTTAAACATTGACCTGGGATATCCGGAGACGTCCAGTGCGGTAGTTTCCATACTTTGATAATGATAGCTCCTGCTATGCTGAATCAGGTTGCGCTCCATGATCACGAGGAGGCTAAATCAAGAGCCTACTATGGGACTCTGTCCACTGCGCAGGCACCTGACGAATGTTACAGATTGAGACTGATGTATTTAAAGTTCCGATCTGCACTGAAATGACAAACCTACGAGATGCCAATGTAATGTGTACCGTTTTTTGTATTTGTAATACGAATGTATTGTAAAAATGCTAATAAACAAAGTTAAAAAAAAAAAACTTTAAAGATTCCAAATCTTTTTTAAGCACTTAAAGAAAATAGAAAGACTCTCTATTTACTCTTGTGGGATCTTCTCCCAAACTCGTACCTTATCTTTAAATTTAGATGCAAAAAATACTGGTTATCCTCATGTAGAGTAATGGAGAAAAATTAGGAACACAAATAAGTCACTGTGAACCACTCCACATCTGCTGGAATTTGATACAACATTACTGATAGATTCAGTACCACAGAACAACATGGGACTACGTTCTCATTCATTTTTCTCAAGTCTTGAACTATTCTCCGTTTCTCATTAGGCTTGTGAAGACCCATTATCGGTGAGTTACGGTATGCCCCCTAAATATCAAAACTACAATATCGGTGGAACAGAATATCGAGGACAAAGTATCGGAAAAAAAATACTGACAGTAAGTATAGATTTTCTAAACCTAGCTCCACATATATGTACCTACGGGCAACATATATCTTCAAGGTACGTACATATGGAGTTAGGAATAGTAAATCTATGCTTCCCTATATGCATTTACCTACGATATTTTGTCCCTCGATATTCTGTCGTCAATATTCTTGTACCACAATAGTGTTGGTGTCGATATTCAGTAGCACAGTCATGAATTACATGCCCCCCAAAACTTCTAATAAAAAATCCTGCTGCATCATTTTTTAATTTGGGGAATGCTTGGATACACAGCATCTGGTTTTTCTGATAATCTGTTTTGGTTTTACACTTTTTCTGAGCCCTATACATTTTGCAGTAAAATCTCAAACCTCCCTTTTTACTGTGTGTCTTAAATCTGGAGGCAAGTCCTTATCTGTGAGAACCGGGAATATACCATTTCAGACATTTTATGATTTAATCTTGAAGTCAAAATTTGAATGTAGACACCATTTGGTGTACAATAAATGTCATAATTCAATTAACACAATAGGTCACGGCTTAACTGATTTACTAGACTGGTTTCACTAATCATGAATTCATGTACATTTATGGTTGAACCTATGTTTACTGGAACACCTGCTGACATCATGTTAACTACTTGTTTACTTGAAATGCCTGCTACCTGGACTTCTTGTCCCGAGAGGAGTAGGTCAGGAACTTCCACCAGTCCAACTCTGGAATGTGGAGCACAAGTATCAACCAAAAAGGATACAGGATGGCCATTAAGGTCGTATTCTGAAAATGGGCCATTCTGGTCTACCTATAAGACTGCATCAAGCATACAGGCTTCCTTCCCTCTCAGGCACTCTCATTGTGCCTGATTTGGTTCTTGCAGTACTGTGAGGGTAGCCGCAAATTATGGAAATTAATGACTAATCTTGGATTCTCTTACTTGGAGTCGAACTGCATTATGTTGAAACTGGAAATGTTGTACAAATTATGTCGTTATATTCTGCAACTGAGGTGGAAGAGACAGAGACATAATTCTGTAGAACTGACCTATATTCTGTATAGGTGCTGATGGGATTTGGACCAATGACTAATTCATTCCATTCTATGAAATCATATTCTGTTCCTTACGGTTCATTTGTGCCATCATTTGTGTTCAATTAGCATATGGCTTTACATTAAATCTGCAACTATTCTTCCAATTACCTTCTTTACCACAAATGTGACAAGCTCCATATCTCTCCATACCAGTATTAGCATTGGTATTGAAACCCCTACCTCAAAAACCACCTCCGCCTCTTGTAGGACCCTAAAACTGTGTACCACCTCCGTGAGGTACCATTGCTTGCCCTCCTTGCTGAAAGAAGTCAGTATGCACCAACAACAATTTGTCCTTCAACAATTTATTTTTAGATCACAATAATCACTGCAATATTTGTATAGGCTAAGATTTCATCAAGTGACTTTGCTTGCCAACACATCACACCCTGCTGAAGCTGTCAACTCTATTCCGGACACAAGCCAAACTCAAAAGCTAAAACAAAATCTTCCATTCCACTCGATTGCCATGTAAATCTGCATCAATCTAAAAGTCCATAAATCCAATCTGCTCCGTGGTACATGAACATATGCTCCTCCTGGTAATTCTCTGAAAGGAAATTCTAATTCCACAGTATCATGCTCAGAATCACTCATTCTTCAGTGACTTTAAAGAACATTCATGCCTGTACATTTTCATATCACATTCTCCCAATCTCTAATCATTGCCATAACTGTTCTTAAATTAGCGCCCAACTGTATGTGCCTCTTTTTGCAGCTCATGCCCTGTTTGTTCAATTATATATTGCTTACAAATTCTTCTTTTGTTCAAATCTACACCCATCTAATTCACCACTCTTTCAAGTCTCTCATGTGCATGACAAGCATGCTTTTCTGCTTCCAAATTTAAATACTTTTCTTATTCCAATTGCAACAAGTTCAACAATTCATCATATCTCTTTCTGCATCTCATTTTCTGTTTGTTCAATTACATGTGGCTTACAAATTCATCTTTTGCTCAAATCTACACCCTTTTAATTGGGCCCTCTGTCATGGTTCTCATGTGCACGACAAGCGTGCTTTCCACTTCCAAATTTAAATGCATCAATTCATCAAATGTCAATTTCGGAACCCTATTTTGATCTATTTGAATCAATACTTTGTTGTAAATTCAATTTACTCATTGAAGTACCATCCTGAGAAACTGCTGCCCCCCTCTTCAGTGAGAATTCTAATTCTGAAATGCCAATCTCCGGATCCAATTCACTAATCTCATTCTAAGGTGGCAAAATAGTCACAGTTAACAGTCCATCCATCAATTCATTCTCTTCAGCCGAATCACACTTTTTCTAATTTTTTATTTCTTTTGATTTGTCCTTTACTGGATCTTTGGTAATCACAGGAAATGCCTCCACTGTTTCTAACAATTCAGTACACTGTGTATTTTGCCACAAATGCAACCTAGTATCCATCCAATCTGCATAGCCTTATCAACATGACCTCTCAACATTTTCTGTTGCGCCCTCATGTCGGCTAACAAATCCTATTCATTCAGTGCTTAAAACTGTGCAGATCTTGGTTGCAGTTTTGTGTCAAACACTCTATATTTCAAGTAAGCAGGTTTCTTCAATTCAAATTTACCATTCTCAGGAAATTGAAACATTTTGTTATTCGAAGTAGCTTTGTGCCACTCTTTTAGCCATATGCAAAAGAAACAATTGATGGACGGAATGCTGGACAATGCAAACATTCAACCCCAGTCACAAAGATCAGGGTTAAATCCATCATTCTTTTGCTCACCACACCACCCCAGTTTGGACCCAGCCATATGCAAATCAGTCTTGACCCTGTTCCTTGTGGGAACAGTCCAGCCCGAACTGCCAAGCCAGGTCCTCCCTGGACCAGAAACAAGCATCCTGGGACCAGTTTTAGGGCATCACCCTTCATCAGCCAGGCTAGCTTGAATCATCCAGTGGTGTAGTGAGCACGGGACCCACATCTGGGCATACCCTTCCCACATAGGGCGACATATGCAAAAGAAACAATTGATGGACAGAATGCTGGACAATGCAAACATTCACTCCCAGTCACAAAGATCTGGGATAAATCCATCATTCTTTTGCTCACCACACCACCCCAGTTTGGACCCAGCCATATGCAAATCAGTCTTGACCCTGTTCCTTGTGGGAACAGTCCAGCCTGAACTGCCAAGCCAGGTCCTCCCTGGACCGGAAACAAGCATCCTGGGACCGGTTGCAGGGCATAACCCTTCATCAGCCAGGCTAGCTTGAATCCAGTGGTGTAGTGAGCACGGGACCCACGTCTGGGCATACCCTTCCCACTTAGGGCGACATATGCAAAAGAAACAATTGATGGACAGAATTCTGACAATGCAAACATTCACCCCCAGTCACAAAGATCTGGATTAAATCCATCATTGTTTTGCTCACCACACCACCCCAGTTTTGACCCAGCCATATGCAAATCAGTCTTGACCCTGTTCCTTGTGAAAACAGTCCAGCCCAAACTGCCAAGCCAGGTCCTCCCTGGACCGGAAACAAGCACCCTGGGACCGGTTTCAGGGCATCACCCTTCATCAGCCAGGCTAGCTTGAATCCATTGGTGTAGGGAGCACGGGACCCACGTCTGGGCATACCCTTCCCGCTTAGGGCAACATATGCAAAAAAAACAATTGATGGACGGAATGCTGGACAGTGCAAACATTCACCCCCAGTCACAAAGATCTGGGTTAAATCCATCATTCTTTTGCTCACCACACCACCCCAGTTTGGACCCAGCCATATGCAAATCAGTCTTGACCCTGTTCCTTGTTGGAACAGTCATGGCCGAACTGCCAAGCCAGATCCTCCCTGGACCGGAAACAAGCATCCAGGGACCGGTTTCAGGTCATCACCCTTCATCAGCCAGGCTAGCTTGAATCCAGTGGTGTAGTGAGCATGGGACCCACGTCTGGGCATACCCTTCCCACTTAGGGCGACATATGCAAAAGAAACAATTGATGGACGGAATGCTGGACAATGCAAACATTCACCCCCAGTCACAAAGATCTGGGTTAAATCCATCATTCTTTTGCTCACCACTCCACCCCAGTTTGGACCCAGCCATATGCAAATCAGTCTTGACCCTGTTCCTTGTGGGAACAGTGCAGCCCGAACTGCCAAGCCAGGTCCTCCCTGGACCAGGAAACAAGCATCCTGGGACCGGTTTCAGGGCATCACCCTTCATCAGCCAGGCTAGCTTGAATCCAGTGGTGTAGTGAGCACGGGACCCACATCTGGGCATACCCTTCCCACTTAGGGCGACATATGCAAAAGAAACAATTGATGGACAGAATGCTGCAATGCAAACATTCACCCCAAGTCACAAAGATGTGGATTAAATCCATCATTGTTTTGCTCACCACACCACCCCAGTTTGGACCCAGCCATAAGCAAATCAGTCTTGACCCTGTTCCTTGTGAAAACAGTCCAGCCCAAACTGCCAAGCCAGGTCCTCCCTGGACCGGAAACAAGCACTCTGGGACCGGTTTGAGGGCATCACCCTTCATCAGTCAGGCTAGCTTGAATCCATTGGTGTAGGGAGCACGGGACCCACGTCTGGGCATACCCTTCCCGCTTAGGGCAACATATGCAAAAGAAACAATTGTTGGACGGAATGCTGGACAATGCAAACATTCACCCCCAGTCACAAAGATCTGGATTAAATCCATCATTCTTTTGCTCACCACACCACCCCAGTTTGGACCCAGCCATATGCAAATCAGTCTTGATCCTGTTCCTTGTGGGAACAGTCCAGCCCGAACTGCCAAGCCAGGTCCTCCCTGAACCAGGAAACAAGCATCCTGGGACCGGTTTCAGGGCATCACCCTTCATCAGCTTGAATCCAGTGGTGTAGTGAGCACGGGACCCACATCTGGGCATACCCTTCCCACTTAGGGCGACATATGCAAAAGAAACAATTGATGGACAGAATGCTGACAATGCAAACATTCACCCCCAGTCACAAAGATCTGGATTAAATCCATCATTGTTTTGCTCACCACACCACCCCAGTTTTGACCCAGCCATATGCAAATCAGTCTAGACCCTGTCCCTTGTGGAAACAGTCCAGCCCAAACTGCCAAGCCAGGTCCTCCCTGGACCGAAAACTAGCATCCTGGGACCGGTTTCAGGGCATCACCCTTCATCAGCCAGGCTAGCTTGAATCCAGTGGTGTAGTGAGCACGCGACCCACGTCTGGGCATACCCTTCCCACTTAGGGCGACATATGCAAAAGAAACAATTGATGGACAGAATGCTGGACAATGCGAACATTCACCCCCAGTCACAAAGATCTGGGTTAAATCCATCATTCTTTTGCTCACCACACCACCCCAGTTTGGACCCAGCCATAAGCAAATCAGTCTGGACCCTGTTCCTTGTGGGAACAGTCCAGCCCGAACTGCCAAGCCAGGTCCTCCCTAGACCGGAACAAGCATCCTGGGACCAGTTTCAGGGCATCACCCTTCATCAGCCATAAGCAAGTATGCGTGCCAGAATTTACAAGCATCTCATGCGCCAGGCTTCCAACTGGTGAGAGGGATTGTGGTTCTGTCAGTGAGTTATTTTTAGATTTACCCAGATTTGCACCCATTGTAATTTCAATCAAACTTCACACTACGTCACAAAATTAAACAGCAATGTCATCATAAAACAATATCTTCAAACGCAATAATTCGTGAACCAAAAACAATAAGTAATAAAACCGGTGTCTGTGTACTGGGAAACAGAATGGAAAGCAAACTCACCACAGGTGAAAGTAGCACTTCAAGGCACTACCCAACCACATACACACTGAGCTAGGTTTCGACCAATGATGACCTATGCTGGAATCAGTAAAACTTACCTTTGTGCAAAGAATAAACCCCTACTATTCCACTCTCAATTAGTGCTTCTCACAGCTAGCCTATTGAGGAATTTATAAACGTCAACCTATATTTAAAGCAGGCACCACAACTTTCAACTTCAACAGACACCCTTATTTAAATCGAGTTCCCTAAAAAATGTCCAATTTCTTCACATAAAATACAGTGCCAAGACACATAGATCATCAAAACATTTATTAATGCACCATCATCAACAGACCATAATATGGCACATAACACACATGACACAATACCCGAAACACAATATAGACCCAATCACCAAAACACACAAACACCTGTCGCAAATTACACAGCGCAAAACATACTACCTTATTAATACTCACCAATCCATTCTTCTGAAATGCACTGCTAGATCACTTTTGTCTGACTCTCAATGTCTGAACCAACGCTGTCCACCACTCATGGATTCTCCTACTTACTAGTTTAACGGTTCACTAATTAGCATCCTAATTAGTACTAATTACTACAAATTAGACATTGCCCACATTCTCCACCAAATAACTGTTGCCGCTCCACCCCTAATTAATTAAGGCCGGTTAGTAGGCAAGAAAGGGAGAGTACTGAACTTTACCGCTCAGTCAAGATCATTAAGAAAATCTGCTTTTCCCAGTTCTCAGTATTTCTGGATTCATTCAAATAACAGTATTGTAATAGAAAGCAAAAGTCATTATAGTCAAGCGAATTAGCATAAAATCAAAATCTTAATAATGCAAAAAGCCAGACTTTGAAAATTAAAAAATAAACAAATGTACATCCGGTAAATAATCAAATGATAAATAGGCCTAAAAACAAAAAGGACCACTAGCATCTAGCCCTCTCTAAGCAACAAGCAGAAAGGTATGAAATTAGAATGGACTCTTCCCCAAATAGTATGTCTTTTATAATTCTCTGGACAAAGAAAACACAAATTCATAGCATGATAAGACAGCTTTGTTTGCATACTCCTGTGGCCATGAAATGTAATTCAGAAAGGTCCTTAAAATGTGCAGAAAGTGCTTTTGATAAAGTTTCTCTCCCTGATCATGTTTGCAATTATATGTGGTTAAACGCGAAACATCCAATCTCCTCATGAGTGATAGAGAAAATGCTGACTTGGGCTCTAAATACCCCCAGCAGCCCGCATTTGAAACATCAACACAGAACAGGCTTTTCCAACGAGTAGCTCATGAGCTACTGGTAGCTCTTCATCTACCTGTAAGTGACGGACAGCTATGTGCAGCCCAGCCTACTAAACTAGAATTAAATTGAAAGTGTGTATTTGAGACGAGAGTGAGTGTATTTTTTTTAAACTGACAAGCTGAGGTTTGGAGAAAAATAGTTGCATTTTCAATACATATTTAAAGCTGATATTTGAATAATAAATCATGCTATACTAGGGAGACTTATTATTATTATTAACTTAGGGCCTGAGCATTGCACCTATGGGTTTTATGTATTACCCATGCGTGGCATTACACATTGAAAAAGCATTTTTTACATTACTTTTGGCAATTATGCCTGATGCTCTGAGGTGTTTAATGCTGGTAATCTTGCATTTGGTGGCCACTAATGTAATCGTGTCTGATGTGGTCACCGAACCAACTCTAATAATATTAGTCGTGTTGGGAACTAAGGTTCCGAAAGCTTTGTAGGCTTGCGGTTAACAATGGTGGTTTATTATATAGTTCTTTCAGACATAAAAATTGTTTTCCCATAGACACTTAATATTGACTGTCTTTATGTTTTCTCAGAGTTGAGAATTAGTCAAGCTTGATGATCTATCTTCATCGCTTTCCTTTTTCCTACGGACCTTTGCAAAAGAATTCAACTCGGGTAAGTGTAACAGGCCTTGTTAAGAATCTCAGCACCTTTTCTTAAGTCACTCTCTGGTCCAACTGCCTTGGACTTATGATGGTTTTCTTTTCCTCATCCCGAGCTCTCCTTCTGATCCTTTCCATTTCTTGTAAGACCCTCACAGTGGTTTGCGTTTACTCCTGGGGTCCTTAGCTATTGTGATAGTGTACCATTCTTCTTAAAAGGGAAGATGTGGTTCAGGCTTCTTTACATCTGAGAAGAGAAAAAAAGAAAGGCTTTCCACCAGTGCTGTACATGTTTTCTTCTATTGGTTTGATTAGACTGCAGTTCTACTCAAGTAGATATAGCGCAGCATAATGGCAGTCCTATGTTTACCTTTCCTCCTAAATTATGTCTTCATGGGGGAAAATATTAGATGAAAGAAAAACAATGAACATGAATAGAAAACAACTTTGGAAAAGTTCTCACAAGGTTTCTTCAACCTGTCCCTTTTCCACTCACTCGAGAGGCCACAATCCTCCTGGAATGTGACATGCTATTGAGCCTCCGTCGTTGGCGTCCACTAAACTTCCGTCCACATGTTCTCTGGATCCTCCTCTCTCTCCTCCTCACTGATATCACTGCAGGCCTCGGGTCCAGGCTCTCAGGCACTTGTTCCTGCCGTCACGTCCATCTGCTCTTTCTTGATTCACCCAGGCTTTCTGCTTCCTCTTTGTTCTCTTCCTATTAAAACCAGTCCATTTTTAATGCTGCTGCGCGCTTTTCCTTGCTTCTTTCTCCCACATTTCCTTTCCTTAGTTCATCTTCCCTTTCTGGTGTTTCTCTCTTCTTTTGTCCTTTTCTCTTTCATGTATTCTCCCTGCCTGACATTGTCTATCCTCTTCTTTCAAGTTCCCAGGGAGCACGTCGGCTGATCACTCTGGAGCTCCAAGTAGGTATGCTTCTCTCCTCCCACTCTGGGTCTCCTCACAAGTAGCTTGTGATGATTTTCATTGAACATGAGTAGCTCTTATTATAGAAAAGGCTGGAGACCCCTGATATAGAACACTGAATCGTGACACTGCACAAATAAAACTAGAGTTTCCACAAGCCAGTATTTTTTTTTTTTTAAAGATTGTCACTTTTTTGAAATTTTCTTTCTTTGTTTCGAATTTCTGGGCTACTCTGGGGCTTTGTTCATATTTATTTTACTTCACAGTAGTCACCTGAGCCAATCTACTTCCTAATCCCCTTACAGGCCTTCACCTGTTATGACTCCTCCCTCCTAAGAGAGTCACGTGTTCTGACCTCTGAACATACCACTACAACTTCCTTTACCACTCACTGGCGGCCCTAACTTAACTTCTCCTTCCAAGACGTCCCCCATACACACAGCTGAAGGGTGCATCGGTTAAAGGTGACTTCCAGTGGCATCTCGCATGATTGGGCCTGTTAGGGCCTGTGGCCACAATCCCTTCCTCCCTCCCCTCACCTACTATTCCATGAACCCACCCATCCAGCTCTTGGTGGATTCCATGTAGACTCCCTTGGTGGTTCAACAATGTAAACAGACTGTGATCCTGTGCACACGCTATTTTTTCGGCAAGTTATGGCGTAATTCTACCACCTTAGTGACATATCATACATATAGATAAAATATATATTCTTATAAACACAACAACTTTGTAGAGTGTTCTTTCGTTCTTTTATTCAGTTTGAATGCCCAGCCAACACGTGTTTCGTCGTGGGAGATTTCCCAAACAACTTCTTCAGGGCTGTTGAGCAGGTGGAAGTAATGTATCCTATTCTCCCCGCCGGTTTTACTTCCGTCCCGGTCGTAAATAGGTTGACCCCCGGTTCCAAGGTTTCTTCCGGTCCATTAGAACACACACGGAGACGCCATTAACGCGAAGCGTACTCGCTTCCAGATTACCTACCCCTCTACACTACTGGGGCATTCACCTGCTTGGATTTTTCCAGCAGTAATATGAAGATTACCACAATGGGATTTTAGGAACGAAGCAACCTATAACTAATATAGAAACCTTGGAACCGGGGGTCAACCTATTTACGACCGGGACGGAAGTAAAACCGGCGGGGAGAATAGGATACATTACTTCCACCTGCTCAACAGCCCTGAAGAAGTTGTTTGGGAAATCTCCCACGACGAAACACGTGTTGGCTGGGCATTCAAACTGAATAAAAGAACGAAAGAACACTCTACAAAGTTGTTGTGTTTATAAGAATATATATTTTATCTATATGTATGATATGTCACTAAGGTGGTAGAATTACGCCATAACTTGCCGAAAAAATAGCGTGTGCACAGGATCACAGTCTGTTTACAGTGGACCTCGTCTAGGGTCCCCGATTGAGGGTTTAGGGTGTTAGTCTCCCTCACCTCTGCACCGCACAGATAATTTTTACAAAGAATAGCGCATATTTGGGAGGCGCCAGCTCCACACTTAGAAAACGCCCCGAAGGTATTGTACAGTATTCAGGTTTAACAATGTATCCAAGAGGTTGAGATTTTTGAGACGACTTAGCGGACTCCTTATTGTCTAGTGTACCACGTTGCTGTACATCAACAGTGGCGTCTAAAATGATACTGTCCCACCCTAAAGATGGTAGGTACCTGCATTCGCAACTGCGTCTATCCTTAAACTCTTCGCGACACCACATGCATATGCGTATCAGCGTTTAACGTGCTGTGATCCCACCATGTTTCCAAACATCACACACTTTGAAGGGTGCCCAGGTACCTGATGCGACGTCACCATCACTATGAAACGCTATATAAATAATAATACAAGCAGACAACCCATGAATAAGATTGGGCTTTGCAATGAGTGAGAAAACGTAATACAAATACCAACACATTACAACACACTACAACATAATATAGAATTCAAGTTATCACACACAGTAGATTTATACTTCAATTACACATCTTATTTCTGTGAGTCGGAATAAGGTTTGGGTACAGAATCCACTGCCAAACACAGCCTTGTTATTTCTCACTTGAGTTGAAGCAGAGTTGTTAGAACTCTGTTTTTACACACTTGTAAACAATGCACTCACAATTATCAGCTCCCCACAGGCGTAAGATTGCACATCTAGGCAGTTCTGTGACTAGGTGCGGTAAAAGAAATCGTGACAGGATTTTAACAGAATAGATTCATTTTACTTACACCATGAGAGGCACAAAAATGTATGTTGACGTTCCATGGATGGGTTGGGTGGTAAGGTTGCAAGCTGTGTATATAAGTTGCAATCGGCTTCAATGAAGCCGCTTCATTCACTTTCTTCCGCACACTTGTAATACACAGATCCTGCTTCACCAAGAAATTTCCGGATGCAAGGGATTAACAGAACTGTCAATAAAATACTTCAGTCGCAGCAGATGCAACAAATACTTGCATTGATGAGGCGCTGGGAAGGTAAATAATCTCCTTTTGTTGAGTACCAACAGGATTACTGGCGCAAATACTATGAACACATTACTCTCTTAATTACAGCGTCGTGGTATCATTAGGCGTTCGGAGCGCGTTGCACGCAGGGCGTCAGAAGTAGCGTCAGCGTCATGGCGGCCCTTGAATGGCGGGCTTTTGAGGAATCCTCTGGTAAACCCAGGGGCGGTGCGTCCATTGGGGCGCTGGGGCGTTGCCCCACTAACGCACATGAGCACTGCAGCAGACGAGACGACTCAAGTAATACTCCTGTACGTCTTGAAGTCCGTGCCGGGCGGTCACTGACGATCACCGGGCGACGCCCGAGCAATCATCAGGACAAGGGGGTGGTGGTGACGTCGGGTCTAGCGCACTTAGTGCGCATGTTCAGTTCTGGGCTGGTCATTTTTCTGACCAGCCCGCGGCGCACATGCGCATTAGCCTGCACATTAGAAGAGCGGGGGTTGCTTCATGGCGCAGCCCCCGGTCTCCTAATGGGCGGGTGTGTACCCTGCCCAAGCCAATCCTGGCGCTGCTGGAGCAGCGTCTGGATTGGCTTAGTCAGAGCGAGGCACTCTAGTCGGACACTCTGACTGCGACACGACGACGACAACGACACACCTCGTCGTGTTCTGGTGCGAGGGCCGAGGCTGCCTGCAGTGCCTGGCTGCTACTACTGCTCGTCGTGGATGGCTCCGGTAAAGAAGAAGAGACTGGACGACGAGACTTCACTTCATCTTCTCGACGTAAAGTTTAAGTAAGTATTTAAAAAGTGCAGCTGATGCCTGAGTGATGACGATAAATATACTAATTTCCTTTCACCCGCGCCACCAAGCTGATTGTTGTAAGTAATAGTACATTTTAAATTACTTACAGCAATCAGCTTGGTGGCACGGGTGAAAGGAAATGCTCATGTTAACGTTAGCATTTTCTTAACGTTGCTCGGCGCGTTCTCAAAGTGCACAATCAAAGCGCCGGCCATTAATATACTCTTTTCCAGGAAAAGAATATATTAATGGCCGGCGTTGATTGTGCACTTTAGAGCGCCGAGCACGTAACATGGGCATTTTGTTAACGTTGCTCGGCGCTCTCTAAAGTGCACAATCAAAGCGCCGGCCATTAATATACTCTTTTCCAGGAAAAGAGTATATTAATGGTCAGCGCTTGATTGTGCACTTAGAGCGCCGAGCAACGTTAACAAAATGCCCATGTTAACGTTGCTCGCGCTCTCTAAAGTGCACACGCTAAAGGCAAAAGCACTGTTCGATTTCTCAACAATAACTAGAAAGGATTGTAAACACCCTTAAAGTAATCCATGTTAGGAATGTAGTCCCTGTTTACATTTGTATATGTTAAACTTCACCTTTCATTCCTCGAGATGATTTGTTTTTTTCTAAACGTTTCTGTATTTTAGTTCAAGCAACATACGACTTTTGTGTTGTGGCCTCCGGGTTTTGTATGAGAGTTCAGGTTGAGGGTGGATGTTTATAACTGGCACAAATAGGAGTTCTGGAGAGGAGGATGAAGGCAGTGAGTCTCTCTTAGTGCCTGCAAGTGGGTCGTGAAGGTGGTCAGACAACATGCACATCCAGTCCTTGGCCTCTCTGCAGAGCCCACAGTAATTGTGAGAAAGAATGTGAAGGACGTCCACAGCTGTCGAAATAAGGGCCTCGCCAAAGGAAAAGAAAATGTAGTGCTTCCGGGTGAGTGGGCGGGTTGGGTGTGTGGGGAGATGGTGAAGTGGAAGAGATCAAAGGAAGTGTGTGCAAGAGAGAGAGAAATGACAAGCTGTAAAGGAAAGAGAAGAGATATGCGGGGGAGAAAAAGAGCATGTCTAGCAGAGTGAGAGACAGTGCTGTGGGTGTTCAGGAGTGAATGAGCCGCTTCAATGGCTACGACCCTTCCCACAGACTTTAATAACTGAAAATCCACAGAGGCACTCGGATACTGTTCAGGTGGCACGCTCTGAGGAGCACAGGATTTAGTTAACAGGTTTTAAGCAACACCCTTAGTTACATAGGCCACACCTTTTAGAAGGGATTCCTAGGTACGCGTCATTGGCCACCCTTCTTTTAGAGCCCCCACACTTTTTGATTGCCACTTAAAGCACTGCCTCTATTTAGCATTTATTTTCCTGTTGTCAAGTGTTCGGAAGTAACCAAATGACAGCACAAAGCTCTTTATACAATCCTTAATTAGAATAACCACCTGTCTGTTATTTACAAGGACTGTGTTTTCTGGAGCATTTACCCATTGTCTGCTGGCAGCCAATCGTGTGGTTGCATACATCCTCATTCATGATAATGACAAGAGCTCCCAGGGGCACGCCCTCTCTTACTCTCTCACCCCCATTTAAACCACCCACCGTTTCCATATTTCCAACTCCTATTTTCCTTCACCTCTTCCTGTGCACTTACTTCTGCCTCCCCTTTCTCTCTCTCTTTCGAACCCTTATCCTCCTTTTCACTATACCTCGCTGTTTCCCCCACTTAGTTTTTATAATCCCGCCTTTGTTGGCTCTCAGTGATCGAACATTTCTTTCTCTCCAACTAGTACCTTTCCTTTTTATCCCTCAGCTCCCTGCCTCTTATAAATTGCCATTGTTTTTTCAAAGATGCACGTTTGCAGTAGTGTGGGAATACTTTGAATGCTGCTAGTTTGCGACCTGTTTAGTTGTTTGTTAAATAAAAAACATCTGTGAGGTACTCAGAAATGCATTGTATCTCGAAGTCTGTTATGAAGCTCTGTGGTTATACTGAATAAGCACCTACCTATGTTATATGACTTCTCTTTATTAATATAATAACTGCACTTTCACAATTGCTTTATTAACTTTCCTGCTTTCTCAAATTTGCTTGAAAATTCACCATTTGTCCACTCTTTTTTCAAAATTTGGTTGTTCGGGCTCGCTCGCTACGCTCGCTCGCTACGGTGCTCTATGAAATTCATTTTCCGCCCCACCACTTACAAATGTCACCAGCCGCCACTGGGTAAACCTCGCGCTACAGATTTATTTGCGGAAGGGATGCACTGCCACATTTGTTCGTGGACATAATCCTCTGTGAATAGCCTCCCGCCCACTAAACAAGTATTTTAAGTGTTTAACTGATTTAAATAAGACAAGTGAGCTGCAAGCTTGAAACATGGACAATGCAGCACGGTGCCCACAGAAAGCCTGGGTGGCTGGCTCATTTAAAGGCCTGGGCTAATTATGGATACCAGATTAAATAGCCTGGAATTTCGGGAGTTCGTGGAGTGATAGGATTAGTAAATCTATTTATTCATTTCACGATTCTATCAAGCTTTTTATTTTTAATTTTCACAAGCTGTTTGAAGATTTATCAATGGCACATATGCAATTTATCAGATTAATGCCACTTGGAGAAATTGTGGCAGTCTGTGGTTCAGCAAACCGTACCACGACGGCCAAATGGGCCCCCTGTGTCCTAGCTGGGTACTAAAAGTTAGCCGTAACTGGGGTGTAGTGGGCACCAGACTCTTGCGCCCTGGCACCACTGCTCCTGCTGCACTAACTATAGCTACTCCCTCAGTGGCAAAGAGTAAAAAGGAGTGCATATCCAGCCTCATTTGTAAGGAACAGCAAAGGCCTGATCACAAGTCAAACGTTAATCAAGTTCCTACCAGCCTATGACATATGAGTTTGTACCCGTGAGGTAAAGTGCAAGAAGCAGCTTGGGGTGTAGAGGTGTACAAAGCCGAACTTGTCATAACAGGCACCAGGTGTTTTCCTGGTGGGCCGGAAGGGTGGGGTGCCAGTTTGGGCGCGGTGGGGACTGCAATATCAGCCCCCTGTAACAAGGCTTCAGCAATGTTTCCCACCAGCACCCCCCTCCTCCACTCTGGGGCCAGTCCGACTTATTTGCCAGGGCTGGTTTTCATTCTCAGTCCAGGCGTGGAGGTGTATGCAAGCTATGGCGATGGCAGGGAACTGTGCCTTCCTATACCGGGCTGGTGGAAGTATTTCATTGAAAGTCATAAACTGGCCTTCATAAGTGCTAAAATGACAGAAACATAGAACAATTTGAAATGTCAGGCCACCTTCATAGAAGAAAGTCTAACATGACAGCTATTTAGGAGATGGGCTCAATTTGGTTGATTTTTGATTTCCTCAATAAATGTAACAACTTTGTGTTTACTATATGTCACATTGACATCCATAATACTTAATTTTCAGTAAGCTTTCTTATGTTTATTTTTAAGTGTGCGCTTGTGAATGTAACTGTGTGTGTTTTTTTTTGTGCTACACCAGTAGTCACAGCTAGAGGAATTTTGAGGCTGTGCAAGGTTACAATAACCCCTCCTGTAGCTCGTTAAGACATGTAAAATAGATATAGTAAGCATGATTACATAAACTCTGTTTCAATATATACAGTGGTTATAGCATACATGCATGTCTTAATATCAGAATGTGTAGTTGTAGCTGACTTAGCACAGGTCTACATTTTCCAGATCGGAACTGGGCTTTTTATTGTTAGTTAGTTATGGTTAATGCATATGTCAAGGTTCTGACTTTAGTAAACAGTCCTTTCAGATGCGAGCATTAGAATGCAGAACAATGGGCCAGATGTACAAAGTTGTTTTTTTTCATTCACAAAGGCCTTTTTCAATTTACAGAGGCCCAATTTGCGATTCAGTAATCTATTACCGAATCGCAAATTGGGTTTAGATTGGGAATGGGCATGTTTAGGGCGTCCCTTCCAAATACTAAATCGCAGTGGTATGTGTGAATGTATTGCGACCAAGATGCCTACTCTTAAAAAATGAAAAGACAACTTTTCATTTTTCTTTTGAAATGCATCCCGTTTTTCTTTAAAGAAAAGCGGCTGCATTTAAAAAAATAACATTGCTTTATTGAAAAGCAATCACAGACATAGAGGTCTGCTGACCCCAGCAGGCCACCATCCCTGTGATTTTTGCAATTCCCAATGGGTTGCAAAATCAAGACCTACCTCATGAATATTAATGAAGTAGGTCTATTTGCGACCCACAGGGAATCGCTAAATGTGTAAAAGACACCTTAGTACATTGGTGTTTGCGATTACCAAACAGCGAATCGCAAAAATTCGCTATTTGGTAATCGCAAATTATACACTATGTACATCCGGACCAATGTCTCTAAAGTTAGAGAGATCCAAACAGTGCTTAAGGTTCGCACAGACGAGCTTTCCTTCATTTGCATATATCTTACACGCTCAGCCAACAGTCATGCTTCAGAGATCTTATAGGTTCTGCATTTTGGTGCTGTCCCTCAGGTTGTATCAATTACACAGGCTCAGACTTTAGACTCATGAACTATCAGACATGTTCCAAATGCCCTATGCTTCTTGCAGAAACCCTATCCTTCAGATTACAGAGATTGTACAGGATACGGTCTCATAAAGAGGAATTAACCATCAGGTCATACAGATCTCACACAGTCAGTCCAAAGAGAGCACATCTCCTCAGAATACAAATACCCTTCAGGCTGCAGGTTCAGGCATCCAACAGCAAAGTTATCCTCCAGGCTGCACAAATCGTACAAGTTCCATCATCTGACACCTAATGCAGCCCCTCAAGTCACAGAGATCTTGCATTGCTGGTGTTCGTCAGCTCAGCACAAAACTCCAAAAGTAGTTTCAAAGTCAGGCCCAGCTCTGCAGATGTTGCATTCCACATGAAAAGGCCAGTGCTGGGCTCAAATCACACCCCACTGATTCTCTCTGCACCAGACCCTAAATCGGTGCTTCAATGAAGCCCTTTTTGAAAAAGGAAAGAAGTCTAGAAGACATGTACCCATGTTTGTGTTGACTTCTCTGCCACCAGTCTTGTTCTCAGACATGAAAAACAGAGGCCTAAGTTTGCTTCACCAAACTATTGCCTTACAACATTGTGATAGAAATATTTGACTGTCTTAAAAAAAATCATAATTCCTGAATTTGAGGTCAGGGATATTTTCACTTTCATTTCCAATGGGTTACCTGGACATTTATCTTGAACCATGTTCAGCCCTACAATGCTGCATGGGCTGATTCTGGCTGCTGTTGGTTCACTGTGTACACCTGCACTTATACAATGACACTGCATGACAATAGCAATTTGAAAATATATATCATATGGGATGTACAATACAGGCTTATCCCCAAAGATCAGCTTTTCCTCAATCCTTCATCAGTCCAATGCTAAGGCAGTGCTCCTATGGCCACTCAAGTTTAGGATGAGTTGAGGATGGGGCAGGGGGGCTGCCAGGTCTATTGATCCACACCTCTCCCCTATATCTAGCTTCTAAGCGGCCTTGGCTTCTAGAATGCATGACTGAAGTTGTCCTTCACTCTACCTCCACTCCTGTCTGCATATGAGAACACCAAGGTGTGGGGGTTTATTGTGTTATATAGATTATATTTGGTCTCCATTTTAGTTTTTGTTCATTAACTTAGCCTCTCTTTTAGATAGTGGTTTGCACATGTTTTTCACTAACACGAGAATGTGTCATGTATGCATTTATTTTTATAGACATTGTTGTTCTATAGTCTGTTCTGTCAGCTCCAGGAACACACCTACTAGAACGCGATGTCCTTGTTTGATTATGTGCTCGTTGGAAATTACTCTTTCCTTCCAGACTAACTAAAGTTGTTATTCTGCGTCTCTAGCAGAATGCAATAAGACTGGTGCTTTATTACCTAAATCATGCCCATGCTGAAATCGTGAGAGACATTTCACACTGGAGTTATTATGCATGCTGCAGAGAGCTGTGAATGAGATTCAGCCCACCAGGTCCCGACATTCATCCTAAGAAGGAAGGTAGCTGTGCACGCAGAGACGTGTACAGGCTTGCACATGCAGACGGCGTGCATTCGTTAATGCACTGAGGCTGGCTTCCTGAGACATTATGCCAAGGTATGGTGTTAGATCATTCCAACTGGGTCTGGCAAAAGACTACCTCCAATATGCTCTTGTTTGAGTAGAAGTATTATTGATAGATAGGAATAACCTTAGGAACAATTAATATGAGTGAATTGTTTGTATTTTTCACCATTCTAATAATGCTTATAAACAATGTGTCATCTGTCAAATAATCGCAATTCACATTTTATTTACAAGAATTAGACCTTTTTAATAAACATTAGAAAATACATTATTGCCTCTTTTCTCTGTAAAAACTTTGGACATGCAAAAGTGACAAACAAAAGGGTGAGATCGGTTTCCACAAATTCCTTGTGAATCAGAGTAGTCATGTTCGAGGTTACCAACATCTACATCTCTGGAAGTGTAGGAGTTTAGATGTGGTACTGTGAGCTAGACAAACCAACATTTACTGGTGATATAAGTAGGCCCAGTCTCTTTATTGTGAAGTTTTGTTGATCTAATAAACAGTCCTACTAGATTCTCAGGAACTGTATAGCAATTGCTCTCTAAAGCCGAAACAAAATATTAGTTTGCCTTATCCCATAATATGCTCTACAAACACACGTACACAAACTCACACATACAAATCTCTACCCTGTTATGCTATACAGCTGATACCTCCATTCCTTACCAGTATCCACATTATTGTCTTTTAGACACACACAAGCAGTGCACCCTCCAAACTACTAAACATGTACATTGTTTGATAAGAGAACATTACACATGCTCAGAGGATCTGTAAACAGATCATCCCCATTTTGTTCCTAAAAGCTACATGTACTCACATGCTTCTATCCAGGGCAGACTTCAGAGTAGGTCAGTGCCATCATTCGATGTCCATGCCTCCTCCTCTTCTACACATTCAAGCATCAACCGTCTCCACATTGCATGTATCTATTTCACTTATGAACATGTCCCAAGCAGTTCCATAGGCATGTTCACCTGTGCCCCATTCATGGCAAGCTTCCCTCAGTGAATAAAGGCTGTGCTACTCACCAGTCAATGATCATTAACTATCTTTATACACAGGGTCAACCTTATGTACTTCCCTCGGGGCCACAGCCTCCACTGTTTATTTGCTTTTGATCTCATCTCAGACAGAGGTCTGTCCTCCTTCTTCCTAACCCCTGTCTCTTGATACTGTGGGCCTGTATTATGAAGAATCAGATGAACACAGATTTCCCATTTTCTGTTGTTAACGTATGGCACATATAAACCTTTAGGAAGTTAGCCACATAGACCAAGTGCATATTTGTTACCAGTATTTTAATAGGGGACCCAGTTGAACCATAATATAATTCTTTCATAACCTGAAGCACACTTTTAATGCTGTTTATTTAGCATTTGACAAACCTCCAAAGAATGCCCTATGTTACCCGCCATATAGTAATGTCTCATAAATGTGTTTCTTTAAGATATTTGTGACAGTTAGTTTAATCTGCTTTGCAGAATGAAAGAGTGTGTCCCTACAGCTCTAGCTTTCTGAGTGGCCCCTAGCAATTGACAAATTTTCCTGTGTCTCAAAATGTCTCTTCTCAGTATAACCTGGTGTCATAAAACATGTGCACAGTTCAAACTGACTAAAGCAGGTGGATTTCATGCCTTATAAATGGCCCACTAATGGGGAAAACCTGCAGAGACACAGGCAGCAAAGGCTTCATAAATATGGGCCATAGTGTGGAGAAGAATGGAGAAGAGGAAACTTTTACAATGAAAATTCACGAAGTTAGGAAGGGTTGCACCGAAATCCAGCAGGCCCTGCTGTCGGCCAATGATAATAGCAAAACTCACAAAAGCATGTGTTGTGGTGGGAGGGACTCAATGGCTGCTATGCTGCATCTGTCGCCAGGTGGTATTCATTTCACTGCAACAGAGATTTAGTTTGCCATTTAAACCCAGCCCACTGGACACCCTTGTGGATCAATGGCTTCTTAATGTAGACTTTATAGCCATTGATGCTAGAGGAGAGACCAACAGTACAGCACTGTGCTGATATTTGGGTGGGCCAGTCAAATGTAACCATCACAAGCATCCGGAAGAAGACAATAGCCACAAAAAACACTGAGGTTTCAGGTCTGTGATACTGGATTTAGCCTCATCTGGGTGTGTTGGAAAGTAGATTATTGGTAGGGGCAAATGTAGGTCTGCCACTGGCAATAAGGCCACTAACACATGATAGGACTCAGCATAGGTCTTAGAAAATTATTCCCATGCTCAACCCTTGGTAACATGGCTGCGAGCAGACAGGCTTAACTTCAAAGACAGGTATGTAAAGCATTTAAAAACACCAATTCAGTAAATAATTAAGACACAACACATAATAAAAATCCAACACCAATTTATCAAAATAGGTAATATTTTTATCTTTAAAATGACACCAAAACGACAAAAATCCAATGTAGGGAACCGGAGATATGAATTTTCAAAGATTTAATAAAATATAGCACTTAGAAGTTTATAGCACCATATTGGGATACCTGCTCGCGATAGACCGGGGCAAAGTCAAAGTTTCAGGCCGACCGCGATGGAGCCTTGGGCGGCTACAGCTTGCGGCAGGTCCTGGTCTCAGTTTCTACCTTCACACTTAGAAACTTTTCTGGAGCTTTTTCTCGCGAGGTCGCTTGAAGCTCCCAGCCAGTCCGGATCCGGTGAGGGTTCGCCGGCTTACCTTTCGACGAGCTCCCGGTTAACTTCCCTGGAGCGGACTTAGAAACTTTTTCTTTAGCGCTTCAGCGGGGCAACCCAGGAGCCCAGGCCGACATGCGATGGAAGACAGGCGGCTTGGCGTTCGCGGTTGCTCCCGGTCACCTTTTCTACGAGCCGACTTAGAAACTTTTCTGGAGCTTTTTCTCGCGGGGTCTCTCGATGCTCTTCATGTAGCCGGATCCGGTGAGGGTTCGCCGGCCTCAGATTTCTTCTACTCCCGGTCAAACTCTGGAAGTCGGACCGACGGAGCTTTTAGCGGGACGAACCTGGATGGCTTGGCCGACTCGCGGTTGAAGGCAGGCGGCTTGGCTGACCAAGTTGAGTCGGTCCCTATATGGAGCTTTTTTTCAAAGTTCCTCCAAAGTTCTCCAAACTTCTTGAACTTCTTCCTGAAGTTCCTCATAGGGTCCCAAAGTGTCTCAAACTCACTCCAAGGGTCTGGAAGCTCCAAGATGGTCCTTGAAAGTTGAGGACTTCAGTTCCCACAATCCACTGGGACGTCACCCTTACAAATCCACTGGTAGTTCTCCAAGGTGCAGATTTAGTTGGTGATGTTCCAGATGAGCTCTTTTAACCAGTAGCTTTCAGGGAGTCCACTCTTTAGTTCTTTTTCAGCAAAATAATCCACAGGGCTGTAGTTTCAGATGGTGCAGTTTTCAGAGGTCAGGCCTTAGAAATCTTTGCACAGCAAAACTTCTCAGCTTGGCAATGTCTTGCTTCAGTAAGTTTCAAGCAGCAGATCTGGAGGGCTCTGCCCCTCTCAGATACTTATTCCATGTTCTCTGGGTCAGACAGGAGGTCACTCCTGACCAATGGGAGCAGGGTAACTCTTCAAAGATATGACCACTTCCTGTAGAGTGTGGCATTATTTTGTCCCAGAGTGCATCAAATCTTCCAAATCCATAATGGCAGAATTTCCAGCAAGGAGGCAAGAGCTGGCTAAACACACCCCTAGGATGGCTAATTTACTTAGACTCTCTCCCCTGCATCTGCTCATACCTTCCTTAATCCACCCATCTGCCTGAGGTAGAAAGTTCAGAGTTGTAAATGTCACTGGGTTTTGCTTTTATCTTTGAAGCCCATGGTTTACAACCCCTCCCCCTGGCCTGGCATTCCTGTGGACCAGCACACTGCCCTCCCAGCCCAGCTGCATAACCCCAGGGGCTCGTTATCGCCTCTCCAGGCAGGCTGGCTAATCCACTTAACTCTGACCAATCAGGGCAGACCACTGGAAGGCTGAATCTGGACTTACAAACAAGAAAGTCTTATAACTTCTTGTATGTACACTTTAGGAGAAATTCAACAATATCATATTGTTGGATTTATTAATACCATTCGGGGAAATCTTTGAATGGCCTCTCTAGCCCTCTCCTATCAAGAGTTATTAATTAATAACTTCCTACCATGTTAACATATGTAACAGGGTATTTGCAATGGGAAAAATGACTTGGGCCATTTTTCCAGCACCAGGATTTACAAAAACATATTTTATAAGTACTTTGCTTATATCTACAGGACCCCCACCCCATAGGACAACTAGGGGAGACTTTAGGGGTTCTGACTCTGTAAAAATATTGCAGATCCTCACTTCACAGTGCTCCTAGCATCAAAGTCGAATTTGGGCAGCACTTTTACCACAATGTGGGAGTGAAATGTGAAATTTCACTTAACCCAGGCATATGAAAACTCATTTTTATAAGGGTGTACCTTATAAATATCTGACCCCCACCCCTGGGATACCTAGGGAGACCCTGGGGGTCCCTAATATGCCAAAACATTGTAGGTTATCCATTTTTAAGTGCCCCAAAGTCGAGTTTGGGCACAATTTACTGCACAAGGAGGGGGGGCCCCGAGCCAACCCAAATCCAAAGGGAGGTGGAATCAGGGAAAGAATGGTAGGTTCTTTGATCCCTCAAAAGTGGGTAAGTGCTTTGACTGTAACCAGCCAGGGCACAAGCAGGGAGATGCTGTCTGCGCCAAGAAGCTCCCCCCTAAGGGGCCATCCACAGGGATTGCCAGTGTCAGTGTAGGGGTGGAGCGTGGTGCCCCAGTGAGGAGTAGTCAGGTGGTGGAAGCAACCTTAGTGTCCCTGGGCGGGGTGAATATTGCAACCCTTACTGCCTTACCTCCAAACATGGACAAGTACAGGCAGAGGCCTAAAGTGAATGGGACTGAGGTTGAGGCTATCAGAGACACTGGGGCTAGTGTAACTATGGTCCTGGATGAGCTGGTGCCTCCAGAGAGGTTGTTACCTGGTGAGTTTCACCAGGTGACTTATGCAGACAGCACTACCAAACTCCATCCTATGGCTGTGGTGGATTTGGAATGGGGAGGTGTGACAGGCCCTATGAAGGTAGCTGTGTCAAAGGTGCTCCCAGTCCAGTGTTTACTGGGCAATGATCTTGAAGCCTCTGTGTGGTCAGAGGTGGAGAGATGACTCCATATGAAAATATTGGAGCTCCCTGAGTGGGTATGTGCTGTGACTAGGTCACAGACTAGCCAGAAGGGAGGGGCTGGACACTTGGACCCTGGAACAAAGGGCCAAGCATCCCAGGACAAGGGTACTGGGCCTGGTGAGCCAGCCCAGGGAACTCCAGAGGTGCAGGCAGAATCTAACCCTGATGGGGAGGATCTGGCCTCTGAGGGAGGGACTCCATCCCTGCCAGAGCTGTCAGATTTGGCAGAACTGACAGGAGCAGGTGGACCCTCCAGAGATGAGTTCAGTAAGGGACAGCGTGACTGTCCCACCCTTGAGAGCTTGAGGCGGATTGCTTCCAAGCAAGAGGAAGGGGATGACAGTGGGTTTCATAGAATCTACTGGGAAGATGGACTGCTTCATACTGAGGCCAGAAACCTCAAGGAGGGGGCCACCAGGAGGTTGGTGGTGCCCCAGAGGTACAGAGATTTCATCCTGACTTTGGGTCATGATATCCCCTTGGCAGGACATTTGGGACAGACAAAGACATGGAACCGGTTGGTGAACCATTTCTACTGGCCCCATATGTCTGAGAAGGTAAAGGAGTTTTGCAGCTCCTGTGTCACCTGTCAGGCCAGTGGCAAGGCAGGGGGCAAGACAAAGGCTCCCCTAATACCACTGCCAGTGGTGGGGGTTCCTTTTGAAAGGAGGGGAATGGACATTGTTGGTCCCCTGGACCCACCCACTACATCAGGGAATAGGTATATCTTAGTGGTAGTTGACCATGCCACTAGGTACCCTGAAGCCATACCTCTTAGAACCATTGATGCTCCTGCAGTGGCTAGAGCACTGCTTGGTGTGTTCACCAGAGTGGGTTTTCCAAAAGAGGTGGTGTCAGATAGGGGCACGAATTTCCTGTCCAGCTATCTGACTGCTATGTGGGATGAGTGTGGTGTCAGCTACAAGTTCACCACCCCCTATCACCCACAAGCAAATGGTCTTGTTTAGAGATTCAACAAAACCCTGAAGGGCATGATAAATGGGTTGTCAGAGAAACTCAGGAGGAGATGGGATGTTCTCCTCCCATGCTTACTGTTTGCCTACAGGGAGGTGCCACAGAAAGGGGTTGGTTTCAGTCCCTTTGAGTTGTTGTTTGGACACCCTGTGAGTGGGCCATTGAGCCTGCTGAGAGAGTCTGTAGAGAAGCCTCTTAAAGAAGCATAGGACAATGTGCTTGACTATGTGCTAGGCCTGAGATCTAGAATGGCAGAGTACATGTACAAGGCCAACAGGAAACTGGAGGCCAGCCAGGAGCTCATGAAGCACTGGTATGATCAAAGGGTACTATGCCTGAGTATACTCCAGGACAATTGGTGTGGGTGTTGGAGCCTGTGGCTCCCAGGGCCCTCCATGATAAGTGGAGTGGGCCCTATCCAATCTTAGAAAAGAAGGGTGAGGTTACCTATTTGGTTGACCTTGGCACCCCCAGGAACCCTCATAGGGTCCTGCATGTGAATAGATTGAAACCCCACCATGACAGGGCAGACATGACCATGTTACTGGTCACTGATGAGGGTGTGGAGGAGGAAACTGAGCCTGTGCCCGACCTCCTCTCCACTAATGTGCAAGATGGGTCAGTGGAGGGGGTGATACTCTCTCCCAAGTTGACAGACCAGCAGCACAGAGACTGTAAGCAAGTGCTGGAGCAGTTTGCTGGCCTGTTCTCTTTGACCCCAGGCATCACTGAGTGGTGTGTGCACCACATTGACACTGGTGACAGCCTACCTGTCAAAAATAAACTGTACAGATTGTCTGACCATGTCAGAGCCAGCATTAAAGCTGAGGATGCTAAGATGCTGGAACTGGGGGTAATTGAACCGTCTGAGAGTCCATGGGCCAGTCCAGTGGTGCTGGTACCTAAACCTAATCCTCAGGGGGGACCCAAGGAGTTAAGGTTCTGTGTGGACTACAGAGGATTGAATGCAGTCACAAAGACTGACGCTTACCCTATACCTAGAGCTGATGAGCTCATTGATAGGTTAGGGGCTGCTAAGTACCTGAGCACTTTTGATTTGACTTCAGGTTACTGGCAGATTGCCCTCACTGATGGAGCAAAGGAGAGGTCAGCATTCTCCACACCAGAGGGACATTATCAGTTCAAGGTAATGCCCTGTGGATTAAAGAATGCACCTGCCACCTTCCAAAGGTTGGTGAACAGGGTCTTGTCTGGGTTGGAACAGTTCAGTGCAGCTTACCTGGATGATATAGCTGTATACAGTTCTACCTGGGGGGATCACTTAAACCACCTAAGGGAAGTATTTCAGGCCATGCAGCAAGCAGGCCTGACTATTAAGGCAAGCAAGTGCCAAATAGGGCAGAGTTCTGTGGTGTACCTGGGCCACCTGGTAGGTGGGGGCCATGTACAGCCTCTCCAAGCCAAAATCCAAACTATTTTGGATTGGTCAGCTCCTGTTACCCAGACTCAGGTCAGGGCATTCCTTGGACTGACAGGGTACTATAGAAGGTTTGTTCAAAATTATGGGACCATTGTGGGGCCCCTAACAGAACTCACTTCTAAAAAGAGGCCCAAGAAGGTGATTTGGACCCCAGAGTGTCAGAAGGCTTTTGACACTCTGAAAGCTGCTATGTGTTCAGCACCAGTGTTGCTGGCCCCTGACTACACAAAAGAATTTGTGGTTCAGACAGATGCTTCAGAGCAAGGGATTGGGGCAGTGTTGTCACAGCTAAATGAAGAGGGCCTTGATCAGCCAGTTTCCTTTATTAGCAGGAGCCTTCTTCCCAGAGAGCAGAGGTGGAGTGCCATTGAGAGAGAGGCTTTTGCTGTGGTTTGGTCCCTGAAAAAGTTGAGACCATATTTGTTTGGGACTCACTTTCGTGTTCAAACTGACCACAGGCCTCTCAGATGGCTCATGCAGATGAGATGAGAGAATCCCAAGCTGTTAAGGTGGTCCATTTCCCTACAGGGAATGGACTTTACAGTGGAACACAGACCTGGGTTTTCCCATGCAAATGCGGATGGACTTTTCAGGTTTTTCCACTTAGCTGATGAGGACTACCAGGGTGTAGGTTAGTAACCCATCACCTTTCGTTGGGGGGGGCTATGTTGCAAAGTCATCCTGTGCCCTGGGCACCCCCAACTTTTTGCTGACTGATACTGGTGGTAACTGACTGTGACTGACCCTGGGCTCTGCCTAACCAGGCCCAGGGCCAGTGCAACGCTGAAAGAGACACATTAGAATACAGTTAAAACACCTACATACACTAGGGTACACAATGGTATGGTGGGGTACCCCTGTGATTGGGATGACCTACCCCATAAGCCCCTAGTATATAATAGGTCAGGGGGATTGAAACTACCTAGAAGTCCCTAGTACCCTAGGGCACGGCAGTTTAAGAGGCCAGCAGCCTTTCTGCACTTGCATGTGTTCACTGCTGAGGCCTGAGGTCAGTTAGAGTCAGTTACCACCAGTATCAGTCAGCAAAAAGTTAGGGGGTGCCCAGGGCACAGGATGACTTTGCAACAGGGTGTATATAGGCCACCTGTGTATGTCTTGAGAACTTGGAGTATTTAGAATGTCCATAGCGTGCACTTGCAACAACATGCCACCTTAGGTTAGAGGTATGGTAGGAGGGAGTGCTGTTCCAGAAGGATCCCATTTTGTTCTATTTGCACCATGTGTTTTTAGTCCTTCCTTTTTTCTTATGCACTTTATTTCCATTCTAGGACGTTTTGATACATGCTGTGAATACTGCACCAGTTGCATCCATATGTTCATTTAATTAATATAGTACAAAGTGTTTAATTTCTGTTGAACATTCCCAAAACAATGGAAAAAAACAGGGATGGTTTTTCTGGTTTACATAATTTATTTTGCATTCAGCCACCTGGCTTTGTGTATACAAATGGTTCCAAGTTTAATTTGTATAACTAAACATAGAAAAATGAGTATGGGAAAAAAGGCTAAATAAGATTTCTTCATAGCTGATTTATTCTCTGTGATATGGGTATGCTGACAGCACAGCAGGGTAGGGGCCAGGTTGCGTTATGTGTATTTGTAAATCGCACTATCACCTGTGAGGGTATATTGCTACTGAGCAGGTGTGTGTGCCTATCCCTGCCTAGGGTAGGCTCATTACCAGGTCTTCAGCTTTTTGTGAAATTTGTGAAGCGAGGATGAGGCTCTGATTTTGAGCGGGAGGTCATTCCACGAGTTAGGAGTGATGTAAGAGAACGCCCGTCCTCCTGATCTCATTCTGTGTATGCGCGGGATGTGTGTGAGAGGCAGTCCTGCAGAGCAGAGGTGTTTGGGTGGTTGGTGGTAGGGGATGCAACTGTTTCGGTAGGTGAGACCTAAGTTGTGTAGTGCCTTGAATGTGTGTGTGAGAAGTTTAAAATGAGCACGTTTGTGTATCGGGAGCCAGTGAAGCTCCCTGAGGTGTGGTGTGATGTGAGATCTGTTTGGGTGTCTGTCTGCCAAGTTCTGTATGGTTTATGGCCTTCTGGTGAGTTGCTTGGGGATCTGGCGTATTCCCATAGTCCACCTTACTGGTTACTAGGGCATAGGTGACAGTCGTTATTTTGGTGTTGCTTGGGAGCAGTTTGAAGTTCTTCCTCTGCATCAGGACTGTGTCACAGCTGATTAGATAGGGGGAAACGTGAGAATGGGTAATGTGGACGAGCAAATGGCAACATGCATTGCATAGGATAGGACAGCTTCTTTATTATGCAAGATCCATTCTCTTTATACTTTTAATCTATGTACTGAAAATTCGGCAATAGAGCTCTAAAATGCAAATTTGTTGCAGGATTGACATGTGGAGATTATCAATGGCGGGCGGTACTTTTAGCAGGGAGTGCAGCGGGTGGACCACACATGCACACATATAAACTCACTCATTCACACCCATGCATTCACAAATGCACACACCCATTCACAACATTTACTCACAACAAATTTATACATTCATACATGCATGCATGCATGCACCAAACATACAAAAACATAAATCTTACGTGCGCTGCAGCTCCCGGAGAGTGAAGCCTCGGAGGTCCCAGGAGGGTTGGGACTGCTGCCTCTTCTCATTGGATGACCTTGGGACAGCCAATGAGAAGAGGCAGCAGTCCCTCACCCATCACAGAGTGGGACGGGGTCAGTGAGACTGCTGAATCCACCCGACTTTGTGATGAAGTGTCACTGATTGACATTACTCAGCCCTGGGCGCTTCAGGGCTTATAACTGAAGCGCCCAGGTCCAAGGCTATCAGTGACGCTCCCCCTCATCATGAGGGGGTGGGCCTCATGGCACTTTTGCCAGGCTGAGGCGGTCGCGCCCACAGGGCTGTGAAATCCTCAACCTGGCAAAGTTCAGCTCAGGAAGTCAGGCGCCTGCGCAATTAGCCCATGTCTAGCTCCTGGCTGCCTGACCTGAACAAGAAGCGTGTCTGTCAGGCTGACCTTTGCTTAGCCTGATAGGCACTCTTCTTGTCGGGGAAAGGGTGGGGGGCATGGCCCCTTCGCTCATACGTACAGGCCGTGGCTGGAGGTAAGTATAGTGGTGAGGAGCAAAAGAGTAGGGAATGTAGAGAAGGAGCCATGACATGAGGAATATGTGTTCTCAGTCTTTTATCATTCTGAAGTTGATAAAAGGAGTTCTACTAAGTTGGGTAACTAAAAGTCGCATTGTCCCATGGTGTAAAAAGTGCCTGCTTGACAAACCCATGTTATGTTCAGGGGTAAAGTAAGGTGGGTTTGTTGGAAGACAATTATCAAAATCAAGGTCTAAAGATTGTGTTTATGTGCTTATAAGAAGTTCTGCAAGTTCTCTTGATTTTCTTCTCTTGTGCTGAGTTCATAAGGTTCTGGAAGTAATAGGATCTTCGTATTATATCTTGAGGGACATTTCATGTGAGTTCTCACTTGTTACCTTCAGTTTGCCTTGAAAGATCCATTATTATCTCTTTACATAAAATTAGTGGGTTAGTTTACTAAAACATTTGAAATTGCATTTTCTGTAATACAAATAACATTTAATCAGTGCATAAACTTAAAGAGAAAACAGATCTAAATCAAGTTTATAGTAGGTTAATCAAAACAACAGCTGTAATTTGTTTGAGGGATCATACCAAATAACTCCAGTTCTTGCTCTTTGCTATTCCAAAAACCCCTACCAGGCCCCTTTAGTATGGTCAGATCTGAGGCCACTTTTCGGTTTTCTCTCAGGAACTTTGGAAGATTCCCTGGTCTGCATGCTATAATAATACTCAATAGTCCAGTTCACCTATCTGTACACTTGTTATGAATGTCATGCCTTGGGTCTTGGTTTTTGCTCCATTAGGAACAGTCCAGGTCAAACTGCCAGCCAAGGTTCCCTCTGAATAGGAACACAAGAAACCCCAGAGTAGGTATTGGTCTGTTTATGCCTCCTCAGTGATGTATAGCTTGGTTTCTGTGGCACATGGAGCACGGGACCTATGTATGGGCATAGCTAGCACACTTAAGGCATGAGTCTACAATGGTTGAATTAATCTCGGCTACTAGTAATTACTTGGGATCACATCCCAGTCCACCATTTTTTTTCCAACCAGACATAAGTGGATTTGTCTTAGAAACAGACAACCTTCTCCGATCTCAAGACTCATTATTTCATGTTTATGGTGGTTAATTACTGATGGACCTGGCCCTTTTTGCAGGTTTGGGAGGTGGAGAGGAATCAGTCTTCAAAGAAGGTACCAATGGAGATAGATCAGTAGTAGGGTACATTAATGTGGAGATTAAGCTCCCCCCAACAGTGTACCCTATCGTTCATCCAGTGAACTCATCTGATTATCACATCTGATCCACATGGCAATTTTAATGTTGAAGATGGCTTCAAGAGGGTGGGCAGTGGTGAATATGGGCAAGGTGAGAAGCTGAGGGATTTATTGACAAGGGTATTAATACTGCTGCCTTCGTGTATTGTTTTGAGCAGATGAAAGTAGCTTGGTCAGTCTGTAGGGCAACAATCATAGCTGTGCTGCTCTTGTTCATGGATGTTTCACTCATTGAAATGAAGTGGAGAGCCAGCGGGAGTGAGAGTCGAGGTAGATGTGCATGAAGGTGGATTTGTTGCATATTGAACAGGTGTTTCGTAGGCTGAATGATAGGGAGCTGGAGATGACTTTGATCTTAAGTTTTCAGTGTCTGCTGTGTGTTGAGACATGATGATATCATGAAGCTGTATGGAGATGATTCAATGGGTGGGACACAGTGGCACTGTTTACCTAAAGATCAATTCTCAAGTTTCAAGCAGCATGTGCGAATACTTTATGACAGTGTTCAAATTTGTACGCCATGCACAGTAGAACCATTCACTCAAAGCAAAGGGCCTGATTACAGTGGTGGTGGTCCGACAGCCGGCAGCCCTTCGGTCCGTCTGCCGAATTCTGATACTGGCGGTCGAACCCTAAGCTGTCGGACGCAAGACCGCCGGCTCCACCAGGATCATAGATCCCGTCACGGCGGCAGTTGGAGCAGCATCCATGAATTGCGGAGGTGCTGAGACAGGCACTGCCGTCGGGATTACAATATCCCTTTCCAACAGCCTTTTCATGGTGGGAATCCCATAATGAAAAGGTTGTCGGAAAGGGATATGGGAGGTCCCAAATAGGGCCCCTACCATCGTAGAACACTGAAAAGTGGCTCTGGGGGCACATGTAGTGCCCTCACTCACCTCTGTGCACCTTGGGCCATGCACAACATGGTGCATGGCAGACAGTGTACGGACGTGCTGGAGGTGCTGCATGGCATCGGCATGTGCTGCGGCCCTTTACCATGGCCGCAGCATGCCCCCGATGAGTTTCCAACCGCAAGTCGGAGGTTGCATCGTGATACGGCAGTCGGACCACCAGCATGCTTGTCGGCGGTCTCCTGACTGCCTCAATAGCGCCAAGGTCCGACCGACCGGCATTGTAATGATGCCCATAGATCTCAAGATGTAGAGGACCCTGTAGTTAAGGTGCAGAAATGAAAAAAGGGCACTGAAGACACATTTCTCAAGGCTCAAGGGTGCTCAGTAGTGCTGATCACATTGTGAATAGTAGTTCCCAAGGTGCACATAATGCACATGGACAGTGATTACTCAAGGCACAGTGATTTCAGGGGCCATACTTTAAATAGGGGCTTACCACCTAATGGACAATTCTAAAATGTTAAAATGGGAAACGGATTGTGTTCTCTGGGTACATTTCTCAAGGTTCAGGTGGTACACAATGGTATTGATCACTCAGGATGTAGGACTCAATGTGCAGCAACCATGCATTGAGCTTTCATGCAACAGGCTAGCAGGGACATCTATCAAGCATGCAAAGCACAGCTGTTAAGATGCAAGTCACAAGAAAAGTCATTGATTAATCAGGGTGAAGATCTCAAGTGCAAGAAGCATGCCCTGAACTCTCATTCAACAGTTCTCAAGGGACAGGGGTTAACACTAATCACTCACAAGTCAAGTAAAGAAGGCAAATGCCAATCATTTAGAGATGAAAGAAGGAACATTATGGGCCTTATTATAAGTTTGGCAGTCCTCCAGCGGTGGCGGCACTGTGCCGTCTGCTGGAGGACCGCCAAAGCCGTGGTGCGCCCACCCGCTGGACTACGAGTGTAATCCTGGTCGGGCGGGCGGGCGATGCAGGAGTGGTCTAACGGTGGCTGTCTGTTAGGCGCATAGGAGAGCCTAACATGCAGACTGCTGCCGTGGGAGCGCAGACTGCACGTTCCTGCACGGTGTTGCATACATGCCACAATGTGCGGGAACTGGGGGTGCAATACCAGGGGGGCACAACATGTGCACCCCTGCATGCACCCCCAGCCCAGGAGCGGCAGGGGGCCCTGTTAGGGCCCACTTAGTTGCCTCTCCGCCACCCTTTTCATGGTGGGCTCACCGCCATGAAAGGGGCAGTGGACAGCCAACTCAGAATATGCTCAGCAGTGCCGCAGTGGCACTGCCAGCATATTGTGGCACCTGACCTCTTGCGCAAACGCCGCAGGATCCTGGATCCTTGGTGGTTGCAGCGATTCTGTGGAGGTCCGACTGCCACACTCGTAATACTGCAGGCAGGCAGGCCCACAATGTGGTGGTGGTCGGACCGCCACCGTGAGTTTGGTGGTCCTGTGGACCGCCGTACTCGTAATAAGCTCCTCTATGTATGTATATACCTATGTATGTATTTGTGTATGCGATTTTAGTAGCTCTTACCTAGCCACAAACCAACCAGGTTCTGTACATTGAGAGGATCCTACAGTGGGTATTGTGGAAGAAAGAGGAGACAGAAAGGAGAGAGGCATGTTACATCATAGATGATCGTAATCAGTGGAAACCGGATGGATCCTGGGAGGAAAATTTCTAGGAGTGTTGGGATGAGTGGTATTAGCAGAGCTGTGACTAGGAGAAGAGGCTGGAGTGGGTATGAATGCGCGAGGGAACTCTTCAGGGATACAAGACATCTGGAATGCTTTCCAGATGTAGTACATCATCTCTATGGTTGTGGCTGGATAACTCACACAGGCATTAGACGTCCAAGGAAGTGCCTGTCCCCTTCTCTATTTTTCTTGTTTGACTGTGGGGGCCTTAGTGGAGGGGCAGAGGGGACTATTTGCACCCAATACTGTTTCCTAAGCTGTATCAATGCTCAGGATCACCGTTTCTATATAAGGCAGGCTGGTGGACAGTGGAGACTATCAGGCCTCAATAAAAAACGTAAAATGGCCTCTCTGAATGTGGAAGAATCTGGGGGGCGGGGAGGTTACCCTCACTTCGTTGATGGCATGAGTGATCTCATGTGTGCTCTGAATGATCACGAAAGTCCCTACCCACTTCTCTCTTTTCTTTCATATGAAGGCCCTCAATGGAGAGGGAGAAGGTCTAGTGAGCTGACTGCTTGCTCCCTGTATCATCTACTCAGTTTTCACAGTGCTGTTTCCATTAAAACAAATTGGTGATGGGAGTGATTGTACGGGCCTCCCAACCAATGTAAAATGGATGCTGTGATAGAGGAAGTGAATCGAACATTCAGTCACCCGGATGGTGGTTGACTGTGGCCTAATGTGAATATTGTATTATTAGGCAAGTGCCTACCTGCTTCTGTTCGTTCTTCCTTGTGTTTGCATTAGTTGGCATTGATGGAGAAGGAGGGGATTAGAAATGCTAGCTGCTTGCACTCAGTGGTTGTTGTATTTCCGTCTCCCTTTAATTCTTTGTAAGGAAGCTGGTGGCGAGTTGAAAATCAGGGAATCTAGGGCCAATATAAGATGGCCGCCCTCAGAAGAGGGAATGTGCAATGGTCGTCCTTTCATAATCTGTAGTATGGTTACTGCAAGAACATATGATATATGTGGCGCAAACATGTGCAAGGAAGGTCTGGATACACACAAAAATCAAGTGTACACATTGATAGCATTGCACCTGATTAGGAGCAGGATAGGAATTCATATGAAGAGAAATGGTTATGGTTTCTTTTCAGACCTCTTCTGCAGGCTCCACGTCCTTCCTACTTCATATATTCTCCTTGATATGGTGAAGTAAAGATATAATGTGTTATCTAAGGACAGAGTGTGTGTGCCCCAGAACAATGGCTGTCATTTTGCTCTGCCTGTTCCAAGGACTGCACCTCTCCGGCTATGCTTTCACTGTGCTCTGTCATTCCTCTATTTTTAATCCAGCTGATTCCTTTAAAAACCCAGCGTAATCGTCATCGTTCCAGTCTATTTCCAGAGAACACCATGCCAGGCAATAGCGCACAGAGCACATATTTATGGCATTACAAAGTTCTTGGCGCTAGGCCCACATCTGTTCCTCGTGCTGACTAGACAAAACAGCCGGGGAAAGTCGCTTGAACTGAAAAGCCCACACCTACTTTTTTCTTGGAATGTTTGGCTCCCACCCAGGATTTTTTTTTTTTGCTTCCATAACCGTGCTCACAGCGTCCAGTTAAATCTCAGAAACCTGGCCTCTTCTTAGAAATGTGAGGGCTGCCTCTTCTCAGGAACCACAGCGCGCCGCTTTTCTCAGAGCCAGACATCAAAAGGCATCTTCAGGGAACCGTATTTTATAACTGCATCTATCTCCAGGCATCTTGCTCGAGTTCACGGGAGGAAGGCAGTGTGCAGAAGCTGTGAATTCTCTGGTGCGGGCCCTTCTCAGTTACTGCCTTTTATGCAGACAACTGACACGTTGGTTGTGAAGCCACCTCATGCTTTTGTGACTGAATGTTCCTAACGCTCCTACATTTCCACTAATGAAAGGAACTCACTGAGCAGTAGCGAGGCTGCTGAATGAATGAAATATGTTTATAGCTCGGCCCTGAGAACTTCATAGTCTGAAGGCCACCTCTTAGGCAGAATTACGAGCGCCCCTTAAAGGATTGTCTGTTTACCACACCTTGTAAATATCATAATCCCGGGGCGAGGTATTTGCCGGATTAGGTATACCTCCTTTTCCGAGCTTCCCCTAGAAAAACGTGGCATTACATTGGAATTGGTGCTTTTGCCGTCCAATTCCACTTGTATCAGAATTTACCAGACATTTTTCTCCAGGTAAATTTAGACAAGTTTATTTAATCTGTTTAAATTTATCAATGGAGAAATGTGGTCGGAAGAGGGGCGGGGGCAGTTTTCCGGAAATTACTGCAATACTCATATTTCCAATATTTCCAGAAATAGGAATTACCAGACATGTCAGAATTTAACAGGGCACTCATAATCGGGGATTAAGCAGTGCGAGCGGCCTGCAGGTGAGTTTTCGTCTAAGAAAACAGTTTTTTTTTTGCTTCATTGCATATGGCCATGTTACATAGTCAACCTCTTTAAAGCCAATATGGTGCTCATTGCATTCAGACCAGATAAAGATTCAGTAGCAAATGGAAGTTTTCTGTGTCCGAATAGGGATTACAAGTAGGGGAGTGTGGGAAACTCCGCTCCGCTGCCAGAGTTCGCAGAGTTTTGCCCACTAGTTCGGAAAAAACTGTGCCAACCTCTGCGTGGCGGAGTTTTTCTCAAGCGTGGCTCGCAAACATTAAGTTGGCTAGCGCAAACGAGAAAAAATGCGTGCTAGACCTCCTCCCGGTGAGATTTTGCAACGCGGGCTTTTGTGGAAGCTCGCTACCACTCGCGTTGAAAAAGTTGCTGCTCGCATTGTAAAAGCTGCCACTCGAGTAGAAAATCTACTTCAACGGCAGAAAGAAGCAGTGCTCTCTGCCGCACTGTGTGGTGCTGTTTGCGCTGATTTTACAGTGCGGAACAAGCTCCCGGCGCTAAAAATCAGCACAAGCAGCACGATGTGCTGAATTCTGCCCGCTCGTGGAACTCTGCGGCCTCTAGCGGAGTTTTTATGTAACTCCACGGAATTCTGCAGAGTGAAACTCTGCGAGTTCCGCTCACGCCTAGCCAAGTTCTCTCTCTTCACCAAGCGCAGTCCATTTAGGACTTTACGTTCTGGCTATATTCATTTTGCTAATGTGCCTAGGTTTAGGACAACTAGACTGAGGCAGTCACTCTTTCACCTTGGTTATGGCCAATGCTGTTTAACCAAATTCCAGAAATTGTTAAAACCCATCTGCTCACTGCTTCCATCTAGCTATAGACTAAGATCATTCATTTTCCGTTAGCACCATCAGGCTAACACCACTACTTTGCTTGCACCAGAGCCAATGGCACCATTGCTACACTACTTACTAGAAGTTCAGGCAAGCACGTTCGTGCAAGACCTACTATGCTATACAGCAAACAAATATAGGGGTTACTAAAGTTTGGTAACCTGTTGTGGTAAATACCCACAACACTATTATGATCCCAGCAAGATATTGAGTATTTCTATTTCTCATAACCTTAGAGAACTTATCGCTAGCCCACCCACCACCGACCAAGACGGCCACCTGACTGAATGGACAACCCTCACCATAAACAGCACAGCAGCAATCATGCTGACCATCCACTCGGGGCCCCAGTGGACCCATGCCCCCACAACATCTACAACCTGGGAACTGTCACGATCGTAGCCGTAGTGAGGGCTAAATACAGGCTCATACTTCTTTCATCAGGGTATTGTGGCATGACTGGGAAATGCATGGGGCAAGAACTACATTACCCAGCATCCTTCGGGGTACGCGCAGGAAGTTACAGCGGAGATCAGCTGATGCGAGACGGCAGCATATAGCCAGTCCGTACCACTGCTCTGTGCTTGTCGTTCCAGTTCCTGGATTCGGACCTGCCTTGCTGTTTGTTGAACCTACGGGTTCAAACCTGGATTACCGACTTGGTTCCCACCGCTTTCTGCTTGTTCGCTGTCTGCGGCCTGTTTCCGAGCCCTGCCCTTTTCGCACTGCTCCTGTGACATAACACGGAGCTCTATTGCCTGCTTACAGATAAGTGCCAGAAGAGTACTGGTGTTTGGGCTGTTTTCACTAAAGAACTGTTTTCTGTTATTGGTTCTGTACACAGTGCCCGGCCTTTGGAAAACGTTCTGTACTTGTTTCGGTCATGTTAGCACTGTACTATTGATTTCTTCTTTGACATTGGTCTCATTCTGGCGATTAGTCCTGGTCCCCGCCTTGCTGCCTTGGTGGCTGCTGGGAATGTGAGTTCGGTTTGATTGTTGAATAGATTGCATTACTAAAGGGAAAGCTTGCATGCAGAGGTGTATTTATTTCTTTCTCTCTTCTCTTGCACACAGGGTACGACATCAAGATTGATGTTTGGTGACGATCTACAGACGCATTCCCCATCCAGTGTTGTTTATTATTTTCTCCCATTTCCCTTTTCCCCGACGCACTTCTCACAGGGCAGCAAGATATTCGCCTTTGCTCCCTGTGTGGCAGTGCAAAGGGGAGGTGGGAACCTATCTGCTCTCCATCATCCCCGCTGGACGTTATCAACAGGTCAGTGGCTTCTGTCCTTGGTTCCTGACAGAACGACAAGCCCACGTTGTTGACCAGCCTGGGTGATGGATCCCAATGAGATGATGCCATCGGTCCTTGAGACCCTGACTACCCTGCAGATAAAGTTCCAGGCTTTCCAGGCGGAAAACCAGGACCTGCGCAAAGAGTTAGGGTCCATGAGCAGGGAGGTGGCTGGGGTATCATGACAGGGCACATCTGAGAGTAGCAGAGGGCCCTATATTAAGGAATGGACCTTGCCCCCTCCCTTACGTAACGAAGACAGCTTTCCTGACCTTCTATCCTCTCAGGCTCCTGAAGGGAGCGCTCCTGTTTCAGGATTTTTGTCTGCCAACCACACTTCCTCTCGTCACGACGGTGGGAATGCTCCCATCAGCGTCCTCCAGCAGCCACAAATACCCTTGGCCCCTCCTGAACGCTTCTTTGGGGACCCAAAGAAATTCGGCGTATTCCTGAACCAGTGCCGCTTACACTTCCTGTGTAAACCAGCGTTATTCCATAATGACCAAGCCAAGACTGCCTTCATGATGTCATAGTTAGGAGGGAACGCCGCCAGTTGGTCAATTTCATTGATGGAAAAGGATTCTCCCGTGTTGTATGACCTCCCAGATTTTTGTGATGAAATGCGGGCGCTCTTTGATAGGAGGTCCCATCTCCTTACCTTAGACAGAGAACTGATCACCTTGAAGCAGGGCACGCAAGATCTCCTTATGTAACTAACGACCTTCAACCGATTGGTGATCGAGACAGACTGGCCATCGGAAAAGAGAACTTCTTTGTTTTATCAGGGTTTGCGGGGTGAGCTGAAGGATATACTAGCCCAGGTGGTCCACATGCCCCAGTCCTGTGATGAGTTGATCGCACTCACCGTGCAGTTGGGTCACCGTCTTCTGGAAAGGAAGGGGGACAAGGGGAGAACAGAAACACGGTATTATGTTCCTCGACCAAAGACAGTGACGGAAGAAGTATCACACTCTACTGATGGAGTGGAGCCCATGCAAATCAATGGGATACCTGGACCCCTCACCTCGGAAGAGAGAGAGAGGAGACGTAAACAACGTTTATGTTTATACTGCGCGAAGGGAGGACACTTCCTCAAAGAATGCAGAGATCGAACACGGGTTGTAGACAAAGGAGTAGTACCAAGAACACAAGCAGTCCTTCAGCAAGACTGGAATTAGTGGTAGACATCGGTAGCTAATATTAACGTGGTTGTCACATTATGGTTGGGGCAAGAAGTAAACCAAAGAATGCCTGCTTTACTTGATTCGGGGGCTACGGGCAACTTCATGGACCAGGCCTATGCTCAGCAGTTAGGCATACCCTGAGCACCCCTGAACCTATGAAGGCGGTAGATGGGACAGCCTTGACATCGGGTCCTGTGAAATACCACACACAGCCCCTTGTTATGCATTTTGGGAATGAACACTACGAAAGAATCCAGTTCAACCTGATTGATGCTCCCCATTTTCGCCTTATATTGGGTATGCCATGGCTGACCTTACACAATCCACATGTGCGATGGTCTGCTCGCTCGGTCTCAATGAACTCTCCGTTCTGTCATGACCACTGCAGGAGCAAAGCAGATTGTTTTCAGAAAGATCTAGCAACTCAATCGAGCTATCTTGCAGCAGGGTGCGGAATACCACTGACTTGCTCTGTGGTGTCAGTTCCTCAAGAGTATGAACAATATCACGCTGTGTTCGACAAACAACAAGCAAGCCAGCTACCCCCTCATAGGGAATATGATTGCAGGTTAGACCTGCTCCCTGGAGCCACTATACCTTGCAGCAGAGTGTATGCCCTTACGGAGCCAGGGACCCAACACCTAAAGGAGTACCTCGAGGAGAACCTCCAAACTGGATTCATTCGTCCATCGTCTTCACCGGCCTCTTCACCACTTTTCTTCATACCCAAGAAGGAGGGAGATCTCCGGACCTGTATTGATTACAGGGCGATCAACCGGGTCACAGTGAAAAATCGCTATCCACTGCCTCTCATTCCCGTATTACTGGATCAGTTAAAAGGGGCGAGGATCTTCACCAAGCTGGATCTCCATGGCACCTATCACTTGGTGAGAGTAAGACGAGGAGATGAATGGAAGACGGCCTTTCGGACCAAATTCGGGCTATACGAATACCAAGTGATGCCTTTTGGGCTTTGTAATGCTCCCGCTTCCTTCCAGTATTTTATGGATGACGTGTTGAGGGGTACCTCGAGGTCTTCTGTATGGTCTATATAGATGACATCCTCATCTACTCCGCTAACATGGAA
Source organism: Calotriton arnoldi (assembly GCA_963921515.1). NCBI lineage: Eukaryota > Metazoa > Chordata > Amphibia > Caudata > Salamandridae > Calotriton > Calotriton arnoldi. The sequence goes on from CAWUFW010009884.1 coordinate 51,695, forward strand.
GAACACATCGGACACGTGAGAGCCGAGTTGGAACTCCTACAAAAGTATTCCCTTCATGCCAAGCTGGAAAAATGTCTGTTTCACTTGCCCGAGATCGAATTCCTTGGATATATAATCAACAAAAAAGGGCTACGAATGGATGATAAAAAGGTGCTAGCCATCACCGAGTGGAAATCACCTATGAATGTGAAGGGGCTGCAGAGTTTCCTGGGATTCTCCAGTTTTTATAGGAGGTTCATCAAGGACTTTTCCGGCCTAGTACAACCCATCACCAGACTCCTGAAGAAGGGAGCATGGTTCCTTTGGGACACGGCAGCGGAAACCGCCTTTCAGAACTTAAAAGCAAGGTTTACTCAGGCTCCTATCCTGCGCCATGCGGATGTGCAGAAACCATTCGTGTTGGAGACCAATGCCTCACAATCTGCTTTAGGGGGAGTTCTATCACAACGACACCCCGAAACGGGACAGTTGCATCCGGTGGCGTACTACTCGAGAAAACTGACCCCCACTGAATGCAATTACAGCATTACAGATAAAGAGCTGATGGCGATTAAGAGAGCCTGCGAGGAGTGAAGACATTACCTGCTTGGAGCCGCCTATACCATCGAAATTTATACGGCTCACCGAAACTGTTGTTCCTTAAGACGGCTTGGGCCCTTACTCCACGCCAACTACGATGGACCCTTTTCTTTTCGGATTATGATTTTGTGATACGATATTGGCCGGACCCTCAGAACGGGATGGCAGATGCTCTCTCTAGGATCCATCAGCCCTCGGAAAAAGAAGACGCAGAACTGCCTATAATCCTCCAACACGCAGAGTTTCCCAGCTCAGAACAAGCGGTTATCACCTCCGCTGCCTTTCTGGAAGACGTCACACCTGCAGTTGAATCAGTGGATCAGCACACATGGTTACTTGCAGAACCAAACCTCCAGACCAAGAGGAAGGATCTGCTGTATCGTTCCCAAACTCTATTTCTTCCCACAAAAGCCTTACGTAATCAAGCGTTGGCCTGGACACATGATTCCACCATAGGGGGTCATTTGGGGGCCCAAAAAACCACAGCTCTGGTCAAGCGTCATTTCTGGTGGCCGAATCTCTGTCTAGATGTCCTGCAGTACGTAAAGAATTGTGCTGTTTGTGCTCAAGTGCAACCCAGACACAGCAAACCTGTAGGACTACTTCGTCATCTTCCTGTTCCCCCTTCTCCCTGGCACACGGTCTCAATGGACTTTATTGTGGAAATGCCACCCAGTGAGGGTTACACCGTGGTTTTGGTTGTTGTGGACCATCTGACAAAGATGGGTCATTTCATACTCCTGAAGAAGCTACCCACGTCTTCAGAACTAGCAGTTACCTTCCTACAGAATGTGATACGGCTTCATGGGATTCCCGCAGTGCTGATAACTGACCGGGGTCTCAATTTACTTCACGATTCTGGAAAGCCTTGTGCGCCACAATGAAGATTGATGCCCGGCTTTCTACCAGCTACCATCCGCAGACGGATGGCAAAACAGAGAGGTTGAACCAAACTCTTGAACAATACCTACGGTGCTTTACGCTCCAGCACGAGGATAAGTGGGGCGCTCTGCTCTGGATGGCCGAATTCGCATATAACAACGCCGAACATTCCTTGTTGGGTTGTTCCCCTTTCTATTGTCAGAATGGATGCCATCCAAACGTCCTCCCATTCGAATGGCCCGACTCTTCTCGTCTTCCCTCAGTACGCGAACACCATGCTCATCTGCGTGCGGTGCACAAGGAAGTGAAGATGCTACTGACCAAGGCTCAAGCAGATAACAAACACTATGCTGACAGAAGACGCTCCAAGGAACCTGGGTACCGTGTGGGGGATAAGGTGTGGTTGACGACCAAACATCTGCACTTGAAAGGGGTCAATAAGCTCAAACCCAAATACATCGGCCCTTATACCATCTCTAAAATAGTAAATCCTGTGGCCATGCGTTTAAACCTGCCAACTACATTGCGGATCCACCCTGTCTTTCATGTCTCCCTTCTTCGCCCCTGTCAACCTCAGACCCGTTTGCCGGATAGGCCACTTCCTGTGGAGGTGGAAGGGTCTGACGAGTACGTGGTGAGATGTATCTTAGACTCCAAGTTAGTAAGGGGGTGGGTCCTTTACCTGGTGGATTGGGAAGGTTATGGCCCGGAAGAGCAATCTTGGGAGCCTGTACAGAATCTTCACTGTCATCGCCTGCTTAGGCGATTTCATGAACGTTTCCCTTCAAAACCCGGTAGACCGCTGAGACAGCGGTTTTTGCGGGGGAGGGGGGTACTGTCACGATCGTAGCCGGAGTGAGGGGTAAATACAGGCACATACTTCTTTCATCAGGGTATTGTGGCATGACTGGGAAACGAATGGGGCAAGAACTACGTTACCCAGCATCCTTCGGGGTATGCGCAGGAAGTTACAGCGGAGATCAGCTGATGCGAGACGGCAGCATATAGTCAGTCCGTACCGCTGCTCTGTGCTTGTCGTTCCTGTTCCTGGATTTCGACCTGCCTTGGTGTTTGTTGAACCTACGGGTTCAAACCTGGATTACTGACTTTGTTCCCACCACTTTCTGCTTGTTCGCTGTCTGCAGCCTCTGTCCTCACAGCGGCTCCTGCTTTCCGCGGACCTCTTTTCTTTGGCACACGTGGCTTCACGGAGGAAGCCGGTGTTGGTTTCCCTGCTCCTATGCTGTGGTGACCTCTGCCCTCACAGCGGCTCCTGCTTTCCGCGGACTCCTTCCCTTTTGAACCTACGGCTTCACGGAGGAAGCCGGTATCATTTATCCTGCTTTGGGGCTGTGCGGGAACTGGATTGTTTCCGAGCCCTGCCCTTTTCGCAGTGCTCCTGTGACATAACACGGAGCTCTATTGCCTGCTTACAGATAAGTGCCGGAAGAGTACTGGTGTTTGGGCTGTTTTCACTAAAGAACTGTTTTCTGTTATTGGTTCTGTACACAGTGCCCGGTCTTTGGAAAATGTTCTGTACTTGTTTTGGTCATGTTAGCACTGTACTATTGATTTCTTCTTTGACATTGGTCTCATTCTGGCGATTAGTCCTTGTCCCCGCCTTGCTGCCTTGGTGGATGCTGGGAATGTGAGTTCGGTTTGATTGTTGAATAGATTGCATTACTAAAGGGAAATCTTGCATGCAGAGGTGTATTTCTTTCTTTCTCTCTTCTCTTGCACACAGGGTACAACATCAAGATTGATGTTTGGTGACGATCTACAAACGCATTCCCCATCAAGTGTTGTTTATTATTTTCTCCCATTTCCCTTTTCCCCGACGCACTTCTCACAGGGCTGCGAGATATTCGCCTTTGCTCCCTGTGTGGCAGTGTAAAGGGGAGGTGGGAACCTATCTGCTCTCCATCATCCCCGCTGGACGTTATCAACAGGTCAGTGGCTTCTGTCCTTTGTTCCTGACAGGAACATCACCAATCAGCACTACCCTGACCCACATCATCAACACCTCCTTCATGTCTGCCACTTTCCCAGATGAATGGAAACTTGCAGAAACCAACGCCCTTCTCAAGAAGCCTTTTGACCCATCTACTTGCTCACTTATCCAGCCAGAGTGAGTGAGAAGGTCACCAACAAGCAACTCACAACTCGCTTCGAGCTTCACCATCTTCTAGACAACACTCAATCAGGATTCAGAAAGAACCATAGCACCTAAACAGCACCCATTGCAGCCACCACCGACATTTGAATCCTCCTTGCCCGAGGAGAAACAGCAGCACTCATCCTGCTAAAACTCTCCGCGGCTGACACCGTCTTCCACAATGCCCTCGTCAGAAGACTCAATGAGACTGGATTACAAGGATCTGCTCTCAACTGGCTCCGTTGCTTCCTCACGGATGAACCCAAAGGGTCAAGAGGCCACCCATCACATCAGAGACCAAGAAACTGATATTCAGAGTTCCACAAGGATTGTTCCTTAGCCCCACCCTTTTCAACATATACATGACACCGCTTGCCAACATCATCCGATCACAAGACGTCACCTTCATCTCCTATGCCAATGACACCCAACTCATCCTCTCCCTGATGGACAAGACAACCACCAGCAGAACTAACTTCACCAACTGCATGACCACAGTGGCAAACTGGATGCAACCCAACTGCCTGAAGCTCAACTCTGACAAGATGACAGTACTGGTCTTTAGCAACAAGACCTCCCCATAGGACTCCACCTAGTGGTCGTCAGAGCTAGGACCAACACCCACAGACCAAGCAAGAAATATAGAGATCATCCTAGATGACAAGCTCAACATGATGGCTCAAGTCAATTCAGTGTGCACCTCCTGCTTCCACATCCTATGCATGCTGCAAAAGATCTTCCAAATGGTTGCCTCAGAACACCAGACGACCGTCACACAAGCACTCATCACCAGCAGGAAGGACTATGACAACACTCTGTACGCCAGAATCTCAAAACAATTCCTACAAAAACTCCAGACCATCCAGAACACTGCAGCAAGACTCATACTCAACCTCTCAAGCCCCACGCACATAGAGCTCTGTACAAATCAACATGACATAAATTAGCATGACATAACATACCATAACATATACATTTATTTAAGTACTGGAAGGACCTTAAAATCGAAAAGTTGCCATGAGTTCCTAGGATAATGTCCTAATTGCAAGTGATGTTGACACCTATTATTTTAAGAGTCATTACTTTGTGAAGAAATGCTTTATTGATTTAATTGGTTCTAGGGCTCAATTATTTAAGAAAATGACAGGATGATTGGAATTATGTGGGGTTGAGTCCTTTGAGTTTGAAGATCTCATTTTTTCTGGACCCATTCTAACTTATATCATCTCCAACAGTGATGTCCTCATAAGCTCAAACTCCAAACTTTAGGAAAACAATGAGAATGTCCCCACCTCATGCAACTACAAACCATGATGTAGCTCATTGGTCAGCACCCTGCTTTCAGCTGCTAAAGAGGCACTGTAGGCCACCATGTGCTGGAAATACATGGTCATCATTTGCTGGTGATTAAGGCTGTGTGTGTTTTGGCGGGGTGAGGAGGCATTCAAATTTGGTGGCAGATTGAGCGCAGTCAGGTCATGCTCCTTCAGCAGCAGTACAGGAGCGGGAGAGTCATGTTGAAGCCTGTGGTGAGAATACCAGATAGCCCTCAAATGGGTCAAGGGTTGATGGTCATAGCTGATCCTGCAAGGGGTTCAAGGATAGATCTGAGATGGGAGCTAGGTTGGCGTACCAGGGCAGTGAGTGGAGCTCATGTTCATGGAAGGTGAATGAACAGTATTGTGAGCCATTTTGATGGAGACCAGCCTTCCTGCCTCTGTGACCTGCACTCTGCTTTCGAGCTCATGCCTCATGAACTTGCTGTCCTCCATATTCTCTGAATTGACCAGGCACTATGGATTTGTGCCTCGTTTCACACTGCATGTTTCTCTATTCTTGGCAGAACTGTTTCGTTTCATGTCCAACACTGCCCACTAGGGCCATAGAGCAGGAGTATGCTGGATTCCTGATCCAGTAGCTACTCTGGAACCTTGTTTCTAACCAGCTCCATTGAACCCTCCTGGTGCAATGTGTAAATAGTGGAACCAATGCAGTGGTCCCCTTACACTTTCAGTTTGTATTTGTGTTAGATATGCAGCCTGCACTGTGGGCTGCATCCGGGACTTGTTTCTCTTTCTGGGCTCCCATTCAGCTGATACAAGCTGACCTCATGGACAAGCAGCTATTTTTTTTTAAATTTAGCTGTGTCCTCGCTGGGAGCAGTTGTTGAAGGTGAAATGCTGCACCCATCCTTGTCACTTCACAAGATGATGCAAATAAACTGTAATCTGAAAGTGCCTTGATTTATTTCAACATCTCTGGTCAGTGCTGTCCCAGTATCATGCATAGATGAGTCGGGTGTGCCTCCATGGTGTTTTGCAAAAACTGCAATGCTACAAGTCCCACGTTGGTGCTGTGGCCACCTGGATGAAACTCAAATCGCTAACACTCTATGCAGGAAAGACCAAAGTTTTAGGGCCGTATTACGAGTTTGGTGGTCCCGTGGACCACCGTATCGGTGGTGGCGGTCCGATCGCGGTGAGCTCGGCTCTCCAACCTCCGTATTACAAGTTTGGCGGATCAGCTTCGCGAAGACTGCTGAGACCGCCAGCAGACCGCCGACTGCCGGGTTCGTGTTTGGGGAAAGGCAGCCGCCGGACGGCAGTACAGGGGAGCTGCACCACTGTCCGTATTATGAGTAGCCTGTTCCACGAGCGGACCACGGCGGTCCAACCGCCTGCTTCAAGGTGATGGTGACAAAGGATTTGGCGTGCGTATTCACCCCTTTCCGCTTCTTCCAGGCAGATTCTTACGTGGATCCCTTTCTCCAAGTCCCTCCTTCACAGCAGGATCTTCACACCGAGGATTATGACCCTTTTTGCTCCGATTCTCAGGTGAGTCCTTTTCTAACAATATACCCATTGCCAGGACTACCCAAATATGGGCTGAACCCCGGTAATGGATATATGGTATTTTTCCACCTATATTATGCATATGTGTGCATCTGACACATCTGCAGTCGAAATGCACACACAGGCATTGATATATTTGTGAATAATACTCACCACTGCTGCAAGATCCCCACCTCCACAGCACCGGCCCTCGTGATCAACTCGTAATACGGCATCTTTGAACCACCAACGTCATGGGCTGTTGGCATGGATGGACGCGGTCCTACAGCGGTCGGACCGCCAAACTCATAATAAGGCCCTTAGTCCTTGATAATTCCACCTTGTGGTCTCTGGATTGATGGCCAGGCATTTTAGGTCTCCCTCCACCTCCTTCTAAGATGGCTCGTTATCTTGTTACTATTTTTGACACTCAGTTGTGTTTTGATGCTTATTTTAACTAGTTACCATCCACCTGCTTTCTTGTACTTAGCATCATTAGGAGGGTGCTGCCTTTCCTGCCCAACTCCTCCAAGAAAACTCTAGTAAACACATTGATCACATCTAGATTGGACCATTACAATGCGTTGGTCTTTCCAGCCATCGAACTAAACACTCCAGCTGATTCAGAACACGTCAGCCCATTTAATTTTGGGGCTCAATAAAAGTACCCTAATTACTCCCAATCTGGCTCTGCTTTTCTGGCTTCAAACTGAGTGTCTTCAAAGCTCTTTGCTTTTGCCAGAAGGCCAAGTCTAAGGGTGGGTGAAACATTTCGCCCTGCCGGCAGAGTTTGCAGAGTTTTGCCCACTCCGCATTGCAACCCACGGAGTTCCAGCAATACTCTGCCAACCACTGCATGGCAAAGTTTTTTATCATGTGCTGTTACCAACATTAAGTTAACGAGTGTGAGCGAGAATTTGCGGGTGATAGAAGGCCTCTCAGCGAGATTTCTAAAGACTGGCGGTCGCAGCAGGTCGCGACCATTTGCGTTGAGAAACTGCCGCTCGTGCGACAGAAAGAAGCAGTGTCCTCTGGCGCGCCGTGTCATACCGTTCATGCTGATTTTACAGCGTGGAACAAGCTCCTGGAACTAAAAATCAGCACAAGCAGCGCGACGTGCCGAATTCCGCTTGCTCGTGAAACTCCGCAGACTCTAGCGGAGTTTTTATGTAACTCCAAGGAATTCTGCGGAGTGAAACTCTGCGAGTTCTGCCTACCCCTAGCAAAGTTCTCTCTCTTCACCAATAGCAGTTCATTTAGGACTTTACGTTCTGACTCTATTAATCTTGCTAATGTGCTTAGGTTTAGGACAGCTAGACTCAGGCAGTCACTCACCTTCATTACGACCAAATTCCAGAAATTGTTAAAGACTAAGACCATTCATTTTCCGTTAGCACCACGATACCTATTTTTAGGGTAATCGTGTTCTTTATAAATTTTTATTCATTCATTCAAGTATAGCCTGGTTCCCATCTTGCCCAAATCCTGCAGGAGGCATGCAGCCTCTGCCACCCAACCACTGACATCTGAGTAAGTGTGAGCCTTGACCATCTTTACAAGGCCATTTGCTTCTGCTGCTCACCCCAAATGACTGCTAACTCCTGTGGCCCAAGCCTCCATTCTACCTGTAACTTGCAAGGGAGCCACGCTGCCAGCTCTATTCTGCCAACGTCCCATACCCCATGATGGTCTTATCACCACACATTAGCTTAGCCTTGGCCTGTTCCCTATTTGACCACCTTTGCTAGTCTCCAATCTGATTTCTTCCCAACATATAGCCTGATACCTGCCCTGCACATATTTCTCTCGCCTGTTCAAGTCTCAGGTCCTCTATAGCAGGTCTCATATGACCCATCATTAAAAACAGGTTCACATCCTCTGGATCCCCTACCCCAGCTTTTTCCAACACCTTAGGAATATAGAATTTTCAAGTCTTCATTGATATGGGTGTGCATCATAGAGAAAGACTATCATTTCTGAAGTAGGAAGGGCCCTGAGTTTAGATAGACCCTGCAGTCAGTTTACTCATGCATATTTGTCATCTAGACCTGTCAAAGGTCGGCCACCATCCCCTGTCTATCTATGTTAGGGTGTGCTGCAAAAAAGAGTGGTGTAGATGGTAATGCAAGTCTCAAGACACCATGGGTGAACAGACTATAAGGGGAATGGATATTGAAGATGTCAGGCAGCCAGTGCGATGACTCCAAATGTTGCTGCCTAGGTATAAGGAAAAGAGTGCTGCTTCAAGTATGAAAAGCAAATTGAATGACTGTGCCAGCAACAAGGTGGGAGAGAAGTGGGTCTATCACCCCTGCTGAAGTAAGGAGAGGAAGTTTTGTAGTCATCTATATACCTACACTGTACATGCAGAAAACAGCAATACACACTGGGCCTGGTTCACAAAAAGCCTCTACACTCATGGTGGAGGCCCTGCAGTTGTGGGGGAGTCTCTGTGCTTGGGTGGAATCTCCTGAATGCGAATTCTCATTGTGGAGATTCTGCCCAAAGTGTGGAGACTCCCCCACGACTGTGGGGCCTCACCATGAGTTTGTTGGCCCTTTGTGAACCTGGCCCAGAATGTTTAACACACATATTCAACACAATGTTAATATAACATATAGGTGGGTGTCACCATGCTCACAGAAGTACACCCCTCTTAGCAACAACAAAATACTCAGTAAAAAATGTTTGACACTATCCTGCACATCCATCCAACACAACTCATATTCCATGTAGTTGATTATCAATGAGCTGAAAACAGACACAACTCTGCACACTTCCCCGAGCTGTACTTGGGTGTGAAAAGCAATGCAGATATGACTGGCAGTTATAAGTTTCTGTGCTCACAGTTTCAGTCAATAGCAGCAACATCGAACAAAACATTAAACAGACAACTGATGGTGCACGTACAACCTCACTCAGACATTTTACATAGTTGGTTATCACCAATCCCAGAACAGTATCAATCATAATAGTGAACAATCCCTAGTGCTAACAAACACAGTAGTCAGACCAATGCACACATATCCAACACAGTTCAGAGGTGCTATATAGTTGGACCTTCCCAAGCTTAGAATAGCTTCATAAAACTATACGCTCCTCAAAAGAGAACAAATAACACACTACCCCTACACCTACCCTACACCCCACAGTTAAGCTCATGTATAGAGAGATATTTGTGACCCCCAACAAGATATCAGTCTCAACAACCTCCCACACATGCCTCAAGCAGGGCAGCACAAGTACCAATCATTCAGATGGCGCATACCCGAATTGGTAAAGATCTCAGGCTACACATCAACAACACTAACCATTCCAGCACACTTACAACCAAACAAATGCGTGTAGTATTATCCACAACCACACTACTGATGAAAAACAAACTCAAGTCTGTGATGGCTTTATCGAGATCAGGGCGTCAGGGTACCAGAAGCCGACAGTGTAGTGTGACATACTATTGGCAGTGCAGTGGTATACACATCTCATAGCCCTTGTGCAACAATTATTTCTTCTATAGATATTGCTAGACTATTCGCATAGAGTCCGAATGTTCTGTATAGTATTTTTCATGGAAAGGACCTGGTTCACTGTGATGTAACAATAGTTAAGATCCTGTATTATAAAACGGAGAACATTGAATGAAGGTTGGTGTATCACTATTGCACAGGAGTTTGGCTAGGAATAAACATCTAAATAAACCATTCTTCCTTATCTGACATTAGGTAACAATGCAAGTAATGTTAAATCACATTTTTCACGTGGTCCTTTTGCACATTTATGTTTTGACGGTAGGTCTATCACAAGCTTTACTGTCTTCCTCTGCCAAATAAGCATGATATCATCAATATAGCATACCTATTTTACACTGCTATCTTGGAACTTGTGGAGGACATTGATCAAGGCTAGCTTCTCTCCTACATCTCCATTAACAGGTTGGTTTACGATGGGGAGGAGTCCATTGGCATGCTTGGTTTTTGTTTATACAATGTGTCTCAACATGGAAAAAAGTTATACAAAATGTACCATTTCTAGCAACTTGGAGTGGCTCAGATAATTCACTAAGTAGGAGTTAATACAATTTTTATAGCTGATGATATTTTTGCATGAATAATGCAGGTGTCCACTGTAACCCAAATTCATGGAATATCATATAATCGACATTGTATGGGATGAGATCCTTGCTTCCAGAGTGGTTTGATAAAGCAAGGTTATCTGAACATGAATAAAAATATTTTGTGAATGAGTATCAGGTAATTCCAACCTTTCGTTTCTTACCTAAAACATACAAAAGTGGACCTTTTCCTCAAAGCAGACCTGTAGTAGCAGCGAGGTCTACAGAGATGCACATTGCTCCAAGGGTGTATCTATGTTCCTCAAATGTGGACTTCACCACTAACAGCTGTTCATCCGTCGTGACGTCATTTAATTTGATGACAAGCATGACTGTGTACTTCGCATAGACACGGCACTATAGCATTGGAGGCATCCGCCGCTATTGAAAATGATACATCTGGATGCATAAAACAGACGCAATGGTGGATACCGTACTCTCCTCATCTGACCCCCCCCCCCCCAACTGCCGCAAACCAGAGCAAAATGGCTAGGAGAAAAATCAGTTTGTGGCTGTAACCTGAATACCACTGAAATCCCTGGACTTGATCCTGGGCAAGTGCTAGCACAGGGTTCTCCCAAGTAGGTCCTGGAGGGCCGGATCCATGCCAGATTTTTGGCATATCCCCATTTAGATAAATGCAGTTATCTTAAAAATCTGGCATGGATCTGGCCCTCCAGGACCGACTTTGGAGAAGCCTGGTACTAGCGACTTAAGAGTGTTTAAAGGTATCAAACAATTCATCACTAGCCCAACCTAATCATCTCATTAAAGCCCAGGTACTCTCAAGACTTGGCAATGGCAACTCCCTCCTGGCAGGATTCTAAAATTGCACCTATCTCCCTCCCCTCAAGGCAGCCCTACAGCAGCAGTTAAACAAGTCACACAGCCTAGAAAAGGTGCCCCAATATCCCCATTCTGACTGCTTGCTCGCTGAGGCAGGGGATATATAGAAACTATCATGCATCACACATTGACCGCCACATGAATGAATGCTGAAATACCTTATAAGGCAATTTCACATCTCTGCAGGAAAGCGGCATCTAAGTAACTCAGAAAGTGTCCTTCTTTCGATTCAGGCTCCGAAGAATACAAGAACAGAGAATCTATCCTTCTCAGGAGGTGACCCCTGATTCTGGTATTCTATGCCGCCGGATATCAAGACACCCAGCCCATACAATGTTAAAAAAAAGAAAATTTTAAATTATCATTCAATTGCCACTTCCATCTACACCTGACTTCAGCCCCAGGAATCGTCCATAATTCATAACAACTTTATGTCATGTTTTCAGCAGAGACGTTATTTAGGGGCCGCCAGGGGTAGCAGCAGCTATCCTTGGTTTGCCCGTTCCAACCCCTGATGCTGACCTGTGCCCCCTGCAATCAGAAGCAGCAAGGACAGCCGAGGGAGGGCTGAAGATCTAGACTCCAGACCCATGCTATATCTGAGCATGCTGCTACGCGAGGCTCAGGTCGTGCTGCTGCTGTCGCAGTTGAGGGCACTCCTGACCTGAGGACCTGAGGGGACCTGTAGACTTGAGCACAATGCTACCCCCTTCTGTCCGCTCACCGGCACCGCACTCACATGTTCGCCCCGCATGCATTGAGCAGCAGTGCTGTGCCTTCTACCGGGATGTAGCTTTCATTGGTGCAACAGGTCTAGCGGCACCGGTCTCAGAAATAGAGGGGTTCCTATCTCTGTCTGCCAGCGCTGGCTGAGTCTCAGAGACCGGGTTGTGCTTGCTCCAGTCCCCTGATTCCCTTCCCCTAAATGAAGAAATACATGTGTACTTCATGCACTTTTAGTCTGACGAGGCAGCGCTTGGGCGCATGAGGAAATTCAGGCCCAACACTACGGAACACATGCAAACATTTTAAAGCAGGCAAGTGTGAGATTTTCAAAAAATAGTCTGGAGAATATATTTTGCCCACTAACTTATATTGAAGCAGAGGCAATCTGCTTGAATCGGGTCTATTGGTATGTATGGTGACAGACAATTCAGAATTTCATTTTTGGAGGTTTAATAACATAGCACAAACAAAAACAAAGTTCTAAACTCTGGCAAACAAAAACAGAGTTCTAAATTCTGTTATTGCTTGCGCTATGTAAAACTGCCAGAAATAAAATGTCAAGGCATGTCACATAGGGCCAGATGTACGACCATTGGAGATTGTGACTCGCAATTTGTCGCAATTTGCGAGTCGCAATTTCCAATGTACAACAGTGTCTGAGACACTGTTAGCGATTCCCAATGGGGTCACAAATTGCATGCCTCATGAATATTAATGAGGCTGTCGCAATTTGCGACCCCATTGGGAATGGCAGGCACTCCCAGGGATGGTGATCTGCTGGGGTCAGCAGACCTCCATGTCTGGGACTGCTTTTAAATAAAGCAGTTTTTTTTTAAATGCAGCCCGTTTTCCTTAAAGAAAAACGGGCTGCATTTAAAAAAAAAAAAATGTAACTTTTCATTTTCATTTTTTTAAGGGCAGGCAGTGGTCGCAAAACATTCTTACATGGCTTGTGGGGTCGCTATTAAGAAGGGAACGCCCCTTCCTAATAGCGAGTCGCTAAACACTATTTTGCAAGTCGCAAATTATTTGCGAGTCGCATAATAGTGTTAGTACATGGCCCACAGGATTTTTGCATGCGCAAATGGGTCTGAAACCTATTTGCGCATGCAAAAATCCGTCGTACATCTGGCCCATAGTCTAATCTCCCCCTCCAACAATTGACGACAAAGTGTTAACCTTTCATGTCAGAGGTAATTCTTGGAGGGCGAGATTGCAGCGTGCATGACAGGTATAAACACAAAGGGCCCGACATGGTAGGTTTAAAGTCCGACCGCGGTATTAGGATGACAGGGGTCAGAGTTTAAACCTGCGGGGGAATCCGACATGGTTCCAACGGGCTTAAGAAGCCCGTCGGTCAGTCGGAAAGGCATCATAATCCCTTAAGGATGGCGTTCCGCCGTCAAGATTATGATGGCACTTTCCAACAGCAGTTCCATGTCGGCCTTTCCGACATGGAACTGCTGTCCGAAAGTGTCTTTGGGGGTTCCTAGCAGGGCCCCCATCCCTCTGCGGCCTCCGCATACTGCCCTGAGGGGCACCTATGGTGCCCCCCTCAACATCCCTGCACTGTGTGGTGCCTGCCACACGGTGCAGGGATATTTACAAACTTCCCTTTCACAATGGAAGCTTGTGCTGCAGGCGTTTTCTGCCTGCCGCACAAGCTTCCATTGTGAAATGGAAGTTTCCGACCACCCTATGGGTGGTCGCATCGTAATAGTGCGGTTGGAACCGCCGACCTAAGGTCGGGCGGGTCCTTTCCGCAATGGTGTCGTGCGGATGCAAGTCTGCCCGACATCGAAATGAGGGCCTTTATTTTTCACAGTTTTATAAAACTCTGAATTGGGTTTCTACATGCAGGAATCAGGAGGCGGGAGACTAGCCTTGAAATTGGTAGTCTCCCGCCTGAATCGGGAGGGTTGGCATGTTTGCTACAGAGAGCTCCTCGTGCTGCATGGTTGCTGTGCATTCCCATCTTGTGTGCACTGGACCAGTGCAGGCGAAGGGCAGGCAGGATGCCAATGCACATGTTCCAGACATCGGCTTGTAGGTTACCCTCACCACGTCAGAGATGCAGACGCGTGGGAGCAGAGGGCAGTGGAGAGGCCACCGAGCCTTGGCCCTGAAGTCCATCTTCCCTCTGCCCGCACGTGGCAAGTCAGAGAGTTGGCACATACAAGGCAGTAAAAAGTCATGATTTCCTACTAGCCCAGGTGAATTTTAATGACAGCATAATTGGGCAGAATCAACATTCAGCTCAGTATCTGCAGAGGGCAGGGTACTGCATGACGGAGGGGTTGCCTGGAGCCGGCAGCTGCCTTCGTTCCTGGGGTCACCATTTACTCTCTAGAGTAGCTCATTACTCTTCTGGTATCCCAAACATCTTTCACTCCCCGATTTCTGAATAGGTCACCTGGCTGATGTTTTTCCAGATTCATTCACCCTCTTCTCTCCACACCTACGTCCAACATGCGTCTTCCCATCCACCCTTTCTCCCAAACCACTATGGTATGGCACACACGTTTCATATGTGAATTAACAGATTCTGGCAGGATGGGTCAGTGAAGTGAGTGCTCTCTGCTAAAATATGCTCAACATCTTGCCGACTCAGCCTTTCATACATACAAGGTCTGTAGAATGAGTGATATTAAATTGGGCAATAGTAGCATCTGTAAATTTAAATTTACAGTGTTTAGAAATACAACAGTGCTCTATCAATTCCTTTACATGCATCTGTTATATACTATCGGAATAGTAGTGTTTTCATACATTCAAATTATCACAGTCAATCATACCAACTTGATTTTGCTCAGGTTGTTAAACATGGTTTGCCTTTTCAAACTGAATAGAACTTTAGGTTATTACAGCACCTTCATTTTCATAAGAATCTCCTGCTGTGCCCAAACTGCCTTGTCACAATGTGGCAAATAGATGTAAATGCACAGCCATACATGATAGTGTGTATACTGTTGTTTCCACCCAGATTAAATATACAATGCAGTTCTGAAAGTCCATGACCCATCTATATACCCTGTACATCTTGGGGCACTAATTTGTTAATTGTTTTAGAATTTTGTTTCTCATTTTACCAATCCTGCAATGATTGTATACTCTTGTTAACTTCGGGGATTTCGTGACTGTGATGCCATATGCATAAAGGGTCATGTGACATCACCTCCTATGATGTCATCGACGTGTCAAGGGGCCTTTGATGTTACTTCCGCTACTCATGGCATTTTGGTGAAGTGACAGTCCAGGGTTTTCAGGTATGTCAATGCATGGACGTCAATTCGCCAAAATACCAGGGGTAGCGGTAGTGACATCACATGCCCTTTGTCCCAGATGACATCACAGGAAGTGAAATTATATGACAGTTCTCATCTGTCTCATTATAGCCTCTATCACTTGTCTCCCTCCCACTCCATCTGTTTCTCACCTCTCTATATCACTGCTCTAATTCTCCCCTACCTCCCCATCTCTCTCAGCTGTCGCGGTCTCTTACTTTTCCATCTCTTTATCACAACTTTTCCACTGTCTTACCCTCTTTATCATTAGGCTCTTTTATAATCCCTTTTTTCATCAGCCTCTCCTGTCTTTATTCGAGTTATTTCTCACACCAATCTGCCTCCTAATCACCTCTCTAACCCACATCTCCTCCCCTCTATGAATTTTCTTTCTGACCTATCTGCTGTTTTTCAGCTGTCTCTTTCAGTCATCCGTCTCCTTATCACTTTTTTCTCATACGTCTAAAACTTTTTCTGTCGCTCTTACCTTTGTCTATCTCATCTGTTGTTATAGTTTATCTTTCTCACTTCACTTGTGTCTCAACCTTCCTCACAACTGTTGCGCTCTATCGCTCTTACATTAGTCTCCTCCATGTTAGCTGTCTCTTTATTATCTCTCTCACACATAAAATACAAACACAGCTGTTTTAAAATAAATTACAAACACAGATGTGTTTGTCTAACACAGATGTGTTTGTCTATCACTGATCTGCCACTCTACAGAGTCTTCTTCCTATCTTCTCTCTGCTTCCACTACTCTCTCTCTCTGTCTCCTCTCTCATTCTCTTCTGTCTTCACTCTTGTTTATTCTGCGCTGAATTTTTTTTTACCCTCACGTGCTCACAGACAGCCAAAGAAGTGGAGACACCTTTTTGCTGACATTTTGTTTCAGTGCAGCCCGTGTTCTAATCCTGAACGCATGTATTGGTTAAACAGTCAGATGCCCATGGTAACTGCAAGCTTCCGAAAGTAAACATAGCTCTTGAGAGCCCTGTTTAACTTTTTTTCCTTCCACTGCCTTTAGGACATAGGGGTGGCAAAGGCAGTGCCAGGGGTCGCAACTGTGACTCCTGGCGACCCCTAAATGACATCTGTGAATGCATGCTTGGAGTCATCAAATTTTAATTTTTAAATGTGCGTCTGGCAATTTCTAAGTAAGGCCATTGCTTTCGCCAGGCCCGAACTTACACACATGGGGTCTATTTACTAAGATTTAATGCTGTGTTTGCGCCACAAAAGTGACACAAAACGATGCTAAATCTTTTGTTACCTATTTACTTTCAAGTGTAATACCTGTTTTACGCTGGAAAATCACTTGAAAGTAATGAAAAGCAGTGCTATGCATTACTTAGCGCCAAGGAGGTTTCTGATAATAAACCCTATTTAATTAAAAAATAGACAATGTTTAGCGCCAGAAAATAGCGCCCATTTCAGATAGGCGATATGAAGGAGAAATGCTTTTTTTCTCCTTTATTTTCTGACTATGCATGTGGGCTGTACTTTACAGCACACATAAAAAATGGGAAAATGTTTATAGTTAGTCCAAGTATAGTATTTTGTTCTGGAAGAATATCCTTCCAGTACAAAACCTATGCTAGACTCACGGAGACACCCTTGCACTATGGTGCATTTGGCGATGCAGCGCGCGTAACGAACTTCGTTTTATTTATTTATATGTTTACTTACCTGTAATCAGCCATAATCCGTAGTTTACTACCCCCCACCCTGCCCCTCCCCACCCCACGTCAGCGCCCGGCGGAACTCCCACCACCGACCGGTACTGATGCCTAGTACTGTTGGCATAAAAGCTCTAGGCCAGCCGAAAGCAACAGTCATAGCGCCTTTAAGTGCTGATATGCCAGGGATCTTCTAAGGTAGCACACATTGGCAATGCCACTACAGTTCAAATATAGTTTAGTAGGAATGTGTCATACATTATTCAGTGAATTTCCAATGTTTATAGCAAAATTCTAATTTTGGAGAATTTGGCTGTGAATCGGCTACAAAATGTTGAAGTTTTCATTTCTTAACTTAAAAGTGAGGTGTGTGATTTTTTTTTTCATTTTTATGGATGCATTTTAGAAAAGTGAAGGCTAAACGCAAAAAGCTATTTAATCATGAAGGCATGTGATGCGCACAAAATGTGCACTCCCTGCTAGCTCTGCATTTTTACGCTGCAGCAAGTTAAATTCTGGAACTTGCAGTTTTGCTTTAAACATTGTAAGCATGGACTCTGGAGTTTTAAATTATTATTTTCCGTTGAATTGTTATTATTTTCAGTACTCAATACAAGTTAGGTGCACTGAAAGAGAAACAAAATCCGATTGAGTCAGTAAATAACTCTTGTTATTTTACCACTAAGCAAACTTTCTGGCAATATTGCATTGACTGAATACTTTAAAAAAATGTGTGGATAAAGCAAAACAAACATTGAAAAAAATTGCATTTCTATGAAACCATCAGCGAAAGGAGACCAAATGATTTATAAAGCAAAATAATGCAGTTTTAACCTATTTTGTTGATTTTTAACACAGCGTACAATCACATGCCTTCCTTCCATCCTGTCTGAAGAAAATAATGTAGTTAATATATATTGCATTTGTTTATTCCTAATCTTCTTTGAGGGTCTGCGAAAAGCCAACTATTGGAGTTCCTTTAATTGTGTCTCGAACAAAACATCCTACATCTTCATCAGGGAGGGGGAAAACAAGGGCAAAAGAAACAGAACAGAGAACAAAAAGCGGGCAGCAGAGGTGGGCTGAGTTAATGGCGCACCTAATGCTTTCTGACCAGAGCAGGATTGAAAGATCAAAGGGCAGCGCCTGTGGGACAGCAAGGTTCAGTGCGGTCTTCCGGGGACGTGACCCAGGAAGTACTGCACAGTCATTTGGAGACACACATCCCAGCATGCTCCCAATTAGTCTTTAATTGGACGAATATGGTAGCCATTATCACCCTTAAGGACCTTGAAATAACAACACCAGCCCATCATCCAAAAATTCCCTCTGTATAACGTGGTGTGGGCAATTCTGTGCAGAAATGGCGTTGGTGAGAAAGCAAAGCTGTCTGGAGGGATAAAGGTATGGAGAGGGAGAGTTATAGTTAAAGCATAACATGCCATCAACGTAATACTATTGATAGAGTGGAAGATTCCTATCATACATGGGGTACCTGTTAGGAGTGCAATGTAATTGTTTGTAGAACGCACTCACATATTATCCAATGTTATGAGTAAACTCGATGTTAGGAGAAACTTGAATCAACTAACCTGTTTCTATGAAAGTTGATGCAATCTAATGTAGGGATTAGTACTTAAATGTTTAGAACGTGTACTGATCTTTGCAAGCAATGTACCTCGTTTTCTTAGGTCTCACTAGTAAATGTAATTCAGTGATGTATTCATTATGATAAATGCTTTCTTAGGCTAACGATTTAGATGTAAAACGTGTATTGATGTAGCGAAAGAGAATTGCTCCTATCGAATGTTAACGGTTGATGTACATTCTAACCTGCATAGTACAGTGAATTTATTAATTTAGCCTAAGTCGAATGCCTGAATTTGTAGTACACTGGGAGTGTCTTTGATTCTGAAAGTATTGTTCAAACTCTTATGTGAAATTTGTAGAATGTTCATGTCTTAAGTTTGCACCGTAGGTGGACAACATTTACTAGTGAAGAGTAGGGGTATTGTTCCATTAGACAAGGTTGCGGAATGAAGGAGTTACAGTTAGCTTGGCCGCAGGAGATAAGGTGGAGGGAGGTGTTTTCACACTGGAGAGAAGACCAAGAAAGAGGTGCTGCAGAGGTGCGTGTGTGTGGAGAAGGCCGTGAATGGAGTCGACGTCATGTAAAAGTTTGTGGATATGTCCATTGTAAAGCTTATGAGAAGAACGCCATTATGGGACATTCGATGAATATAACTTTGTGTATGTGATGCCTTGTAGAGAGGGACAGGCACCTCATTCCTGCTTGCCCTTCTTATAGAGAGCACCTGTGTGCTAGAGTGCTCTTCTTCCTTTGCGTGTTGCTTCATGCCCTGACCCATCCTATGGTAAAGTGACTTCTTAGGAAGGCTTTGCCAACTGACACCTTTTCTCTCTAATGTCCTTTGCTTATACCTTAGGGTTGCCGCTGTAGAATTAGAATAGGGATAGTTAGAGTTAAATGCTGCATACAGAAGAAGTGCTGATGCAAGGAGAGTTGAACTTTTGTTTTCTTATCTCATGCATAATTGTCATCAAACGTATTTTCCTTTTTATGCTCCACTGGATGAACCTTTTAGGAGGTTCAGCTTCCTTCTATTTCCCTTGTACTTCTATAATCTCATACTAAGATTTGTGTATGTCCAACTATTTTTGAATTTGTAATAAAACTGACTAACCTTCAATTGGTGGTCGATTTGGGTTCTTGTATAGCCGTTTGTGTTACACTGTATTGTAAGTGACTTGTGACCTTTTCTTCCCTCTACGCATTCATGCTGCTAAAAAAACCCATAGAGGACCCAAAATTGTATTGAATTGAGCAGGTGGCTTTGGCATGGAGCATGAAAGACACAAACGAAAGCACGAATTGTATTTTTTTTTTTCACAATGGTTTTAAAATTGCTGTTGACTTGCCTAGTATATATGTTTATGATATTAGTCTGAGTAGCAAATCAATCTCTGCTGTTGTGTGCGGGTACTTGTAGTTCTGCATTTAAAATGATAAAGGTGAAACCACAAGCGTCAGGGTCCAATGAAAGAACCCAGTAATGTGTGAGCTATTTATATCTGACATCATGGGACATCTTTAATCCCTTCGCTGCCAGGCTTAACCCAAGCTCCATGCCAAGACTTTTTTGGGCTATTTGGGGTAGTTTGCGCTAAGGCCTCCATAACCTTTTGTCCACATAAGGCATTTTCACCAAATTTGTGTCCTTTCTTTTCAACATCCTGACGATTCTAAAGGTACCCAGGGTTTGTGGATTTCCTTAGAGAAGACCAAGAAATTAGCCAAAATACAACTACATTTTGTTTTTGGGGGGAAAAATGGGAAAAAGTGCTGCAGAAAAAAGCTTATATTATTTTCCCTGGAAATGGTATCAACAAAGGGTTTGTGGTGTTAAAATCACCATCTTCCTAGCTTTCAGGAATAGGCAGACTTTTGTCAGAAAACCAACATTTTCTACACAGTTTTGGCATTTTACTGGGACATAGCCTATTTCTCCTATTTTTTGTGCTTTCAACCGCCTTCCAGTTAGTGGTAGAAATAAGTATAAAACCAATAATGGATCCCAGAAAGGTATACATTTCTGAAAAGTAGACAAAATTCTAAATACAGCAAGGGGTCATTTGTGTAGATCCTTCAAAGTTTTTCTATAGAAAGTAACAGTTGAAATTTAAAAAAAATGAAATTGAGTTGAAAAAAACAGCCCTTTGTGCCTACATTTTCACCTGTAACTTCTTCTAACTATGGCAGATTTTTAAAGCAATATACCATTATGTCTGCTGGAGCCTTCTGGTTGCGGGGCTTGTAGGTTCACCAAGAACCCGAGGTACCCTGAGCCAATAACTGAGCTGCACCTTGCAATGGTTTTTCATTGTGTACCGGGTGTACAGCAAATCATTTGGTAAAATATAAGGAGTGAAAAATAGGTATCAAGGAAACTTCTGTATTTCCAAAATCAGAACAAGATATGGAGTTTGGAATCAGTGGTTATTTGCACATCTCGATTGTGGGCACCCATACTAGCATGTGAATTGGATGGCATTTTTCAAAACGACTTCTTTTGTATACACTGTCTTACATTTGGAAGGCAGAAATGCATAGAAAGACAATTGGTAATAACACTTGTTCTACTATTCTGTGTTCCCCTAAGTCTCCCGATAAAAATAGTACCTCACTTGTGTGGGCAGGCCTAGTGCCCGCAGCAGGAAATGACCCAAAACGCACCGTGGACACATTTTTCGACTGAAACCTGACTTTCTTTTTACAATGTGCCTAGATGTGGATTTTGGGCCTTAGCCCAGCCGGCACCTAGGGAAACCTAGCAAACCTGTACATTTTTGAAAACTAGACACCCAGGGGAGTCCAGGGTTGGGTGATTTGTGTGGCTCTCACCAGGGTCTGTTACTCAGAATACCTTGCAAACCTCAAGCTTTGTAAAAAGAAAACAACACATTTTTCTCACATTTCTGTGATGGAAAGTTCTGGAATCTGTGGGGAGCCACAAACTTCCATACACCCAGCATTTGTGTGTGTAGGCCTAGTGCCCGCGACATGAAATGGCCCAACACAAATCATGGACACATCATATTTTTCCTTTTAAAACTGACCCTTTTTTTGCAGTGTGCCTAGTTGTGGATTTTGGGCACTATCTCAGCCAGCACCAAGGGAAACCTAGCAAACCTGTACCTTTCTGAAAACTAGACACCCAGGGAAATCCAGGATGGGGTGACGTGTGTGGCTCTCACCAAGTTCTGTTACCCAGAATCCCTTGCAATCCTCCACATTTGTCTAAAAAACACATTTTCCTCATATTTCTGTGATGGAAAGCTCTGGAATCCGAGGGGAGCCACAAACATCCTTCCACACAGCATTCCCCTAAGTTTCCCTTAAAAATGGTACCTCACTTGTGTGGGTAGGCCTAGTGCCCGGGACAGGAAACGGCTCAAAACATATTGTAGAGACATCAAAATTAGCTATCACAAAATGACCTGGTTTTGCAAGGGGGTAACCCGCGTTTTTGGTCCCGGGCTCAGCGGCCATGTCGGGAAACCTACCAAACAAAGCATTTCTGAAAACTAGACACCCGGGGGAGTAAAGCGAGGTGTGGCTTGTGTGCATCCCCCAACGTTCTCTTACCCAAAATCCCCTGCAAACCTCAAATTTATCAAAGAAAACCACGTTTTCCTCACACTTCTGTGTGGAAAAGTTGTGGGATCACCGGGCCCAAACAAATTTCCAACCACCCAGCATTCCCATACGTCTCCCAATAAAAAAGCTACCTCACTTGTGTGGGTGGGCCAAGTGCCTGCGACAGGGAAGGGCCCAAAACATATTGTGAAAGTATCAAAATTATCAATCACAAAAGGACCTGGTTTTGCAAGCGAGTCACCTGCGTTTTTGGTCCCAGGCTCGGTGGCCATCTAGGGAAACCTACCAAACCCATTCATTTCTGAAAACTATACATCCAGGGGAGTCCAGTGAGGCATGGTTTGTGTGGATCTCCCAACGGTTTCTTACCCAGAATCCCCTGCAAACCTCAAATTTAGCTAAAAAATATCACGTTTTCCTCACATTTCTGTGTGGGAAAGTTGTGGGATCACAGGGCCCACACAAATTTCCAACCACCCAGCATTCCCCCAGGTCTCCCAATAAAAATGATACCTCACTTGTGTGGGTGGGCTAAGTGCCTGCGAAAGGAAAGAGCCCAAAATATATTGTGGAGACCTCAAAATTATCGATCACAAAACGACCTGGTTTTGCAAGGGAGTCAACTGCGTTTCTGGTCCCAGGCTCGGTGACCGTCTAGGGAAACCTACCAAACCCAAATATTTCTGAAAACTAGACACCCTGGGGAGTCCAGGGAGGTGTGGCTTGCATGGATCCCCCAAAGTTTTCTTACCCAGAATCCCCTGCAAACCTCAAATTTAACTAAAAAAAATCACTGGGTTTGGAAGGGTTCTCTAGATGGCCGCTGAGCCCGGGACCAAAAACGCAGTTGGCCCCCTTGCAAACCCAGGTCATTTTGTGATCAATACTTTTTAATGCCTCCACAATATGTTTTGTGCCCTTCCCTGTCGCGGGCACTTGGCCCACCCACACAAGTGAGGTAGCATTTTTATCGGGAGACCTGGGCGAACGCTGGGTGGTAGGAAGTTTGTGCTGGCCCGGTATTCCCATAACGTTGCCACACAGAAATGTGAGGAAACAATATATTTTTGTCAATTAATCAAATTTACAATGGCTTCTGGGTAAGTAAACCTTGTGGGATCCACACAAAACATACCACATATTATTCCCTTGGTGACCAGTTTCCAAAAAGATGTGACGGCAAAAGGTGTTCACTACAGAGAAAGTATGACTTAACGGTAAAAAGCCCAAAAAAACACCAAAACATTAGTGCACACCCATCCCCTAGTCAATCACAGGCATTCTGGTTGGATTTGTCACAAGGGTAAGCAAATGGTTCATTAAAAAAAAACGTTATTCACCAATGACTGTACAAGATATAACCCGCAAAAGTCATTGTTAATAATTTCAACATTAGATCAAAGAACCACTGACTACAGCTGGTGAGCTGTAAAGCCACGTCAAGGCACCAACCGCTTTACAGTCCATTCACTTGCCTTTCAAGGGCCCATCACTTTCATACGCCAACAGGACTAATACACCAATACCACCACCAAGCACTCAAACATCAGACAACTTAAGCAAGTCAATACACATACTGGCTACCAGCCACCAACACACCACCAGTCCACGCACATGCCAGCCAAACACTAATCCACACACACTGCCAGCCAAGTGCCAGTCCACACGCACAGCCAGCCAAGCACCAGTCCACATGCATCACAAGCCAAGTGCTAGTCCACACACACCACCAGCCAAGCGTCTTGTGTACACACACCACCAGCCAAACGCCAGTACACGCAGACCGTCAGCTGAACTCCACTTCACACACTCACATAACATTTCTCAGGTGTTTAGTCATTTTCTGACCCCCTTTGGGGGCAGAGGGCTCTAATAATATGGCTGATGCGCCCCAAAGGCGGGAGCAGAAAACGGTCACAATATTGCCCCTATAATGGGGAGCAACTTTTGCCCAAGGAGCCACTTCTGACAAATAAATAAAGATAGAACCCTGGTGTCTAGCGGCTTTCTGCCCCCCTTGGGGGCAGATGGGCCTAAAAATAAGGCCGGTCTGCCCCCGGAAAATGGCCAAAGTATTTCCCCATAATGGGAAGTGTCCCTTGCCCAATGCGCCGTTCCTCAACATATAAATAAATAAAATCCAGAAGGTGCAGAAATAGCCAAAATAATGCCCCAAAAAAAGGGCTTGGGCCCCGCCTAAGGCGCCACTCCCCCACATGCCAGTTTACATTATCCCGGGTGTCTAGTGGATTTCTGCCCCTCCCCCCCCCCGGCAGCAGATTGGCCTAAAAATATGACCGATTTGCCCCCAAGGGGGACAGAAACGGCCCAAATTATGCCCCAGCAAAAAAGGGGGAGTGCCCTTCCCTAAGGGACAGCTCCACCACATGCCAAATAAGATATCCCAGGTGTCTAGTGGGTTTCTGCCCCCATTGGGAGCAGAGCGGCCTAAAAATATGGCTGATCTGCCCCCAAGGGGGGCAGAAATGGCCAAAGTTTGCCAAAATATAAACGGGAACGGCCGTTGCCCAAGGCAAAGGACTGCTCCCAATGCCCCAAAAAATCCCTGGTGGCCTAGTGGGTGCATTCCTGCAGCGCGATCGTGGCCCCACCTTCGATCACGCAGAAGGAATGCACTGCAGAGAGACACTGGGGGAAAGGAAAAGCCAAGCCCTTCCCTCCCTGTGCCTCTTTGCTGTCAAAAATGCTCCTCAGGAGGAAAAACTTACTTTTTCCTCCTACGCGCTGGAAGCAATGACTTTCAGCCCATCACCGGCCTGCTCAGATGACGTTGGCTCACGGTGCACAAGCGGGCATCATCAGATCACCGAGGGCAGGGCCCGGGTGGCAGCTGAATCTCTTCCTCTGCCATCCCAGGTGGAGGCCCCTTAATTAGCGGCCCACGGGGGGAGCACCAGTGCTTCCACGTGGTTGGGTGCCTGGACGTAATGATTATGTCCTTTGCACAGGAGTGCCACGGCCGAGCATGTAACCATTACGTCCATGGCACCCAAGGGGTTAAGATCTGTATTAGTGTGTAACATCATCTGGCAGGCCCAACCATGCTGGTCTAGTGGCCCTATGTCATTAGTAGACTTTAAGAGACAGCAAAAGAAGGGGGGGTGTTAATTATCACAGGGTATGGAATGGCGCTTGCCAGGTGGAGTGGAGTTAACACAAATGAGGACAGTAAATGTGGTGCTACAGGTGAGGGAATAACCCCTAAACCCTCAGTTCTGGACCAGGGTCCGACTATAAACAACAACAAGTCCTGTGCACACGCATATGAGTGGATAAACAATATAAAACAGTTTCCGTTGGTCACGGATGAAGACACTGATGTCCTTTCTTTGAAATGTTGATTTTTAATGGTGTATTGCTTCGCGAGCCAGCCTACACGTGTTTCGTCAAAGGGGTGTAAAACCCTTGACTTCTTCAGGGCTGGAAACAAACATGGAAAACAATGTGTGTCACAATGTGTTTACAAGAGTATTAAAAGTAAGCGCCTTCAAAGATGGTTCATTCAGTGGTGCGCCAGTAATAGAAATTTCCTGACTGTTAAGGGGAAGCACCAGAATATTGAGATGAAGTTTCTATTAAGTCCAACGTGAAACCCATTGTGGTGAAATTCATGCACGGTTTCAACATTGTGTGTGAAATCTAGACACTATCTGCCACAGTATAGCGTGGTGTTGGTGCAAAAGTGGTGGTGAGTCACTACTTAAGTGCACAGTCTGTTGCCAACTAAGGTGTGAAACGTAAGCGCGAGATCCTGAATAAAGTGAGGGTAAAGTGTGTTTAATAGTGAGCAAAAGTCTAAACTGTGGGTGCGGGATCCAGACTAGAAAGCTAATTGCGGGGTGTTAATTGAGTCAAAATAGAGATCCTATATGCAAGTGAAAGTGCCTATGAAACCCGGATATATCTCTTAAACTCATGAGAGATAACGAAAAGCCTACCTGTAACGGGGGAATAAGATTCGTGGACCTGAAACAAGAGGTGGGCACTCAGGTAAAACAGTGCCTTATGTAAGTATGAGGCAAAGACACCATGGGTATCAGTACACACAAAATGCATAAGCGCTAATGTAATTGGCTCACCTTACAACTGGTGATAATTCCGACCCAGTGGGTCCTAATATTTATCAGCGATGTAGTGCAATTTCTTCTATTGGTTGCTCTGTGAACCTGTGTAATAATAGCTTACGTAAGTATTCTAAATTATTTGAATCAAACAATTATTCCAACACCATCATATAGGATCTCTATTTTGACTCAATTAACACCCCGCAAAGATTGTGAGAGTGGCTGTATGGATGAGTGTGTACTTGTATCAGTGATTGTATAAGAGCGTAAGAATGTGCTAGTATTTGTATGAGTAAGTGAGCTGGTGTGTGTATAACTGTATAGGTGAGTAAATGGCAGTGTGAATAATTATTTGCATGACTGACTAGGTGTGTGAGTACCTCTATGGATGAGTGGCGGTGTGTGAGTGTCTATGTAGGTGTATGAGTGCATATGATAGTCCTGTACTGAGTGACCGTAAGTATGAGTGACTGTACGGGTGAGTGAGTGGATGTGTGTGTAGACCTAAGAATCAGTGAGTGGGTATGTAGTTATTGGTGTTGGAGTGTCTATGGTTTTGACAATGGCAGTCTGTAATTTAGAGTGGGTGTATCAAAAGTTATATTAGGGTGTGAGAAGATGCATGAAATTATCACATGGATGACGTCATCAGTGATGTCACTGACCATGTCATGAGTGATGTAATATGTGACGTCATCAGCAGTGCATTGCGGGGGCGCGAGTTATAGTTAGCTGAACTAACTATAACGGGGGAATTTCACGGGTTTTGTACGAGTGAAATGTCCAAATAACTATAACTGTCCCTAAAACCTATGGTTTTTTCAGTGAATTTCTAAGGTTTTTTAAATGCTAATTTCTAACTATAACGTGCCTGAAACCTATGGTTTTTTCAGTGAATTTCAAATGTTTTTTAAATGCTAATTTCTAACTATAACGTGCCTGAAACCTATGGTTTTTTCAGTGAATATATATATATATATATATATATATGTATGTGTATGTATGTATGTGTATATTATCTACTGGCGGTCGCCAGTAGATAGTTATAGTTAGGACCTATTATCCATAGGAAATCCGCGACATTCTATTTGAAATAACGTTGGCGCCGGTTGACGAATCTTCGCGAAAGTTTCCAACTTGTTGGGGCGCTCCGGTCCGCTCCTATCCTGAAAGTCTCGGGGTGATACGTCAAGCGGGGGCCGAGAAAAAAGGGGGGTCCCAAAACGCGTTTTCCCCATTCATTTTTCCATAGGAACCTTTAGTCGCAGCTACAGCCCGAACTGCTGAACGGAATTACACCAAATTTGGCAAAGAGGTAGCCCTTGGATCAGTGTCGTGCCTTTTGCTTAAATGGTGTAAATCCGTTCAGTAGTTCCTGAGAAAATCAAAAGTAAAGTCACATATATATCTATGGCCGAGTAGGGTCCGCGTACCCTCCCGATCACGAGCTGCATGCTAATTGGCTGTCAAGTGGCTGTCAACACTCCAAATCAGGAAGTGTTGGCAGCCATTTTGTCCTCGGTAGAACCGAGGGACAGAAACAAGTGCGCAAAGCGCAAAAGGGGGCAGGGTAGAAACACCCTGACCCCCTAGGTCTGCTCAGGGGGTCCCACAAGGACCCCTGGGCAGAAAAAGCATTTATTTTTTAAAAAAATCAGTAGGATGCGCTTAGGGTGCGCGAATCCCGCCGAGAAAAAAAAAAAAGCACAAGAAACACGTCGCCAAACGCACAAAGGGGGCAGGGTAGAAACACCCTGACTCCCTAGGCCTGCTCAGGGGTCCCACAAGGACCCCCTGGGCAGAAAAAGCATTTTTTTTTTTAAGTCGGCAGGATGCGCTCAGGGTGCGCGGATCCTGCCCAAAAAAAAAAAAATCGAAGCGCGTCTCCCGCGCTTCTATGTTAATTTGCCCCCGGGTGGGCCAAGTCCCGGGGGCATGGTGGGGGGGGTTTAAATTTAATGTGGGGGGCCTCTAAGGCCCCCCAAACCCTGGGGACCGCCACCCCCTGGGGCTTTCAAAAAATAATGGTGCGGGAGGGCTCTTGGCCCTCCCGCAGCCCCGGGGACCGCCACCCCCCGGGGCTTCTTTTTAAAAAAATTATTTTCACCTGTGTGGGGGGGCTCCAGCCCCCCCACACGCCCCGGGACAGCCACCTCCCGGGGCACTAAAGATTTGAATATGGGGGACCACCACCTCCCGGGGCTGTGAAATGGTTGGGAGGGGGGCCGCGCGGCCCCCTCCTGGAGCCCTTGATGGCCCTGGGGACCGCCACCCCCAGGGCCGGCTCCTGCAGTGTCCCGGGGTGCCTACCCCCGGGACACTGTAGTTTGCTATGACAGGACGGGAGCCTCGCGGCTCCCGTCCTGTCATAGCAGACTTGGTTTGCATTTTGAAAGAGAGAGCAGGAAACCTGCTCTCTCTTTCAAAATGCAAACTCAATTAGCTTTCCACATGGGGAGCAGCATGTTAGCTGCTCCCCATGTGGAAAAGCATGCCGGCTCCCGTAGGACACGGGGAGCCGGCGGGACTGTGGGGGATTGGGGACCCCCACAGTCCCCAACCAGAGGCCAGGCCCCGGGGGATGGGGTCCCCGGGGCCATAAGTGGCCAGGGAGGGGGCCATGCAGCCCCCTCCCCAAATTAAAAATTTAAAAAAAAAAAAAAAAAGGGCAAGGCCGGCCCCGGGGATGGGGTCCCCGGGGCCTTAGATGGCCTGAGGAGGGGGCCTCGCAGCCCCCTCCAAATTAAAAAAATAAAAATCGAGGGCATGCCCCGGGGATGGGGTCCCCGGGGCCAATACAGGCCCAGGGAAGGGGGCCACGCGGCTCCCTTCCCGTTTTTTTTTTTTAAAAAAAAAAAAATAAATGCTCAGGCCCCGGGGGATGGGGTCCCTGGGGCCAAAAGTGGCCAAGGGAAGGGGGGCCACGCAGCCCCCCTCCCATTAAAAAAAATTAGAAAAAAAAAAAACGACCGGCATCGTGCCGGACGCCCCGCCCCCCTGCAGTACTCTGCAAACGCGCCCCTGGCGCGTTTTAAGAAGGGGAGTAATTCCCCTTGAATACTGGGGACCCCTGGGGGCCAACTAGCCCACCAGGAACCTCCAGTATGCGTCAGGGGCTGCGTTGCAGAGAGGTGTACAGAGGCCACGCCCCTTTTACACCTCTCTGCAACGCAGCTCTGTGGCGCTTTTAGAAGTACATGGTGGGCTAGTTGGACTCCAGGGACCCTCAGGATTCAAGGGGACTTAATCCCCCAACTTAAAACGCGCCACGGGGCGCGTTTGCACAGTGGTGAAGGGAGGGGCGGGGCTTCAGGTGACATGTGTGCAAACAGGCCCCGTGGCGCGTTTTAAGATGGGGAATTAAATCCCCTTCAATCCTGAGGGTCCCTAGGGGCCAACTAGCCCAACAGGTACGTCCAGAAAGCGCCACAGAGCTGCATTGCAGAGAGGTGCAAAAGGGGCGTGGCCTCTGAACACCTCTCTGCAACGCAGCTCCTGGCGCATACTGGAGGTACAGGGTGGGCTAGTTGGACCCCAGGGACCCTCATGATTCAAGGGGACTTAATCCCCAACTTAAAACGCGCCACGGGGCGCGTTTGCACAGATGTCACCTCAGGCCCCGCCCCTCCCTTCACCATTGTGCAAATATTCCTCTAAAATCAGCCGAACTACGAATTCCTATTTACTCACCTGTTATCAGGAGAGACCTCAGTGCTGCATCTTTCAGCCCAGTACTGATCCTGAAAAGTAATTTTAACCGTACTTACCAGTAACTTGAATTTCCTTCCATAGGCTAACATTGACTGGTTTCACTTGGAAATTCTTCTAAGTGTGGAGTTTTGGAACTTTATAATATTCCTCTAAAATCAGCCGAAATACGAATTCCGATTTACTCATCTGTTATCAGGAGAGACCTCAGTGCTGCATCTTTCAGCCCAGTACTGATCCTGAAAAGTAATTTTAACCGTACTTACCAGTAACTTGAATTTCCTTCCATAGGATATCATTGCCTGCTTTTTGCTGAAAAAGTTTCTAAGTGTCGATTTTTGAAACATACAAATATTCCTCTAAAATCAGCCAAAATACGAATTCCGATTTACTCACCTGTTATCAGGAGAGACCTCAGTGCTGCATCTTTCAGCCCAGTACTGATCCTGAAAAGTAATTTTAACCGTACTTACCAGTAACTTATATTTCCTTCCATAGGAATCCATTGTCTGGTTTTCAGCAGAAAAGTTTCAAAGTGTTGATTTTCACAAACTACAAATATTCCTTAAAAATCGCCTGTATGACTTAAACGCATTCTTTCAACTGTTTACAGGAGATGCACCAGTGCTGGATCCAGGATCCACCACTGAGTAAGAAAAAGTAACGATAACACTACTTACCTGCTAAGTGAATTTCCTCCCATAGGATAACATTGGTGATTCTATGTGAAAAAGTTTCTAAGTGCCCACTTTTAAAATACAATAATATTCCTTAAAAATCACTACTGTAACCAAAACACTTTTACTCAACTGTTTACAGGAGATGTCCCAGGACTGAATCTAGGATCCAGTCCTGTGGTTAGAAAAGTAATCCATAAAGTAACTAATTGCATTTAGCTAGAAATTCACATTGAGCTCAATGTTGCATTGTGTTTGAAATTGTGTTGCCCATTGCAACAACTGTAACTACTGTACTTAAAAGTCTATTGCCTATTTGCAAAGTATTTAAACTAAAGTAATTCATTCTGAGAAAGTATATTTTGTAATGTAATGTATAATGTAATTACAATGTAATTTAAAAAATAAAATATCTAAAAATAAATAGTTTAAAAAAATGTAGTAAATCAGTATCAAAAAAATAAATATAACAATTAATACATTTAAAAATTGTCATTTACAAAACCTTTGAAATTCACTGAAAAAAACCATAGGTTTCAGACATGTTATAGTTAGGAATTAGCATTTAAAAAACCTTTGAGAAATTCACTGAAAAAACCATAGGTTTCATGCTTGTTATAGTTAGGAATTAGCATTTTAAAAACCTTTGAAATTCACTGAAAAAACCATAGGTTTCAGGCCTGTTATAGTTAGGGTTTAGCATTTAAAAACCTTTGAAATTCACTGAAAAAACCATAGGTTTTAGGGAAAGTTATAGTTAGTTGCACATTGCACTCGTACAAAACCCGTGAAATTCCCCGTTATAGTTAGTTCAGCTAACTATAACTCGCGCCCGCAATGCACTGCTGATGACGTCACATATTACATCACTCATGACATGGTCAGTGACATCACTGATGACATCACTGATGACATCTCAAATGACATCACTGATGACATCATCCATGTGAGAATTTAATGCATCTTCTCACACCCTAATATAACTTTTCATACACCCACTCTAAATTACAGACTGCCTTTCTCAAAACCATACACACTCCAATACCAATAAGTACATACCCACTCACTGATTCTTAGGTCTACACACACACATCTACTCACTCACCCGTACAGTCACTCATAATTACAGTCACTCAGTACAGGACTATCATATGCACTCATACACCTATATAAACACTCACACAACGCAACTCATCCATAGAGGTACTCACACACCTAGTCAGTCATGCAAATAATTAATCACACTCCAATTTACTCACCTATACAGTTATACACACCAGCTCACTTACTCATAAAAATACTAGCACATTCTTACGCTCCTATGCAATCACTGATGCAAGCACACACTCATCCATATAGCCACTCTCACAATCACACACTCTCACTTATAGCCATTTATATACTCCAACACACATATATACTGCCTTTCACATATGTAGTTACTCACACATGTACCACTGAGATATACATTCAATCACTAACACACACTCACCCACCCATACAGTCCATCACAGACGCACTGTTGAAACCATGCACCCAGTGAATCACCCACTCACACATCTATGCACAGAGTCACACACACCCCACCCACACAAACACTGAGGCACCCATACAGATACTCAGAGAACCAATCCATAACCCATATAGACACTCATTTAGCTAGTCAGAAACCCATGCAGCTGCTTACACAACAACAGACAGACGGATACAGATATTCACACAGTTTAGTCACTCACCCATGCATCCAGTAAGATACGTTTAATCACTCACTTATAGACTCAGTCACGCACCTACTAAATCATCCATTCAGACGCTTATACACCCACTCATTCTTCAATACGCCTTTCCCTATATATATTAAACATATTTAAACTTTACAGAAACACACAGTCACTGGATGATGTCAGTGATGTCATCAGTGATGTCACTGACCATGTCATGAGTGATGTAATATGTGACGTCATCAGCAGTGCATTGCGGGGGCGCGAGTTATAGTTAGCTGAACTAACTATAACGGGGGAATTTCACGGGTTTTGTACGAGTGCAATGTCCAACTAACTATAACTTTCCCTAAAACCTATGGTTTTTTCAGTGAATATATATATATATATATATATGTTAGAAATGGGATTTCTGGTTGACTAGGGCAAGCGCCTAAGCCAGGCAGAAACCACCACTCTAGTCAGGACAAGGGAGTTACACACTGAAGATAACCCCGCTCACCCCCTTGGTAGCTTGGCACGAGCAGTGAGGCTTATCCCGGAGGGAATGTGTAAAGCGTTTGCGCAACACACACGCACAGCAGCGACACACTAGGCACACCACAAAAGAAACCAAACACAAGGTTATATAAAAATAGCCTTTGTATTATTCATAAAACACCTCAGAGCATAATCACATATATATACACTGTGCCACCTGGCACTAGGTATTACTTTACAGGGGATTATATACACGACAGGGCCGATTGGGCCACCGTCATACCATCACATATGTAGAGAAAATCACAACCAACCAGTAACTACTGGTAACATTGCAGGTAGCATAAACACATCATGCATAGATCACCTTAGGCATACATCCTAACATTTCATGGGAGCGCCTATTACCTCTATGGGAATTACATTAGGGCATAAAAACATCATCGGTAATGCACCATCTGATCCACCTGCAGCTATGCACATACTACCAGTCCATAGGCATAAAATCATGTTCAGCAGTATAGCACGTTCTGCGCCTCAGGTAAAAGAACACTCCATATGTATTCACATCAGGACATAACACAGCCCCTGGTTGCAACTCCCAGCACTCCCGGGCTACACGCCCGCCTACTCCAGGCACCATGCAGTAATGCGGGGGATCCCCTCCCCTCCAATACTACTCCTCTTTCTCACTGAGGAGTGGGGGCCTCCGTCGAGGTTTCCCCTTTTAAGCCCCCAAGATGTCATTAAGCGTACAGCTGCCCGGGACCATGCGGTGCAGCTGCAACTAGATAGGCAAATGCGTGAGTGACAGTGGTGCTGCGAAGGCACCTCAGTGAGGACATCCACTGGCCCCTCGGGCTGGAAAACAACCAGGCGGTCCTCTCCCTTGGAAGGGGCACCCCCAAGACCTCGACTGGTCTCCCGCGGCCACGCTACCAGACAGTGCAACTCCTGTATCCCCGGGCACTCACCCAGTCTCCTCTTCCAGGCGGGGGCGGGACGTTGAAGGAGCGGAGCCCGCAGGGCTCCACTCGAACCATGGCAGCCAGGCTCCTCACCGGGGCCTCCTCGGGCCCCACTGGTCTCCTCAGCGGGAGGCGGCCTGCTTTTGGCAAAAGACAGGAAGATGCAAAGGGGAGCCTGCGAGGCTCCGGTTCTTCCTCTGGCTGCACCATGGGCCCGCCCGCAAACAGGCTCAGGCAGCACGCGGGGCTCTCTCCGGCAACACGGGAGCCCCGCCTACAACCAGGCAGACTTTGCCTGACTTCCGGGGCAATTTCAGAGCTGCTGCCTGGGGAGGAGAGGGCTTCGTCCTCAGCTCTCTCCCCTGGCCCCTTCAACCACGCGCAGGCAGGGCAGCGCTGCATGCACCCTGGTGTATTTAAGAGAGATTCCTCATGGTAGTGGGCCTCGCCCATGACCAGGCTCGAGCAGCATGCCTGGTTTCCGGTTCCGCCCACGGTCAGGCTCCTTCGCCTGTCGTCCGGTTTCTTTCTCTCTTGGCCCCGGCAATGCAGCCGACACACGCTGCACGGCCACACGCTGCTCTGGAGCGCAAAAACAACAAAAGCGCTCCACAGGCTTGACGGCAGGATGAGCCCACACAAGGAGTACAGGCCAATAACCTCAGCGCGCACCCAGCCCAGTTCCAGGACCCAGGGTCCAAGGAAAACAAAAGCGCTCGAGTCTGCCCAGGCCAGGGGCACAGCAGCACTCCTGGAAATGTGCTGGAGATGCCAGCAGGGCGCAGCCAGGCAGGCCAGCACAGGGGACTTCAGGACAAGGAGGGGGAGTCCTTCCCTCAGCTCCCACCCAGGAAAGTCCAGTCCCTAGGCGGTTCCTCCTGGCAGTCCAGCAGCCTGCCGGCCACCAGTCCAATTAAGCACCAAGCACACCTTACATGGGGTCACAGCCCCAATACTTATACTACATGCCCTCTTTGTTCTGCCCTGGCACAGGGCTTGGGACCCAGTTCCAACCAGTTCTGGGGGGCACTTAACAAGTGCACAACAGTCCCCATTGATAGTGTAGGCCCTGGCCCCAGACACACCACAGGGGAGCGGAGCCAGCATTGTACAAGGCAGGCACAGGCCTCTTCACGGTCAGGGACTACTCCTCCCACTACTCCAAATGCAGGTCAGGCCTATTCAGCCTAGCACTGACTCACCCAGCCCCTCTGGAGCCACTGCACCTCACCAGCCCCTGTCACTCCAGAGCCAGACATGCAATACACATCAGGCAGGCCCAAAGACACATAGCACACAGAAATGCCAACATCTAAAAGTGGCATTTCTAAAATAGTGATAATAAATCTGCGAACACCATTACGCAGCATTTATTATTACTATTCCAAACGTACCAAACTTGACCACGCTACTCCTCTCATATCAGGAATTACCACTGAAACACTTATCAGGGAATCCCCAATGCATTCCTATGAGAGGGCAGCCTCACAGTAGTGAGAAACCAAAATGGCTGTTTGCCACTACCAGGACATGCCACACAGTTAAGGCACATGTCCTACCTTTTACCTACACCGCACCCTGACCATAGGGCTAGCTAGGGCCTACCTTAGGGGTGACTGATATGTACTAAAAGGGGAGTCACAGACGTGGCAACCCCTTTATGTGCCACATCACAGCGGCAGTAAACTGCGCGCGCAGGCCCTGCAATGGCAGAGGCCTGAGACAGGTTTGAAAGGCTACTTTGGTG
This sequence comes from Calotriton arnoldi, assembly GCA_963921515.1. NCBI lineage: Eukaryota > Metazoa > Chordata > Amphibia > Caudata > Salamandridae > Calotriton > Calotriton arnoldi. The sequence continues at coordinate 87,350 of CAWUFW010009884.1, forward strand.
GGTGGCGCAAGCAGCACTGCAAGCCCACCAGTAGCATTTAATTTACTGGCCCTGGGTATCTGAGATACCACTTTACAAGGAACTGATAAGTAAATTAAATACGCCAAACAGGTGTAGACCAATCTTACCACGTTTACCATAGAGAGCACATGCACTTTACACTGGACAGCAGTGATAAAGTGCCCAGAGTCCTAAAACCACCAACACCAGGTCAGAAAAAATACTAGGAGGAAGGCAAAAAGTTCAGGGATGACCCTGCAAAAAGTGCCAAGTCCAACAAAATATATATATATATATATATATATATATATTCACTGAAAAAACCATAGGTTTCAGACACGTTATAGTTAGAAATTAGCATTTAAAAAACCTTTGAAATTCACTGAAAAAACCATAGGTTTTAGGGACAGTTATAGTTAGTTGGACATTGCACTCGTACAAAACCCGTGAAATTCCCCTGTTATAGTTAGTTCAGCTAACTATAACTCGCGCCCGCAATGCACTGCTGATGACGTCACATATTACATCACTCATGACATGGTCAGTGACATCACTGATGACATCACTGATGACATCTCAAATGACATCACTGATGACATCATCCAGTGACTGTGTGTTTCTGTAAAGTTTAAATATGTTTAATATATATAGGGAAAGGTGTATTGAAGAATGAGTGGGTGTATAAGTGTCTGAATGGATGATTTAGTACGTGAGTGACGGACTCTACAAGTGAGTGATTAAACGTATCTTACTGAATGCATGGGTTAGTGACTAAACTGTGTGAATGTCTGTATCCGTCTGTTTGTTGGTGTGTAAGTGGATGCATGGATTTGAAAATAGCTACATGAGTGTCTATATGGGTTATTGATTGGTTCTCTGAGTATCTGTATGGCTGCCTGAGTGTTTGTGTGGGTGGGGTGTGTGTGACTCTATACATAGATGTGTGAGTGGGTGATTCACTGGGTGCATGATTTCAAGAGTGCATCTGTGATGGACTGCTTGGGTGAGTGAGTGTTTTTATGGATGTGTTAGTGAGTGAATGTATATCTCAGTGGTACATGTGCGAGTAACTACATATGTAAAAGGCAGTATATATGTGTGTTAGAGTATTTAAATGGCTATAAGTGAGAGTGTGTTATTGTGAGAGTGGCTGTATGGATGCGTGTGTGCTTGTATCAGTTATTGTATAAGAGCGTAAGAATGTGCTAGTATTTGTATGAGTAAGTGAGCTGGTGTGTGTATAACTGTATAGGTGAGTAAATGGGTGTGTAATTAATTTTTTGCATGACTGACTAGGTGTGTGAGTACCTCTATGGATGAGTGGCGGTGTGTGAGTGTTTATATAGGTGTATGAGTGCATATGATAGTCCTGTACTGAGTGATTGTAAGTATGAGTGACTGTACAGGTGAGTGAGTGGATGTGTGTGTAGACCTAAGAATCAGTGAGTGGGTATGTAGTTTTTGGTGTTGGAGTGTCTATGGTTTTGAGAATGGCAGTCTGTAATTTAGAGTGGGTGTATCAAAAGTTATATTAGGGTGTGAGAAGATGCATGAAATTATCACATGGATGATGTCATCAGTGATGTCATTTGAGATGTCATCAGTGATGTCACTGACCATGTCATGAGTGATGTAATATGTGACGTCATCAGCAGTGCCTTGTGGGTCGCGAGTTATAGTTAGCTGAACTAACTATAACAGGGGAATTTCACGGGTTTTGTACGAGTGCAATGTCCAACTAACTATAACTGTCCCTAAAACCTATGGTTTTTTCAGTGAATTTCAAAGGTTTTTTAAATGCTAATTTCTAACTATAACGTGTCTGAAACCTATGGTTTTTTCAGTGAATTTCAAAGGTTTTTTAAATGCTAATTTCTAACTATAACGTGCCTGAAACCTATGGTTTTTTCAGTGAATTTCAAAGGTTTTTTAAATGCTAATTTCTAACTATAACGTGCCTGAAACCTATGGTTTTTTCAGTGAATTTCAAAGGTTTTTTAAATGCTAATTTCTAACTATAACGTGCCTGAAAACTATGATTTTTAAGTGAATTTCAAAGGTTTTTTAAATGCTAGTTTCTAACTATGCCAACAGAGGTAGGACATGTGAAGAAAGAAGAAAAAACGCACAGAAAGAAGCAAAAGATGTGCAGAAAGAACCAACAGAGGAGCAGAAAGAGGCCTTGTTGCAAAATCATCCTGTGCCCACAACTTTTTCAGACGGGTACTGGTGGTAACTGACCCTGACTAACCAGAGCCAGTGCGCGTTTTGCACAGTGGTGTAGGGAGGGGGGCCTGAGGTGACATGTGTGCAAACGCGCCCCGTGGCGCGTTTTAAGTTGCGGGATTAAGTCCCCTTGAATCCTGAGGGTCCCTGGGGCCCAACTAGCCCCCAGGTACCTACAGTTAGGACCACAGAGCTGAGTTGCAGAGAGGCGTTCCGAGGCCACGCACCTTTTTTCACCTCTCTGCAACGCACCTCTGTTGTGCTTACTGAAGGTACCTGGTGGGCTAGTTGGCCCCAGGATTCAAAGGGAATTAACTCCCCAACTTAAAACGCACCACAGGGCGTGTTTGCGCACATGTCACCTGAGGCCCCGCCCCTCCTTCACCGCTGTGCAAAGCGCCCCGTGGCGCGTTTTAAGTTGGGGGATTAGGTCACCTTGAATCCTGAGAGTCCCTGGGGCCCAACCAGCCCACCAGGTACTTCCAGTAAGCACCACAGGCCTGCGTTGCAATGCCTGTAACAAATTGTGCAGTTGTGTTTAGGTAGTGAAGAGGGTCGTGCTGGGGGTAGTGTTTTAGGGTTTAGGGTAGTGCAGTGGTGTTTGTGTAGTGTAGGGGGTCATGCTGGGGGTAGATTTAGGGTTTAGGGTAGTGCAGTGGTGTTTGGGTAGTGTAGGGAGTTGTGCTGGGGGAGTGTTTTAGGGTTTAGGGTAGTACAGTGGTGTTTGGGTAGTGTAGGGGTCGTGCTGGGGTTAGTGTTTTAGGGTTTTAGGGTTTAGGGTAGTGCAGTGGTGTTTGGGTAGTGTAGGGGATACTGCTGGGGGTAGTGTTTTATGGTTTAGGGTAGTGCAGTGGTGTTTGGGTAGTGTAGGGGTTCGTGCAGGGGGTAGTTTTTTAGGGTTTAGGGTAGTGCAGTGGTGTTTGTGTAGTGTAGGGGGTCGTGCTGGGGTTAGTGTTTTAGGGTTTAGGGTAGTGCAGTGGTGTTTGGGTAGTGTAGGGAGTTGTGCTGGGGGTAGTGTTTTATGGTTTAGGGTAGTGCAGTGGTGTTTGGGTAGTGTAGGGGTTCGTGCTGGGGGTAGTTTTTTAGGGTTTAGGGTAGTGCAGTGGTGTTTGTGTAGTGTAGGAGGTCGTGTTTTAGGGTTTAGGGTAGTGCAGTGGTCTTTGGGTAGTGTAGGGAGTCGTGCGGGGGTATTGTTTTAGAGTTTAGGGTAGTGCAGTGGTCTTTGGGTAGTGTAGGGGGTTGTGCGGGGGTAGTGTTTTAGGGATTAGGGTAGTGCATTGGTATTTGGGTAGTGTAGGGGGTCATGCGGGGGTAGTGTTTTAGGGTTTAGGGCAGTGCAGTGGTGTTTAGGTAGTGTAGGGGGTCGTGCTGGGGGGAGTGTTTTAGGGTTTAGGGCAGTGCAGTGGTGTTCGGGTAGTGTAGGGGGTCGTGCTGGGGGAGTGTTTTAGGGTTTAGGGCAGTGCAGTCGTGTTCGGGTAGTGTAGGGGGTCGTGCTGGGGGAGTATTTTAGGGTTTAGGGTAGTCCAGTGGTGTTCGGGTAATGTAGGGGGTCATGCTGGGGGTAGTGTTCTAGGGTTTAGGGCAGTGCAGTGGTGTTCGGGCAGTGTAGGGGGTCGTGCTGGGGGTGGTGTTTCAGGGTTTAAGGCAGTGCAGTGATGTTCGGGCAGTGTAGGGGGTCGTGCAGGGGTGGTGTTTCAGGGTTTAGGGCAGTGCAGTGGTGTTCGGGCAGTGTAGGGGGTCGTCCAGGGGTGGTGTTTCAGGGTTTAGGGCAGTGGTATTCGGGCAGTGTAGGGGGTCATGCTGGGGGTGGTGTTTCAGGGTTTGGGGCAGTGCAGTGGTGTTCGAGCAGTAAAGGGGTCATGCTGGGGGTGGTGTTTCAGGGTTTAGGGCAGTGCAATGGTGTTCGGGCAGTGTAGGGGGCGGTGCAGGGGGTGGTGTTTCAGGGTTTAGGGCAGTGCAGTGGTGTTCGGGCAGTGTAGGGGGTGGTGCAGGGGGTGGTGTTTCAGGGTTTAGGGCAGTGCAGTGGTGTTCGGGCAGTGTAGGGGGTCGTGCAGTGGGTGGTGTTTCAGGGTTTAGGGCAGTGCAGTGGTATTCGGGCAGTGTAGGGGGTCGTGCTGGGGCTGGTGTTTCAGGGTTTAGGGCAGTTCAGTGGTGTTCGGGCAGTGCAGGTGGTCTTGCTGGGGCTGGTGTTTCAGGGTTTAGGGCAGTGCAGTGGTGTTCGGGCAGTGTAGGGGGTCGTGATGGGGGTGGTGTTTCAGGGTTTAGGGCAGTGCAGTGGTGTTCGGGCAGTGTAGGGGGTCGTGCTGGGGCTAGTGTTTCAGGGTTTAGGGCAGAGCAATGGTGCTCAGGCAGTGTAGGGGGTTGTGCTGGGGGTGATGTTTCAGGGTTTAGGGCAGTGCAGTGGTGTTAGGGCAGTGTAGGGGGTCGTGCTGGGGGTGGTGTTTCAGGGTTTAGGGCAGTGCAGTGGTGTTCCGGCAGTGTAGGGGGTCGTGCAGGGGGTGGTGTTTCAGGGTTTAGTGCAGTGGTGTTCGGGCAGTGTAGGGGGTCGTGCTGGGGTGGTGTTTCAGGGTTTAGGGCAGTGCAGTGGTGTTCGGGCAGTGTAGGGTGTTGTGCTGAGGGGTGGTGTTTCAGGGTTTAGGGCAGTGCAGTAGTGTTTGGGCAGTGTAGGGGGTCATGCAGGGGGTGGTGTTTCAGGGTTTAGGGCAGTGCAGTGGTGTTCGGCCAGTGTAGGTAGTCTTGCTGGGGGTGGTGTTTCAGGGTTTAGGGCAGTGCAGTAGTTTTCGGGCAGTGTAGGCGGTCGTGCTGGGGCTGGTGTTTCAGGGTTTAGGGCAGTGCAGTGGTGTTCGGGCAGTGTACGGGGTTGTGCTGGGGCTGGTGTTTCAGGGTTTAGGGAAGTGCAGTGGTGTGCGGGCTGTGTACGGGGTCGTGCTGGGGCTGGTGTTTCAGGGTTTAGGGCAGTGCAGTGGTGTTCAGGCAGTGTAGGGGGTCATGCTGAGGGTGGTGTTTCAGAGTTTAGGGCAGTGCAGTGGTGTTCGGGCAGTGTAGGGGGTCGTGATGGGGGTGGTGTTTCAGGGTTTAGGGCAGTGCAGTGGAGTTCGGGCAGTGTAGGGGGTTGTGCTGGGGCTAGTGTTTCAGGGTTTAGGGCAGAGCAATGGTGCTCAGGCAGTGTAGGGGGTTGTGCTGGGGGTGATGTTTCAGGGTTTAGGGCAGTGCAGTGGTGTTAGGGCAGTGTAGGGGGTCATGCTGGGGGTGGTCTTTCAGGGTTTAGGGCAGTGCAGTGGTGTTCCGGCAGTGTAGGGGGTCGTGCAGGGGGTGGTGTTTCAGGGTTTAGTGCAGTGGTGTTCGGACAGTGTAGGGGTCGTGCTGGGGTGGTGTTTCAGGGTTTAGGGCAGTGCAGTGGTGTTCGGGCAGTGTAGGGTGTCATGCTGAGGGGTGGTGTTTCAGGGTTTAGGGCAGTGCAGTAGTGTTTGGGCAGTGTAGGGGGTCATGCAGGGGGTGGTGTTTCAGGGTTTAGGGCAGTGCAGTGGTGTTCGGCCAGTGTAGGTAGTCTTGCTGGGGGTGGTGTTTCAGGGTTTAGGGCAGTGCAGTAGTTTTCGGGCAGTGTAGGCGGTCGTGCTGGGGCTGGTGATTCAGGGTTTAGGGCAGTGCAGTGGTGTTCGGGCAGTGTACGGGGTTGTGCTGGGGCTGGTGTTTCGGGGTTTAGGGAAGTGCAGTGGTGTGCGGGCAGTGTACGGGGTCGTGCTGGGGCTGGTGTTTCAGGGTTTAGGGCAGTGCAGTGGTGTTCGGGCAGTGTAGGGGGTCATGCTGAGGGTGGTGTTTCAGGGTTTAGGGCAGTGCAGTGGTGTTCGGGCAGTGTAGGGGGTCGTGCTGGGGCTGGTGTTTCAGGGTTTAGGGCAGTGCAGTGATGTTCGGGAAGTTTAGGGGGTCGTGCTGGGGCTGGTGTTTCAGGGTTTTGGGCAGAGCAGTGGTGTTTGGGCAGTGTAGGGGGTCGTGCTGGGGGTGGTGTTTCAGGGTTTAGGGCAGTGCAGTGGTGTTCGGGCAGTGTAGGGGTCTTGCTGGGGGTGGTGTTTCAGGGTTTAGGGCAGTGCAGTGGTGTTCGGGCAGTGTAGGGGGTCTTGCTGGGGGTGGTGTTTCAGGGTTTAGGGCAGTGGTGTTCGGGCAGTGTAGGGGGTTTGCTGGGGGTGATGTTTCAGGGTTTAGGGCAGTGCAGTGGTGTTCGGGCAGTGTAGGGGGTCTTGCTGGGGGTAGTGTTTCAGGGTTTAGGGCAGTGCAGTGGTGTTCGTGCAGTGTAGGGGGTCGTGCTGGGGTGGTGTTTCAGGGTTTAGGGCAGTGCAGTAGTATTCGGGCAGTGTAGGGGGTCATGCAGGGGGTGGTGTTTCAGGGTTTAGGGCAGTGCAGTGGGGTTCTGGCAGTGTAGGGGGTCATGCTGGGGGTGGGGTTTCAGGGTTTAGGGCAGTACAGTGGTGTTCGGGCAGTGTAGGGGGTCGTGCAGGGGGTGGTGTTTCAGGGTTTAGGGCAGGTCAGTGGTGTTCGGGCAGTGTAGGGGGTCGTGCTGGGGCTGGTGTTTCAGGGTTTAGGGCAGTGCAGTGGTGTTCGGGCAGTGTAGGGGATCTTGCTGGGGTTGGTGTTTCAGGGTTTAGGGCAGTGGTGTTCGGGCAGTGTAGGGGGTCTTGCTCGGGGTGATGTTTCAGGGTTTAGGGCAGAGCAGTGGTGTTCGGGCAGTGTATTGGGTCTTGCTGGGGGTAGTGTTTCAGGGTTTAGGGCAGTGCAGTGGTGTTCGTGCAGTATAGGGGGTCGTGTTGGGGATGGTGTTTCTGGGTTTAGGGCAGTGCAGTAGTGTTCGAGCAGTGTAGGGGGTTGTGCAGGGGGTGGTGTTTCAGGGTTTAGTGCAGTGGTGTTCGGGCAGTGTAGGGGGTCGCGCTGGGGGTGGTGTTTCAGGGTTTAGGGCAGTGCAGTGGTGTTCGGGCTGTGTAGGCGGTCATGCACGGGGTGGTGTTTCAGGGTTTAGGGCAGTGCAGTGGTGTTCGGGCAGTGTAGGGTGTTGTGCTGGGGCTGGTGTTTCAGGGTTCAGGGCAGTGCAGTGGTGTTCGGGCAGTGTAGGGGGTCGTGCTGAGGCTGGTGTTTCACGGTTTAGGGCAGTGCAGTGGTGTTCGGGCAGTGTAGGGGGTCGTGCAGGGGCTGGTGTTTCAAGGTTTAGGGCAGTGCAGTGGTGTTCGGGCAGTGTAGGGGGTCGTGCTGGGGCTGATGTTTCAGGGTTTTGGGCAGAGCAGTGGTGTTCGGGCAGTGTAGGGGGTCATGCTGGGGGTAGTGTTTCAGGGTTTAGGGCAGTGCAGTGGTGTTCGGGCAGTGTAGGGGGTCGTGCTGGGGGTGGTGTTTCAGGGTTTAGGTCAGTGGTGTTCGGGCAGTGTAGGGGGTCTTGCTGGGGGTGATGTTTCAGGGTTTAGGGCAGTGCAGTGGTGTTCGGGCAGTGTAGGGGTTCTTGCTGGGGGTAGTATTTCAGGGTTTAGGGCAGTGCAGTGGTGTTCGGGCAGTGTAGGGGGTCATGCTGGGGGTGGTGTTTCAGGGTTTAGGGCAGTGCAGTTGTGTTCGGGCAGTGTAGGGGGTCGTGAAGGGGGTGGTGTTTACAGGGTTTAGGGCAGTGCAGTGGTGTTCGGGCAGTGTAGGGGGTCGTGCTAGGGGTGGTGTTTCAGGGTTTAGGGCAATGCAGTGGTGTTCGGGCAGTGTAGGGGGTCATGCAGGGGCTGGTGTTTCAAGGATTAAGGCAGAGCAGGGGTGTTCGGGCAGTGTAGGGGGTCGTGCTGGGGGTAGTGTTTTAGGGTTTAGGGTAGTGCAGTGGTGCTTGTGTAGTGTAGGGGGTCATGTTTTAGGGTAGTGCAGTGGTGTTTGGGTAGTGTAGGGGGTCGTGCTGGGGGTAGTGTTTTAGGATTTAGGTTAGTGCAGTGGTGTTTGGATAGTGTAGGGGGTCGTGCTGGGGATAGTGTTTTAGGGTTTAGGGTAGTGCAGTGGTGTTTGTGTAGTGTAGGGGGTCGTGCTGGGGGTAGTGTTTTAGGGTTTAGGGTAGTGCAGTGGTGCTTGTGTAGTCTAGGAGGTCGTGCTGGGGGTAGTGTTTTAGGGTTTAGGGTAGTGCAGTAGTGTTTGTGTAGTGTAGGGGGTCATGTTTTAGGGTAGTGCAGTGGTGTTTGGGTAGTGTAGGGGGTCGTGCTGGTGGTAGTGTTTTAGGATTTAGGTTAGTGCAGTGGTGTTTGGGTAGTGTAGGGGGTCGTGCTGGGGGTAGTGTTTTAGGGTTTAGGATAGTGCAGTGGTGCTTGTGTAGTGTAGGGGGTCGTGCTGGGGGTAGTGTTTTAGGGTTTAAGGTAGTGCAGTGGTGTTTTTGTAGTGTAGGGGGTCATGTTTTAAGATGCAACGCTCCAATACCTGACCAGTCTGCACTACATAAACTGCAAACAAACTAAAAATAAAAAGTGTTTTGCACACTTTTGTCATTGGGCTACATCTGGGTAATATTTGTGCTACATTTGGGCTCTTTTTTCACTGGTGGCCATCTTGGAAGACTTCTTTGTTATGAAGTTTCCTAATTTCTTCATTTACTGCAGTCTCCTCAGTAGGAAATGCTTTCAGTTTTTTACTTTGATTCCATCAAGAAGGCATTCAGATGTCTCACATCTGCCATAAATTCAGAATGTTAGCACTCTAGTTGCTCATTAGATCACTGGAGTAAAGCTACTGCTCACCAGGGAGTTAACTGGTAGTCTGCTGCTGGTATTGAAAGTGATTGTTTCAGTCTGCATGTCAGAATTTTCTAATGAAATAGAAGAGGATTTGAGATCTCACTTAAAACATGCCCTAATTTTTCTTTCTGCATCACTAACCATAATTTCTATTTCAAAAAGAACCCCTCATTTTGTTCCTTTTTAAATTAAATGTTTTAAGTGTTACTGGTTTATTCCAATCAAGATGGCTTCAGGTGTGCCATACTTTTGTCAAAAGTAAGGCTGTTAGCGCTCTAGTTGTTCTTTAGAACACTCTGGGAAAATGCAGTAGAACACAAAGGCATCAACTGGCAGGCTGCTCCTGTTGAAATATAACAGGAAGATATTTGAGATCACACTTGAAATATGTCCTAATTTTTCTTTCTACAGCACTAACCATAATTTCTATGACAAAATGAACCCCATCATTTTGTTCCTTTTTAAATTAAATGTTTTAAGTGTTACCAGTTTATTCCAATCAAGATGGCTTCAGGTGTGCCATACTTTTGTCATAAGTAAGGCTGTTAGCGCTCTAGTTGTTCTTTAGAACACTCTGGGAAGCTGCAGTAGAACACAAAGGCATCAACTGGCAGGCTGCTCCTGTTGAAATATAACAGGAAGATATTTGAGATCACACTTGAAACATGTCCTAATTTTTCTTTCTACAGCACTAACCATAATTTCTATGACAAAATGAACCCCATCATTTTGTTCCTTTTTAAATTAAATTGTTTAAGTGTTACCAGTTTATTCCAATCAAGATGGCTTCAGGTGTGCCATACTTTTGTCATAAGTAAGGCTGTTAGCACTCTAGTTGTTCTTTAGAACACTCTGGGAAGCTGCAGTAGAACACAAAGGAATCAACTGACAGTCTCTGCCCTTGTTGGATGTACATGTTTTACTGAGAATGTCAGACTTCATTCTCACATGAGTGAGAAAGATAATGTGAATTTACAGAAAATATGCTCTCATTTTAGCTTCTGGAGCACCTTCCAAACCTCCATGGGACAAGCATGAGAAAATAGTGTTCTCTCAAACATGATTCATGATATCCCAGCAGAAGGTTTTTCACATGGTAAAATCACCTTAGAATACACCACAATTCCTAAAATTAGTATGGTACCATCAACAAATAAATTCTAATGTAACTAAAGCCTGTTATCACCCTTTATAGTTCTCCTTTTGGTGACCCTCAAAATCTTCTATTCACTACAACGCATTTCAATGAGGTACTATCATTTATATTGGTCCCAAGATGGCTGCCAGCAATTCCAGGATGAAGTGCTGACAGCCAATCAGATCTCACGATGACATGTGTGGTTAGGCTCCGCCCAGATATATATGTGACTTTACTTTTGATTTTCTCAGGAACTACTGAATAGATTTACACCATTTAAGCAAAAGGCACGACACTGAACCAAGGGCTATCTCTTTGCCAAATTTGGTGTAATTCCGTTCAGCAGTTCGGGCTGTAGCTGCGACTAAAGGTTCCTATGGAAAAATGAATGGGGAAAACGCGTTTTGGGACCCCCCTTTTTTCTCGGCCCCCGCTTGACGTATCACCCCGAGACTTTCAGGATAGGAGCGGACCGGAGCGCCCCAACAAGTTGGAAACTTTCGCGAAGATTCGTCAACCGGCGCCAATGTTATTTCAAATAGAATGCCGCGGATTTCCTATGGAGAATAGGTTTTAACTATAACTATCTACTGGCGACCGCCAGTAGATAATATATATATATATATATATATATATATATATATATATATATATGATCCAATACTCACTCACATCCGAATGAGTCCGACACAAACGCAGGATTTTAAACAACTGGATTTATTTCAGCAATTCGTTTGAGCGCGTGGTATGCATGATTCTAGAAACGCCGTGGCAGACGCGTTTTAGCCGCATAGGCTTTCATCAGTGCCTCGTTTCAAAGCCAGTTCTTGCACCTGGAGCTGTTTTAAATCACATGGTGGTACTGTAGCCACTCCCATGATAAGATGTTTATCAGCTCCTCCCCTGCTGCGCTGCGATGTTCCTCGCGCTGACCTTAGGCTCGTTGCATGCTGGTAACTCTAGTGCGATGTGGTGACCCGTTCAGTGAGGGGTTTCACCATACACCAGGTGGCGTCCCAAATACTGTTGGCATCATAACTTCACTCACCACCAGCCACGAATCCCAGGAAAACAGATTTTAAACTTGAAACCAGTTGATTCCCCTGTAGTGCAATCTACAACCTCTCTCCCCGTGCAGAAGTTGAGACACAGTGGTAATATATCCGCTTGGGGGTGACGCGTTGTAATTTAGTACAAAAGTCCAAAGTTGCTGGCTTCACGCGTCACTCCAGACCGAGAGGGGGTGTCGGAGACCAGTGCCTGCTTGCTGGTCAAAACATAGAATCCAATACTCACTCACATCCGAATGAGTCCGACACAAACGCAGGATTTTAAACAACTGGATTTATTTCAGCAATTCGCTTGAGCGCGTGGTATGCATGATTCTAGAAACGCCGTGGCAGACGCGTTTCAGCCGCATAGGCTTTCATCAGTGCCTCGTTTCAAAGCCAGTTCTTGCACCTGGAGCTGTTTTAAATCACATGGTGGTACTGTAGCCACTCCCATGATAAGATGTTTATCAGCTCCTCCTCTGCTGCGCTGTGATGTTCCTCACGCTGACCTTAGGCTCGTTGCATGCTGGTAACTGTAGTGCGATGTGGTGACCCGTACAGTGAGGGGTTTCACCATACACCAGGTGGCGTCCCAAATACTGTTGGCATCATAACTTCACTCACCACCAGCCACGAATCCCAGGAAAACAGATATTAAACTTGAAACCAGTTGATTTCCCTGTAGTGCAATCTACAACCTCTCTCCCCGTGCAGAAGGTGAGACACAGTGGTAATATATCCGCTTGGGGGGGTGACGCATTGTAGTTTAGTACAAAAGTCCAAAGTTGCTGGCTTCACGCGTCACTCCAGACCGAGAGGGGGAGTCGGAGACCAGTGCCTGCTTGCTGGTCAAAACATAGAATCCAATACTCACTCACATCCAAATGAGTCCGACACAAACGCAGGATTTTAAACAACTGGATTTATTTCAGCAATTCGTTTGAGCGCGTGGTATGCATGATTCTAGAAACGCTGTGGCAGACGCGTTTCAGCCGCATAGGCTTTCATCCGTGCCTCGTTTCAAAGCCAGTTCTTGCACCCGGAGCTGTTTTAAATCACATGGTGGTACTGTAGCCACTCCCATGATAAGATGTTTATCAGCTCCTCCTCTGCTGTGCTGCGATGTTCCTCGCGCTGACCTTAGGCTCGTTGCATGCTGGTAACTGTAGTGCGATGTGGTGACCCGTTCAGTGAGGGGTTTCACCATACACCAGGTGGCGTCCCAAATACTGTTGGCATCATAACTTCACTCACCACCAGCCACGAATCCCAGGAAAACAGATATTAAACTTGAAACCAGTTGATTCACCTGTAGTGCAATCTACAACCTCTCTCCCCGTGCAGAAGGTGAGACACAGTGGTAATATATCCGCTTGGGGGGGTGACGCGTTGTAATTTAGTACAAAAGTCCAAAGTTGCTGGCTTCACGCGTCACTCCAGACCGAGAGGGGGTGTCGGAGACCAGTGCCTGCTTGCTGGTCAAAACATAGAATCCAATACTCACTCACATCCGAATGAGTCCGACACAAACGTAGGATTTTAAACAACTGGATTTATTTCAGCAATTTGTTTGAGCGCATGGTATGCATGATTCTAGAAACGCTGTGGCAGACGCGTTTCAGCCGCATAGGCTTTCATCAGTGCCTCGTTTCAAAGCCAGTTCTTGCACCTGGAGCTGTTTTAAATCACATGGTGGTACTGTAGCCACTCCCATGATAAGATGTTTATCAGCTCCTCCTCTGCTGCGCTGCGATGTTCCTCGCGCTGACCTTAGGCTCGTTGCATGCTGGTAACTGTAGTGCGATGTGGTGACCCGTTCAGTGAGGGGTTTCACCATACACCAGGTGGCGTCCCAAATACTGTTGGCATCATAACTTCACTCACCACCAGCCACGAATCCCAGGAAAACAGATATTAAACTTGAAACCAGTTGATTACCCTGTAGTGCAATCTACAACCTCTCTCCCCGTGCAGAAGGTGAGACACAGTGGTAATGTATCCGCTTGGGGGGGTGACGCGTTGTAATTTAGTACAAAAGTCCAAAGTTGCTGGCTTCACGCGTCACTCCAGACCGAGAGGGGGTGTCGGAGACCAGTGCCTGCTTGCTGGGGACCTGGGGAACTGGGTTTGAGTCTCGGTAATGACGCTGAACATCCTGTGATTCTGGGCAAATCACTTAATCTCCCCGTGCCTAACACAAAAAAAATGAATGTGTGTCCTCATGTAACGTAACTGGTGCTATGTAAAGTGCTCTGATACCCGGTTGCGGGTCAAGTTCGCGCTATATAAAACTCTGAAAAAAATAAATAAAAATACTCACTCACATCCGAATGAGTCCGACACAAACGCAGGATTTTAAACAACTGGATTTATTTCAGCAATTCGTCAAGAATGGCTATGTTAAACGCAGACTGATGCATTAATGATAACATCATGCGGAATATATAACGTCTTTTACATAATCAATTTTATGTCGACGTCTATGTTTTTTAGTCAATGCATAAAGGGTTTTTAACAAATAATTTTTTTAATCCAAAAATCATGTGTTGTACTTATGCTAATATGTCAATAATTGCTCATTTGCACACACCGCGATTTTTTGCACAGATGGCGTTACTACATACAATAGCCATCCAGCCAGAGCTAAAAAGCCATATTTTTTGTATTGTAATTTGAAATTTTCGAATACAAATATGTAGCACTATATCATGTTGATTTGTTTAGACAGAGTATTTGCCAACAATCATTTCTCCAATGTGGGATCATTTTGGAAGGAAGACATATGCATGCTTGTTCAAATAGTATTACTTCCATGTCTATTACCATGTGACACAGGGGGGTGGACACCTAGCATATAAAATTGTAATGGCCGACGTTTGTTTCCATGTGTGAACAAGGGCACAAGGTGCTCGAAACGCGTCACAGAGGGAGTCAATAAAAGATCTTACCTGCCATATGTATCTGGGTCCGTCTCTCTCTGTTCGCCAGCAAGGAGCGTGGAGGTTCGGAGAGTGTGCTTGGATGAAGTAAAATACGGAAGCTGGTTGTTTCCAGTGACGGACCCCCTCCCCGTAAGCAGGCAGCCGCCCGCAACCACTAAAAGGATCCAATTCCGGAGAGGAGTATTTGGTGGCAGCCCCCTACAACAGCTGGGTATTTGGACACCAATCGGAGAAACGACGGCGACTGGGTCGGAGGACCCGCTCAAGGCGTGATTCGGTGGTGAGTAATACAGCACGGCGTGTAGGTGGGGCGGCGATATCTACAGGCAGTGTATGGGACCGGAGAACGCCGGTTTCTTTTTGTTAATCAAACTCGCTCTGAAGCAATGTCTGCCGACACAGTGAGAGAACGAGAGGCGGCGGCAGACGAATTGTTCAACAACCTGCCAAAAGTGATTTCGAGCACAGAAGGCTCGCAAAGCAGTAAAGGCAGCAATGACCAGGACGTAAAGCAACTTTTAAAAACCTTAGAAAAGAAATCTAAAAATGAAATCACTAATTGGTGGGAACATAAATCCCTCACTAAATATGAGGAAGTGGGGAGAGTTCCTCGGGGGCTCAGGATTCTTTTAGCCCCGAGTTTTGAAGAGCCAAATCCCGGTATGCTCAAGAAATGGGGGGAAAGTAATTTGGCGGCCTCCATGAATCTGGTGAGGATTTTAATAAAGTATGCGGCAATTGATCGCCAGACACTGATGGAGGATATTGACAAAATCAATGAGGAGCTTAACAAATCAGATCACAAGGAATTCATAATAAAAACCTGCAATGAAATGGTTGAAAGACTACGGAAACATGAAGAAAGAATAAAAATACGAAAAGCACATAAATTCGCTCGTGACCAAGCAGACTACGAGCAGGGGCAAATATACACTTTCTCGCGTAAGTTTGAGCACGCAAAGAAATTAAAGTATGAGGACAAAAGAACAAGTAAAGCCACCAGTGGGCTACAACAACAAATCAACGCAGTGAAATTATCTGACTTTGACACAGAATCACTCACAAGCACATCAGGCTCTGAATGCAGTAGCATGGGAGGGCAAAGTGACAAAATTGTATTGAGCTTAGGTGAAGAGATCGATTTTGTAGCGGAGGACCGGCGACAAACTCTTCGTCCGAGGAATCGGAACAAACAAACAACAGAAAAAAGAGAAATGCAAGGAGAAGAGCAAGGCGCAAAAAACAAAAATGTACAATCAAAGAAAAAGCAGCAATGGTACAAAAAGCAACGCTAAACGATCAAACTATCATCAATCTATCAGATATCACACTCTCCCAAGCAGAGAAACAGCTATTATCATTGGGGCTTAACTTCTGTCCTGAAAGTACGTTTAATTATGCCAGCACTAGAATCGATATATTTTGCTTCATTTGGAAACTAAAATTAAAGAAGTTTTTCACCATTAAAACAGGAATTGGCAGTTCCAAAACAACATTTGAAACCACCAACCAAGAATCACCATCACTTCAAGCATCTGATGTGTCAGCGTTATTGACTTTACATGAATTGAGCAATGCAACAAATGAAATGGAACAACTGAGAGAGACTACAGAGCTTAGTACTCAAGCCAAGTTACAGAATATCAACATCATACAAAAAGGTGCGGGCGAAAGTCCATTCAAACCCAATAGCACCTTTATTCCAATGATGCCCAAGGATGCCATTGACATTTTTCATGAGCGTGTAATAGAGGATCTCAAACAACTGTGTCACAAAACAAAGAGAAAAGAACACAAAAAACACTATAATGACATGCAATATGTGAAACTGATGAAAAAACTGGGGAATAACCAAGAAATAATTACCAATAAGTCAGACAAAGGAGGAAATATCGTGTTGTGGCCCAAAAAGGACTACATAGCGGAAGCCATGAGACAATTAAATGATGAGAATTGTTACATGAGTTCAAGCATGAGGGAATACAACAAAGCGAAAGAGGGCCTGAAAAAACAGCTTCTCCAATATAAAAGAGAAGGATTGATTTCTTCTATTGAATTCAATTTTTTACATGTTGAATGCCCAGTTATTCCCATCATGTATTTGATTCCAAAAGTGCACAAAAAAGTCTCTCCAGTACCTGGTAGACCCATTATTTCAGCTATTAACAGTGTCAGTGAACACATTTCACAATACGTAGATTTTTATCTACAAGATTTTGTTAAAAAGTTACCTAGCTACGTTAAGGACACAGGGGATTTTTAAACAAAATTAATGACATTGTGTGGGAAGAGGGTCTAATTTTAATCACATTAGACATTGAGTCGCTTTATACAAGCATAAATCATGAAACCGGACTCAATGCAGTTAAATATTTTCTGGATAGTAGACAATGTGAATATTATGGGCACAACAAAATGTTATTGGATTTGATCTCGTGGTGTTTGAACAATAATTTTTTCTTGTTTGGTAAGGAAACCCTGAAACAAATCAGAGGCGTGGCTATGGGATCCTGTTTCTCCCCCAGCTATGCTTGTTTGCATGTTGGCTGGTGGGAGGAACAGGTCCTCAAAAAAATCGATAATGTGCATCACGTGCTACATTGGCTACGATATATAGATGATGTATTTATTATATGGAAGGGAGATGAGGAGAGCGCTAAGAAGTTTATTATGACTTTAAATGACAATTCTAGCAACCTCAATTTTACCTCAAACATCAGTAGCACTCAGATAGATTTCTTAGATGTACAGGTTTCCGTGAATAACAACAAACTGGAAACAACTTTATTTAGAAAAGCCACAGCAGGAAACAGCACATTGCATGCCAGTAGTGGACATCCCAAACACCTCATAGAGAGTATACCCTACGGAGAGATACTCAGAATAAAACGCATCTGTAGTACACCATCAGAATTTGAAAGATGCATAAAAGACACGATGAGTAGGCTGAGATTGAGAGGCTATAGTGACAAGGTGCTCACGAAGGCTTTAGCAAAAGCACAAGAAAGGCCAAGGGAGACTTTATTACTTTCTAAGGAGGCGGTGAGTGGTGAGACTAATGAGGAGGAACAGCCCCGCCTCATCACCACGTATAGCAAACAAGAAAGAAAAA
The DNA here is from genome assembly GCA_963921515.1 of Calotriton arnoldi. Classification (NCBI taxonomy): domain Eukaryota; kingdom Metazoa; phylum Chordata; class Amphibia; order Caudata; family Salamandridae; genus Calotriton; species Calotriton arnoldi. The sequence goes on from CAWUFW010009884.1 coordinate 104,548, forward strand.
TTAAGGCTATTGTCAGAAAGAATTGGCCTATTGTGCTTACGGATGGAGTGTTGGGCACTAGACTCCCTGAGTTACCAACTATCACATATAGGAAACCAAAGTCCATGAGAAGCCAATTAGTTAAAATGAGCCCAGAATTGAGCACAGCAGGCACTTGGCTTAAACCAAGGCAGGGTTTTTATAAATGTTCCTCTTGCCGTGCCTGCAAGTTTGGCATTAATACTACTCATTACACTGTTCCATTTTCAGATGATAAAATGGCTATCAGGGGCAGCTATAGCTGCAGAACTGAATATGCTGTGTATGTCCTGACATGCACCTGCGGCTTACGTTATGTTGGGAGTACTAAGTTGCAGGTGCATGTCAGGATTTTGCAGCACCTGAGAGCAATTGTAAATAATGATAATTCATATCCTGTCGCCAGACATTTTAAGGCTGTCCATGACAATGAGTTGAGTTGCCTTACATATTATGTGATCAATGCCATTGCACCACTTAGAAGGGGTGGCAATAGGGAAAAACTATTACGGCAGCTAGAAACACGTACCATTTTAGATCTAGATAGTAAGGCACCCAATGGATTAAATACAACAGAGGATATGTACAATTTTTTGTAATGATTACCTATGAATATGAATTTTTATGTACTAACCACATATAAGAAACATCCATCGTTGTTTATGTTGCCATTCAAAGAAGTCATGTAGTATTTCTAACTTGAAGAGATAGTGTATATAGTGATGTTAGATTTAGATAGATTTTTTGTTTTATGAGGTTTAGATATTTTTATGCACTGTAGTTTTAGTTTCTAATCATACTGCTTTTTAGTCGCCATCACTCTAGATAAGATGTGTCTTTTAACTTTTAGATTAGGGTTTTAAGCCCACGGGTTTTTATCACATGAACTAAGCACAATTTTTAAGATTTTTTTGGAGCACTTAGCCCTTTACATAACATCACATGCTGCTAGACACGGAAGCAATTTAAATCTAATTTTAGGAACCAGTTGCATTATAATGAACAATGACTCTGCAGAAGATGCTATATTTATTAACTTAAACTTAGGATTATAACATTATGGCAATTTTTTGTTTCATGCATTTATGCAGAAAGTATTTTTTAAGAATGGCTATGTTAAACGCAGACTGATGCATTAATGATAACATCATGCGGAATATATAACGTCTTTTACATAATCAATTTTATGTCGACGTCTATGTTTTTAGTCAATGCATAAAGGGTTTTTAACAAATCATTTTTAAATCCAAAAATTATGTGTTGTACTTATGCTAATATGTCAATAATTGCTCATTTGCACACACCGCGATTTTTTGCACAGATGGCGTTACTACATACAATAGCCGTCCAGCCAGAGCTAAAAAGCCATATTTTTTGTATTGTAATTTGAAATTTTCGAATACAAATATGTAGCACTATATCATGTTGATTCGTTTAGACAGAGTATTTGCCAACAATCATTTCTCCAATGTGGGATCATTTTGGAAGGAAGACATATGCATGCTTGTTCAAATAGTATTACTTCCATGTCTATTACCATGTGACACAGGGGGGTGGACACCTAGCATATAAAATTGTAATGGCCGACGTTTGTTTCCATGTGTGAACAAGGGCACAAGGTGCTCGAAACGCGTCACAGAGGGAGTCAATCAAAGATCTTACCTGCCATATGTATCTGGGTCCGTCTCTCTCTGTTCGCCAGCAAGGAGCGTGGAGGTTCGGAGAGTGTGCTTGGATGATATATATATATATATATATATATATTTTTTTTTTTTCACCAAAAGCAGGAATAACGCAGCACTCTCCTGGGGATTTTATAATTTCATTTATTCACAAGCCATCTCACTCCACCTACGCGTTTCAACCACACAGGTCTTGGTGACGGTACATAGCGATAGTCCATCTTCGCTTTTACCTTTTTATACCTCTCGCCCACTCCTCCCATTATGAGGCATTGTGGGATTGGTAGTCATAATTAATAAACCTTGAATTAAAGCATCATTCATCGGTAAGCAAAGGGGTCTTAAATATATGTACGCATTTATTAGCATATATTATATAGTACATAATCATCTTGACTGGTTTAGATGGATATTACATTGTAAGTAAATACAATACCCTAAATGATATTCCTATGTTCAATCAGACCCCTACTATCATGTTCTAGTAACAATTTCAAGACATCTCAGAGTCTCACACGGGCAAGTTATTATTTGCATTTATTCATAGAATATCAGGAGTTGTAGACCTAGGGCCCGATTCTGATGCGGGTTGGAAAAGCTTCCCGACCGATGGCCTGATTCTGATGCGGTTAGGAAGGCCTCCTAACGGCATTTGCTCCTTCCAAATCGGATCGGGAACGTGTCTTCCCGACCGAGGGCCCAATTCTGATGCGGTTAGGAACAAATGTTCCCATTGAAGTCAATGGGAGTTCAACCAAATCGTATCTGGAAACATCCGGATGCATCCTACTCTGCCGGTTGGACTTTCCCGATCCGAGTGGGTCGGAAACCATTTCCCAACCGATTCGGTCGGGAAGCTTTTCCAACCCGCATCAGAATCGGGCCCTTAGTGTCTTTTCCCGATGTTGACTTCTTGGCTGAGTGCCACATTACCACATCTGGAATATCTTAGTTGTATAATGTTATCGTGTATGGTATATACAATCCCTAATCAACAACAAGTCTCCTGCCGTACATATCCCACTTTCTATAGTCATATCATTGATTCCTGGGTCTTGGTTGTGTTTCATAAGCAATTATAAAAAATAATGAGATAAAGAATTTGTAAGTGAATGTACATCTCCTCATCCCCATTCAAGCCTGAAGGGGCCTTGGTTTTGAATCTTATAATAAGTTGTGATTCCAAGCGTCTCAGAATAAGGGTCCTGTTACCACCCCTCTCATGTTTCGGCACCTTAGCTATGCCCGAGTACATCAAATTCAGCCAGTTCTTTCCTTCGTTTGTCATCATATGCTTGGCCACTGCATACGTTGTATCCTTGTTTTGGGTAGCTCTAATATGTTCTAGGATACGTTTCTTCAGTGGGCATATCGTACTGCCTATATAGCGTTTCCCACAGACATATTCAATCAGGTACACTACGTATGTTGATTCACAGGTGATTGTTTCATTGATGTTAAAGACTTTTTCTCGTGGGCCAGTGATGTTTTTCCTGTTTTTTCCGATTTTACACGCTTTGCAGCTGCTGCACTTACTGAAGCCTTTTTGTAAGCTTGTGTAACCAAGTTTCTGGTTTCCTCATCACGATGTGGCTATTCACCAGGTTGTCGGATAGTGAGGGCGCTTTTCTGAATGTTATTTGGGGTTGTGCACCCAGTTTCTCTCCTATGTCGGGATCTTTTCTTAGTACATTCCAGTACTTGCTCAGGATTTCTTGGATTTTAAAACTTTCCTTGCTATAGGTTAGTATCATCCTGATTGTTTCATCCTTTTGTTCTTCATTCCTTTTTTCTTTGTTCACCAGAGTCTGGGCTCGCGTTAAGCATCTTGCTTTGGCCTCTCCCCATTGGATATCGCAAAATTTGTACCCTCTCTGTAGGAATCTCTGTTTTGTTTCCTTGAATTTCGATTCCATTTCTTTGGTCTCAGAACAGTTTCTTTTCATCCTTATGTACTCACCGTAGGGTATACTTTTTTTCAACGAGTTGGGGTGGAAGCTCGAGCCATGAAGAAGACTGTTGGTGGCTGTACTTTTCCGAAAGTCTGTGGTCTTTATCTTGTTTGACACAATGTATACTTTTGTGTCCAGAAAGTCTATTTCAGTTGCACTGATGTTATAGGTGAACTTCAAACCAACTTCATTATTGTTGAGAATTGTAAAGTACTTCATGAATTCTGTTTCCGTCCCACTCCATAGAAGGAACAAATCATCTATAAATCGCAACCAGAGTGCGACTTTGGCTGTGTGATGTTCGTTCTCTTCTCTCCAAGCTATGGTTTTTTCCCACCACCCCATCATGAGGTTTGCATAGCTTGGAGAAAAGGAAACTCCCATGGCAGTCCCGCAGCTTTGGGAGTAGAATGTTTTGTTGAACATGAAGACATTGGGGCAGATTTACAAGCCCCTTGCGCCACTTTTGCGTCACTTTTCCCATGTTAAAAGTGACGCAAAAGTGGCGCAAGGGGCTTGTAAATCTGCCCCATTGTTCCTTAGGCAGAGCTCGATCATTTCTATAAGCATCTGAGTATGCTGTAGTTCTTCTATGGGCCTCTGCTTCAGAAAGTACAATACTGCCTGTAAGCCAATTTCATGGTTTATTGAAGTGTATAGAGAGGTGACGTCAATGGTTACGAGTAGGTATGTTCTTTGCCATCCTGTTTTCATTAAGATTCTGAGAAAGTCACCAGTGGACGAAGATAGTCTTTTAAACAAAGGCCTTACTTTTTGTCCAGAAAAGCATTATGACCACGTCGAGACCAGAATTGATATCTACAAATTTGTACGTAAACTAAAATTAGCTAAGTTTTTTAACAAACAAGATGTTATGTTATGTTAATTGCATTTTTAAAGCGCAACGGTTACCCGGGGGTGTCCTGGCGCTAATAGCTAACTCTTCTGAGATCGGGATTGCAGGGGAGTTATCAACGGGGAATTCTATAGGTTAAAAAAACAAGTTTTCAGTTCTTTCCTGAAAACAAGGAGGTCAGTGGAGTTCCTCAGATTCCAAGGGAGGTCATTCCAGGCCTTGGCTGCGCGTGTAATGAAACTTCTCCCCCCCACATAGCTTTCTTCGTGGGTGGTACGCTCACTACTTTGGCTCCTAGTGAGCGCAGAGTTCTATTGGGAGTGTACCATTGAAGCCGGCGTTTCAGAAATTCAGGACCCTGGCCATGAAGCGCCTTGAAAACTGTGCATAAGGACTTGAAACACACCTGTTTCCTGATTGGCAGCCAGTGTAGTCTTTTAATTTCCTTTGTGACAGATACAAATTTGGAAGTACCTGTCACAAGTCTTGCTGCCGCGTTTTGCAGGATCTGCAGTTTATTAAGGTGCAGCTCTTGAATATTCAAGTAGAGCCCATTACAGTAATCCAGCCGTGATAAAATGAGGGATGAGACGACAGTTCGTAAACTGTGTTCCGGCAGGAATGGTTTGACCTTTTTACTCAGTTTAAGGGAGTGAAAAGTGGCTGAGGTCGTGGCATTTATCTGATCCTCGAAGTTCAGTCTATTATCCACTATAACACCCAGATTTTTGGCCTTCCTCGTGGGTTTAGGGAGGGTACCTAGTTCTGTTGGCCACCAGTCCGGGGTCCAGAAATTGGCCTTATTTCCGAACATAAGGATCTCAGTTTTGCCTGAGTTTAGTTTCAGGCAGTTTTGTGTCATCCAAGTTTTAACTGCTTCCATGCAGTCATGAAACTTCTTGCTCATCCCTGATTCTTGTCCCGGTAGCAGTGACACTACAATTTGTGTGTCATTTGCGTATGAGGTAAGGCTGAAGCCATAGGATCTAATCAGGGGGGCCAAGGGCGCCACGTAAACATTAAAAAGGGTAGGGCTGAGGGATGACCCCTGCGGCACTCCACATGGCAGAGAAAAAGGTTTGGAGTAGAATTTCCCTAGGGACACTATTTGTGTTCTGTCGGTTAGAAAGGCTTTTAGTAACTTCCAAGCCTTGTCCTGGACTCCACACTCCGACAAACGATCCATCAGAAGACCATGGTGGACCCTGTCGAAGGCCGAGGAGAGATCCAGCATGATAAGTGCAGCCTCACCTCCCTGATCCAGGGCTTCCCTGATTTCTTCCATTGATTTTATGAGGGCAGACTCAGTACTGTGCCCTTCTCTAAACCCATATTGAGTGGGATCCAACAGCTGATTCTCAAAGAGAAAGGCACTCAGCTGGGAGTTCATTACTTTCTCAACCACTTTCGCAGGCAGTGGAAGGCGAGAGATTGGCCTAAAATTATTTGGGCCCATCGGATCCAGGTTGTGGCACATCTCTGAAGCCACCAATCGTGAATTTGCAAGCATGGAGTCCACAAACGAATTCACAATCTCAGAAGTAACTGACTTAAGAACAGCCTATGGTCTAGTGAATGACATGGATGATGTGAATTTATCTGATTCACAAGTCTTGAAAGAAATGGGTATCAGCACAGATAAACACATTAACACTAAATTTAGGAACAAATCCAAATTTTGTCCAGCATTACATCAAGGAAATCGGATAGACACATTCCACGATCTAGAAGTATCAGAATTAGATCTGGTGGAGAATGTGAAACATGGCCATAAAAAAAAATCTCACTATGGAGGAATGCAGAGCATTGAAGTCACCAATCAATAACAACCTTATAGAAATTAAACCAGCTGATAAGGGTGGCAACATAGTGATTTTAGACAAAGATGAATATATTCTGGAAGCAATGCGACAATTGAACAACAGAACCAACTATACTAAATTACAGAGAAATCCGATCAATGACTTAACAGCTGAATTGAACAACAAATTGAAGAACTGGCATGAAAGAGGATTGTTAAGTGACGAAGAGGTCTCATTCCTGAATAACGAAAGTCCCATTATACCCACCATTTACTTTTTACCTAAAGTACATAAAACACTAACAAGACCTCCTGGAAGAACCATCATTTCCAGCTCTGGGTCATTGTATGAGAACATTGCCACCTATGTTGACCATTTGTTGGCACCAATCGTGTTAACTTTGAACTCATACATCAAAGACACTGGTGACTTTCTCAGAATCTTAATGGAAACAGGATGGCAAAGAGGATACCTACTCATAACCATTGACGTCACCTCTCTATACACGTCAATAAACCATGAAATTGGCTTACAGGCAGTATTGTACTTTCTGAAGCAGAGGCCTATAGAGAACAAACATCACACAGCCAAAGTCGCACTCTGGTTGCGATTTATAGATGATTTGTTCCTTCTATGGAATGGGACGGAAACAGAATTCATGAAGTACTTTACAATTCTCATCAATAATGAAGTTGGTTTGAAGTTCACCTATAACATCAGTGCCACTGAAATAGAATTTCTGGACACAAAAGTATACATTGAGTCAAACAAGATACAGACCACAGTCTTTCGGAAAAGTACAGCTACCAACAGTGTTCTTCATGGCTCGAGCTTCCACCCCAACTCGTTGAAAAAAAGTATACCCTATGGCGAGTTCATAAGGATGAAAAGAAACTGTTCTGAGACCAAAGAAATGGAATCGAAATTCAAGGAAACAAAATAGAGATTCCTACAGATAGGGTACAGATTTTGCGATATCCTACAGGGAGGGGCCAAAGCAAGATGCTTAACGCAAGCCCAGACTCTGGTGAACAAAGAAAAAAGGAATGAAGAACAAAAGGATGAAACAATCAGGATGATACTAACCTATAGCAAGGAAAGTTTTGGAATCCCAAAAATCCTGAGCAAGTACTGGAATGTACTAAGGAAAGATCCCGACATAGGAGAGAAACTGGGTGCACGACCCCAAATAACATTCAGAAAAGCGCCCTCACTATCCGACAACCTGGTGAATAGTCACTTCATGATGAGGAAACCAGAAACTTGGTTACAAAGCTTACAAAAAGGCTTCAGTAAGTGCAGTAGCTGCAAAGCATGTAAAATCGCAAAAACCAGGAAAAACATCACTGACCCACGAGGAAAAGTCTTTAACATCAATGAAACAATCACCTGTGAATCAACATACGTAGTGTACCTGATTGAATGTGTCTGTGGGAAATGCTATATAGGCAGTACAATATGCACACTGAAGAAACGTATCCTAGAACATATTAGAGCTACCCAAAACAAGGATACAACATATACAGTTGCCAAGCATATGATGACACACGAAGGAAAGAACTGGCTGAATATGACATACTCGGGCATAGCTATGGTGCCGATACATGAGAGGGGTGGTAACAGGACCCTTAATCTGAGACGCTTGGAATCACAACTTATTATAAGATTCAAAACCAAGACCCCTTCAGGCTTGAATGGGGATGAGGAGATGTACATTCACTTATAAATTCTTTATCTCATTATTTTTTGTAATTGCTTATGAAACACAACCAAGACCCAGGAATCAGTGATATGACTATAGAAAGTGGGATATGTACGGCAGGAGACTGGTTGTTGATTAGGGATTGTATATACCATACTCGATGACATTATACAACTAAGATATTCCAGATGTAGTAATGTGGCACTCAGCCAAGAAGTCAACATCGGGAAAAGACACTAAGTCTACAACTCCTGATATTCTATGAATCAATGCAAATAATTTGCACATGAGACTCAGAGATGTCTTGAAATTGTTACTAGAACATGATAGTAGGGGTCTGATTGAACATAGGAATATCATGTAGGATATTGTATTTACTTACAATGTAATATCCATCTAAACCAGTCAAGATGATTATGTACTATATAATATATGCCTCTAAATGCGTACATATATGTAAGACCACTTTGGTTACCGATGAATGATGGTTTAATTCAAGGTTTATTAATTATGACTACCAATCCCACAATGCCTCATAATGGGAGGAGTGGGAGAGAGGTATAAAAAGGTAAAAGCGAAGATGGACTATCGCTACGTACCGTCACCAAGACCTGTGTGGTTGAAACGCGTAGGTGGAGTGAGATGGCTTGCGAATAAATTAAATTATAAAATCCCCAGGAGAGTGCTGCGTTATTCCTGCTTTTGGTGAAGAATACAATTTCAAGGCCAGTCCAGCCTTGATGCATGCACCAGCGGTAAAGTGCACCCTTCATTTCTGGACTGTGTTGTTGGAAAAAAAAAAAATATATATATATATATATATATATATTCACTGAAAAAACCATAGGTTTCAGGGGCGTTATAGTTAGTTGGACATCTTACTCGTACAAAACCATAGAAATTCCCCCGTTATAGTTTGTTCAGCTAACTATAACTCGTGCGCCCGCAATGCACTGCTGATGACGTCACATATTACATCACTCATGACATGGTCAGTGACATCACTCATGACATCACTGATGACATCTCAAATGACATCACTGATGACATCACTGATGACATCTCAAATGACATCACTGATGACATCACTGATGACATCATGCAGTGAATGTGTGTTTTTCTGAAAATTAAATATGTTTTATATATGTATATCTCAAGGTCGATGGAAGAATAAATGGGTATATAAGTGTCTAAATGGATGATTTTTTTGTAAAATTGATTGTATAACTGACTGATTAAGTGTATCTTAGTGAATACATGGGTTAGTGAGTAATGTTTAAATATGAAAATATCTGTATCAGTCTTTCACTTTGTGTATAAGTGGCTGCATGGGTTGGTGAGTAGCTACATGAGTGTCTATATGGGTTAGTTGGTTTTTGAGTATCAGTATGAGTGTCTGAGTGTCTGTATGGTTCGGTGGGGGTATTACTTAGTGCATAGATGCATGAATGAGTGACTCACTGTTTGTATGTGTTGAAGACAGCATGTGTGCAGGACTGTATAGGTGGATGAGTGTGTGTATGGGTGTGTTAGTGAGTGAATGACTGTCTCAATAGTGTCTTTATGAGTAACTACATATGTTTTAAACTAGTATATGTGAGTATTGGTGTATATAAGTGAGTATATGTGAGAGTGAGAGATTGGAAGAGTTCCTGTACAAATAAGTAGATGTTTCTATAAGTGATTGTTTAAGAGAGTAAGTATGTGTAAGTTTCTGTAGAGGTAAGTGTGGTAGTGTGTGTATAACTGTATATGCAAGTAAATGGATGTTTGATACTTTGTTTGCATGTGTGACTGTGTGTGTGAGTAACTCTAAGGATGAGTGGCGGTGTGTAACAGGATGTATAGGTGTATGAGTACATATGATGAGTGAGTACATGTATGAGTGACTGTATAGGGACTGTTGGTGAATGAGTGGATGTGTGTGTAGATCTTGGAATTACTGAATAGGTGTGTTGTAACTATTATTTGTATGTCCATTGTTTTGAAAATGTCAGTTTGTATTTTTGAGTGTGTGTATCAAAGGTTATATTAGGGTGAGAGGAGGTCTGCCACTCTATCACAAGGATGATGTCATCAGTGATGTCATCAGTGATGTCATTTGAGATGTCATCAGTGATGTCATGAGTGATGTCACTGACCATGTCATGAGTGATGAAATATGTGACGACATCAGCAGTGCATTGCGGGCGCGCGAGTTATAGTTAGCTGAACTAACTATAACGGGGGAATTTCTATGGTTTTGTACGAGTGAAATGTCCAACTAACTATAACGCCCCTGAAACCTATGGTTTTTTCAGTGAATTTCTAAGGTTTTTTAAATGCTAATTTCTAACTATAACGTGCCTGAAACCTATGGTTTTTTCAGTGAATATATATATATTTATTATACTATGTATACATGTGAAAATGTCTCGGTCCGCCTGTTTGCCTCGGTGGCACGGAAAAAATGGGTGGAACTGACGTCAGCATGCCGACGAGGTCCTCTTATGGCTCCGAGGACGTCATACGGTGTTGCGAGCGGAGCCGTGCTATTATGATGTCCTCGTTGATGTGGGAGAGCTAGGAAAGAATTTCCGTGGAATGCTGGTGCAGGGGATATTCACCTAAGTGTTCAGGATAGTCCTTTGGGAGCAACTGTTTATGTTGCCACTCCAGAAACCAAAACCAGTGATCAGAGGGCAGAGGCCCTGCAGATGGCACACGAGGTGGGGTGCCCAGTCGTGTGCACCGGCGGGGCAGCGAAGTGACAAGCACCACAACCCACAAGAAAGGTAACGAGGGCACTGAATAACACAGGATCTTCTCTTTGTATCTGGCAGGAACAACAAAGTTAAAATGCCCTAGTACCAAAATGTAGAATTAGTGCTACAACGGTCTTCAAGAGGACCTGCGATGCCGCTTCTGCCTCCCGTACCCTGGAGGAGGCACATGGGTCACGCGGTACGGTCATATTGCGGTGGGACGCACACTCGTTGACCTCTCATGGCACTGCTCCACACTTCAGGGAGGACGCTTTCCATTAGCTATGTTTTCTGATGACGTTATGCGCCGGCCCCGTCCAACAACAGAACTCATTTAGATCCAAACAGACTCTTTCACTCTCTCACCGGAAGTGAAACCAGGCCACGCGGACACTTTCACAATACAACAGCCGGGAATGCACTTTTCAGTAAAAAAACCACATTCCTTCCTCCTAATTAATCAAATAAACGTCTCACTGAAGAACAGGGGCCAGCTTCGATCGGTAAGCAGCCGTTACAACGACTTTTTTACTTCGCGATACCATTACAACGCATGCATTACCACGCATGCGTTGTACATCGCGAAGTCATTACTACGCATTTTTTTAGAACGCATGGTCATTTACCACGCATGCCTTTACAACGAATTTTGTTGTAAAGGTATGTATGGCAAATGACCATGCGTTCTAAAAAACATGTAGATGATCCACGTCGTTGTAAGGAAACAGAGGCTGTTCCGTTTCCTCACAACGACGTGCACCGCCCCTCAGAGATGACGTGAAGCAGGAACCACGAGGAGAGAGGAACCACGAGGAGTGAGAGGTAAGGGGGATTGGGCATGGGGTGGGGGTTTCTTTTCTAGGGTTTAGGGTAGTGCAGTGGTGTTTGGGTGGTGTAGGGGGTCGTGCTGGGGGTAGTGTTTTAGGGTTTAGGGTAGTGCAGTGGTGTTTGGGTAGAGTAGGGGGTTGTGCTGGGGGTAGTGTTTTAGGGTTTAGGGTAGTGCAGTAGTGTAGGGGGTCATGCTGGGGGTAGTGTTTTAGGGTTTAGGGTAGTGCAGTGGTGTATGGGTAGTGTAGGGGGTTGTGCTGGGGTAGTGTTTTAGGGTTTAGGGTAGTGCAGTGGTGTTTGAGTAGTGTAGGGGGTCATGCTGGGGGTAGTGTTTTATGGTTTAGGGTAGTGCAGTGGTGTTTGGGTAGTGTAGGGGTCATGCTGGGGGTAGATTTAGGGTTTAGGGTAGTGCAGTGGTGTTTGGGTAGTGTAGGGAGTCGTGCTGGGGGTAGTGTTTTAGGGTTTAGGGTAGTGCATTGGTGTTTGTGTAGTGTAGGGGGTTGTGCTGGGGTAGTGTTTTAGGGTTTAGGGTAGTGCAGTGGTGTTTGTGTAGTGTAGGGGTTAGTGATGGGGTAGTGTTTTAGGGTTTAGGGTAGTGCAGTGGTGTTTGGGTAGTGTAGGGGTTCATGCTGGGGGTAGTGTTTTAGGGTTTAGGGTATGGCAGTGGTGTTTGGGTAGTGTAGGGGGTCGTGCTGGGGGTAGATTTAGGGTTTAGGGTAGTGCAGTGGTGTTTGTGTTGTGAGGGGGTCGTGCTGGGGGTAGTGTTTTAGGGTTTAGAGTAGTGCAGTGGTGTTTGTATAGTGTAGGGGGTTTAGGGTAGTGCAGTGGTGTTTGTGTAGTGTAGGGGTCATGCTGGGGGTAGTGTTTTAGGGTTTAGGGTAGTGCAGTGGTGTTTGTGTACTGTAGGGGTAGTGTTTTAGGGTTTAGGGTAGTGCAGAGGTGTTTGTGTAGTGTAGGGGGTCATGCTGTGGGTAGTGTTTTAGGGTTTAGGGTAGTGCAGTGGTGTTTGTGTAGTGTAGGGGGTCGTGTTTTAGGGTACAGGGTAGTGCAGTGGTGTTTGGGTAGTGTAGGGGGTCATGCTGGGGTTAGTGTTTTAGGGTTTAGGGTAGTGCAGTGGTGTTTGGGTAGTGTAGGGGGTCGTGCTGGGGGTAGTGTTTTACGGGTTAGGGTAGTGCAGTGGTGTTTGTCTAGTGTGGGAGGTCATGCTGGGGGTAGATTTAGGGTTTAGTGTAGTGCAGTGGTGTTTGGGTAGTATAGGGAGTCATGCTGGGGGTAGTGTTTTAGGGTTTAGGGTAGTCCAGTGGTGTTTGTGTAGTGTAGGGAGTCGTGCTGGGGGTAGTGTTTTAGGGTTTAGGGTAGTGCAGTGGTGTTTGGGTAGTGTAGGGGTCGTGCTGGGGGTAGTGTTTTAGGGTAGTGCAGTGGTGTTTGTGTAGTGTAGGGGTCATGCTGGGGGTAGTGTTTTAGGGTTTAGGGTAGTGCAGTGGTGTTTGGGTAGTATAGGGGGTAGTGCTGGGGTAGTGTTTTGGGTTTATGGTAGTGCAGTGGTGTTTGTGTAGTGTAGGGTGTCGTGCTGGGGGTAGTGTTTTAGGGTTTAGGGTAGTGCAGTGGTGTTTGTGTAGTGTAGGGGGTAGTGTTTTAGGGTAGTGCAGTGGTGTTGGTGTACTGTAGGGGGTCGTGCTGGGTTCTAGTGTTTTAGGGTTTAGGGTAGTGCAGTGGTGTTTGTGTAGTGTAGGGGTCATGTTTTAGGGTTTAGGGTCATGCAGTGGTGTTTGGGTAGTGTAGGGGGTCGTGCTGGGGGTAGTGTTTTTGGATTTAGGGTAGTGCAGTGGTGTTTGGGTGGTATAGGGGGTCGTGCTGGGGTAGTGTTTTAGGGTTTAGGGTAGTGCAGTGGTGTTTGTGTAGTGGAGGGGGTCATGCTGGGGGTAGTGTTTTATTGTTTAGGGTAGTGCAGTGGTGTTTGGGTAGTGTAGGGGGTCATGCTGGGGGAAGATTTAGGGTTTAGGGTAGTGCAGTGGTATTTGGGTAGTGTAGGGAGTCGTGCTGTGGGTAGTGTTTTAGGGTTTAGGGTAGTGCAGTGGTGTTTGTGTAGTGTAGGGGTTGTGCTGGGGGTAGTGTTTTAGGGTTTATGTTAGTGCAGTGGTGTTTGGGTAGTGTAGGGGGTAGTGCTGGGGTAGTGTTTTAGGGTTTAGGGTAGTGCAGTGGTGTTTGTGTAGTGTAGGGTGTAGTGCTGGGGGTAGTGTTTTAGGGTTTAGGGTGGTGCAGTGGTGTTTGGGTAGTGTAGGGGTTCATGCTGGGGGTAGTGTTTTAGGGTTTAGGGTATGGCAGTGGTGTTTGGGTAGTGTAGGGGGTCGTGCTGGGGGTAGTGTTTTATGGTTTAGGGTAGTGCAGTGGTGTTTGGGTAGTGTAGGGGGTCATGCTGGGGGTAGTGTTTTAGGGTTTATGTTAGTGCAGTGGTGTTTGTGTAGTGTAGGGGTCGTGCTGGAGGTAGTGTTTTAGGGTTTAGGGTAGTGCCGTTGTGTTTAGGTAGTGTAGGGGGTCGTGCTGGGAATGTTGTTCATTTCTATGGCAAAATGAACCCCCTCATTTTGTTCCTTTTTAAATTAAATGTTTTAAGTGTTACCAGTTTATTCCAATCAAGATGGCTTCAGGTGTGCCATAATTTTGTCATAAGTAAGACTGTTAGCTCTCTAGTTGTTCTTTAGAACACTCTGGGAAGCTGCAGTAGAACACAAAGGCATCAACTGACAGGCTGCTCCTGTTGAAATATAACAGGAAGATATTTGAGATCACACTTGAAACATGTCCTAATTTTTCTTTCTACAGCACTAACCATAATTTCTATGACAAAATGAACCCCATCATTTTGTTCCTTTTGAAATTAAATGTTTTAAGTGTTACCAGTTTATTCCAATCAAGATGGCTTCAGGTGTGCCATACTTTTGTCATAAGTAAGGCTGTTAGCGCTCTAGTTGTTCTTTGGAACACTCTGGGAAGCTGCAGTAGAACACAAAGGAATCAACTGGCAGGCTGCTCCTGTTGAAATATAACAGGAAGATAGTTGAGATCTCACTTAAAACATGTCCTAATTTTTCTTTCTACAGCACTAACCATAATTTCTATGACAAAATGAACCCCCTCATTTTGTTCCTTTTTAAATTAAATGTTTTAAGAGTTACCAGTTTATTCCAATCAAAATGGCTTCAGGTGTGCCATAATTTTGTCATAAGTAAGGCTGTTAGCACTCTAGTTGTTCTTTAGAACACTCTGGGAAGCTGCAGTAGAACACAAAGGAATCAACTGACAGTCTCTGCCCTTGTTGGATGTACATGTTTTACTGAGAATGTCAGACTTCATTCTCACATGACTGAGAAAGATAATGTGAATTTACAGAAAATATGCTCTCATTTTAGCTTCTGGAGCACCTTCCAAAACTCTATGGGACAAGCATGTGAAAATAGTTTTCTCTCAAACATGATTCATGATATCCCAGCAGAAGGTTTTTCACAGGGTAAAATCACCTTAGAACACACCACAATTCCTGAAATTAGTATGGTACCATCAACAAATGAATTCTAATGTAACTAAAGTCTGTTATCACCCTTTATAGTTCTCCTTTTGGTAACCCTCAAAATCTTTGATTCACTACAATGCATTTCAATGGGGTACTATCATGTATATTGGTCCCAAGATGGCTGCCAGCAATTCCAGGATGAAGTGCTGACAGCCAATCAGATCTCACAATGACATGTGTGGTTAGGCTCCGCCCAGATATATATGTTATTTTACTTTTGATTTTCTCAGGAACTACTGAACGGATTTACACCATTTAACCAAAAGGCATGACTCTTAACCAAGGGCTACCTTTTTGCCAAATTTGGTGTAATTCCGTTCAGCAGTTCGGGCTGTAGCTGCGACTAAAGGTTCCTATGGAAAATTGCATGGGGAAAACACGTTTTGGGACCCCCCTTTTTTCTCGGCCCCCACTTGACGAATCACCCCGAGACTTTCAGGATAGGAGTGGACCGGAGCGGGCCATAAGTTTTGAAAATTTCGTGAAGATTCGTCGACCGGTGCCAAAGTTATTGGAAATAGAATGTTGTGAATTTCCTATGGAAAATAGGTCCTAACTATAAGTATCTACTGGCGACCGCCAGTAGATAATATATATATATATATATATATATAAAGATATATCTGAGGGACGAAACGCGTCATGGCTGCTGCACTTCTTTGTGAGTTTGAATAAACTGCAGTTGACGAACCACGGCGGTCCGCGCTCTTTCTTGTCGCCCTAGGAGACTGGCCAAGTAAGAAGGAGTCTACTTGGATAAAGATATATATATGTAAGATATAGATTTAATGTGTATATTATAGTATATATATATATATATGTATGTATATATATATATATATATATATATATATTCGCACACCAAGTACTGCCAGTGAACGCCGCTCGCCTGCCTTTGAGCGCCGGTGCCAGCCGTGGCGGCAGATAGCCACGAAAATCAGCAAATCAACTCCAATAGAGATGAGGCGGCACAAAAATGTTGTGATTAAAATTACCCGAATTGGAGTTGGTGTGCCGCCTCATCTCTATTGGAGTTGATTTGCTGATATATATATATATATATATATATATATATATATATATATATATATATATATATATATATATATATATATATATATATATATATATATATATATCCTACTGGTGGTTGCCAGTAGGTAGTTATAGTTAGGGCCTAGTTTCCATAGGAAAAACATTTTTTGACTTGCATATAACTTTGGTGTCGTTTGCCCAATCTTCATGAAATTTTCATTAAAAAGTGTCAAAGTATGTTCTGTGCATCATGGAAAGTTTGGGGGTGATCCGTGCAGTGGGGATTGAGAAATAGGGGTGTGAAATAAGGGTGCGTTTGTAATGGTAATTCCCATAGGAACGCGTTGTTGAACCCACAGCCCGAGCGGCTGGACAGAATTACACCAAATTTGGTAGAAAGGTAGATTTTGTTACACAGATTGTGTTTTTTTCTATTTGGTGCAAATCCGTTCAGTAGGTGTTGTTAAATTTAATCTGAACAATATAGTGATATCTCTTGCCTTGGATATTTTGCGACGGTTTCACGGTGATCGCGGTTAAATCATGAAGAGTTCGAGGTAAATCGTGAACGCGCGTGCCAGCGGGAATGCAGTGATTGCTGCGGCTACCGATATCATTGCGGTGCCCGGCGTCATCATGAACACGGAAAATTGGTTTAAAAGATGAATTTTATACAAATTAACTAGAAAATATGATTTTAAACAGTGCACTAATAAACCTCTAGTGTCTAAAATACTGTAAAAAGTGTGCATATATGTATTTTACACTTTATAAAAAAAGATGCGATTGCTGTAAGGACTTCTGAGGCCATGCCCCCTTTCTCCACCACTCTGCAAATGCACCTAATGGTGCACTGCTGCTTGGGAGATGAAGTTCCCTTGGCTGCTGAGGGACCTAGGGGGCCAAGAAGCCCTTCTGTTACCTCCATTAAGTCCCACACAGTGGAATTGCTGAGAGTTGGTCAGAGGTGCTGCCCCCTTTCCCCACTACTCTCCAAACATGACTACTAGTTAAAAAAAACACAGAAATTCACTTTAAAAACCCAAGGCCACAGGCACATTATAGTTACGAAATAGTATTAAAAAACACTTAGAAATTCACTGAAAAAACCAATGGTTACAGTGACGTTATAGTTAGGCTGACATTTCACTCGTACAAAACCAGAGAAATTCAGTTGTTATAGTTAGCTTAGCTAACTATAACTTGTGCCCCCGCAATGCACTGCTTATGACCTCACATTTTACATTGCTCATGACATGGTCAGTGACATCACTGATGACATCTCAAATTACATCACTGATGACATCATCCACAGAATCTCTGATGCACCCACTCACACCCGCATATAGCTTTTTATACACCCACTCCAACTTCCACACTACCATTCTCAAAACCATTCACACTCATACCAGTGCTTACACACCCACTCACTGATTCATTTGTCTACACACACATCCTCTCAGTCACCCATACAACCACTCATAATCCAACTCACTCACTAATACAGCCACTGATATATCCACTCATACAACCATACAGCCACTCACACACTCTCAGTCACCCATAGAGCTACTCACGCACCTACTCACTCATCCATAGAGTCAAGGACACAGCCACTTACTCACCCATACAGATACACACACACCCACTCACTTACTCATACAGATACTAACACGTACTCACTCACCTAAACAGTCACTGACACAAGCACACACTCACCCCAACAGCCACTCTCACAATAACTCACTCACACAGTCACTCATATACTCCAACACTCACCTATACTGCCTTTCACATATGCAGTTACTCACCCATATACCACTGACACATCTCACTCACTTAATCAGCCATACACACACTCAGTCCCCATACAACCTCTCAAAGATGCACCCACTAACCCAGACAGCCAATCACTCACCCATTCACTCATCTATGCAGGCAGTCAGGCATACCCTCACCCAGATACTAATATACCCATACAGGTAGTCAGACAACTAATCAATCACCCAAACAGCCACTCATATACCCACTCACCAACCCATGCAGCCACTTAAACACCAACTGACAGACTGATACAGACATTCACACAACCTAGTCACTCACCCATACATTCATTGAGACACCTAAGCACTCACTTATACCGTCAGTCATGCACCCACTAAATCATCCAACCAGGCACTCATACACCCACTGATTCACCAATACACCTTGTATATATACTTAACACTCATAAACTTTTTAAAAACACACACAGTCACAGAATTATGTCATCAGTGATATCCTTAGTGATGTAATCTGAGATGTCATCAGTGATGTCACTGACCATGTCATGAGTAATGTAATATGTGAGGTCATAAGCAGTGCATGGCGGGGGTGCGAGTTATAGTTAGTCCAGCTAACTATAACTGCTGAATTTCTCTGGTTTTGTGCGAGTGAAATGTCAGCCTAACTATAACGTCCCTGTAACCTTTGGTTTTTTCAGTGGAAAAAAAAATATCTATCTATCTACATATATATATATATGAGTATATATATATATATTTATATATTTATATATTACCTCTACTGGCGGCCGCCAGTAGGTAGTTATAGTTAGGACCTAGTTTCCATAGTGAAAGCATTTTTTGACTTGCCTATAACTTTGGCGTCGTTTGACCAATATTCATGACATTTTACAAAAAAAGTGTCAAATCAGGTTCTGTGTGTCAGGGAAAGTTTGTGGGTGATTCGTGCAGGGGGGACCGAGAAATAGGGGTGCAAAATAAGGGTGCATTTGTAATGTTGATTCCCATAGGAACGCGTTGTCGAACCTACAGCCTGAACCGCTGCACGGAATTACATCAAACTTGGCAGAAAGGAAGATGTTGTTACACAGATTGTGTTTTTTGTATTTTTATGCAAATCCGTTCAGTAGTTTTTGAGAAATTGAAGCGGAACAATGTAGTGATATCTCTGGCTGTGGATATTTTGCAGCGGTTCCGCGATGGTCGCGGATATTTCACGAAGATTTTGCTTTCAATCATGAATGCGCACGCCAGCGGGAATGCTCTGACTGGCTGGACACAACCTGAACAGAAAGATGCTGGTGCCATTTTATCGATCGGGAATGGTTCCTGGGGCTGAATATTTCTTTGAAAGCCAACATAAGGGGTCAGGGTGGAGGTACTCTGACCCCATGTTTGAGAAATGGGGGTGTTACACAAGTTATGTGTCCAAAATTGATTTTTTTAATCACGTGCGATATTTGCGATGATGGCGCGATCGTCAGCATGGCCCCCATGTACCATTGTCTGGACATCGAGAATATTGCAGCGACACCATGAATATTGGTGAAAATATAAAACAATATATGTATTTGAACACACTCACCGGTCACTGTCACAGACTTATGTACGCACTCACAAACTCACTCAGACACTTATGCGCCCATTTACATGCCCACTCACATGCTTATACATCCAGTCACATACCCACTCAGATGCTCATGCACCCACTCACATACCCATTCAGGTACCCATGCACCCACTTACAGACTCACTCAGAGAGCGATGCACCAATTTACCGACCCACTCAGAGACTCACGCACCTACTTAGAGATCCACTCACAGACTCATGTGCAGAGTCTAATACCCACTTAGAGACTCTTACACCCACTCACTGACCCACCTGGGCTCTCATGCACCCACTCACTGACCTACTCAGATACTCATGCACCCACTTACAGACCAACTCATACACTCACATATGTACTCACAGACCCACTGAGACACTCATACACCCACTCACAGGTTCACTCAGACACTCACACACCCACTCACATACCCATAGTCACTCACACATACACTCAGACTCACACACCCACTAACAAATTCATTCAGATATACATGCACCCACCCACATCTACTCAAAGACTCACCCATCCACTCACAGACCCACCCAGACACTCGCCCTCCCAGTCACAGACCCACTAAGACACTCATGCATGCACCCATTCACTCACCCATTCAGAGACTTATGCTCTCACTCACAGACCCATTGAGGCACTCATACACCCACTCACTGATCCACTCAGACACTCATACACCTACCCACAGACCCACTCAGACACTCACACACCCAGACACTCGCCCTCCCAGTCACAGACCCACTAAGACACTCATGCATGCACCCATTCACTCACCCATTCAGAGACTTATGCTCTCACTCACAGACCCATTGAGGCACTCATACACCCACTCACTGATCCACTCAGACACTCATACACCTACCCACAGACCCACTCAGACACTCACACACCCACTCACAGACCCACTCAGAGATGTATGCACCCAGTCACTCATAAACTCAGAGACTCACGCACCCACTCACAGTCCCACTCAGAGACCCACACACCCACTCAAAGAACCACTCAGACACTCCCGTCCCCAATCATAGACCCACTGAGAGACTCATGCCCTCACTCACAGACCCACTCAGACACTCATGCACCCTTTCACTCACCCACTCAGACACCCACTTAGACACTCGTGTATCTACTCATAAATCCAGTCAGACAGTCATATACTTACTTTTAAATGCACAAAGGCACTCATGCCTCTACTCACAGATCGACTGAGAGACTCATGCAACCAATCACAGTCCCACTGACACACTGATGCACCCACTCATAGATGCACTGAGACAGTCATGCAGATTGTTACAGAACCATTTATAGACTGATGCACCATCTCACAGATCCACTTAAATACTTATACAGTGAATGAGAGACTTACTGATACAGTGATGCATGCAGTCACGATCCCACTGGAAGAGTTATACACTCTGTTATAGAGATATTAAGGAGTTATACATGCTATTATAGAGTCATTTAGATAGTAGTGTGTTTATTGTGTTGGTTATAATCCATTTTGCAGTTATAAGTTTTGAATGTGGTGGTGGCTGAAATTTACTTAAAAAAACCAAAGGTTACAGGGATGTTATAGTTAGGAAATAGAATTTTAAAAACCTTAGAAATTCACTGAAAAAAACAAAGGTTACAGGGAAATTATAGTTAGGCTGACATTTCACTCATACAAAACCAGAGAAATTCAGCAGTTATAGTTACCTGAGCTAACTATAACTTAAGACCGAGAAATGCACTGCTTATGACCTCACATATTACATCACTCATGACGTCTCAAATGGCATCACTGATGCCATCTCAAATGACATCACTGATGGCATCTCAAATGACATCACTGATGACATCATCCAGTGATTGTGAATGCACCAAACTTTATGATTTGAGCAAATTGGAATTATTGTACTCTTAAGGTGAGCGCGCGTCCCGTGCACTTGTGAGTGTTTTGGTTGTGGAAAGGATTATAGAGGGCTGCTCACCCCTTGTCGTGCACCGGTGCTGCCATTAAGAATCCCAGCTTTGTGAGCACTCAGTCTGTCAGTTGGTATGTAAGCAGCTGCATGGGTTGGTGAGTAGCTACATGAGTGTCTATATGGGTTATTGATTGGTTGTCTGAGTAACTGTATGGGTGCCTGAGTGTCTGTGTGGGTGGGTGGGGAGTGTGTGACTCTGTGCATAGATGTGTGAGTGGGTGATTCACTGGGTGTATGGGTTCAAGAGTGCATCTGTGAAGGGCTGTATGGGTGGTTGAGTGTGTGTATGGGTGTGTTGGTGAGTGAATGGATGTCTCAGTGGTACATGTGTGAGTAACTACATATGTGAAAGGCAGTATATGTGAGTGTTGGAGTATATAAATAACTATATGTGAGAGTGAGTGATTGTGAGAGTGGCTGTATGGATGAGTGTGTGCTTGTATCAGTGATTATATAAGAGAGTAAGTATGTGTTAGTATCTGTATGAATAAGTGAAGTGGTGTGTGTATGACTGTATAGGTGAGTAAATGGGAGTGTGATTGATTCTTTGCATGACTGACTAGGTGTGTGAATAACTCTATGGATGAGTGGCGGTGTGTGAGTGTCTGTATAGGTGTATGAGTGCATATGATAGTGCTGTATTGATGAGTGAATGCATGTATGAGTGACTGTATGGGTGAATGAGTGGATGTGTGTGTAGACCTAGGAATCAGTGAGTGGGTATGTAGTAACTGGTATTGGTGTATCTATGGTTTTGAAAATGGTAGTCTGTATTTTAGAGTGGGTGTATCAAAGGTTATATTAGGGTGTGAGGAGGTGCATCAGATTATCACGTGGATGATGTCATCAGTGATGTCATCAGTGATGCCACTGACCATGTCATGAATGATGTAATATGTGACGTCATCAGCAGTGCATTGCGGGGCACAAGTTATAGTTAACTCAACTAACTATAACAGCCGAATTTCTCTAGTTTTGTACGAGTGAAATGTCCAACTAACTATAACGTCCCTGAAACCTGTGGTTTTTTCAGTTAATTTCTAAGGTTTTTTAAATGCTAATTTCTAACTATAACGTCCCTGAAACCTATGGTTTTTTCAGTGAATTTCAAAGGATTTTAAAATGCTAACTTCTAACTATAACGTCCCTGTAGCCTATGGTTTTTTCAGTGAATTTCAAAGGTTTTTTAAATGCTAATTTCTAACTATAACGTCCCTGAAACCTATGGTTTTTTCAGTGAATTTCTAAGGTTTTTGAAATGCTAATTTCTAACTATGCCTACAGAGGTAGGACATGTGCAGAAAGAGGAAGAAAGGCGCAGAAAGAAGCAAGAGAAATGCAGAAAGAGGCAACAGAAGTCCAGAAAGACAAAGAAAAGTGCAGAAAGAAGCAAGAGATATGCAGAAAGAACCAACAGATGTGCAAAAAGAGGCCTTGTTGCAAAGTCATCCTGTGCCCCCAACTTTTTGCTGACTGGTACTGGTGGTAACTGACTCTGACTAACCAGGCCCGGAGCCAGTGCTATGCTGAAAGACACTTAGAATACAGTGAAAACACCTACATACACTAGGGTACACTATGGGTTGGGGTACCCGTGTGATTGACATGACCTCCCCTGTAAGGCCCTAGTACATAATAGGGCAGGGGGATTAATACTACCTCTAAGGCAGAGGTGCAGAAAGAAGCAAGAGCAGTGCAGAAAAAACCAACAGAAAGAGGCAAGAGGGGTACAGAAAGAGGCAAGAAAAGTGCAGAAAGAAGCAAATGAGCTGCTGAAAGAGGCAAGAGAACTGCAGAAAATGGCAAGAGAGGTGCAGGAAGAGGCAGGAGAGGTGCACAAAGAGGCAAAAGGGGTACAGAAAGAGGCAAGAGGGGTGCAGAAAGAAGCAAGAGAAGTGCAGAAAGAAGCAACAGAGGTGCTTAAAGAAGAAAGAGGGTGCAGAAAGAGCAAGAGAAGTACAGAAAGAAGCAACAGAGGTACAGAAAGAGGCAAGAGAGGTGCATAAACAGGCAGGAAAGGTACAGAAAGAGGGAACAAGGGTGCAAAAAGAGGCAAGAGAGGTGCAGAAAGAGGGGTGCAGAAAGAGGCAAGAGGGGTGCAGAAAGAAGCAAGTGAGGTGCAGAAAGAGGCAACAGAGGTGCATAAAGGCGCAAGAGAAGTGCAGAAAAAAGCAAGAGAAGTGCAGAAATAGGCAAGAAAATTGCTGAAAGAAGCAACAAAGGTGTAGAAAGAAGCAAGAGAAGTGCAGAGAGAGGCAAGTGAGGTGCAGAAAGAAGTAAGAGCAGTGCAGAAAGAACCAACAGAGGTGAAAAAGAGGCAAGAGGGGTGAAGAAAGAAGTAGGAGAGCTGCACAAAGAGGCAAGAAAGGTACAGAAAGAAGCAGGAGGGGTACAGAAAGAAGGAAGAGAAGTGCAGAAAGAGGCAAGAGAATTGCTGAAAGAAGCAACAGGGATATAGAAAGAAGCAAGAGAAGTGCAGAAAGAGGCAAGTAAGGTGCACAAAGAAGCAAGAGCAGTGCAGAAAGAACCAACAGAGGTGCAAAAAGAGGCAAGAGGGGTGCATAAAAAAGTAGGAGAGGTGCACAAAGAGGCAAGACAAGTACAGAAAGAGGCAGGAGGGGTGCAGAAAGAAGGAAGAGAAGTGCAGAAAGAAGTAACAGGTGCTGAAAGAGGAGCGAAGGGTGCAGAAAGAGCAAGAGAAGTGCAGAAAGAAGCAACAGAGGTACAGAAAGAGGCAAGAGAGGTACAGAAACAGGCAGGAAAGGTGCAGAAAGAGGGAACAGGGGTACAGAAAGATGCAAGACAGGTTCATAAAGAGAAAAAAGGGGTGCAAAAAGAGGCAAGAGGGGTGCAGAAAGAAGCAAGTGAGGTGCAGAAAGAGGCAACAGAGGTACAGAAAGACGCAAGAGAGGTACAGAAACAAGCAAGAGAAGTGCAGAAACAGGCAAGAGAATTGCTGAAAGAAGCAACAGAGGTGTGGAAAGAAGCAAGAGAAGTGCAGAAAGAAGCAAGTGAGGTGCAGAAAGAGGCAAGAGAGGTTCAGAAAATGGCAAGAGAACAGCAGAAAGAGGCAAGAGGGATGCAAAAAAGGGAAGAAGGGTGCAGAAAGAAGCAAGAGAGGTGCAGAAAGAAGCAAGAAAATTGCTGAAAGAAGCAAGAGAGGTGCAGAAAGAGAGAAGACGAGTGCAGAAAGAGACAACAGGGGTGCAGAAAGAGACAACAGGGGTGCAGAAAGAAGCAAGAGAGGTGCAGAAAGAGGCAGTAGAAGTGCAGAAAGAGGCAAGTAAGGTACAGAAGGAGGCAAGAGAACTGCAGAAAAAGGCAAGAGAGTTGCAGAAACAGGCAAAAGGGGTGCAGAAAGAAGCAAGAGCAGTGCAGAAAGAACCAACAGAGGTGCAAAAAGAGGCAAAAGGGATGCAGAAAAAAGTAGGAGAGGTGCACAAAGAGGCAAGACAAGTACAGAAAGAGGCAGGAGGGGTGCAGCAAGAAGGAAGAGAAGTGCAGAAAGAAGCAACAGAGGTGCTGAAAGAGGCGTGAAGGGTGCAGAAAGAGCAAGAGAATTACAGAAAGAAGCAACAGAGGTACAGAAATACGCAAGAGAGGTGCAGAAACAGGCAGGAAAGGTGCAGAAAGAGGGAACAAGGGTGCAAAAGAGGCAAGAGAGATGCAGAAAGAGGGAAGAGGGGTGCAGAAAGAGGCAAGAGGGGTACAGAAAGAAGCAAGTGAGGTGCAGAAAGAGGCAACAGAGGTGCAGAAAGATGCAAGAGAAGGGCAGAAACAAGCAAGAGAAGTACAGAAAGAGGCAAGAGAATTGCTGAAAGAAGCAACAGAGGTGTAGAAAGAAGCAAGAGAAGTGCAGAAAGAGGCAAGTGAGGTGCAGAAAGAAGCAAGAGCAGTGCATAAAGAACCAACAGAGGTGCAGAAAGAGGCAAGAAGGGTGCAGAAAGAGGTAGGAGAGGTGCACAAAGAGGCAAGAGGGGTACAGAATGAGGCAAGAGGGGTGCAGAAAGAAGGAAGAGAAGTGCTGAAAGAAGCAACAGGGGTGCTGAAAGAGACAAGAAGGCTGCAGAAAGAGGCAAGATAAGTGCAGAAAGAGGCAAGAGAGATGCAGAAAGAAGCAAGTGAGGTTCTGAAAGAGGCAAGAGAAGAGCAGAAAGTGGCAAGTGAGGTGCAGAAAGAGGCAAGTGAGGTGCAGAAAGAGTCATGAGAGGTATAGAAAGAGGCAAGATAAGTGTAGAAAGAGGCAAGAGAAGTGCAGAAAGAGGCACTTGAGGTGCAGAAAGAGGCTCGAGAGGTACAGAAAGAGGCTCGAGAAGTGCAGAAAGAGGCAAGAGAAGTGCAGAAAGAGGCAAGAGAGGTGCAGAAGGAAGAGAGTGAGGTGCAGAAAGAGGCAAGTGAGGTGCAGAAAGAGGCAAGAGAGGTACAGAAAGAGGCAAGGGAACTGCAGAAACAGGCAAGAGAAATGCACAAAGAGGCAAGAGAGGAGCAGAAAGAGACAAGAGAGGTGCAGAAAGAGACAAGTGAGGTGCAGAAAGAGGCAAGAGAGGTGCAGAAAGAAGCAAGAGAGGTGCAGAAAGAGGCAAGAGATCTGCAGAAAAAAGCAACAGAGCTGCTGAAAGAGGCAAGTGAGGTGCAGAAAGGGGCAAGAGAAGTGCAGAAAGAGGCAAGTGAAGTGCAGAAAGAAGACAGTGAGGTGCAGAAAGAGGAAGAAAGGAGCAGAAAGAAGCAAGAGAAATGCAGAACGAGGCAAGAGAGGCACAGAAAGAAGAGAGGTTTGTGCACCATTAGTACCAGTTTAACACCCACATTTTGCAATAAGTAACACGTGACCATTCCAGCTTTGCAAAGGGCCTTCCACCACGCTGTAACACGTGACGCTGCATTTTTTAGGCTTTTTTTGTTCAAATCTGCAAATTAGGCAGCAGATGATGGAATATTTGGCAAATGCGGAAAATGTTTAATTATATGAAAATTGGTGCAGCCGAACAGTCACATAATTCCAGTGGCCCTGCTCATACCTCTGACTAGGTCCAGAAGTGCTCCTCAGTGGTTCCTTCTTTTTTTGTGTCTCATTGAGTTTATAGTTTAGCTTCTATGGAAACGAGGAAGACTAACCCTGAGGTTACCACTCCACAACACAGACTACAATACCACATAATTACTCTCCAAAACACATAATCCCACTCCACATAATTCCTATACACTAAATACCACATACTTTTGATTCACATAATTTCACTGCACAACATACCACATAATTCCACTACACACAACGTACATCCACTCTACACCAAAAAACATTAGTAAAAAGCTTTTACATTTACAATGCCAATAGCTCTAACTCTCGCAAATGCGAAACTTATTACATTGCAAATGCTTCTTTAACTTGTAGTCGCATTTGCAGAGTGGTGGAGAAAGGGTGCTGGGCCTCCGACCAGCGCTCAGGAATTCCGCTGCGTAGGACTTACAGGAGGTACCAGGAGGACTTCTTAGCCCCCAAAGTCCCTCAGGAGTAAAGTGGACTCATCCCCCATCCCGTAGTCTGCCAGGAGGCGCGTTTGCAGAGTGGTGGAGAAAGGGGGCGTGGCCTCCGAAAACGTTTTAGCAATCCCACTGTGTAGGACTTACTGGCGGTAACAAGAGGGGTAGTTGGCCCCCAAGGACATCCTTGGGGGCCAACTACCCCTCCTGTATAAGGCAGATTGCATTTCTGTGTGTGCAACCTTGCACCGGCCACAACTATCCATCCAACTCACAACTTTCTTCACATCCAACTTAAACCCATGACCAACTCTCCACCCCCTTCTTTCACACTCCCCAATAATCTCTCCACCCCATATCTTCGCTCATATGCAACCTCACACCCAGCTATCTGTCCACTCTGCTCTTCCATCACACAGCCTTTCCCCCTACTGAGCATGGCTTCCACCACCGCCCTGCCAGCTGCCTCCATCTCCTGTTCTAAGACCTCCTGACAGTGATGCAGGTAATTAGTGCCTGTGAATCTCGTTTCCTTTGACTTTGTACCCTGGAACATCTCTTTCCTTAGGGCTCAAACACAAAACCAGGGCCAAACCGATCTTGGGTTGCTTGTGTTCCAGTTTGGACTGGACTGTTCCTTTTTAAGGAGGATCAAAACTGATTTACATATCGCTGGGTCTAACCTGAGGTGGCACTGTGGGCAAAAAAGCGATGGGCTGTGATGCGACCCCAGGTAATTAGCAGTGGCTGAGATGAATTGAAGTGTCCCAACCATCACTTTTTGTTCACGTCAGTTCTTTTCTGGACCTGGCGTAGTGCCAAAGCCAGAGCAACCCGCAGTCACATCTCTCGATGGCAATAAACTGTTTGTGGCTGTGTAATAATAATGATAACATGTATGCTACTACAGAATGGAAAACTCTAGTTGCAATAACTATGTTATTCCACGTTATTATTTCGTCAATAAATTCTTGGTAAGGAATGAACCTCGAGTGTTCCTATAATTTATGCACACGTTTAAGGAGATGTCCATGTCATTAATCGAGATTAAAATCGGGTTACGGTAAAAGTGAAGTAACTGGTTGTAAACCATGCATGCCAAAATGACTGAACATTGTAAAGAAATGTGCGCCGCTCTTGGGCTCGTGCAGGGGCCAGGAGGTCAGGACAAGGTACGGTGAAGACAGAGACGTTTTTAAGTAGGGTTTGGGGAGACCGACGCAGGTGACAAACTGTCCTTGGTGGCTCAGGCACCAGGAGGCACGGCATCATTTCGAAGTTTACAGCGGGTCAGGGACGAGGCAGTCCCCGGACCGCAGGTGACGTAGGCTGAGCTGACCGTAGAGAGACTAGTGATGGGGCGGATTGCAGAGATTGGTCAGAGACCAGAGATCGGTGGACGTGGTGGTGGACGTGGTGGTGGACGTGGTGGTGGTGGACATGGTGGTGGACGTGGTGGTGGACGTGGTGGTGGTGGACGTGGTGGTGGTGGATGTGGTGGTGGTGGACGTGGTGGTGGAGGACGTGGTGATGGTGGACGTGGTGATGGTGGACGTGGTGATGGTGGACGTGGTGTTGGTGGATGTGGCAATGGTGGATGTGGTGATGGTGGACGTGGTGATGGTGCTGGTGGTGGACGTGGTGGTGGACATGGTGGATGTGGTGGTGGACGTGGTGGTGGATGTGGTGGTGGTGGTGGATGTGGTGGTGGACGTGGTGGTAGACGTGGAAGTGGTGGTGGATGTGGTGGTGGATGTGGTGGACATGCTGGTGGATGTGGTGGTGGTGGACGTGGTGGTGGTGGACATGGTGGTGGACGTGGTGGTGGTGGACGTGGTGGTGGATGTGGTGGTGGATGTGGTGGATGTGCTGGTGGTAGACGTGGTGGTGGATGTGGTGGTGGTGGATGTGGTGGTGGGGGTGGTAGTGGATGTGGTGGTGGTAGTGGATGTGGTGGTGGTAGTGGATGTGGTGGTGATGGACGTGGTGGTGGTGGACGTGGTGGTGGTGATGGATGTGGTGGATGTGGTGGTGGTGGACGTGGTGGTTGACATGGTGGTGGTGGATGTGGTGGTGGTGGATGTGGTGGTAGACGTGGTGGTGGACGTGGTGGTGGTGGACGTGGTGGTATTGGTGGTAGATGTGGTGGTGGACATGGTGGTGGTGGACGTGGTGGTAGTGGACGTGGTGGTGGATGTGGTGGTGGACGTGGTGATGGTGGACGTGGTGATGGTGTAGGTGGTGATGGTGGACGTGGTGCTGGTGCTGGTGGTGGACGTGGTGGTGGACGTGGTGGTGGTAGACATGGTGGTGGACGTGGTGGTGGACGTGGTAGTGGTGGTGGACGTGGTGGTGGATGTGGTGGATGTGCTGGTGGATGTGGTGGTGGATGTGGTGGTGGACATGGTGGTATTGGTGGTGGTGGTGGACGTGGTGGTGGTGTTTGTGGTGGACATGGTGGTGGTGGACGTGGTGATGCTGGATGTGGTGATGGTGGATGTGGTGATGGTGGACGTGGTGATGGTGGATGTGGTGATGGTGGAAGTGGTGATGGTGGACATGGTGGTGGACGTGGTGGTGGACGTGGTGGTGGTGGATGTGATGGTGGACGTGGTGGTGGACGTGGTGGTGGTGGATGTGGTGGTGGATGTGGTGGTGGACGTGGTGGTGGTGGACATGGTGGTGGACGTGGTGGTGGTGGTGGACATGGTGGTGGTGGACGTGGTGGTGGTGGACGTGGTGGACATGGTGGTGGACATGGATGTGGTGATGGTGGACGTGGTGGTGGACGTGGTGGTGGACGTGGTGGTGGTGGATGTGGACGTGGTGATGCTGGATGTGGTGATGGTGGACGTGGTGATGATGGACGTGGTGATGATGGACGTGGTGATGGTGGATGTGGTGATGGTGGAAGTGGTGATGGTGGACGTGGTGGTGGACGTGGTGGTGGACGTGGTGGTGGTGGATGTGGTGGTGGACGTGGTGGTGGACGTGGTGCTGGTGGATGTGGTGGTGGATGTGGTGGTGGACGTGGTGGTGGTGGACATGGTGGTGGACGTGGTGGTGGTGGTGGACGTGGTGGTGGTGGACGTGGTGGTGGTGGACGTGGTGGTGGTGGACGTGGTGGTGGTGGACATGGTGGTGGTGGATATGGTGGTGGATGTGGTGATGGTGGAAATGGTGATGGTGGACGTGGTGGTGGATGTGTTGGACGTGGTGGTGGACTTGGTGGTGGACGTGGTGGTGGTGGACGTGGTAGTGGTGGTGGACGTGGTGGTGGTGGTGGACATGGTGGTGGTGGGGGATGTGGTGGGCGTGCTGGTGGACGTGGTGGTGGTGGACATGGTGGTGGACATGGTGGTGGTGGTGGATGTGGTGGTGGATGTGGTGGTGGTGGATGTGGTGGTGGATGTGGTGGTGGTGGTGGTGGTAGATGTGGTGGACGTGGTGGTGGTGGATGTGGTGGTGGTGGACGTGGTGGTGGTGGTGGTGGTGGACGTGGTGGTGGTGTATGTGGTGGTGGTGGTGGACGTGGTGGTGGTGGATGTGGTGGTGGTGGACGTGGTGGTGGATGTGGTGGTGGTGGTGGTGGTGGAGGTGGACGTGGTGGTGTTGGACATGATGGTGGACATGGTGGTGGTGGTGGACGTGGTGGTGGTGGTGGACGTGGTGGTAGACGTGGTGGTGGTAGACCTGGTGGTGGTGGACGTGGTGGTGGACGTGGTGGTGGTGGACGTGGTGGTGGTGGTGGACGTGGACGTGGTGGTGGACATGGTGGCGCAATTTTGGGAAGTTTAACAGAGTGATCTGCGAGGAGCGCTGCACTATTGGTAAAGACTGCTTGGAGTGCGGGTGCAAAGATCACTCTGCAGGTGTGCGGCGCATTAAGAAACAGGACGTGAGCAAAAGGGTTTTTGTAAAGGAATGTGTGTCAGGGCTGTAATGAAAATAAGGGAAGGGGTTAGAGGAAAGTCCAGAAACGCAGAAGAGAAAAACTACAGACCGATGTGTGTAGTGCATGCGGAAGGTGTCATGTTTGGATTTAGGGCAGATTTAGGCTAACCCTAAACCATGACCCATGGAGAATTGGAAGGTCAGTGATTTGGAAATGGGGGGGCTGGAGGGGCGGTTTAAATTAACAGTGACTGTTATTGAGTCCCGAGGAAGAGAGGAACAAAACAAATAAAATGTTAGAGCGTCGGCACCATTTGCAGTGAAATGCAAAACAACGTGGCATACATTGGGATTAGTGTAAAAGACCACATGAAAGTGTCCGGAATTAACTTAAATAAACACATGAAAGTCTTTGTAAGCTATTTTCATTGAATCCCCCCCCCCCCCAGAGGAAGAAACAAAGGCGTTGGGTCGCTCTTGTTGATTGCAGTAAAAAGGAAAAAGAAACAGCTCAAGGTGTCATATAAACCTTCATCAATCAAAATAAACACAACACAAGGTGCTGAAAGTCACCATCACTGAGCCCCGAAAGAGGAGCTTTAGGTACAACAAACACAACGTTGCAGAGTCTGTTATCGTTCAGCAGTGAAAACAACAAACAAAACGTGATATACACCGCAACTCACTCAAATTAACACATGAAAGTGCATACAAGCAGTATCATTGAACTCCCGTGAAAGGAAAGAAAAAACATAAGAAACGGAGCGCCGCAGGAACAAAGGAAAAACAAGCGCGCGCGCCTCGGCTCAAAGTTAAAAAAAAAAAAAAAAGTTTGACGAGAGGCAGTGTGACTTTCAATGTGTCCCGCGCCACGGGATATCCAACAGTGCTTTGTAGTGCATTGGGAGGGCAGCCCCGCCCCCTTCATTGCAGTTGTGTATAGGAGTCTCCTGGTGCAGTGGAGAATGGGGTTTGAAGTCCCCTGGCAAAAGGTTAGATCTGTGGGGCTAGAGACCCCCTCTGTGTCTTTCAGCACATCCTGCGCCGCAGGATATCAGGCAGCGCTTTGTATCACGTTGGGAGGGCAAACCTGCCCCCTTCGGTGCAACTGTGTGTAGGTGCCTCCTGGCGCAGTGGAGAATGGGTTTTGAAACCCCATGGCACAAGGTGGGATCCGTGGGGCTAGAGACCCCCTCTGTGCCACGTCCTCAGTTTATTGTTATTCCATTTGTAAGTTATTTTTCTTGCTGCAAAGAATGTGCACTTGCATGTGTTATCAGCTTTGTGAACTTTCAATATTCCTCACACGGATTTTCAGTATTTGTATGTAGACATGTTGCAGAAGATATACTTTCAAATCTCGAGGTATTCAATACGTTTGTACAGTGCCTTTGAGATGTACCTCATCTAAAACCTCATTCTGATCACTTTCCAGTGAAGTTATATTGAAATGGTAACCTTTGGTGGGCCACAATTTGAGCAAGTAATCAGCAGTTCATAATACCATTTCAAAGAAGAAAACCTTTGAGAAATATGTGAGAAACAAATCCGAACCAGAAATAAAAACGCTGGAATTAACACACAGCCAACAGCAAAGGTGTTTTAATATCTGATCGCTTTCCACCACAAATCACATAGAAATACAACAAGCGCGCGCGCCTCGCGCTCGAAGTAAAAAATTTGACGAGAGGCAGCAGGGGGAGGGGAGAGAGGAGGGGACCTGCGCCTGTTTCCCTTGCGGGAAGCGAGCTTTGAAACCATCTGTTAATTACAAACAGATGGTTTCAAAGCTCGCTCCACAAGAGATAAGTAACGTGCACGCGTTGCCATTGAAGGCAATGCAAAGCGTGCACGTTTTTGGTTGAAAAGGCGAATCGATTGCTAAAGGTCTCCTATGCAGCGCATGCGCGCTGCGTAGGCGAGACCTAAAAAAGCTATAGGTCTCGAAAGTTTTGTGGAGATTCGTCAAATGGGGGCAAAGTTATTAGCGAGTAAAATTCCAAGGAATTCCTATACCTGGGAATCCTAACTATACGGAGTGGCTACTGCCACTCTGTAATAAATATATGTGTGCATGCGTGTTTGTGTATATATATATATATATATATATATATATATATATATATATATATATATATATATATATATATATATATATATATATATATATATATATATATATATATATATACAAGCCTGTGTGGTGAAACGCGTTGGTGGTAGTAGTGAATAAAAACTTCTGAAAACAGTATTACTGGAGTGTGACATCTCCTTGTTCTAATAATATATATTACCTACTGGCGGTCGCCAGTAGGTAGTTATAGTTAGGACCTAGTTTCCATAGGAAAAGTGTTTTTTCTTTTGCCAATATCTTTGGCGCCGTTTGACGAATCTTCGCGAAAGTTTCAAAACTAATGGTTGGCTCAGGTCAGCTCCTGTCTTGAAAGTTTCAAGGTGATTCATCGAGCGGGGGCCGAGAAAAAAGCGGGGTCCCAAAACACGTTTTCTCCATGTTAATTTCCATAGGAAACTTTAGACAAAGCTACAGCCCGACCTGCTGAACGGAATTACACCAAATTTGGCAAAAAGGTAGGTCTTGGTTCAGAAAGCGACCTTTTTTTAAATGGTGTATATCCATTCAGTAGTTCCTGAGAAATTAAAAAAATATATTGATATCTGGTGACCGAGGAGAATTCGCGAACCCTCCCGATCACGAACTTCATTTTGATTGGCTGTCAACACTCCAAACCAAGAAGTGTTGGCAGCCATCTTGTGACTCGGTAAAACCGAGTCACAAGAAAAAAGGGACGAAAATGGTTAAAAAAAAAAAGAAAAGGGGGCAGGGTAGAAACACCCTGACCCCCTAGGCCTGGTCAGGGGGTCCCTGGGTGCGCGAATCCCACTGAAATTGTTTTAAAAAAGAAGCGAGGTCTCCTGCGCTTCATTTTAATAAGCCTCCTGGTGGGCCAGTTCCCGGGGGCAATATGCCAAATACATGCGGGGCCCGCGGGCCCCCGCAGCCCCGGGGACCGCCACCTCCCCGGGGCTTTATTATTTATGGGCGGGGGGCCTCGCAGGCCCCCCAAGCCCCGGGGACCGGCTTTGTTCAATTCTTGGGGGGCCTCGCAGGACCACCACCTCCCCAGGGCTATTACAAATAATATGTGTGGGGAGCTCAAGCCCCCCCCACACTGCCCCGGGGACCACCACCTCCCCGGGGCTTTGCCTCTTTTTCTTTTTTGTATTAATAAGGGAGGGGGTCCGCAACGGACCCCCGGCCCCGGGGACCACCACCTCCCCGGGGCTATGTTCCCGTTGGGAGGGGGGCTGCGTGGCCCCCCTCCTGGAGCCCTTGATGGCCCTGGGGACTGCCACCCCCCAGGACCAGCTCCAGCAATGTCCCGGGATGCCCACCCCCGAGACATTGCAGTTTGCAATGACAGAGCGGGAGCACGGCTCCCGCCCGGTCATTGCAAACTCTGCTCTGCTTCATGAAGCGAGAGCAGGAAACCTGCTCTCGCTTCCACGAAGCAAAGCAGATTGCTTTTGGACAAGGGAGCTGCATGTCAGCAGCTCCCCTTGTCCAAAAGCAATGCCGGCTCACGCAGGAGGCAGGAAGCCGGCTGGGACTGTGGGGGCTTTGGGGCTCCCCCCGCGGTCCCCAACGTTGAGGCCAGGCCCCGGGGGATGGAGTCCCCAGGGCCAATAGTGGCCTATGGAAGGGGGGCCATGCGGCCCTCCCTCCCGTATACATAATAAAAAAATAAAAAAATAAATGAGGCCAGGCCCCGGGGGATGGGGGTCCCTGGGGCCAAAAGTGGTCCAGGGAAGGGGGGCCATGTGGCCCCCCTCCCGTATAAATAATAAAAAAACATTTTAAAAAATGAGGCCATGCCCCGGGAGATGGGGTCCCCGGGGCCGAAATCGGCCTCGGGAGGGGGGCTGCGCGGCCCCTTTCCTGTTTTTTTTTTAATTAAAGAAAGGGTCAGGCCCTGGGGGATGGGGTCCCCAGGGCCCAAAAATTACTAAGAGAAGGGGGGCCACATAGCCCCCCTTCTAAAAAAATTAATAAAAGAGAAGCCAGCATCTTGCCGAGGCCCGCCCCCTCCCAGCACCACTCTGCAAACGCACCTCCTGGCGTGTTCTGGATTGGGGGATTAAGTCCTCTAGAATCTTAAGGGTCCTTAGGGGCCAACTAGCCCACCAGGTACCTCCAGTAAGCCCCACACAGTGGGATTGCTGAGAGATGGTCCGAGGCCATGCCCCTTTTTACACCACTCTGCAAACGCGCCTCTTGGCGCACTGCTGGTGGGGCGATGAGGTCCTCTTGTGTCCTGAGGGCCTCAGGACTGAAGTGGACTTCATCCCCCGAGCAGCAGTGCACCCGGAGGCGCGTTTGCAGAGTAGTGTAAAAAGGGGGCGTGGCCTCGGACCACTCTCAGCAATCCAGCTGTGTGGGGCTTACTGGAGGTACCTGGTGGGCTAGTTGGCCTCCAGGGACCCTCAGGAGGCAAGGGGACTTCATCCCCCAACCAAGAGCATGACAGGAGGCGTGTTTGCAGAGTGGTGGAGAAAGGGGGCATGGCCTGTGTCCACCTGTCAGCAATCCCACTATCTGGGGCATACTGGAGGTATCAGGTAGGCTAGTTGGCCCCTAAGAACCCCCAGCACCTAAGTGGACTTTAATCCCCATCCAAGCGCGTGCCAGGGAGCGCATTTGCCGAGTGGTGGGGAAAGGGGGCGTGGCCTGCTATGAGAACTTAGCAATCCCACTGTGTGGGACTTAGTGGAGGTAATAGGAGGGGTAGTTGGCCCCCAAGGTTCTCCTTGGGGGCCAACTACCCCTCCTGTTACCTCCACTAAGTCCCACACAGTGGGATTGCTAAGAGGTCTTCGGAGGCCACGCCCCCCCTTTTTCCACCACTCTGCAAACATGCCTCCTGGCATAGTACTGGTTGTGGGATGAAGTCCACTTTACTCCTGAGGGACTTTGGGGGCCAAGAAGCCCTCCTGGTACCTCCTGTAAGTCCTACGCAGCGAAATTCCTGAGTGCTGGTTGGAGGCCCAGCCCCCTTTTTCCACCACTCTGCAAACACGACTACCAGTTAAAGAAGCATTTGTAATGTAATAGGTCTCGCATTTGCAAGAGTTAGAGCTATTGACGTTGTAAATGTAAAAGTTTTTTACTAATGTTTTTTGGAGTGGAGTGGAAGTACGTTGTGTGTAGTTGAAATATGTGGTATGTTGTGCAGTGAAATTATGTGGATAGAAAGTATGTGGTATTTAGTGTATAGGAATTATATAGAGTGAGATTATGTGTTATGGAGAGTAATTATGTGGTGTGGTAGTCTGTGTTGTGGAGTGGTAACCTCAGGTTTAGTCTTCATCGTTTCCATAGAAGCTAAACTATGAACTCAATGAGACAAAAAAAAGAAGGAATCACTGAGGAGCACTTCTGGACCTAGTCAAAGGTATGAGCAGGGACACTGGAATTATGCGACTGTTTGGCTGCACCAACTTTCGCACAATTATACATTTTCCGCATTAGCCACATAATCCATCATCTGCTGCCTAATCTGCAGATTTGAACAAAAAAAGCCTTGTTTCTAGCTCAAATGGCTCAAATGTTACCAAAAATGCAGCGACAAGTGTTACAGCGTGGTGGAAGGTCCTTTGCAAACCTAGACTGGTCACCTGTTACTTATTGCTAAATGTGGGTGTTAAATTGGTACTAATGGTGTGCAAGCCACTCTTGCTTCTTTCTGCGCCTCTCTTGCCTCTTTCTGCATTTCTGTTGCTTCTTTCTGTGCCTTTCTTTCTTTTTCTGCACTTCTCTTGCCTCTTCCTGAAAATCTCTTCTACTTTCTGCACCTCTTTTGCCTCTTTCTGCACCTCTGTTTCCTCTTTCTGCACCTCACTTGCTTCTTTGTGCACCCCTTTTGCCTCTTTCTGCACGACTCTTCCTTCTTTCTGCACCCCTCCTGCCTCTTTCTGCACCTCTGTTCCTTCTTTCTGCACTTCTCTTGTTTCTTTCTGCACCTCTCTTGCTTCTTTCTGCACCCCTCTTGCCTCTTTCTCCACCCCTCTTCCCTCTTTCTGCACCCCTGTTGCCTCTTTCTGCACCTTTGCTACTTCTTTCTGCACTTCTTTTGTTTCTTTCTGCACATCTCTTGCTTCTTTCTGTATTTCTCTCACCTCTTTCTGTACTCAAATGGGAAGTGCAAGCTGTCAAGTTTAAAGGTCTTCGTGCTCTTGTGACTGAGGTATATGTCTACTTGTATATGTATTCTCACATGTGTTATGCATCTGAAGATGGTAGCTAAAAAAGTGGGTAGCTTCTTCTATAGGTGGTTAAATGTTCTCAGTTCTGCTCTGTCATTCAGTTGTACAGGCAGACATGTCTTACGTATATAGGTGTTATAGAGCCCCTCAAATATACTATTGAATACCCATGTGCCCTGTATTATGAGCATAAAGAAATACATACACCTTTTTGTACACATATTTACAGAGTATGCTGTTTGAAACACAGGTATTCAAGTATTTATATGTTTATTTTTATGTAACATGTCACTCGGTAAAATCAGAGACACGCATGCATA
This sequence comes from Calotriton arnoldi, assembly GCA_963921515.1. Taxonomy (NCBI): domain Eukaryota; kingdom Metazoa; phylum Chordata; class Amphibia; order Caudata; family Salamandridae; genus Calotriton; species Calotriton arnoldi. Next base: position 142,088 of record CAWUFW010009884.1, read on the forward strand.
CCTTCACAAACTTGGTCAGACTTACAACAGTGATATGCTTAGGATTGCTGTTTTATATTTGTTAGGTAGACCTAACATTCTGAGCAGTCGATTAATAGTGAACTTTCAAGGGAAAGTGAGGTTTAAAACATCTTGGGAGAAGGAATAGTGATTAGGCTACTTTGTATGAGTTTGCTGTAAGGTACAGTCAAAGTAGGCCTCTTTCTGCACCTCTGTTGGTTCTTTCTGCACTTCTCTTGCTTCTTTCTGCACCTTTCCTCCTCTTTCTGGACTTCTGTTGCCTCTTTCTACACTTCTCTTGCTTCTTTCTGCGCCTTTCTTCATCTTTCTGCACATGTATTTAGAAATTAGCATTTAAAAAACCTTTGAAATTCACTGAAAAAACCATAGGTTTCAGGGACGTTATAGTTAGAAATTAGCATTTAAAAAACCTTAGAAATTCACTGAAAAAACCACAGGTTTCAGGGACATTATAGTTAGTTGGACATTTCACTCGTACAAAACCAGAGAAATTCAGCCGTTATAGTTAGTTGAGCTAACTATAACTCGCGCCCCCGCAATGCACTGCTGATGACGTCACATATTACATCACTCATGACATGGTCAGTGACATCACTGATGACATCACTGATGACATCTCAAATGACATCACTGATGGCATCATCCACTTAATAGCTGACACACCTCCTCACACCCTTATAACCTTTCATACACCCACTCTAAAATACAGACTACCATTCTCGAAACCATAGACACACCAATACCAGTTAGTACATACCCACTCACTGATTCATAGGTCTACACACATCCACTCACTCACCGATACAGTCACTCATACACGCAGTCACTCATCAATACAGCCTCTGATATATGCACTCATACACCCATACAGACACTCACATACTACCACTCATCCACAGAGATACTCACACACCTAGTCAGTCACCCAAAGACTCAATCACACTGCCATTTACTCACCAATACAGTTATACACACACCACCTCACTTATTCATACAGATCCTAACACATACTTACTCTCTTATACAATCACTGACACAAGCACACACTCATCCATACAGCCACTCTCACAATCACTCACTCTCACATATAGCCACTTATATACTCCAACATTCACATATACTGCCTTTCACATATATGTAGTTACTCACACATATACCACTGAGACATCCATTCACTCACCAACACAGCCATACGCATACTCACTCACCCATACAGCCCCTTGCAGACGCACTCATGAACCCATACACCCACTGAATCGCCCACTCACACATCCATGGAGGGAGTCACACACCCCCCCACCCACCCACACAGACACTCAGGCACCCATACAGGTAATCAGACAACCAATCATTAACCCATATAGACACTCATGTAGCTACTCACCAATCCATGCAGCCATTTACACACCAACTGACAGACTGATACAGACATTCACACAGATTAGTCATTCACCCATGCATTCACTAAGACACGTTTAATATCTCACTTAAACAGTCAGTCACGCACCCACTAAATCATCCATTCAGACACTCATACACCTACTCATTCTTCAATACACCTTTGCGTATCTATTATTAACATTCTTAAACTTTTAAAAATCACCCAGTCTCTGGATGATGTCATCAGTGATGTCATTTGAGATGTCATGAGTGATGTCACTGACCATGTCATGAGTGATGTAATATGTGACGTCATCAGCAGTGCATTGCGGGGGCGCGAGCTATAGTTAGCTCAACTTACTATAATGGCCGAATTTCTCTGGTTTTGTACGAGTGAAATGTCCAACTAACTATAACGTCCCTGAAACCTGCGGTTTTTTCAGTGAATTTTTAAGGTTTTTTAAATGCTAATTTCTAACTATAATATCCCTGAAACCTATGTTTTTTTCAGTGAATTTCAAAGGTTTTTTAAATGCTAATTCCTAACTATAACGTCCCTGAAACCTCTGTTTTTTTCAGTGAGTATATATATATATATATGTAGATATATCTATCTATCCGTATATATATATATATATATATATATATATATATATATATATATATTACCTACTGGCGGTCATTGTAGTTAGGACCTAGTTTCCATATGAAAAACGTTATTTGTTTTGCCAATAGCTTTGGCGCCACTTGATCCTCGTGAAATTTTCAAAACTAGTTTGCCACTCACTTCAGCTGCTGTCTTTAAAGTTTCGGAGTGATCTGTCAAGCGGGGGCCGAGAAAAAGTGGGGTCCTAAAATGCGTTTTCCCCATGCAGTTTCCCACAGGGATTTTAGACACATCTACAGCCCGAACCGCTGAACGTAATTACACAAAATGTGGCAGAAAGGTAGATGTTGGTCCAGAAAGCGACTTTTTTGGAAATTGGTGTAAATCCGTTCAGTAGTTTTGGAAATATTGAGGTAAATCCAAATTTGTATATGTAGGGACGCGGATCCTCGGAGGAACCGACAGTCCCCGTGCTGAAATATGATTGACTGCCAACCCTTTACCAGGAAGTGTGCCAGCCATCTTCAGCCAAGTCCTAGAAATAAACGTTCATAAAAAAGAAAAGAGGGCAAGGTAGGAATACCCTGACCTCCTAACTGTGGTCCTAAAGTCACCCTGTAACCCCAACAGGGCCAAAACCACTTAAAAAAAAAATTCTGCTGCAGGAACGCGATAAAGCTGTGAATCCGCAGTAAAATTTAGAAAAAAAACAAGCGTGGACTTCGGCTCTTGTTTATATTATAGCCTCCAGGTGGGCCAGGTCCGGGGAGCATACAGGCAATGGGATGAATGAAGGGAGACTATGGGGCTGATTACGATGACGATCAGATGAGCGTCCGACCGCCATAGTTCCAGGAACAGGACTGGCCTGGCTGACAGGTACTCGGCAGTCCCGCCCGCCAAATTATGACCTGACTGCAGTGGAGGCGGTCGGAAACATGCATCTTTGCATTGAGACTTGTGCTGCGGCCCGGAAAAGGGCCGCAGCACGAGCCCCAATGCCAAAAGGCATGTTTGTAAACATCCCTGCACCCTGTGACAGGCACCATATGGTGCCTGCCACACAATGCAGGGATGTTTAGGGGGGCACTACACTTTCCCCCCAGGGCACATAGTGGAGGGCCATGGGGACAAGTGCCCTGCTAGGAGCCCCAAGACGAGCCTTTTCACTTCAAAAGAACCAACGTGAAATGGCTGGCAGAAAGGTGCATTGTAATCCCCACGGCAGGGCCTGAGACGGCACTGCCTCCATTGTGGGGAATGCGATCGGACCGACTGCGCGACGGGCTCCTTGAGCCCGTCGGAAGCTGTTGGTCGGTCCCTGGGCTATACAGTCTGACTGACCGCATCCTAATGTGGCGGTCTAACCGCGGTTAGATATGTCGGTGGGACCGACACCGACAGCAGGTCTGTGTCGGTCCTACCGACATCGTAATTGACCCCATTGTTTGGGCTGTTCGGGAACCATGAAGATGGACGGTGATTTTGCAGTGTACTTGGCTTACCTTTTACTGTTAGAGACACTGATGCAAAATCTCTCCCATGAACAGAAAAGTAAAGACAACTGATGATGATAAAAACATTGAGGGAATACCCCATTACCTTTTGCTCAGATCCTGTTATAAAGCACTTAGAGCAAGGTGGCTCCTTCCCTCATTAAATATTTTATATGTTCTATTCAAGAGGGCAAGAATATTTGCCTTTCCTCTGACATGCACTTAGTCACCTTTGTGTTGCTAAATATTGTCACTTTTCCTGGAAACTCCACTTGTCGGCTTAATTTCATCTAATTTTAAAGTCTAGTATGTACAGCCATAAATGTAATTAAGACGCAAAGTTCAAGATGTTGACCCACCCATACAAAGCCCTCCGCAACGAAGGTCCAGCTTACATCAACAAACACATGGCCTTCCACCAACCAATCAGGCACCTACGATCCGCCTTCCTTTTCCTCGCAGACTCTCCCGGGATCCGTCGAAGCAACAGCGAAGGATGCTCCTCTCACCTGGCAGCCAAAGCTAGAAACGACCTTCCCCTGCACCTCAGAACCACCCCATTGCTCCACCAATTCTGGAAAGGACTCAAGAACTGGGTGTTCGAATGAAATGAACACCACAAAGCTAGCAGCAACCCCAGCGCCTTGAGACCCTCATGAATGATTTGCCACGCTTTACAAATCTTTGATTGATTGACAAGCAGTTGCATTAGCTATGCAGCGTTTATGGTTGTTAGGATGCAAAATATTCTATTTTTGAGAATGATTATAAAGAAAAATTACGCCACGATCCTAGTATGGGAAAATGTTACATCTATCAGTAAGAGCGGCCTCTTTTATGTTGAAAATTATTGCGTAGGTTTAGAAAAGAAAACAATATTGGGGCAGATTTACAACTTCTGGCGCATCCCTGCAAATCAGCAGGGATGCGCCAGAATAGTTGCGACACGCAATTCTCTCCTTGCGCCACCACGGAAGCGCCGCATTTACAATGCGGCGCACCGTGGCGTAAGGAAAGGCCGATGCGTGTCGCATCCTGTGGCGCAAGGGCGGCGCATTGCTGGAGTCGTGTCGCAAGCGCGACGCAACTCCAGCAATGCTCGTGGGCCGCCCATACCTAACGTGGTGCGCCACTCCTTACGCCTGCTTGAAGCAGGCGTAAGGATTCGTCGCAGCGAGCGTCGGAAAAGTGACTCAGTGAAATCTTGTAGATTTCACTGCGTCACTCTACGAGGCATTCCTTCGACAGAACGCCCACCCTGCGGAGGAACGCCCACATGAAACCTGACGCAGGTTTCATGTGGCGCAGGGCTTTACAACGTGACGCATCTCCCTAGATGCGTCACGTTGTAAATAATGCGCAACGTGGCGCATGGTTTACGTCGCCGCTGCGTCACAAAAGTGACGCAACGGCGGCGCAAAAGTGGCGCAAGGGGCTTGTAAATCTGCCCCATTGTTTTTAATTTTCTTTCGATGGTAGAATTAGCCCTTATTTCTAGTGATTTGTGGTTTATTTCGTGCTATTGTGGAAGCAACAATGTTGAATGTCTTGTGTCACATTCGAGAGGCACAGAAAACCTTCCATTGCCCATTTTCTTTCTAATTTGTACACTAGGAGAACCCTTTTAAAAAACTCGACTGAGATCACTCTATACTCTCGGTAAGAAAAAATGTACGCTTGTGGTCAGGGTGCCATGTCAAGATACTCTGCATTTTGGGAAGATACGAGCAGGTCAGCATCGGAAAATACAACATTAATAACAGAAAGATAAATCTTTTCAAGCAAATGGTCATGATGACCCCGCGTCTGCTTTAGCCTAGATTTTGATGCCGGCTGCATTACATGTCACCTGATAGAGCCTTCCCTTTTTGATAAAAGTTAAAATTGCAGCTTTTCACTCTATTATCTTTTTGTCCCTTGTTCTGAGCCGTACTCGTGCAGTTCAACGGTCTTCTTTTTTAACTGCATAAACTGGCAACTGTGTACCAGACGCGTGTGTTATGTCACCTGTGCTTTCTGTGTGTCCCTTTTTAATGATAAATGTGCCAGCAAAATGTGCATCTGGTAACTGAAAATTGTTTATGTATCAAATCCAGTGGCACGTCGAAGAGTGCCTTGATAGAGTTGCCATGAATTTTGGCGTGAACTGAAGGGCGGCGTCTTTCGCGTTTTGGCGCCTTGAATGACCTGGTAATGACGAGTTGTTGACGGACATTTAACATCCCAGGCTTGCGCAGTGAGACACGGAGGTGCCACTGCAGGTTAACACCAGGAGCAGGCTGCTGGCCCCTTGGGGAAATTGGGCACATTTCATGGCAATTACAAGAACAGAAATGCCTCAGTGCCCCCCACGAAAAGTCAGGCTTGTGACAACACCAATTAACCATCTGTCCCATAATTATTCCTAATCAGTTAACCTTTGACATTTCTAATTGTGGGGCATTACGGCTTCCCAAATACCCAAAAGTGATCGCTGCAACATTGACAACTAAATAAAGGCGCTTGTCACTCGCTTACCATCAAAGCCTCTGGATGGACAGCTGCAATCACACCAAGGCGAGGGCATGAAAGAGACAAAGAGCACGGAGTGATCTGACCCAAGCAATCTTTCTGATTTTTATAGGGAGCCTTTTAAGCAAAGTGTTTCAGGGTACTTTAAAAAAAAAAAAAAAAAACACGGTCACATTCCTCAGGAGGAACTCAATTAAATTGGTTTTATGCTCCCCCTTTCAGGGCATAGCTTAATGAAATGAGGCCACTTCGGAATCGGAGACTGGGAGGACTTACTGAGGGCCATGTAAGTGTGAATTTGGCAGGGAGCATACTATTTTAGTAGGAGTCACCCCCGAGGAAAAATTTTGGCATACGGCTTCTGAATTTCAAATCGCTACACACGGACAGGCTCCTTAAAATTCCGGTGATAAACCTAGCGGGAATGTCACAAAACGGTAAAGATGTTATATCACAGTATTACGCCTTGTTTTTGGAGTCTGTGTGAATGAATAAGGGATGACTTGCAGTAACAAGTTATTACAAAATTGCAATTTTTCCACATTCATTTATATTCCGCTAACCTTTTCTTGTAAAGCTATTCACAGTGATTCCATGATATAATGTGAAAATATTGTATTTCACTAAAATCGTCGCAGTGGTTGAAATGTGCAATAACCAGATTAGTGCACTTCTTACCATTACTGTAGGACTCTGGCCTACTGTTGAGTAGTAAGTAATTCAAATAAAATTTAACAGCAATGCCACAACTCTCTGTATCATCGACTTTTGTATGCTATGCAATATGTAGACATCCAACAGATTAGTTTTATATTTTGGACTTGTTGTCAGGATGCAGCACGCCTGCAGCCCTGCAGCCCAAAGAGCCCATGTTTCCAGTGTCTTACAGGCAGAGCTCCAAGGCCTCTCTTACCAGGAGGCGAGAACCCTGTCTTCGGCTCTTTTGTGTCCATGCTCTGCCAAGGCCTTCACAGGTGCAGTGGACAGTGTTTGGACCTGCTGTCTTCCCATTGGTTTCAGTCGTGTTGTGAGCTGGGGGCATGGCCTTGGGGCCAGTGGTGTTCTAGTGCTGTTATGGCACTAGCTGCTCCAGGAGTGTGAAAGGTGCACAGCGGCCATGTTGGCTGATTTGGATTCTCTTCATCCTGAGGGTGGGACTATTGAACAGCCGCAACCAAGATGGCCAAGGCGAAGTTCCTGCATACAAGCTTCCCTAGCTAAAATGACCAACAGACTTCCTGCTCTTCCTCTTGTTAATCTTCTTGGGTGGCCAATATATAAAGAGAAGTGATTCTGTGAGTAACTGCTTCGCAAATCAATTGGATAGTATTTTTGTCAGGTTCATTGCTCTCTTGTTAATCTTATTGTTCATTTTCCTCCATTTTTTCTCATCAAGAGTCTGCTTAATCTTTACTGGATTTCAATTCAGACGTCTACACCTGCAGATTGTTCTAGGTCCTGCTGAGTTTATTCACATGCGGTTTTCGGTGCCTTGACCTCTTCAGTTCCTTCAGCCTTGCCTTTACTTCTTCCCTCTATTCTTGGGATTTTTTGCCTTTTCCCCTTAAATTGTCTCTTTCGTTGAGACACCTGTTTGCAACATGTCATCATAATCTGGTGAATCTAAGTGGCTACAAAATGGAGGTGCCTGCACTTCGGGCAAGCGGCACAGCATTTGGCACGTCCTCTACGGCCTACACGTGACACTAGTTGATGAACTCAATCAGACCTCCATCAGAACAGCATGCAATGTGAGGGAGAAGCAACCATCATGTCACAGTTATTGTCACTTGAGTCCAAAAAGGAGGTTAATAAAATGAAGAAATGGTGAGGTGGAGTTAGTGATCTGACAGCGGTCAAAGTAGAGTGCTTTCAAGTCAGCGAAGGCGCTGTTTAAGATTCTTGTCTTGTATTGTAATGCGCTGAATTGTATCATATTCAATACAAGATTCTTTTTGAAGTCTTTGAAGTTAACTATGCACTGAGTTTCAGTGACGGGTAACCAGGATCATGATATATATGAACCCACAGGTGTTGTGTGGTGTGCATCGGAGCATCAGTACTGAAAGCTGATGGAGAGATTGAGATCTGAGAAGACAACTGGGGGAATATTCATCAATAGATTGTGCTCATTAGGAAAGGACAAGGCCATCAAAAGCAGGAGCATGCTTAGGATTAATATTCAAAGAATCAGTTGTAAGCTCCAAAATTGAGAACTTAAAATTGAACTTTCAGACTGTAAATATTTGTTAATAAATTGCACACTGCACCTATTTTTTCTTGAACATTCCTGCTAATATAGTGACAAGCGCCAAGCAATGGGTGTTTCACAAATCTGTCTAGATGCCATATCGGGTAGATCAACAAAGTAACCTGTGCATCTTTGGCAAACCTGGATATTGGCTTCATAATTCAAAAATACCTGGATCAAGACTCCTCCAGATTAGTCTGAAAAGCAGGATGTATATGCCTCTGAAGGCTCGCAGGATCTACAAATACATCATCAAAAAAGCAAGTAGAGCTCACTACTCAAGCAGGATATCAAATGCCAAGTTTCTGCTGAGGAACTCCAGAGGTACTGCCAATGCTTTAAATGGGCCCGTACCCACACCAGCACTGTGTACCAGCACTTCTCAGTGTTCTCACCTTGAGTAACAGAACTTCTCGTTGTACTAGGAAAGTACCGGTACTCGAAGTGGAAGCTGGACTCAGGCTCTTAGGTATGGATTGTGCGGCTCAGGTACTGCAGAAAGCGAGCCTTTCTGAGTGGAGCGTGTCCATGCACCACTCTGGCAGTCGATAGCCAGTTTTTGCCTGCGCTAGGTTTCTGCTACAGCCTTCCACTCTCACTGACAGTGCAACTGAATTGAGATGTGGCCCGACCACTATAGCTCTCGACATTGAAAATGCCATGCTGTCAGTTAGAGTGTAAGGCTGCAACTGCAACCTAGCTCTGGAATGATGTCAGAGTGCCTAACGCCAAGTTCGGTTCGTAAGTGCAGGGTGTAATTGGTACTTTTTTGCAGTGTTGTAGAGCGTGAATTTAACCAGAGGGCATTAAAGCACTTCATGAGAAGCACAAGATTTACATGAAAGCATACTTTTTTGGTTTTATTGCATGGGGAGGTTACCCCTGCCATTAAAACAAAAAAATATGCTTTCATGTAAAACTTCTGCTTCTCATGTAAAGCGCCTTAATGTCCTCGGCCCAAGTTTGCGCTATATAAAGCCGAAGGGCATTAGGGCATTTTACATGGAAGAAGAAAATGCTGATATAGTTAAATGCCTGCCTGGCAACCTCACCACCCAGACACACTCCTACCAGACCCACCCAAATCAATTTGGTAAGTACCAACACTTCTCTTTTTCCATTTAAAGCACTGGGTATGGGCAGAATTCTGAAAACCTGAATGAACCTCTCTGATGATGCCTCATCACAAAAAATATGTAACTTCATGGTTAACTACTTCAGAGTGACAAAGTGAAAACTCTGGAACCCTATTGTATCAACAGAACATCAAGTTCTAAACCAGGAAAGCTCCAAATTTGTGTAATTTGATTTTGCATAATTACACAAAATTTCTGGAACTAAAAGAAATCAGCACTTAAAGAAGCATAGTTAACTGAATTGCCTCTTGCCATAAAATGTACGAATCATTTTGATAGCTCCATTCTCTTCGGCACCATACATCTTCTAAGTGGGGATACCTCACGGCTTTATTGTTTCCCCACTCCACTTCGACATGGACCTCAGCCTACTCCCTGATTTTTTCAAATCCTTGAACCTCTATGTTGATGATAGACAGATAATCCTGATCCTGGAAAACCAGAGCGATCTTGAAAGCTCAAGAATAGGTGACTAAGTCCAAGTAACCAATCCATGGTTGGTAACAAATCACCTTAAATGTGATGCAGCCACAAAATATATAGTCACATGTGGAGAAAGGCAAAACTATGATCCTTTAACAGCTTGGCATCAGGAGCATGCTGTGTGCCCAAAAACCTCAAAAAAGTGAGAAATTCCAGAGTTATCATGTATTCTAGCCTCTCCATGGACCCTAAAGTTAACCAGGTGACCAAAAAGAACTTCATACTATGTGGGTAATACATTGTATCTTTTCATATCTGGGATTCCTGCAAGATCCAGATGACTAGATCACAACTGGATTACTCAAAGAACATGTACCATGGAGTCTCACTTTCAGTTATGTGGTGCCTGCAGCTGTGAGACAACTTTTACATGTAAATTTTATGGGACCACATCTCACCTGCCTTGAAGGTCCTTCACTAGCTAGTATCGCCAGAAGGTCTACTTTTTAAAGATTTTTGGCATTCCACATAAAACTGTAAATGGCAACGGTTCAACTTTCATACTCAAGAATTTAAAAACATTCTCACTGAAAATGACACTGCAATGCAAACTATCTCCACCACTAATCATACCACTCTACAAGAAGAGTATAGGTGGTATCTTCTCCTCTGTGCAAGCCTCAAAAGTCTGGACTCACTACTAGCAAAAAATAAGAGTCATTGACAACCACTTGGAATTCAGAAGAATAATGAAAACCTGCCTTTTGCTTTGCTAAGCAAGAGGTGGGCAGGCCAAGCTACCCAGTAGCACTCAATAGAATTGTTAGAAATGGGATTCCTGGTTGGCTGAGGTATGCACCTACCTCTAGTAGCTTGGCACAGAGCAGTCAGGCTTATCAAAAGAGGCAATGTGTAAAGTATTTGTGCAACATGCTCACACAATAGCATAATGAATACACTACAAAAAGACTCTACACCAGTTTAGAAAATTAGATTATTATATTCTGAACAAAACAAGTCTGAAATGACAAAAATCCAATCTATAGAATTTGAGATTTTGAATTGTAAAGGAAAAAATGCAATAAAGTGCTTAGAAGCAATTAGCGCAAAAAAGGTTACTTTAGGTCGCACTGGACCGGGGCAAATTTAAAGTTCAGGCCGACCACAATGGCACGCCAGCCAGCTACCGGACCCACGGAGGCCCCGGTGAACAAAGTACCTTTTCTGGTCGCATTCAGCAAGATGCGTAGATTTTCTCCAAGCCATGAAGGCGATGCGTCAATCTTCTCCACGCAGTGAAGGCGATGCATCAGTTCCGAAGACAGGTGCCGGAGTCGAGAGGCATCGAGCGATGTGCCGGATTCTGCCACTCAGTCGAGGGGATGCGTCGATTTCACCAAGCTGCAGCGGCGGCGACACGCTGTCCGATGCATTGATCTCTGGAGGCAAAGCGATGTTCCGATGCAATGCGCCAATTTTCAGTGGCGTAGCTAGGCAGTTTGCTGCCCGTGGTGGTCCCTGCCTTTACCGCCCCGCGGCCGTGCTGAAGAGTGGGGGTGTGGGGATGTGCTGGTGATATTTCCTGCGTTTGCCGCCCCTGCGGCAAACTCATGTAAGAGCGGGGAGCGCAGCCCAGGGCGGACCACACCCCCGCCCCCCCTTGCTACGCCACTGCCAATTTTACTCCCAAAACAGCGTGGGTGCGCCGGTTGTGCTACACGCAGACAGGAGATGTGTCGAGATCCATGTTGCAAGTATCTGTGCCACTTCCAGTGAGCCAAGCACAGGAGCAGTGGTAGAGACTTTGATATCCCAGAGTCTCATGCAACAGGAGGCAAGCCAAAAAGCCCTTGGAGTGCACTTGAAGTGAAAATAGAGTCCAGCTCTCCTTCAGCAGACTCGGAGAGCAGCAGGCAGCAGGGCAACAAACAGAAAAGCAGGCCTTCCAGATCCGCAGTCCAGTTGAGTCCTTTAAGCAGCATGCAGTTCATCTGGCAGAGCTTCTGTTACAAGTCCAATAGTGTCTGATTTTAAGGGGTCAGAGACCCAGTACCTTACCCAAAAGTGCCTTTGATGTGGGGGGTGACTTCAAAGCAGCTCTCTGAAGTGCACAAATATCCCTTACAACCCAGTCCTGTCTGCCAGGCTATCTGTGGGGGGTAACCAGTCTTTTGTGTGGGACAGGACACTGCCTATTCAAGTGAAGTGTTAGCCCCTCCCTTCTGTCCTGCGCAGGCAAGGCCGTCAGAATGCAGATGTATGTAAATGGTTACTCAGACTCACCTATCCTTCTTGTGTTGTGGCTGCCTAGAGGGAATGCACAAAGTGTAGCTGTCACCCACCCCAGGCGTGTATTGGAGACAGGCTGTCAGGCACACAGAGCAGAGAAAGTGCAGAGAAATGTCCACTTTCTAAAAGGGGAATTTTTTTAAACAGTACTGTTAAATTCAACTTCACCGTAAGGAGGATTTATCATTACCACTCCAAACATATGAAACATGAAAAAGCTACTCTTCTCTGATCAGGAATTACAGCTTAAAAGTGCATTAAGGAATTCCCAATGCTTGCCTATGAGAGGAGCAGGCCTCATAGTAGTGAAAAACAAAATAGGCTGTTTGTCACTACGTGGACATGTAAAACATAAAGATACATGTCCTGCCTTTTACCTACATAGCACCCTGTCCTTAGGGTTACTTAGGGCCTAACTTAGGTGCGACGTATGTGCAATAAAGGGGAGTTTGAAGCTTGGCAAGTAGTTTTAAAGGCCAAGCCGAAGTGGTAGTAAAACTGCACACACAGGCACTGCAGTAGCAGGCCTGAGACAGGTTTGAAAGGCTACTTATGTGGGTGGCACAATTAGTGCTGCAGGCCCGCTAGTAGCATTTGAAGTAGAGGCCCTGGGTATATGGTTTACCACAGTACATCAAATATGGCAATCAGGTATACACCAATGTAATCATGTTTAGGGGAGAAGCACATGCACTTTAGCACTGGTTAGCAGTGGTGAAGGGCTCAGAGTCCCAAGGCCAACAAAAAGAATCAGCAAAAACAGGATGTAAAAGGAAAAAGGTCGCTGGAAAGACCACCCTAAGGACAAGAATTATGAACAAAATGGTCCTATATCAGTAGAGGAAAATATGAGGCAACTCATAGTATTAACACCAAAGAGAATGGATGAGGCTCGAAAGAATTGCTAAGCTTAGACTCACATAAAAAGTCATTCAAGGAGAAGAGCAAGAGTCAAAACAAATGGCTGGCAGTAGTAGGGCTCAGTGGAGAACACTGAATAACGGGTCTTAATTACAACAAAAAAACAGTCTCTCGAGCAAGTCCTGTCCTTTAACCTCTAGAGGACACACTCCATGACAATGTACATAAGCTTACAAGTTGGGCAGTGATAACCAAAAGATTGAACTGCATGAGTCAGTAACAACCTTGCATGACCACACTGCATGAATGCCTGCATCATGAGCTACTTGAAGAACCATCTGAATACCACCTAATCCTCTTGAGAATCTTTTTTCATGACGATAAGAATAAACCTATAGTATAGCCTGTACAACCATATATATATGTGAAATTACACAACAGTAAGTAACAACCATATAAAACAAATGTCACAACAACTCTCATGATTGTTTACTTACCTGTGTAAAAACAGTGTGCTGATCAGCATGGCAAACGTAATAGCTATGCATAATGAAGCCTTAAACATTGCAACACCCACATAGTAGAATGTTTCCCATCCACAAAGTGCTTCAGCACCTCTTCTGGGGTGGTAAAAGATACCACTAACTAATTATAACATTATTTCACTAATTTGCAAATCGGTCTGTGAAAGGCTTTATTTAGGCGCTTCAGTATTTTGCAAAATAGTGATTCATTGACAGAGTTTCCAACAGATAATGATAAGAACTGTCTCTTTGAAAACCCTGGGACATAGCTATTTAACATCCAAATTGAAAGGAACGTTTCCTTGCCTGCAGTGCTCTCAATGTAACCATGTAATAAAATGTCTTTATATACAACATACAATATCTGGGAAGCAAATCCTCTTGAGGCACTATGCCACTTTGATAACCTCTAATATAAAAAATGGAACACAAATCAGACATTAGAAACAAAAGAGTGAAATCATCTGAGCCAAAACATTTTATGGAAGTGAAGCATGATGGTAGTCAATTAAGTTTCAAATCTGTGAATTGATATGCAGATCGAAAAGAGGAGGCGATTTACATTAAAAAATAAATACAACATAAATCATGGGGGATTGAATTCCTGCAACTGAATGTTCCTAAAGGATTCGATGAATTAATTTCCTTTCGGCTGTGTTTTTTTAAACATTAACAGAAGTGGCTCAAAATATGTTAATGGGCACCATAATAATAATAATGTCATAGAGTTTAAAAACCTGTGTTAACATTTCTAGAACTACAATACATTAACAAAAGATGATAATCAACAAATATGTTTTTATTGTCATGTTCATGTTAATTAGTGTTTCATCATATATATGTATTTTGTAACTTTTTAAAGACAATTTGTGGCTAATTGGTGATAGCCATGAAAGCCATGTGACTGTGACGTGCCTGACCCCCCAGGGCCATCTTGTTTTATTATTGAGGTGCAAACACTGTAGCTGCAGGTATGCCAATGGAATTGAGCAGGTACGCGGCCTGAAGATGCTTGTAAATATTATGAAATATTTTACAATATGAAGAGGTTTCCTAGTGTTTTAATATGTGATAACTTTGTTTTCTTGATTTAGAGCTGTAAGTTAAATATGATCCCCCAGAAGATGGGACATCAGTCCCGAAATGTGTAGGAATTTCTGTGACATATACCACCATAAATGTAATTTGTATAGTGGCTATCAATTGTATTTGGAGATGAATGATTTATGTAATGAATTGGAATTACAAAAACATTTTTAAAAAATGGAACATGAATAATTGTTTTACCAAGTGATCTGAAGCAGATACATGGTGCATACCTTTCTGATCTGCAGAAAATCTACGAATTTGAATAGAGATTCCATACTCTCCATTCTTCTGGTACACTCAGGAGCAGTCTACACACACAAGAATAAGGTGACCTTCATTGAATCAAGGGACCAGATGTATCCAGACCTTTCTCTTAGTTGCTACCATAACTGAGAAGGTACAACAAAAACTGTGAAGACTGCCGTGGCCCACACCTAAGTCAATCATTTGGCACCTAAGATCTCACTGAACCTTTGGAACTTGTATCTGAAGGTCTTACATTATTGTAATTGTTAGATTTGGGGGTCTCTAGTTGGCAGAGGTAGGTACCTTTGACCAAATAGGGACCCTTGCGTCTAGTCAGGGTAAGGGGGTACACTCCTAAAATAACCCCTGCTCACCCCCTTGGTAGCTTGGCACGAGCAGACAGGCTTATCTCAGAGGCAGTGTGTAAAGCATTTGTGAACACATACAGTAATCAAGTGACAACACTACAGATGGACACCACACCAGATGTATATTAAAAATAAGTATCTTTTATATAGATTTAACACAAGACCACAAACGACAAAAATCCACAATACTGTACTTCAAAATGGTAGAATTAGCTCAGTTCTCTTAAGATGGTAAATGCGACACTTTGAGTTCAATGTACCTTAGGATGCGTAACGCTATACAACGAAAGTGTTGCAGGGAAGGTGATACGTCGGTTCCTTACACGCAAGAACGGTGATGCGACGGGTCCCTACTGATGCGCAGGGGATGCGTCGGTTCTTCTCTGCGAGGGGAGGTGACGCGTCGGTTTCTTACTGCGCTTCTGTGGCGATGCGACCAGCAACGCCGTGATGCGATGAAGATCCGGTGCAATGAACAAAGATGGCGTCTTCTTCTTGTTGCGACACGATGCGTGCACGCCCGACGGCCGTGCGGCGACTCTACGATTCTTCTGAGCCGCGACAGGCCCTGCGACACGCTTCCCGGTGATGTGGCGGCATCTGATGCGACGTCGGTCCTCTTCTCCGGCGATGCGGGGCGCTTCGGCAACGATGCGTCTGAGCCGCGACAGGCCCTGCGACACGCTTCCCGGTAATGCGGCGGCGTCTGATGCGACGTCGGTCCTCTTCTCCGGCGATGCAAGGTGCTCCGGCACTGATGCGACAGCCGTGCGGCGACTCAACGATTCTTCTGAGCCGCGACAGGCCCTGCGACACGCTTCCCGGTGATGCGGTGGCGTCTGGTGCGACGTCGGTCCTCTTCTCCAGCGATGCGAGGCGCTTCGGCAACGATGCAACAGCGGCAGCGACACTCTTCTCCGTTGATGCGGCGGCGTCTGATGCGACGTAGATCCTTTTCTTCGGCGATGCGAGGCTCTTCGGCTGTGGCGGCGACGCTTCTCCTTCGTGAGTCGCGCTTCCAGCTCGTTGCGACACGCAGTCCCTCAGAAAGTCCAGCTCAGCAGCAGGCACTTTACAGAAAGACTCTTGGGGAGCTGGTTGGTGAAGTCTGTTGTCCCTGAGACTTCAGCAGGAGGCAAGCTCTTTTCTCAAGCCCTTGGAGATCTGTTACAAGTTGATGAAAGTACACACAAAGTTCCTTTCTCCTTTCTTTGGCAGTCAGGCAACCACTGCAGGCCAATCCCCCAAACAGCACTCAGCTTAGGGATAGTCTCCTCCTCAGTGTCTCTGGTTCCTCTCCTCAGCAAAGGTTTCTTCTTGTTTCCCAAAGTGATCTAAAGTTCTGGGGTTTGGGTCCCCTCTTTTATACACATATTCTCTTTGTTCTCTGAAGGCAGAGAGGCCTTTGCCTAGTCCAAACCAGTTCTGGTCAGTCCTGGAGCACTTTGTTGACAAGACTCCTTCTTTCCTTTCACAGAGTAGGCCAGGGACATCAGACACACCACAGGAGGTGGAGCCAGCATTGTGGAGGGAAGGCACAGCCCTATTCAGGTCCCAGGTGCAACTCCTCCCACCTATCTCCATGCAGATCTCTCTATTCAGCCCTGTGCTGACTCACCCTGTCTCCTGGAGTCCCCCAGCCCCTGTCACTCACAAACCCAGACAAGGAATACACAACCTAGCAGAGGCAGGCTTGGATAGTTAGGCAAGAAAATACCTACTTTCTAAAAGTGGTATTTTCAAACACAGAATGTTAAAACCAACTTCACTAAAAGATGTATTTTATCATTCTGAGTTCAGGCATACTAAGTTCGTTTTTCCACCATGTTCCCTGGGTCAGTTAGGATTATAAGGTGTAATAATCAAACTGCCCATTCTGGCCTATGGGGAACAGGTAGCCTTGCAATAGTGAAAAACGAAAATGGCTGTAATTCACTATTAGGACATGCCACACACACCAGGGCATGTCCTACCTTATACTTACAATGCACCCTGCCCTGGGGCCTACCATAGGGGTGTCTGATATGAAGAAAAGGGAAGGTTTAGGGACTGGCAAGTGGGTGCACTTGCCCAGTCAACATGGCAGTACCAGACTGCACACAGGCTCTGCAATGGCAGACCTGAGACACACTTTACAGGCTGCTTCTGTGGGTGGCACAACCAGTGCTGCAAGCCCACCAGCAGCATTTGAGTCACAAGCCCCGGGCACAACCAGTGCACTGTACTAGGGGCTGACAGTGAATCAAATAGGCCAAACATGGAATCACTAATCCATACATCAATTTACCATAGGGAGCACTTGCACTGTGGCACTGAATAGCAGTGGCACAGTGCCCAAAGCATCTATAACCAGCAAAACACATGAGGCAACAGCAAAAATGGAAGGGAGACCCACGCCAACAGTGCCAGGTCTAACACGTGTCCCCTCCAGCTGAAATGTGGGGAGAACTACCCTACCTCCCGGGAGTTCTCCTCACTAAGGCGGAAAAATTTGGACAGACCATCAGCATTGGCGTGTTCTGTACCAGGGCGGTGTTCCACCGTGAAGTCCATCCCCTGTAGGGAAATGGACCACCTCAACAGCTTTGGATTCTCACCCCTCATCTGCATCAACCATCTGAGGGGCCTGTGGTCTGTCTGAACCCGGAAGTGAGTCCCAAACAGGTATGGTCTCAGCTTCTTCAGCGCCCAGACCACAGCAAATGCCTCACGCTCAATCGCACTCCACCTCTGTTCCCGTGGAAGTAACCTCCTACTGATGAAGGCTATGGGTTGATCTAGGCCCTCCTCATTTATCTGTGACAAAACAGCCCCCACACCAAGCTCTGAAGCGTCTGTCTGAACGATAAATTCTCTGGAGAAGTTGGGTGCCAGGAGCACGGGCGCCGTGCACATGGCAGTTTTCAGGGCCTCAAAAGCTTTCTGACAGGTGTCAGTCCAAATCACTTTCTTGGGCTGCTTCCTGGAAGTCAGCTCTGTCAAGGGTGCAACGATGCTGCCATACCCCTTGACAAACCTCCTGTAATACCCAGTGAGTCCTAAAAAGGCTCTCACCTCTGTCTGGGTCTTGGGGGGCTCCCAAGCCAGGATGGTTTCAATCTTGGGCTGTAGGGGTGCCACCTGGTCGCTCCCAACCTGGTGTCCCAAGTACACCACGGAACCCTGCCCGATCTGGCACTTACTCGCCTTGATCGTGAGGCCTGCCCTCCGCAGCGCCATCAACACTTCCCAGAGGTGGCGCAGATGTTCTTCCCAACTGGCGCTGAACACTGCAATGTCATCCAGGTAGGCGGCAATGAACTCTTCCAGTCCAGCCAACACCTGGTTGACCAACCTCTGAAAGGTGGCAGGGGCATTCTTCATCCCAAAGGGCATAACCCGGAACTGGTAGTGCCCATCTGGTGTGGAGAATGCTGACCTCTCTCTTGCCCCATCAGTCAAGGCGATCTGCCAGTACCCAGACATTGGATCAAACGTGCTGAGGTACCAGGCAGCCCCTAACCGATCAATGAGCTCATCAGGTCTGGGGATGGGGTGCGCGTCAGTCCTCGTGACTGAATTGAGCCCTCGGTAGTCCACACAGAACCGGAGTTCTGGTGTGGCACCCGGTGCGGCAGCCTTTGGGACCAAGACCACTGGGCTGGCCCAAGGACTGTTAGAGGACTCAATCACCCCCAACGCAAGCATTTTGGAGACCTCCTCCTTGATGCAAGCTCTCACCCTGTCAGTTACCCTGTAAGTTTTGTGCTTAACAGGAGGACTGTCTCCAGTGTCCACATCATGGATGCACCAATCAGTGACACTGGGAATCAGGGAGAACAAATCAGAAAACTGTCCCAGCAACTGGTGGCAGTCATTCTGTTGCTCAGGGGTCAGGGTGGAAGAGAGGTTCACACCATCCACTGACCCATCTCGCTCTGTCGCCGACAGGAGGTCAGGAAGAGGCTCAGTCTCCTCCTCCATTCCAGCATCTGTCGCTAAGAGCATGCCCACTTCGGACCTCTCCAAGTGGGGCTTCAGGCGGTTGAAATGCAGGACCCGCAAGGGGTTCCTGGGAGACCGCAAGTCCACCAAGTAGGTTACAGGACTCTTATCCTGGAGCGCACAAGGCTCCACTGGGGCCATGACCCACACTTTCTGACCAGGCTGAAGCTCTACCAGAGTGGCATTCTGGTCGTACCACCGCTTCATCTCCTCCTGGCTGGCTTCCAGATTCGCCTCAGCGAGTTGCCTGAAACACCTAGTCTAGTTCCTGAAGGCCAGCATGTAGCTATATACATCCTGGGGAGGTTTCCTGGGAGATTGCTCCCAGCCTTCCTTGACCAAACTCAGAAGTCCTCTCACTGGGTGACCATAGAGAAGCTCAAAGGGACTGAACCCTAGAGATTTCTGTGGCACCTCACGGTATGCAAAGAGAAGGCATGGTAAGAGGACGTCCCACTTACGCCTCATAGGTTCCTCAAGACCCATAATCATGCCTTTTAGGGTCCGGTTGAATCTCTCAACCAACCCATTTCCTTGGGGATGGTAAGGAGTGGTGAACTTATAAGTTACCCCACACTCCTGCCATAGGGACTTCATATACTTGGAAATAAAGTTTGCACCTCGGTCAGACACTACCTCTCTAGGGAATCCCACTCGGGAGAAAATTCCCATCAGTGCCCGTCCCACCACGGGCGCCGTCACTGTCCTCAGAGGTATGGCTTCCGGGTACCGGGTGGCATGGTCCACCAAGACCAGGATGAACCTGTTGCCCATGGCTGTCTTGGGGTCCAGTGGCCCCACAATGTCAATACCCACCTGTTCAAAGGGGTGCTGACCACAGGGAATGGCTGGAGAGGAACCTTCTGCTTCCTCCCACTCTTTCCACTTGCCTGGCAAGTCTGACAGGTCCTGCAATGAGTGTCTGAACTCTTGCGCATTTGGGGCCAATAAAAGTGGGTGACAAGCCTCTCAAAGGTCTTGTCCTGCCCCAAATGTCCTGCTAACGGCACATCATGAGCCAGCCCCAGTAGGAAGGCTCTAAAGCGCTGGGGTACCACCAGCACACGGGTTGACCCAGGCTCAGCAACCTTAGGCTCAGTATACAGGAGGTCATTCTCCCAGTAGATCCAATGTGATCCAGACTGATCACCTGCTGCCTGGTCTGCAGCCTGCTGCCGCAAACCCACAAGAGAAGTGCATTTCTTCTGCTCCTTGCAGAACTCTTCCCTGGAGGGTCCTCCTTCTTGCTGCCAATGGGTCAGCTCAGGCAGGTCCCCCAGTTCAGCTACTTGTTCCCCTGTAGGCTCCAGGGCATCCCCCTCAGGGTCTACCTCCTCCTGGACCATGGGAACTTCGGCTGCCAGTTTCCCACGCCCCCTGCCTCTTCTCTTTAAGGCAGGCACCTGGGCCTCCCTCTCAGGCTCCAGGTCCTCTTGAGCACCCTTACTGGCTGCCATGGACCGTGTGGTCACACACGCCCAGTCAGGCAGACCCAACATCTCCAAGTGAGCACTTCGCTCCACCTTCGCACAAGGTGAGCTCTCCAAATCGTTCCCTAACAAACAGTCAACAGGCATGGCTGGCCTCACAGCTACTTGAAGAGTACCAGAGACCCCCCCCCCACTCAAAGGGAACCTGAGCCACTTTGCAATGGCTCTCTGTGTTGTCAGCGGCAACAACTGGGTAAAATGCATTGGGACAACCTGCTCTTCAGACACCAGGTGACACTTGACAGCTGTCACACTGGCTCCTGTGTCTCCAAGAGCCTCCACTCTATGGCCATTGATGGTCACCCACTGCCTATACTTTTTAGTGTTATCAGGCAGTTGGGTCCTGGGGACCACCTCACAGTCTCCTAAAGAGACAAGGGACATCTCTGCTGGACCCCACCCACCTTGGGCACCCCTCTCCTCCCCCAGGGCTACACTCGCCATCTGCCGGGGCAGAGCACCAGTGGGTGCTGTCTTTCCAAACTGTGGGCACTTGGAATCACTAGACTTATGACCCACTTCACCACACTTGTAGCACCTCAGGGGTCCTCTAGGAACAGGCCTACCTGTCAGGGCCCCGTGCTTCTTCTCAGGGGGAGGCTGGGAACCCTTCCCTTGGGTCCCTTGGGGATTACTTTGGGGCCCTTTCTGGAACTCCCTCTGTTTACCCTTGTCCCCCCCACTCTTCTGCTGGGGACCCTGTCCACTCTTGGCGGAGTCTCCCACGTGACCCTTGTGGACCCGGGTGCTCACCCAGCGGTCCGCCTCCTCAGCAAGCTTCCTAGGGTTAGTCAGCCTACTATCAATCAGGTGCTGGCGTAGCTCTGGAAAACAATTACTTGACAAGTGCTCCCATGCAATTAAATCAAAGAGCCCCTCAAAATCATTAACTTTGCTACCCTTCACCCAACCATCCAATGCTCTGCAGAAAAAAGTGACATATTCTACCCAGGTACCTGACTCCACCCTCTTGCAATTTCTAAACCTCTGTCTATACAATTCAGGAGTCAACCCATACCTGGACATCAATGCATCTCTCATGTGGCTATAAGAATTATGGACTTCAGAAGGCAAGTCTAACAGTGTGTCCCGCCCCTCACTAAGGAACCGCCCCCACAACCCCCCTCCCCAATCCTTCTCAGGGACCCGGTGGGAAGACATGGCTACCTCATAGGCCTTGAACCACTGCCCAATATCATCATTCTTATAAAACTCTCTCACCACATCTTTAGGAATATACACCCTAGCTTCAACAGGCATTGACGATGTGCTGCCACCAGAGGGAGTAATCTCTAAGCTTCTAGCTTTCAACTCCAACTCCCTCAAACTTTTCTCATGCTCCAACTCCATTCTCTTTTCTTCCAGGGCCAATCTCCTATTTTCTAACTCCAGTTGCCCACCCAACTTGAGCTTGGCAAGCTCCAATTCGTGCATCCTGTTTTCTTTCCTGTCCGCCAACTCCTCTGGGGGCAGGCTTTTGGCAGAGACACTGCTACCTACTGGGGAAGGTGCTTTCCTCCCCTGTGGACCCAATGGCCCCTCCAGCTGCTCATCTGCATTCTCAGCCCCTTCCTCATTCTCTTTTTTTTCTTTCTTTTTTTTATCTTTATTCAAAATTTATGTGTGCATTTAGTGGCAGCCTTTATTATCTTTTTTTATTTTTTTTTAATGCAAGATTACAATGTTGCGAGTAGCACTTTAGTTCTCAATAATTTGCAGGTACATCGATGAGAGCGAAAAATCATACAGATATTAGTTCACTAATTCAGAGTAACACATACCGTTAAAACCAAAATATTTTTTATAAGAGAAGAAAAATTATATTGTGTCCGTAACATCTCCGTAACATTTCCTCATGCACAGTTTTATAAATTTTTAAACCCCACTCCCTCCCCTCCCACCCCGGGGTTGGCCATCCGTTTTAGATGCATTTTTTGTCGGGGGTGCTAAAGAGTACCGAGACGAAAATGACTTAAGCCACTACACTTATCTCTCGAGCCATCTGGTCAATGGTTCCCAAACTTTCAAGCCTTTCGAGCGGGATCGTAGCCCTCTTTTTTCATATATGGCTTTTTCAAAATTATAGTTCGCCACTAGTCGTGTTAACCATTGATGATAACCGGGGGGATGGATCTAGCCAGGCTGAGGCTAAGGAAAGTCGATATACTGCCATAACTATGAAAATCAGTTGCTCTCCCGGATTCCCTTGGATTTCCTGATCTACCCCTAGGCAGATCAAGGCTGATGAAAGACTTATATCCCTCCCTAGCACCTCTTTGAAATTTTTTTCGATCTCCAATTTTAAGATGTTTAATGTAGCGCAGGAAGCAAACATGTGATTAAGATTCGCCTGATACAGAGAACATCGAGGGCATAAGGTCCCCTTCCCTGTTCCCCATTTCGCAATCTTTCTCGGGGTATAGTAGAGCGAGAAGCAGGTTTTATAATACTGCGCCTGGAGCCGTGCCGGTATTAACATTTTTTGTGCTAGTTCAGTTGAGTGAAAAAATAGGTCTTCTGAAATGTCAATTTCCTTTTTCCACTTACTAGCCCGCATTCCCAAGTCATCCGGCATAGTTATACACAGTTCCTATAGATGGATAATTCTACCTCAGATTATCTATAATAGGATTGTTAATGAAACCTAGTGGGCCGCCACATTTCTTGCTAAGGAAATCACGTATTTGCAAATACTTGTAAAAATCCCTCCAGTCTAATCCATATTGTTCTTTAAGAGTTTCAAAAGAAGCTATATCGGAAAGAGAATAGAAATCTCCGAGTTTGGACAGGCCTTTATCTTGCCATTTTTTTATTGTTGAGTCTTTAAAAATTTCGGGCAGATTAGAGTTGTTATAAATCGGTGAGTAATAGTTCAAGCGGCCCAATCCTAACACTTTACGGACCGCTTTCATGGTTTTATAGCCAGCAGCCAGTGTCTTAAAGCGGACCTTTTTGTAATGGGATCATTCAGAAACCTCCACGTCCATCCCCAGGCATCTTTGCCCATTATGAGTTCAATAGGTGTAGGTATGTTTCCCAGGAGGTTGTCTATTGGCTTGTCAGAAAAAAGGGTGTGATTATGCAAAAGAGTGGTTGCCCAATAGTAAAGTCTGATATTTGGAAGGGCCAGCCCGCCCCTGTCCTTTGGTAGTGAGAGGAACTTGTATGCTCTTCTAGGTTTTTCATAGGCCCAAATAAATCGAGAAAACAGATCTTCGATCTTTTTCAAACAATTGGTACTAAATTCTAGCGGGATTATAAGATACAGGAATTTAGGAAAAAAAAGCATTTTAATTATATTACATCTGCCAATTATCGAAAAATGCAAATTATGTAATCGATTTAGCTCAGGTTTGATTTTATCTATCAGGGGGTCAACATTACAATCAACTAACTTTTCAACACTGGCCGTAATATCTACTCCCAGATATGTAGCCCTTTCCACCTGCCTGATGTCGTCGCCCATACTAACATTCTTGCAAATAATCTGGGTTTTTGATCTGTTAAGGGAATACCCGGACAGAAGTCCATATCTCATCGCCTCTAATTCAACCTCCACCATAGATGTTTCAGGATTAGGAGTCACTAGAGCAATATCGTCGGCATATGCCAATACCTTAGTTTCCCAGCCGTGAGTGATAATAGGGCTAATCCTTTGGTTGGCTTCCAAAACTCGTAGGAAGGGGTCGATATATACGGCGAATAGGAGAGGTGAACTAGGACATCCCTGGCGGGTTCCTCGAGTAATTTTGAAAGTGACAGTTAGTGCACCATTTAGAAATAATTTTGCGGTGGGTTGAAAATATAAGATCTTAAATGCCTGTATAAATCGCTGGCCGATCCCAACCCTTGACATAGACTCCCATAAAAACGGCCAGGAGACTCTGTCAAAGGCCTTCTCGGCGTCGAGTAAAATGAGTGCTATTGGGTCTCTAGAAATATGCACTGCATCAAACAGTGAGATAGTTCTCCTAATATGGTCTACGGTACTACGTCCAGGGATGAATCCATGTTGCCTTGGTGATATAACTTTATGTATTACCCCTGCTAGTGGAACTGCTAGTATTTTAGAGTAGATTTTACTGTCCGCATTTATTAGTGTTATAGGGCGATAAGAGGCAGGATCCAGAGTTGATTTGTGCTTTTTCAAAAAAACGATAATTTTGGCTTGCGACCATGAAAACATGTGTGAATAAGGGGTATATAGCCTCTTTTAATTCTGTGGAGAATTTTTTATAGTATTCGGCTGGGATATTGTCTAAGCCAGTAGCTTTACCGTTAGGGAGGCTATTGATACAAAGCAGAGCGTCCACCCATTGAGGAGGCTCTTCCAGTTGAGCCTGGTCGTCTTGAGATAACTGTTCTACTGGGATTTGGTTAAAATAGATCATGATATCGTTTAAATGAGTTTTGGTAGTTTCGTGATATAAATCTTGATAGTAAGTAAGAAACTCTCTACGAATACCTTCTGGATCTGAGACTATAGCCTGGGTAGAGTCTTTCACTGCAGTAATAATATTCCGTGTGGCTTTTTGTCTGGCCCTAATCGCGAGGTGATGTCCGACCTGCTCGCTACACTCATAGGCCTCCTTTCTCCAAGTCTCCAATCTATCTGCAGCTCTTTTGGCTATTACTTCCATGAACGCTGATTTGGCTGACATTATTTTAACCAGTGCATCTGCCGGGTCGTCGCCGTCCCTGAGCGCAGTGATTAAGTTTTCTTCTGCAGCGACTAGTCGGGATTGCAGAGTATCTAAAAGCTGACGTTTTTTCCTATTTAAAGCAAGCGAAAAGCTCAGTGTCTCTCCTCTTATTGAAGCTTTCAGTGCGTCCCAAACCACTTCGATCCCAGTACTGCCTAGGTTTTCCTTAATAAATAGAGGGATCCAGTGCCTCATATGTTTACAATATTCATCATTTAATAGTAAAGAACGTTCAAAAGTCCAGCTAGCCAAATCTCGATTAGCCACTGTTACCCCTCTTATTTCCAGTACTAAAGGATTATGATCCGACACGATGCGTGGAGTCTTTTCTATTGTACACAAATGAAGAATAGAGTGAGATATAAAGATGAAATCTAATCTCACAAGCTTATTGTGGAAAGGAATAGAAGGTGTGGACAGGATCAGAGGGCTGTTGTGAATGCCAAATATCAGTGAGTGCCTGTTCATGACTTAAAGTCCTCAGGGCCTTGAAGACCTTGGGTTTCCTACCGCTATAATTCCAATTTTTATCTGAGGTTATACTCTGATTAGCGGGCAGATTTATATTAAAATCACCACAGATGATAATAGGTAGAGGCCACTCAGCCAATTCGTTATTCAAATAATCAAAAATTGCGGGGTCATCAACGATGCTGCCATAAACCGTACATATGGTGAGTGAATCTCCATTTTCCCTGCGGCACTCCGTAATAACCCACCTCCCATTTTGATCAGCTGATGTGCGTAAAAATTGAAGTGAGCGTTTGGCGGTTAATATTGCCACCCCCGTGTCCTGGTACTTTGTGTTGTGGTCCCTATTACTATAAAACCGAGCGAGTCTAGAAGGTGGATCTGTGTTCTATCAATATGTGTTTCCTGCAGGCATAGGATATCTGCTCTAAGTAATAGAAGCGCAGTAGCAGTGTTGCGACGTTTCTTAGGATCGTTTAGGCCACACACATTAATTGTTGCGATACGTAATTTACTCATTTTGTTCCATAAAATTATTCCAGTTCACATACCCCCAAACCAGATAAGAAAAAGAAAATCGAGCCGTCCCTCTTGGTGCCAACCCCTTCCCCGTCCCTACCCCTACCCCACCCCACTGGGAACCCCCCTCCCACCACCTACCACTGAGACTACCTGGCTCAGCCTAAGCCAGGGTGAGGGCATCTGAGCAATCAGGGCCCCGTGAACCCCCCCCGATCTGACCCCTATCTTAAACTATGCACCCCATCTGTACTGAAATCCATTTGTGTTCATTTGCCCGTGCGTTAAAAAAAAAACCCTATATAATTTTTCCCCCCCTCCCCCATTATTTATCACTTATTGAAGGCTTTTGAAAGCATTAACCCTTAAGCATTAGGTTTTTTTTTTTTTTTTGGGTGTTTACTTTGTGACCCTTGTTGACTCTGTAATCTCCTGCAGGTAGGATTGGGCCTGAACTTCAGAAGTGAAGCTGCGCGTGACTCCCTTGTAGATAATTTTAAGACATGCCGGATTCTGTAGATATACCGTTGCTCCTAATTGTTGAAAAGGGGCAAAGAGTTGTCTTAGCCTCCATCTTCGCTCCACTGTGGCATGGGCAAAGTCCGGCCTGGTGAAAAAAGTAACTCCATTGAATTCCCTCTTGCTTGTTGGTCTTGCTAAGTCATAGAGTGTCTGGCGTAGGAGAAAATTGCCAAAATACACTAACATAGTGCGAGGGTACTGCGGTGAGGACTGGAGACGTTTGGAAGGTGTTAATGGGAAGCGGTGAGCACGCTGTATCTCCTTATCCCAGTCCCAGGAATGCAGCTCGGGAAACGCGCCTTTGAGAAGCGTGATCATATAGGCCCTAGGGTCACTTCCTTCCACCCCTTCCGAGATCCCAAGAAAGCGAAGGTTGTTACGTCGCATTCTGTTCTCTTGTTCCTCAAGCTTCTGCATTAAGTCCTTGATTATGCCTTCATGCTCGTCACCCTGTACTTTCAGGGAGGAGACGTCTTTCTCCAGGTTCTCCGTGCGCACTTTGACTGATGACATTCTATCAGCAATTTCGGCACAAGTTCGACCCACTTTCCTTATTGCACCTTGTACCTTTTGTGTAGCTTGTCGATTTTTCCTATTGTCCGACTTAACTTCTTCTTGGAAGCTCTTAATTGAGTGTAAAACTTCTGCAAGGGTGGGATCATCCTTGCTTCTGGAATCACTATCCCTCGAGTCACATTTGGGTAAAGAGTTGCCACCAGAGCATACAGTACATTCTGAGGGAGTCGCCAGCTGAGAAGATGAATAATCCCACCTGAGTTCGGTATTGCTTCCGTGGTCCGAGGTCCTCCCACTCTTGCGTCTACTTTGCCTTTTCTTTTTCCCCCACGCCTTCTCTTTTTGTGCCGCGGTTTGCCATAGAGCCTCTGCCTCTGAGTCCGTACTACTTCCCCATTCATGTCTCCCTCCATCACTGGATGTGGATAATCCAGTCTCATACATCTCAGATTCGTCCATTGCGGAGTGGATTTTCCCCCTTTTGTCGGGTGTCTTTGTCTGCTGATATGTTATATCAACTGGGTTCCCTTGTGGCATGGCACCCAGATTTGCAACCTCCTTAACAGTTGATTCTTTTTCGGCTGCCCTTGCGTCTGAGTTTGGGAGATCCGCCGAGGGGCCATTCCTTACTTGCTCTGTCCCTACATCTGTATCATCTGGAGACGTCTCCCCTGCTGTGCCTGACTTTTCTTTCGGTGCGGAACTTGTTGGGATTGTGGTTGGATCTGAGATTGAGGTTGGGGTTTCTTGGACCATCGGCACAGTGGCAACGGAGTCTTGAGGCTCGCCTCCGGCGCCTTCCAAGGATTCCAAGGATTTACCTAGCTCAGTTAAAGTGGGCCTGCCCTCAGATGGTGACCCTACAACAAGCTCGGCGTTGAGAATTTTCCCCTCAATAGAACCAAAAATATTTGAGATTAGAGGCTGAGAGCTAAGCGTTTGGGTAGTATCAGCAGGTTTAGGTTTTTTGTTTGTAGTCTCTTTACTTGCTTGGTCGTTAGATCGGTTCTGTCTGCAGACTTCCCTCTATCTACTTGCTCCCTGCTTTTCGCCCCTCGAGTTTCCGGGCGCCTCTGAAAAATCTCTAATGTTCCGGGGTGCCCCGGCTGTGTAGCCGCAGCTTCGGTTGCGACAGGGGATGACATATTATTATTTTTACTTTTGATAGTTTTTGCCCCTCGCCCCGTCATTCTTACTTGCTTGTCTTCTTTATCCAGGGGGGAAAGAATCCTCTGTCTCCGGTTTCTGCACAGGGTCCGGCTACAGTGCAGCGCACTTCTCTCTGTGCCTGCGCTGGTCAGGAGCCGATAGAAAGTCGATAGAATTACGTTGAGGCTGCGCGCCGTTGAGAGCCGCTGCAGGACGATGCGGGACGAGGATGCTGGAGCCGCACGGTTCACCGTTGATGAGCCGGTCGGGCGTCTCAATGTCTCTCGGCGTCCTTTCCAATCCTTGAACCATGCAGATATCACGGTGATCCTAAGGAAACCCTGCTGCTCCATGCGATGAGGATTATTGGCAGTTATGCATCGGGTAAGATACGAATAGGATTCAGCGTCTTGTATACCAGATACGATAGCATATCAGCGCTTGTTGGTGTCAGCTTAGGGGTCAGACCGGCGGAGCTCCATCGGGTAGCTGCTACTCAGTCGCCATCTTGTCCCCCCCTTCCTCATTCTCAGGGGTATTCCTTGCTTGGACCCAGGCCCTCAGCGCCTTTTGGAACTCATCCTTCTTGGTGAGACCGGTCATAGAAACTTTAAATTTCCTGCAGAAGTGCTTTAGCTGTTTCACATTGTAGCATTCTAGTCTCTCCTCTTCCCAATCAAAATCAACAGATGCTATGGATGCTGCTGTATCCATGGTGGTTAAACTTGACAATTCTTGGCAAAAATAGAAAATCCCAGAAAAAACAATCTACCAAAAGTATGTGGTCGCGTTTTGGTCTGCACTCACTAGTAGTGTTCACCAATCACTGTACATGAGTCACAAATGCAAGTCCAGAATCCTCACCGCTGACCACCAATGTTAGATTTGGGGGTCTCTAGTTGGCAGAGGTAGGTACCTTTGACCAAATAGGGACCCTTGTGTCTAGTCAGGGTAAGGGGGTACACTCCTAAAATAACCCCTGCTCACCCCCTTGGTAACTTGGCACGAGCAGACAGGCTTATCTCAGAGGCAGTGTGTAAAGCATTTGTGAGCACATACAGTAATCAAGTGACAACACTACAGATGGACACCACACCAGATGTATATTAAAAATAAGTATCTTTTATATAGATTTAACACAAGACCACAAACGACAAAAATCCACAATACTGTACTTCAAAATGGTAGAATTAGCTCAGTTCTCTTAAGATGGTAAATGCGACACTTTGAGTTCAATGTACCTTAGGATGCGTAACGCTATACAACGAAAGTGTTGCAGGGAAGGTGATGCATCGGTTCCTTACACGCAAGAACGGTGATGCGACGGGTCCCTACTGATGCGCAGGGGATGCGTCGGTTCTTCTCTGCGAGGGGAGGTGACGCGTCGGTTTCTTACTGCGCTTCCGTGGCGATGCGACCAGCAACGCCGTGATGCGATGAAGATCCGGTGCAATGAACAAAGATGGCGTCGTCTTCTTGTTGCGACACGATGCGTGCACGCCCGACAGCCGTGCGGTGACTCTACGATTCTTCTGAGCCGCAACAGGCCCTGCGACACGCTTCCCGGTGATGCGGTGGCGTCTGATGCGACGTCGGTCCTCTTCTCCGGCGATGCGGGGCGCTTCGGCAACGATGCGTCTGAGCCACGACAGGCCCTGCGACACGCTTCCCGGTGATGCGGCGGCATCTGATGCGACGTCGGTCCTCTTCTCCGGCGATGCGAGGCGCTCCGGCACTGATGCGACAGCCATGCGGCGACTCAACGATTCTTCTGAGCCGCGACAGGCCCTGCGACACGCTTCCCGGTGATGCGGCGGCGTCTGGTGCGGCGTCGGTCCTCTTCTCCAGCGATGCGAGGCGCTTCGGCAACGATGCGACAGCGGCAGCGACACTCTTCTCCGTTGATGCGGCGGCGTCTGATGCAACGTCGATCCTTTTCTTCGGCGATGCGAGGCTCTTCGGCTGCGGCGGCGACGCTTCTCCTTCGTGAGTCGCACTTCCAGCTCCTTGCGACACGCAGTCCCTCAGAAAGTCCAGCTCAGCAGCAGGCACTTTACAGAGAGACTCTTGGGGAGCTGGTTGGTGAAGTCTGTTGTCCCTGAGACTTCAGCAGGAGGCAAGCTCTTTTCTCAAGCCCTTGGAGATCTGTTACAAGTTGATGAAAGTACACACAAAGTTCCTTTCTCCTTTCTTTGGCAGTCAGGCAACCACTGCAGGCCAATCCCCCAAACAGCACTCAGCTTAGGGATAGTCTCCTCCTCAGTTTCTCTGGTTCCTCTCCTCAGCAAAGGTTTCTTTTTGTTTCCCAAAGTGATCTAAAGTTCTGGGGTTTGGGTCCCCCCTTTTATACACATATTCTCTTTGTTCTCTGAAGGCAGAGAGGCCTTTGCCTAGTCCAAACCAGTTCTGGTCAGTCCTGGAGCACTTTGTTGACAAGACTCCTTCTCTCCTTTCACAGAGTAGGCCAGGGACATCAGACACACCACAGGAGGGGGAGCCAGCATTGTGGAGGGAAGGCACAGCCCTATTCAGGTCCCAGGTGCAACTCCTCCCACCTATTTCCATGCAGATCTCTCTATTCAGCCCTGTGCTGACTCACCCTGTCTCCTGGAGTCCCCCAGCCCCTGTCACTCACAAACCCAGACAAGGAATACACAACCTAGCAGAGGCAGGCTTGGATAGTTAGGCAAGAAAATACCTACTTTCTAAAAGTGGTATTTTCAAACACAGAATGTTAAAACCAACTTCACTAAAAGATGTATTTTATCATTCTGAGTTCAGGCATACTAAATTCGTTTTTCTACCATGTTCCCTGGGTCAGTTAGGATTATAAGGTGTAATAATCAAACTGCCCATTCTGGCCTATGGGGAACAGGTAGCCTTGCAATAGTGAAAAACGAAAATGGCTGTAATTCACTATTAGGACATGCCACACACACCAGGGCATGTCCTACCTTATACTTAATCAATCAATCAATCAATCAATCACGGCATTTATAGAGCGCACCTCACCCGGGAGGGTCTCAAGGCGCTGGGGGAGGGGGTAAGTTACTGCTCGAACAGCCAGGTCTTTAGCTGTTTCCTGAAGGAGAGATGGTCCTGGGTTCGCCGAAGGTGAGTGGGGAGGGAGTTCCAGGTCTTGGCTGCCAGGTAGGAGAAGGATCTTCCTCCGGCGGTGGCTCTGCGGATGCGTGGTACGGTGGCGAGGCGTGGCTGGTTGATCGTAGCTGGCGGGTGGGCGTGTAGAAGGTCATGCGGTCGTTGAGGTACTTTGGGCCCAGGTCGTGGAGGGCCTTGTGTGCGTGGGTGAGGAGTCTGAACGTGATTCTCTTGCTGACGGGGAGCCAGTGCAGGTCTTTCAGGTGTCCGGTGATGTGGCTGTGTCGGGGGATGTCCAGGATGAGTCGTGCGGAGGCGTTCTGGATGCGCTGGAGTCTTTTTGAAGTTTGGCTGTGGTTCCGGCGTAGAGGGTGTTCCCATAGTCCAGTCGGCTGGTGACGAGTGCCTGGGTGACGGTTTTCCTGGTTTCAGTGGGGATCCATCTGAAGATCTTGCGGAGCATGCGCAGGGTGTTGAAGCACGAAGATGAGACGGCGTTGACTTGTCTGGTCATCGACAGGGAGGAGTCCAGGATGAAGCCCAGGTTGCGTGCGTGGTCCGTTGGCTTGGGCGCGGTGCCCAGGGCCGGGGGCCACCAAGAGTCGTCCCAGGCGGAGGGTGATGAGCCCAGGATGAGGACTTCCGTCTTGTCTGAGTTCAGTTTAAGGCGGCTGTTCCTCATCCAGTCGGCGACGTCTCTCATCCCGTCGTGTAGGTTGGCTCTGGCGGTGGTGGGGTCGTTGGTGAGGGAGAGGATCAGCTGGGTGTCGTCGGCATAGGAGATGATATTGAGGTTGTGTTGGCGTGCGATGGCTGCGAGGGGGCTCATGTAGACGTTGAAGAGGGTTGGACTGAGTGAAGATCCTTGTGGAACGCCGCAGATGACTTCGGTGGCCTTGGATCTGAACGGGGGGAGGCGGACTCTCTGGGTTCTTCCGGCGAGGAACGAGATGATCCATTCCAGTGCTTTCTCTCGGATTCCGATGTTGCTGAGGCGCTTCACTAGGGTGCGGTGGCAGACGGTGTCGAACGCCGCGGAGAGGTCCAAGAGGATGAAGGCTGCTGTTTCCCCGTTGTCGGTTAGGGTTCTGATGTCGTCGGTGGCTGCGATAAGGGCGGTCTCGGTGCTGTGGTTGGCCCGAAACCCGGACTGCGAGGGGTCGAGGGATCCATTCGTCTCGAGGAAGGCGGCAAGCTGTCTGTTGACGGTCTTCTCGATGACTTTGGCCGGAAACGGAAGGAGCGAGATGGGACGGTAGTTCTTGAGGTCGGTGGGGTCCGCCGTTGGTTTCTTCAGGAGGGCGGTAAGCTCGGCGTGCTTCCAGCTCTCCGGGAAGGTGGCGGTGTGGAAGGAGGAGTTGATGATGTCCCGGAGATGGGGTGCGATGGTGGCGTCGGCTTTGTTGAAGACGTGGTGTGGGCAGGGGTCGGTAGGTGATCCGGAGTGGATGGAGTTCATCGTGTGGGTGGTGTCTTCGGTGCTGATCGGGGTCCAGTTGCAGAGGGTGGTGGTCGCGGGCGTTGGTTCGGCGGTAGGGTGCGTGGTTTGTGCGTCGAAGCTGTTATGTATGTCGGTGATCTTGCGGTGGAAGAACGTGGCGAGTGAGTTGCAGAGGTCTTGCGAGGGGTGATGTCGTTGTTTCCGGCGCTGGGGTTGGAGAACTCTTTGACGATGCTGAAAAGTTCCTTGCTGTCGTGGGCGTTGTTGTCCAGTCGTTCTTTGAGTGCCGACTTCTTGGTGGCACGGATCAGCTGGTGGTGTTTGCGGGTGGCGTGCTTGAGGGCGGTCCTGTTGTCTGTGGTCTGGTCGAGTCGCCAGGTTTTCTCGAAGTGCGGCAGTTCTTCTTGGATTCCTTGAGTTCGTTGGTGAACCAAGGGGTTTTCTTGCTTCCGGGTCTGCTGGGAGGGTTTTTAGTGGTGCGAGGTCGTCGGCGCAGGCGGTCAGCCACTTGGCGAGGTTGCTGGCTGCTTCGTTTGGGTCCGTTGTGTTGGTGGGTGTGTTCTGGCTGAGGGAGGCGGTGAGCTGCTCGGCGGTGATCTTGCTCCAGCTCCGGCGGGGAGCCTGTTGCGGGTGGTGGTGGGTCGCAGTCTTTCTGAAGCTGAAGTGGACGCAGCTGTGGTCGGTCCAGTGGAGTCCGGTGGCGTGGCTGAAGGAGATGTGCTTGCTGGAAGAGAAGACGGGGTCAAGCGTGTGGCCGGCGTAGTGGGTGGGCGTGTTCACCAGTTGCTTGAGTCCGAGGTTGGCGAGGTTGTCCAGCAGGGCGGTGCACCCTGCCCTGGGGCCTACCATAGGGGTGTCTGATATGAAGAAAAGGGAAGGTTTCGGGACTGGCAAGTGGGTGCACTTGCCCAGTCAACATGGCAGTACCAGACTGCACACAGGCTCTGCAATGGCAGACCTGAGACACACTTTTACAGGCTGCTTCTGTGGGTGGCACAACCAGTGCTGCAAGCCCACCAGCAGCATTTGAGTCACAAGCCCCGGGCACAACCAGTGCACTGTACTAGGGGCTGACAGTGAATCAAATAGGCCAAACATGGAATCACTAATCCATACATCAATTTACCATAGGGAGCACTTGCACTGTGGCACTGAATAGCAGTGGCACAGTGCCCAAAGCATCTATAACCAGCAAAACACATGAGGCAACAGCAAAAAATGGAAGGGAGACCCACGCCAACAGTGCCAGGTCTAACAGTAATTGTCAGCATTTCTTTTTTTGGTGGCACCAATATGACAGGTATTGTATACATCCAGCATGGGTACAGTTGTCCCTAGTTTAAAGTGAACTTAGCACCAAACCATTAACTGCAAATAAATCAGAATCTGCACAGCATTGCAAAATTATGTAAATAGGACACAGATAACCTTGAATAGCTGAAAGATCCAAGGAACAGGGACAATATAGTTTTCTGTAACATTGGGAAATAA
The DNA here is from genome assembly GCA_963921515.1 of Calotriton arnoldi. NCBI lineage: Eukaryota > Metazoa > Chordata > Amphibia > Caudata > Salamandridae > Calotriton > Calotriton arnoldi. The sequence goes on from CAWUFW010009884.1 coordinate 176,675, forward strand.
AGGATACAGTCAGTGGACGATCACTCAGTTCTGGAAAGGATGTGATGGAGTTTAATTGTGACCGCATCCTGGGTAGCACAGTGGAGAATCTGTCCAAGGGAAGGCACAGGCGAGCAAGTGCACAAGGTAGAGTCACTGTTCAAGACCATCTCTCTGTATTTAGTATTGGTGCTTTGTTTTTGGTCCTGAACAGCAGGAATATAATTTCCTGTGACATTTGGGCTGGCTCCTCCTTGACTCAATCCTCGAGGCTACCTTCCAAGTAAGCTGCAAGCTCCAATCAGTCTTGGCTCTTGTCCATAGGACTAGAGCAGCCTTATTCTTCTCCAGTACCCTGCGGGATACAGCATCATCATATGCTGATCTTCCTTAGGTTTTTCACACTTTAAGCATCTTATATCACAATAATGAATTTCCAGACTTGCCAAGGAATTTCCTGCAGCTAGCCCATGCTCCTCTCTCAGAAGGTCATAGTGTTACCCAGTTTTAGACCAAAATCTAGTACACTGGTGTTAAGAAGGTCTCCAGTGGAGGGTTGTGCCCTTTTTGCTTTGAGAATGCCACAAGGATCAGAGCACTGGGCACTTTTTCAGGCCTGTTTGATGGTTCCTAATTGAGAAGAATAGAAGGGACTGGGGAAGACAACAGATGTCAAATGGATGTTTATTAGTCAACTCGGTCCAACTTCTACATATCAAGAAAATGATCAGTAGTGCATTTCCCAGGGACCACCACAACTGAGAGGGCAGGGCTGTAAGAGGATTTTATACCAACTTCAGGCAGTTGATCAATGCAGTGGGGTCTTTAAGGTGTAGGCCACAGAGGTAGGAACATATAGAGGCTTATGTTAACAGCAAAAGACCAGAGTGGGCCAGTTGACTATCTGGTCTTGGTACATTCTGTAGTTAAGCCTGTAATCCTTTCAACTTGTAGTAATTCTTTATGCATAATGGTATTCGTACTGTTAGAAATTGACGTTTCTGGTTGGCAGAGTATGCACTTTGTCCAAGCAGGAGTCACAATCCTAGTCATGGTAAGTCAGATACAGAACCTAAATTAACTTGTGCTCACCTTCTGGTAGCTTGGCACAAAGCAGTCAGGCTTAACTTAGGAGGTAATGTGTAAAGTATTTGTGCACACTTTAATTACAGTAACACAGTGAAAATATGACAGAAAAACTCCACACCAGGTTAGATAATTAGAGAATATTTATCTGAGCAAAACAAGACCACAAGAACAAAAATCCAATGAGTTGAACCAAAGATATGACTTTTTAAAGATTTAGGGGCCGATTCCGATGTCGTTCGGAAACTGTTCCGTACGAATCGGTCTCGAAATCGTTTCTGAACGAACCGGGTCCTGCGAGTCCGAACGACCAATTACGATGCTTCCCAACATCGTTCGGTCGGACTCGCATTGACTTCAATGGGAGCCTGTGTTTCGAACAAGAACACAGGCTCCCATTGAAAAAATGGGTGATTGGAGAAAAGCTTGCACCCTGTGGCAGGCACCCTGTGGTGCCTGCCACATTGTGTATCGTTGGGAAAAGGGGTCCCTTGGGTACCTCCACGGGCCCAAATCGGACGGCTCTGGGTGAAGGGGGGCCCGCAACGGGCCCCCAAAGACAGAGTGCGACACCCGTTTCTTGTCGGGCACACCGAATCGGAACAGCTGTCTGAATCGTTCATCGTAATCGCTCGTTCGGAAACCGTGTCCATAGATCTGTACGATTCGGCTCCGAAAGACTCGGGTTGTCCGAATGCCTTTCGGAACTGATTTGGACTGCTCGAACGGTTACTGGGCATTGTAATCGGTCATTGGGAAATGTGTACGATGCGTTCGGAAACAAGGGTTCCGAATCGGATTCTGCAATACCGAATCCCATCCGGAGCCTTTCCGAACGACATCAGAATCAGCCCCTAAATGTGAAAACAGTACTTAGAAGTCACTTGCAGACAAAAGGTTACTTGAGGTTGTGAGGGACCGGTACAAATCCAAAGTTCAGGCCTACCATGATGGAGGGCAGACCGGCTACAGAACCTACGCAGGGCCTACTAAGAAAGTACCTTGTATGTAGCAAAGCATCGACGTCGAGCACACAATGCGTCGGAATTTCCCCCACAGTCGGGTCACTGCAGTGGAGACGAGCCTCACAAATGGTGTTGAAGATTCAATGCTGCGTCTTTGTCGTGCCTCGCAGACGGTGACAAAGAATCGGCGCTGTGCCGTAGTCGAGCCTCGCAGTTGGGACCCGCGTCGTCATCGATTCATTACTGCACCAATATCGGGGAGCGAAGAGTCGATTGTTTTCACACAGTCTGGTCGATGCGCCAGTTTATGCCAAAAAACAGCTGCAGAACCCACTTCTGAGGCCCAGAACAGGAGGGGGCACCTCAGGCAAGGGTAGGACTCACAGATGGCAGAGTCCAGCAGCACCAGCAGAGTTGCAAGAAGTCCTTTGTGTCCCTGAGGCTTCAGAAAACAGGAGGCAAGCCAGCAAGCCCCTCGGAGAATCTTGGGTTCAAGGATGTAGAGAGCAGGTCCAGTCCTCTCACTCCCAGGCAAGAAGCAGCAAGCCAACACAGCAATGCATGTAGCAAAGTGGCAGTCCCTCCTACAGAACAGCAGCTCTTCTTCCAGGTAGAATGTCCTTGATTCCAGTAGAGTTCTGATTTGGTGGTGTCAGGGGTCCATTACTTATACCCAAATGTGCCTTTAAAGTGTGGAGACATCAAAGAGGCCTTTGAAGATCACAAGGTTCCTGCCTTTTCTGCTCTGGGTCCAGACACACTACAGGGGGGGTATGCTGCTCTTTGTGTGGGGACAGACACAGCCCTATTGAGGTGCAAGTGTCAGCTCCTCCCTCCCAATATACCTCAGGAAGGCCCATCAGTCTCTCTATGGACCATCAGGATGCAAAGGCCGTTTGTGTGACTGTCTAGAGGGAATGTGCAAAGCCCAGTTGTCACTCAACCCAGACGTGTATTCAGAGAGAGGCAAAGGTGCAGAATGGTTAAAGTAAGAAAATGCCAACTTTCTAAAAGTGGCATTATCAGACTTACAATTTAAAATATGACTTCACCATAAGTTGGGATTTTAAATTGTGAGTCCTGAGACACCAAACTCCAAATTTCTATGTGCTCCCCTTTGGAAATTACACTTAAAAGGTGTTTAATGCAACCGCAATGTTAACCTATGATAGACAGAGGCCTTGCAGTAGTGAAAAACGAATTTAGGAGTATTTCACTACTAGGACATGTAAAACTTAAAAGTACATGTCTTACTTTTTTAATTCACTGCACCCTGCCCATGGGGCTACCTAGGGCCTACTTTAGGGGTGACTTACATGTAATAAAAAGGAAGGTTTGTGCCTGGCAAGTAGGTTAATTTGCCAGGTAGAAATAGCAATTTAAAACTGCACACACTTGCTGCAATGGCATGCCTGAGCTATCTTTAAAAGGCTACTGAGTGGGTGGCACAATCATTGCTACAGGCCCACTAGTAGCATTTAACTTACAGGCCCTGAGCACATATAGTGCACTTTACCTGGGCATATAAATATATATGCCAGTTTTGAATAAGCCAATGTTACTATGTTTGTGGTACAAAGCATATGCCCTTTAGCACTGGTTAGCAGTGGTAAGGTGTCCAGAATCCTAAAGCCAGCAAAAATGAAGTCATCAAAACAGGAAGTCAGAAGGCAAAACGCAGGGGAAACAATCGCCAAGGATTACAGGTCTAACACATGCCTACTGCAATAAATATTAAACTGAAACTGGTGTGGAGCTCCATCTATTTGCATCATAATCATAGTGTCTTAGCAAAAGAAACCCCTCCTACACTACACACAGCTTGTGTATCAAACATTTCACAAAACACAACACTTACAGAAGAGGAGGTTCTGTGGGGTATAAGTAAAAAAAGCACGGGGGATATTCACAAGAACGTGTGCTAAACATCTCCAAAAATTGTTAACGCAACTTTACACATCGCAGCCTATCGCGGGAAAATAACCCTGTGTTAACGTGGAATTCACAACACGGCGGTACCATGCGATAGTCCCCCGAAAAGTCGGCCAATTTCCGCGATACAACCACCGCGATGGAGATAAAAACACAAACCCCAACGCGTAAAAAGACGCGATGTGCCCAAACGCGATAAGAAAACAGTGACAACCAGCGAGAGGCCAGCAACACCCACGCGTAAAGCGGGAAAAAGCACAAGAACAGTATACGGAAAATGCCACTAAAAACGAAATCAACTGCGGAGTACCACGGATGCACCCTGACCGACTGCAGAGGACAACATGAACCCCACAATCCCCACGGAGGAACACCCAGGAATACAGGGCTCGTGGAAGGGCAATGAGAAGAGGAAGACGGGGTACAGTCTACAGGAAAACCCGATTATCGCCACGGATGAGACAGAACACCACCACCAACTGTATGTCTCCTCCAACCTGTCATTGGCAACAAAGAGGCAAAGATGGCACACCACCTCGGACCATGTGAATGCCGTCGCATGGCAGAGGAGGACAATGGAAGAGCACAAGAGGCGCTGGACTGATGTGAGTGGCAAAACCAAGCAGAAATTCGCTGCCAACACGAAAGCAGCAACGCACCCCGGAGGAGGGGGGCCAGCAGAACACCAGGAGCTGAATGACATGGAGAAGATGGTGGCCACAGTCACCAGTCGGGAGACGGTGACATGAGTTGGTGATCTGGACACTGCCCAACATGACCCAACACAACATCAACATGGTGCGTAGCGACCTGGGAGTGGGGGGACGGGGGAGACGGGCACAATGGCACACATGCACAATCAAGCAGGGCACACTGCACACCCACAATGACTCTGGATCATGTCCCTGATCCCCCGGCAACACTTCAGCACACACACAAACACCAAGTAGTCCCACGAACACCATGTGCCCAAAGGGGCACCCACCCAACACATCAACATTCACACAACCAACACATGCCCACGTGCGAAACACAGCAAACATGCACATACGTCAGCCACACTGACAATGCAAGAGACACCACACGACGAGTAGCTTGGCTGCAGTCCTATCATCATGGCAATGTACACGGCACGACACTGAGGTGGCTGAGTGCGGACAACACCCGAAAAGGAGCAGGTCACACTCGGACACAACCATCTGCACAAACAACCCCTGACGTCAACGACACATCTGCGGACAAACCATGCCCAAGAGTCACAACTCGACAAAGAGCACAAGTTACCCAAGTCTGCAACATCTCAGCACCGTGGAAGCACAGAACTGACAGGCACACCGCATGAAAGGGATCAGTGGCAGACAAATCAGAGCCGCAGGAGCGAATCACCCACCGTGCAGCATACGCACATAAGTATAAGTGCACCTCGATATTGACAACATCCCGGTACAAACAGCAACACCTCCACAACACAACACAGGACACAACTGGTGCCACAAATGTGCACAACATGGCAAATCACATCTGGAACAGCAGGAAACTGTGACATGACAATGTACAAGTACAACCTGTAACCTGCAAATATGTTTTATTCACACATGCTGTGCTTGTGGACATTTTGTACTGTCCCATGATTGCCAGGGACGGCCACAATGTGACGTTCTCATGAGAAGAAATTGGCAATGATGGTGTTCCTACGGGCCATTCCTGCTGCAGCTGCAGTGGGATGTGGGCCACCTGCCCCATTGTCCCCATCATCGTCCGGTACTTCTGGAACTGGGATCCATGGGGCATTGGTGCGTACACAGATGTTGTGCAACACACAACATGCAACGATCATCTTGCACACGATGTCTGGGCTGTACAGGAGCCTTCCACCTGTGACGTCCAGGCACCTGAAACGTGACTTCAACACGCCAAATGTGCGTTCAACGATGCCCCTGGTGAGTATGTGGGCCGCATTGTACTGCCTCTGGGCGAGTGTGTTCGGGTCTCGGAGGGGTGTCATCATCCAAGGGCAGAGTGCATATCCTTGATCACCTGGGACAGTGCAGAGAGAAAAGAGTCAATACTTGGTTCGGCATGATGTGATGGCAGGCCCACTGATCCAGTGACACCTGTGTTGGCTGTGTGTGGGGTGAGTGTAAGCCAGCCCTCAGGGAGTAGCTGGTGCTGGCAACAACTCCAACAGTCATCAGGCACTCAGAAATGCAATGTCAGAACAACAAGGGAGCATGACTTGAGTCGCACAGGGTTAGTGGCCCCGGATGCACAGCGGCCGACACGGGCCTACCGCCACGGGACGCTGACCTGTGGGAGACTGGGGTAGGGTCATGAGGGCAGAGCAAGGTCTCGTATGTCTCAGAGGTGCCTTCCGCGGAGTGTCTCGGGGGAGAATGGGAGGTGTACCCCCAGGGCATGATGCAGAGGGCACATCCCAGCTGTGTCCAGCAACATGGCGGATATGAATGCCACAGACTCATGCCAGACACCAAGTCCGTACCTGCCCGTTGCTGATGACAACCCCCAGGCCACAGGCTCAGACAGCAACGATGTTCCACCGGAGGCTGACGGTCACTCACAGCGCACAGGGTTAGTGGCACCAGGTCAGTCCTTGCTACTGGTTGACCTCCTCCGTAACCGTGATCCGTGTTTCCACCGGACTGTGACGCATCTCCCTCTCAGTCCTCCCCCTGCGTACACTGGCATGGACCCTGCCATTGATTAATGATGACTCAGTTCAAGATGTGGGACATGCTGGACTGCAGCGTAGCCCGGCTGCAGCGGTGGAGTATGTCAACGAATGGGGACCCCTGGGGGCCTGTGTCACGGAGGACAGCGATGGCCTGAGGAGGAAGCCAAGGTCGCGGGCATGGGTCTTGGAGCTAGCACCGGCACGTGGTGGGCCCTCTTTGACACACGACGGTGTCGGCAGGTGAGCAGTCCGGCCTTGGAGCGCTGGGGCGGGCAGGCCTGGTCTGGGTATCAGCGTCCTGGGGTGCAGCAGGCGCACAGGCCCCGCTGCTCACGGCGTCGGCCTCATGGTGGACTGTGAGGCGCCGCCCTGGCAGTGACGTTGACCTTTCCGGGAGTGAACCACGCTCTGCACCACGGGGTTTTTGTCCACACCCCTGCGCAGGCCTGGCGTACTCCGGCCCCACCCACTACGCTCACGCACACATGGGGGGACGCAGCGAGCGACATTTCCGCGATCTGACCCACGGCCTGGGGTGACATGGTTGCGTCCACTGTTCACTACTCTCCAGTCACCAGCAGTTGATGTCTGCATGGACATATCTGTGGTTTGCATACCCATGTCTGTCCAGCACATCCACGCCTCACTTGTCGTTGTGTACATTCCCATTCACGGGTCACTTGCATCCTTCGCACATGGCTGCATTCCGCATCTCCACACGTTCAGCTTTTGTGTGGCTGTGGTGCCATGATATAGCTGTATTGTGTGCAGGGGAAGCCCAGGATCACCATGGAGTTGTGTTGTCATGTCTGGTAGGTGGGCATGTTGATTGACATGTTGCATGTGGTTTGGTCACATGTGCATTCCCACAGTTGTGTGTTGTGTGATGGTGGCTTTGAGGTGTGTGGTGTGTTGATTTGGCACTTACCAACGAGCAGTCCAGTTCCATAGATGCCATCCTGGAAGCGCTGGTTGATGATGGACTGTCGGAAGATGTAGGAATCATGCACACTGCCTGGGTAGTTTGCGACGACATTGGTGAACATTCCTCGGTGGTCCACTATTGCCTGCACATTGATGGAATGCGTGTGCTTTCGGTTGCGGTAGTGGTGTGCAGTATCCGCAGGGGGCACAAGTGGGACATGTGTGCAGTCAATGGCCCCCAACACGTGTGGGAAGCTAGCAAAGGCGTAGAAGCCTTGCTTTGTCTCCAGCTGTTCCTGCGCAGTGTGGGAGAAGTGAAGGTACTGGGGTATGAAGCTGATGATGGCATCCAGGACAGGTGTGATGAACTTTGATAGGGCTGGCTGTGAGACTCCTCCGACTCTGGCAGTTGTTGGTTGGAAGGTACCAGAGGTCAACAGGTGCAGCACAACCAGCAGCTTTGTCTGCGGAGGGATGTTGGTTCTCCGCTGGGTTGGGACCGTCAACCTGTGGGCGATGTGGGTCATGATGCGGTTGTTGGTTGTCCTTTTGAGCCTGTAGTGGGCAACGACTTCCTCGGGCGTTAGGTCTGTGAGACTGGTGCGTTTTCGGTAGGTCCGCTGTCTTACTCTGCGCTGCCTCTGTGGTGGTCCGGGGGGGGGGGTTTGACTCGCATCGCAGATCTGGCAGTTCGTTGTGAAAGTGGTGTTGTGGTGTTTTCGTGAGTTTTTGCACAGGAACGCCTACTCTGCATCTCATTAGGGTTAGTTGGTGCTGTCCTCCGTGGGGATAAGTTTTGGGGCATGTATCACAGGAATACTGGCGATGTCTGCAGTTTGCACCCGCTTGTGAATGAGGTGTTAAATCTATCTCCACTTTTGATGCGTTAAGGTGGAGATAAATCGGCGGTAGGTCCTTGTGAATATGCCCCCATGTGTATGGATGATCGAATCCACTGCCACATACTGTTAGCCTCATATAGGCTGCTTAGGAAGGGGTACCTCTTTTAGTATAATTACGATCCTGCTGGGCAGCAATACAAATGAAATTGATGCTAAAAGATTACAGATAATAAAAAAGTAAGCATGTTACTGTCTGAAGGTGGTGTATATATGTTTGCAATTAAAGAAGAACAAAATCACATTTCACAAAGATAAATTACATGAACATGAATAGAAAGCAGAAATAAAAACAGATCCTTGGCACTTAAATGGAATACTTTTTAGGAGAATGTGCACATTTGCTCAAGTGAAATGCCATCACTCACAGTGAGGAGAGCTACGTTGGCTTACCCATTCCCCATGCCCTATGCTGTGGTGGGCTGAAGCAAAATGTGAATGACACTTGAACAGGTGAATAAATGAAGCACACTGACCAAAAGCCCTTGTCTACCTGTATGTATGTATATATGTATGTATGGAATGAGAATGTCCCCTGCATTGTGTAGCATCGTATTCCCCTGCCCTGAGTGTCACACTGCAAGTATCTGGTATCCTTGCTTTTTGGTTTGACCCTAGCCTCCCACTAATCTAGAGTGCGAGCAGAGGCCTAGGCATTTCCCTTAACATGAGTGAGCTATGGTTTTTCCTGTGACCTGGAGGGGCACCCCAAGCATTCCCTCATTTTACTGACAGTGGGTTACTGTCCCTGTCATGGGTTTAGCATGTTGAGCGGTGGTGGTAGTGGAGCATGCTTTATGAACCCATAGTTGTGACCAGACCTTTTTATCTGTGTCACTGGAGAAGAGGGCTACTGGCCCACTCCAGTAAAGTTGTATTTCTATGCAATAACCCAGATCCTAGTGCCAACATTCCACATTTATGTTGTGCTTGTTTTTGCTTGTGGTATGCATTGTGTGTATGAGTGAGACACAGTAATGGAAGTGGAAGTGTATTGCAGACATTCTGGAAGCTGGAGGGAGGAAGTCTAGACCCTGAAGTGGGTACAGAGGAGACAAGGTTCCTTTAGCAAGTCAATTTTGCTTCCTGTTTCACTGCTGTTTGGTAGGTGAGTAGTTGGGCTGCAGTCTTTATTGTTCAATGTCATCAATGATGTAATTTGAGATGTCATCAATGATGTCATACATGATATCATAGAACAGGTCATGAGTGATGTAATTTGTGAGGTCAAAAGCATTGCATGGAGGGGGTGCAATTTATAGTTCACTCTGATAACTATAACTGGTGAATTTCTATGGTTTTTTGAGTTCAAAACACTACATTGTCATTAGCATTTTCACCTAACTATAACGTCACTTTAAACTTTGTTTTCTTCAGAGAATTTGTAAGATTTGTTTTATGTTAAGTAAGATATAATTACAATTTCTAACTATAACAGCACTTTAACCTTTAGTATTTTCTGTGAATTTCTAGTTTAAAAAAAAAATGTAAAGTAAGATTTTATTACCATACCTAAAGCTTACCCCCGCCGGGCAGGGCCTTCAGCCATGTGTGGTGGGGATTGGCCAAAGGGGCTAGCCTGCAGGCAGGCCCTGCATCCAACGCCCTGTGGGCAGCTAATCCCCGTGAACCCCCTCGTTCCCTAAGCCACTATTGGCCCAGGGGACCCTATCCCTCAGAGCCTAATCTTTTTAAAAAGGGGAGGGGGAGTGTCCGCCCCTTCTGCCAGAGCCTCTAGTGGCCCCTGGGACCCCTTCCCCTGGGCCTTCTTTCTTAATAAAGGTGTAGATGGTGAATGGTCAACCCTCCCAAAGCCACTATTGTCCCCATGGACCCCATCCCCAAGGCCTTTTTTTAAAGAATGGGAGGGTATGCACGGCCCCCCTTCTCAAGCCCAAAAATATATTATTAGGACATGGGGCACACAGCCCCCTCCCTGAGCTCAAACAGGCCCCAGGGACCCCATTTCCGGGGCCATACTTTATTTATAGGGGAGAGGGGCATGTGGCTACCCCTCCCCGACCCTTAAGAGCTCTTGGGAACCCCATCCCCTAGGGCTGAATGCCAAAAAAGGGGAGCGGGTGCTTGGCCCCCTCCCTGAGCCTTACTAAGCCATGGGGACCCCATCCCCAGGGGCCGATGTGCTTGCTAAAGGGGTGGGGGTCACGTGGTCCTCCTCTCCGAGCCTTAATAGGCCCCAGGAACCACACCCCCTGGTTCTCTTTGCTTTCTTGGGGGCTGCGAGGAGAGCCCTAGGGTTCCTGCAGCCCTAGACAGCTCCCTGCATGCTGCAAAATATCAAACATCAACAGCAACTTAGTAGACCAAAACAACCCCAGAAAACACATCGCCAGCCTACCCACCACTAACTAAGACAGCCACCTGACCAAATGGACAACCCTTTCAAGAAATGACACAGCGGCAATCGTGGACCACCCACTCAGGGGCGGCAGTGTACCCTTATCCCCACCATATCTACAACTTGTGAACATCACAAATAAGCCTTGACCCATATCATCAACACCTCCATCACATCCGCCACTTTCCGGATGAAAGGAAACTTGCTGAAATCAATGCCCTACTCAAGAAGCCTACAGCCGACTCAAACCAACTGAGCAACTTCTGACTCATCTTCCTGCTGCCTACAGTAATCTGTTATTACAATTCCTAACTATAATGTCACTTTAGCCTTTGTTTTTTTCAGTGAATTTCTATATTTTTTTAATGTAAAGTAAGGTGTCCATCACCGTGCAAAGTTTGGGGTTGATCAAAGGGCTTGGCCTATGGCCAAGGCCTGCCCCCAACCCCACACGGTTGCCCAACCATCCTGTTGGCATTAAATCCCCCTTGCTGCGCTCGGCCTTTGGCCTTGCGGGATGAGTAGTTGGGCACACAAGGGTGCATTAGGCACCCAAGGAGGCTAGGCACCAAACTTGTTTGGGGGCCAGGCACCCGGCCCTGCGTCTAACCCTCGTGGGATCCCAATCCCCTCTGTTTATTTTTTGGTACTCTGCAGATCCATGGATCTGCGTGATTTGCCAGTGGTGTCATGCTGAGTGTTGTGGTGGATCCAGGGATCCATGGAAGCCCCCCATCCCCAATTAAAAAAAAAAAAGCATTGCACCCCCCACCCACCGGCCCTCCCCCCCAAGGCCCAAGGGCACCACTCTACCCCTTTATATATTAATATGTATAATTTTTTAGGACTCGGAGATTGAGTCTCCAAGTCCTAAGATGGAACTGCAACTTTTCCTTCAGGTTGCAGTCTGCCAATCACAACGCGTGGTTGAGCTCGCAGATCCAGATCCGTGGTTCCATTGTGGTTCCTCCACAACTCCTCTGCAGCATGAAGTATTCATAAATTTTCATCCCTACATTTTTCAAAAACTACTAAACGGATTTACACCAAATTATGAAAAAGCATGCTTTCTGGATCCAGATCTAGCTTTCTGCCAAATTTGGTGTACTTCTATTCAGCCATTTAGGCAGTAGCTATGTCCAAAGTTCCTATGTAAAATTGCATAGGGAAACATATTTTGCCCCCCCCCCCTTTTTCTCGGCCCCTCTGGACATATCTAGCTTTCTGCCAAATTTGGTGTACTTGTATTCAGCTATTTAGGTAGTAGCTATGTGCAAAGTTCCTATGGAAAATTGCATAGGGAAACATATTTTGAGACCCACCCACCTTTTTCTCGCCCCCTCTGAACAGATCACCCCGAAACTGTCCAGGTAGAACCTGAGGTGGATGAAATTATGGGCCTGATTTAAAGTTCTCCGGGGGATTACGCCATCACAAACGTGACGGATACAAACAATATCTAGGCTGTATTACAAGTGCATTATTTCCAATAGCACTTGTAATACAGTGGATGTATCTATATACCTATACGTTGCAGTTAGGTATGCTAATGAGATCCTAGCTTACATTGAAAAAAACTGGAAAGTCCCTGAAAACAACAAAGTTTAAACTGATGTTAGAGTTAGGTGCTGAAATAAGGTAAAAACGTTTCAAAACTAAAAACCCTAAAAGCTATGTTGAATTTTCTTTTATTTACATAAATTAATATTTAACTTCTTTAAAATTGATTAAATAAATCTGTTTTATTAACATTTAGTAAACAATAATTAAAGATAAACATTCCAGTGAGTTTTTTTTGTTTTAAATACTTTTAAATTGCATTTATATAATTTAGGAATTGCATTATTTATTAAGAACTTAATTTGATAAATTAATGTTTCTAGGTTATTAATAATTAAGTTTTATGTTAATTAGCATTTTTATTTTACATTTTCATTTTACGTTAAAATACTTTTCATATTTTTTAAATAATTATTAAACTTTATTATTTTGCCGTTTGATTTGCCATAGGGAGATTTCCTGGTATAGGAGGCATGAGTAAATCTACACATGTAAATTTACCTTAGTGAATGGGGCACAATAAGTGTAGGTACAGCTTTAAATGTAACTACCCAAAATATGTCAATTTGAAATGCTTTTAAAGATCATGGCTATCAAGTCTTGTTCCCTAGGACATTCATTTGCATCAATGTCCCTGTGTTTGTATATATGACACACCTTCTCAAAAAGAGGCCGGAATGTGTTTTGAAGTTGAATGCAAAAGCTGTAGGCACGGTAAATTATAGTTCAATGACAACTACAGGAAGCTTCGGTAGGTTACCTTTCATGTAAAAATGTGCAGAGTCCTTGCCTGATGATAAGTAATTACTTCTTTAGGCCTAGGCAGCAATTTAGGAAATCACAATGTTTGAGTGTGTCAGAATGATAGATTCTGGTGTACATAATCCAGATTTTGACAGCAACCTACTCCGGAATGTTGTCATAGGCAAATATTCACTTGTTTATCCTCCGTTCACAATTCCTGGAAGGAATATTTGTTTTTCTGCTAGAGTTTTTCATCTTTCACATTTTTTTGAGAGTTATAATTTTGACTAGTATATTACATATCTCTTTTTGTTTCTACCTTACATGGTGGTAGTATGTCTCACCGTGTGCTGATTCATTGTATTGAGTAGTTCGGAAGAACAATTTCATACGTGTGGCCTTATTCCACCAAACATTATGAGCAGAGCAACACCATCTGAAAGAATCATATGTGGAGTACTGGTACACAAAACAAAAGTTTTTGGGGTGGAAGGTTTTATTTTCAATCAAAATCTGTGATTTCTACAAAAAAACAGAAGATTGCGGCAGCATTATTTAATCAGTGTGTACATTTAAATATAAATGTGAGGACACAATTTATGTCTGATGCATGCTAGAATGGTAAAATGGCTCATCCATAAATAAATAGTTTAAAACACTAATGGGCTGCTCTACAAACTGCATTTTGTAGTGCATTTAGTAGTTCTACAATAGTACTACTAATGTACTAGAAAATATTATTCACAAACCTACGTGCAGAGTGTGCACTTCCACCTCTCCTATCTTTTTCTGTGCAGAGATCTCCACCCTGACTGCAGACTCTCTGCACAAGTAAGTATATGTTTTAGTAGAACATTTAGGAGGGACAGGTAGGAGTGGCTGTACAATAGGGAATACTTACTACTAAATGGAAGGGATTAGGGGAGGATTAATGAGGGGTTAAGAGAAGAGAGAGCCCATTCCTATTCACAATTCACTTCTAAAGTTATTATAGCCAAAAGGGGCCCAACACAGTCGTAAATGTGCTCTAGTTCAGAGCTAGAGTAAGTCAATCAATCAATCAATCAATCATGTCACTTATAAAGCGCACTACATACCCGCGAGGGTCTCAAGGCGCTGGGGGAAGAGGGTGGTGGTGCTGCTACTGATCGAAGAGCCAGGTCTTGAGGAGTCTTCTGAAGGCCAGTAGGTCTTGGGTCTGTCGGAGGTTGGTGGGGAGGGTGTTCAGCACTACACATGGCCAACCACTGGTACTGCAACAACCTTCCATAGACAATAGTTGAGGCTTGTTCTTAAAATAAAAAACCCATTGGAACTAATGTTAAATTGAATTAAGTGAAACTAGTTTAAATATAAATATATAAAATCTAATGTTATAAATATACTTTGTAATTTGAATTTACCATATGTTAATGAGCGTTTTAAAATTTAAATATTAATGTAACATTGATGTGTATTAAAATTTCATTAGAATTGACTTATTTAACTCTACCCATCACTTTTAGTAATTTTTAATACATAATAAAAACATATATTTCTATACTTTAGTTGGGATTTTTTTTAGAATTTAAATTAAAAAAAAAAATAGTTTAAATTTAATGTAATATATTCAAAATAATTGAATATATCTCTTTACAACGCATGCTTCAGATCGCATGCGATTACAACGCTGTTGTAACAACGACCGCGTTGTTACAACGCGAACCATTACATTGCAAGTCGTTACAACGACTTGCTGTAGGGGGTGCGCTGGACTTAGGAATAGTATAATTTACTATTCCTACTCCAGTTTGTGCAACAGCAGGGAAGGTGTTGGATTGTAAATCCAACAACTTCTGCTCCCTACAGCAAGTCGTTGTAACGACTTGCCATGTAATGATTTGCATTGTAACAACGCGGTCGCTGTAACAACCGCGTTGTAATGGCATGCGATCTAAAGCATGCGTTGTAAACACTGTTTCCCAAAATAATTACATTTAAATTCAATTATTAGTCTTGTAACATTTTATATTGGTCTACAAATAAAATATAAATATATATAACATTAACATTTTACAGACAAATATTTTTTCTATTTTTTGTTAAATCTGATAAACTTTTAGACTTTTCACTGTACTTTACAACACAGAGATGTCAACCTTAGTGTAGGAGATCTCTGCCTACATGTGAAAAGTCACTAATGGTAACTTTAAACTATTAACATATTTCTTGAATAATGATTACATTATATTACATTAAATTAAAAATAATTTCTAAATACATAATATAAAGGCCCTACCTAAATGTACTTTTATGTATCAAACATTACACAAAGCTATGTATAGAATTAATTGAGTCATTTACATTTTTTTTAAATTAGAGAATGTTATTAAAATATGTTATCATTAATAAATATTTATTTTAAAAATATATATACAAAATTATAAAATTAAGTTAAATGTATTTATATATTTTAAGAGAGCCAAGTAAATCATTTTAATTTAACATTATATCCTACAGGTTTCTATTTTAAGACACAGCCTCTTTTTTTTATTAGAAGGGCGTAGCAGTATCAGGCTGGACATGTGTGGTGCTGGACTTACTACTGTTCGTTTCTGGTGGTAGTAATTTTACACTAGTAAATTTGGCTCAACCCATTGTTTTTGGAGGTGGAAACATTCAAGTCTACACTTTTGAGTAATTTCACACTCATAAATGGTATATAGTCAAAAGTAATAAAGTTACTCAAAAGTATGAGTAAACTTACTTGTGTAGATTTACTCACATGCAAGTTTATCTTTGTGAGTAGGCTCCCAAGTTGGCGCTGCAGTGTCCCAACATTCAAGGAACAGAACTGGATGACGTCTGTCATCACAGACCTTCACGACTTTAATGCAGTATTTTAAGGCTTGCTTGACTCAACAAAGTCCATCAGTAACATAGCATTACTGTAATCACTAGTTTGGAAGTGCTTAACATCAAATCATTTCCATTATACTACCTGTCCAAAGGCATAGGCTTTATTTCATTAGTACCTTTTAAAATGGTGCCTGACACAAGGGCATTCTTCCACGAACCGTATTGCCAGGAACAGTGTGTTCCTGGGATGGTGGCCATAGCTTTAGCAGCAGGCATGTTTCTTCAGGTTCTCTACCCTCCACGTGGGGATCCCCAATAATGCCCTGTTCCACCTATTTTCCCTTGTGGAGGTCAGGCCTGGGGCATAGTGGTGGACGCCAACTCATTCTGTCATCCAGATCCCAATAACTGAGACCACACGTATTTGTTTGGAAGAGTAAAGGCTGCAGTTTATTGGCTTATTTTACTTACATTCGAGCCTTCACAAATTCACTTTGTGGTCTACTTTCAAAGTGATAGCTTTAAACAGTATCTCAGTTAATGTTCAATATATCCTCTTCTATCTGCCTGTTACAGGGTGATGGTTCCTGGGAGGGCATCCACAGTTTTAACTCCTTGGCGGCCATATAGGCATGCCCTTCTGACATATACTTCTTGAAGGTTGTCCAGAGGGTGCCCTCATGATGTATATATAAGTCATGGTATAGCCTAGCGCACCCCATCCCCTTGCAGCCATTTATCAAATTGTTTTGTTCACCCAATCGAGGAGAAACTCTTCTGAAGTGTTCTTTCTAGGTCCCAAATTGCCTATTGAGGGGGCCAGGTGCTCACTTCTGGACTGCCTCATTAATATATGAGTGACATCACTAGTGATGTTACACGCCCACACACATATATATATGTTGGGAGGGATTCCCTTGCCCAGGTCCATTCAGGGATCTAGTTGGTGGTCAGGGCTAAGCGCAGTTATTACTGCATTAAGTTCCAGCTTGAGATGCATTTTTTCTGTTGGTGGTGGGATAGAAGCAGGAGAGAGGGTGGTAGGAGCAGCCGTGCTCCTCCCATCCTACCTCCCACCACCTTTAGCTCCACAACAGAAGAAACCACAAAGAGGTAGGAATTGGAAGAGGATGGCTTAGGATTGTTCATACTTCCTCTCTTTTCAATCCGTACTCCCTAATTCAATTCAGTCAGCTCCTTCATCTTCCAGGGCGTCTGTGCCCAAGAGAAGCACGGGATGAAGAGGGAGATGAGTTTTGTGCTCTAGCAAGGAGTCAGATGCTATTTAGATTTTCATCAGCCTAAGGAACATTTATACAAAGTCTGACTCCTTTCTGGGGCAAGAAGCCAGGCACACACATAAACGCTGACGCACCAGCAAACAGACCAGATGCTGTATGGATTATATATATAGCCTCAGAAAAAAATCCAGACAGTGCCTGGATCCTTGCTAAGGTATAGAAACACATACACACGTCTATGCATTGGCTAGAAGCCCAGATGCTCTTTGCATTTTTTCTTTTATTCTGAATAATTTCCACCGCACACTTGGCTCCTTGTTGGGGTCCAGACACACACGATTTGCGCATCAAAGAGGAGCCGAGGCATTGTTTAAATTTTTTCTTAGCCTCAGAAAAATCCAAAAAGCACCTGGCCCCTAGCTGGGCCACAGACAAACATACATCTACATGTCAGGAAAGAGTTTGGATTCTGCTTGGATTTTTTTATTAGCCTCAGAAAAAAAAACTCCAAAGAGGGCCTCACTTCTTGCTGAGGCAAAAAAACACCTGCACACATGTCTGTGCACCAGGTAAGGGCCTGGATGCTGTTTGGACTATTTTTCTAGCCTGAGAAAAATTCCAACCAATGCCTTGCTCCTTGTTGGGGCGCAGACATAAATGTTTTTCTCATCATTGAAGAGCCTTGTCACTGAATGTTTTTTTTGTCTCAGAAAAAAAACAAAAAACATCTGGCTCCATGCTGGGGCACAGATACTCAAAGGTGTGCATGCCAACAGATAGTCAGGATTTCTTAGTCTCAGAAAAAATCCAAACAGTGCCTGGCTCGTTACTGAGGTGTAGACACTCCCAGCAAGGAGCCCAGATGCTGTATGGAGTTTTTCTTAGCCTGAGAACCCCATAGGAAATAATGTTAAATCAAATTAAATTATTTAAACTAGTCGAAATATAAAAATATTTAATCTAATAAATATACCTTTTATTTTAATTGAACATATTTGAATAAACCTTTAAAAAAAAAAAATTCATTTAACATTAGTTTACATTTTTATTAAAATATGACAATTGCTTTAGTTTTTTTTATTTTTTTTTTTTTATTGATATTTTCAATTACATACAATGTACGTTTTTATGCAACAAACCAATATGCCAGGTATACATTGTCTAATCTTACAATATCGCAGTATTCACACAATCATCTGCCATCCACATATGTCTTCCAACACATTGCGCTCCAGTGCCACCAGGACCATTAGCCATGAAACTAAATCCAGTAGAAATAGTAATACAATAAAATAATAGCAGATGTCAGTCACCATCTTGCAGCGTCTATCATTGAGACATTTCAGAATTATCATTCCACCTTTATCCCACACCCGCAGTGCGGGCATCGTCTGGCGTAACATCCTCCTCCCCATTTGTCTGCTGCCTAGCCCATTCCACAAACGGTTCCCAGATGTCCCTTGGTCTTGAAATGGGAGGCATCAATTCCCAAAATGTATTGAGCTGGGATTGGCCATATGTGACCTCCCTAAGCCATTCCATGGTCGTAGGTCTTCTCCCCTCCCCCAGTGAACCGCAACCTGACGCTTGGCAAATAATAATAGGAGTGCATGTAGTTTACGCTTCTTAACAGGTGTGTCCTTTACATAACCCAACAGGCCCAACACTGGGGAAGGGGAAAGAGACAGACTCAGGATCTGATTGATGTGCTTAAATATCTTGCACCTGTAGTCAGCCAGTGCATAGCACTCCCATGCCACATGCATGAAAGAAGCGGGGGTTACCCCACACCGCCAGCAGCTCTCATCATCTCTCAGTCCCATGCGGTGCAAACTTATAGGTGTTCTGTAATATCTGTGGAGGAACTTGAAGTGAATCAACCGAAGTCTGTAGTTAGGGGATAGCTCAGTGAGTTGACTGCAACAATATTGCCATTGATCTTCAGTCAGTGGGTGTGGGAGCTCCTCATTCCACCTCTGCAGCGCATTAGGTCTTATCACAGGGGCCGTGCACTGCATTTGTGTATAGAGTCTGGTGATAGGTTTTCGTGGTGATGGCGATGTCAATAAATTTTCTAGTGCCAACAAAGGGATCGGGGGGGCTGGGAATGCGCTGTGTAATGCCCGGCAGGCTGTTCGAATCTTGTGGTAAAGGAACAATTCTCCGAATGGCACCCTCTGACCCGCTTCTGCAACTGGGGGGTCCCTAAATGTGTTATCTGGGTAAAAATCCGCAAATGTATGGAGCTTCATTGTCCGCGCTACCTTTTTACTTATCTCATCCTTTATGTTGGGCAACATTGGGTTCTGCGCCAAAGGGATCGATGGGGCATACAAAATCTGGGCTCCTGCACGCTTCCTCAACCCATCCCAGGCCCAGCGCAGGGTTTCGGAGGTGTCAATGCCGTCCGTGGGACGTTTATATTTTTGATACAGGGCTACTTGGAGAGGAACCGGTGCTACCGCGTCCGTCTCCACCGCCACATGCGGCTGAAATGGTGTTGGGTGTACCCAATAGTGCAAAAATTGTGCTTGTGCACAGAGTGCGTATAGCTGCATATCCGGGGCACCCAGACCTCCCTGTTTTAACGGCAGAGACAACAATTCCCACGATACTCGAGCCTGTCCACCCGCCCAAACTAAAGATGTTAACAGTGAGCGTAGTGTTCGGAAAAAAGGCTGTGTTAGTATGAGCGGCAAATTTACAAAGAGGTACAAAAATTTAGGTAATATAACCATTTTTGTCAGCGCGATCTTCCCTGCCAGGGATAGTGGAAGTCTAGCCCAGAGAGCAACTTTTTCTTCCAGCCAATGTATAGTGCGGCCATAGTTCAGGTTCCACACCTCTTGCAGGTCCCGGCTTATCCAGACCCCCAAATATTTTACCTTCTCATCTTCCCACTTAAGCGGGAACTCAGAGACCACCGCCCTTGTGTTGTCAGTCAGGGGGCATATAACGGATTTAGACCAGTTTATAGATATCCCGGCCAGCCCTCCAAATTTAATAAATTCACGTAGGACTACGTCCAAGTTCTGCGCCGGGTTCTGAATATACAGAGTCACATCGTCCGCATAGAGTGATATGAGAGGCTTCTAGTACTAAACCCTATTCCCCTCGCTGTGTGATGTTGTCTAATGCGCGCGGCTAGCGGCTCCATCGCGATGGCGAATAGTAAAGGGGACAAAGGGCACCCCTGGCGTGTGCCACGCAATATCGGGAATGACTCCGACACGAGTCCGTTAGTACGTACCCTAGCTGTTGGCACAGTGTATAATAATCTGATCCAGTTAATAAAAGGAGGGCTCAATCCGATCCTTTCTAATATTGCAAACAGATATGGCCATTCAAGCGAATCGAAGGCTTTGGTTGCGTCCAAGAATACCGCCGCCGCCTGCACGTCCGGGTGTAGATAATGTAGAACCGAAAAGACGGTGCGAAGATTATGGGAGGTAGCCCTCCCCGATATAAAGCCCGATTGATCCGGACGAGCAATGAGGGGGACCATTGGTTGTAGCCGATTGGCTATTAGTTTCGCCAATATCTTTTCATCGACATTAATTAACGATAGAGGCTGGTATGAATCTAATTCAGTATCAGGCTTCCCAGGTTTAAGCAAAGTAATAATGATCGCCTCTCGCATTGATTGAGGCAATATCCCCACCTCCTGAGCTTCTTCATATACTGCCAAAAGTCTGGGCGCTAGCTCTTCAACATATGTCTTATAAAAGGCTGTTGTCAACCCATCCGATCCGGGGGCTTTGTCTAGGGGCAACCCCCTGATTACATTGGTCACGTCCTCCACTGTGAATGGCAAATCCATGAATTCCCTATGTCTATTATTAAACCAGATCAGTTCAAGGGAGTCGAGAAAGGCCGGCAGGCCCTCCGGGCACCTAGATTGTGTAGCTGTATATAGCTGAGAATAGAACGAAGCAAACTCCTCAAGTATGGCCTCTGGGCCTCTGATCATATCACCGGCCCTGCCCATCAGCTCGGGAATAAAAGCAGAGGAGCTCGGGGTTCGAATCATATTGGCTAGTGTGCGTCCCGGTCTGTCTCCCTCTCCATATCTTCTCGCCTCTGCATGTTTCCCAAGAAACTTCACCTCCCTTTGTGCCTCTACATCATAATCTAGCAATTTGGATTTCAGCTCCGCCAGTGAAGCGGTTGTACCATCCACATAAAATTGCGCTTCAAGAGCTTTGATTTGTGTCTCAATGGATGACAGCGTGTTACTAATCGCCTTAAGTACCCCCGCCTGCCTAGCTATACATTGTCCTCGTATAACCACTTTAAATGCTTCCCACAGGGATGCGTCAGTGTCGACGGAACCTGCATTAAGAGTAAAATACTCTGTTATATCTGTACGTATTTCTGCCTTAAACGCCTCATCCAGTAAGGCATGTGGAGGGAGTCTCCAGGAAAACGCCCGCCGTTTGGAGCCAGGGAGCGACAGCCGCACGAGGCATGGAGAATGGTCCGACAACGTTCTCGGCAGATGGGATATCTCCTCTACCCAGCTTGACACGTCCCGAGACGCCAGCCAATAGTCCAATCTTGACCAGGCTTTATGGTGTTCAGAGAAACAGGTCCCCTCCCTAGTCAGCGGGTGTCGCAAGCGCCAGACGTCAACAAGGTCTCCATCGTCAAGTATTGCATTTAGTGCTTTACCAGCAGCCGGATGGAGTGTCCTCGCCGTACCCTGTCTATCCAGCTCATCGTTTAATACAGCATTGAAGTCTCCTCCCCATAAGATCGTGGAACAGCCGGTTGCTTTAATTTTGGTCCAAATGTCGTGGAAAAAGTCCGGGGAGTCGACATTGGGTCCGTATACAGCTACGATGGTCAGGGAAACCCCTCCCAACGAGCCCACCAGTATTACGTATCTACCCGCAGGGTCTGTGTGGATTTCCCCCTCCCTCCATTCAACGCCCCGCTTAACCAGCACCGCCACCCCACAAGAGTAATTGGAATAAACTGCGGAGTATGTGAACCCCCACCTTTTATGTTTGAGTTTGGGGAAGGTGTAATATGTAAATGAGTCTCCTGTAGCAGACACAAATCTATATTATGTCTCGTTAGATATGCATGTACTAGTCTTGACTTCCTGCCATCATTTAGACCTCTTATGTTCCATGTCAGACAATTTAGGCTGGCCATTTGGTGTACAAAAATGCAACATATATAATGTAAGACCGTCTAGGGCAACATATTTGATTCTCGAGTCTGGCTGTGTACATCCTCCAATATAGAGCAAATATACCGGCATAACATTTAAAAACAATCCCCCCGTAACCCTCCACCCACTCCAACCCCCAATCAGGTTGAAAAATACCCTCCCTATAACAATGCAGCAAAACATCCCACCCCACCAACCCACCACCCACTCCAACCCCCAATCAGGTTGTGTACGTACCCTCCCCACCAACTTAGGGGCAAGGCCCTTAATTAGGAAATTTCCCATGCGGGCGCGGCAATGCCGGCGAACATCCCTGTTGTTCCCAGGGCGGCCGGGAGAACTGTTTTGGGAAGCATATTTATCTACCCTATACAGTGTATAATGTCCGGTGTGCCCCGTAGCCAAGTCCAGGACTAGCAATTATCTGAAATATATAGCTATGAAAAAATACAAACATGGCCCGTATATAGGGACCATAACCCAACAACAATCAGAGCTCTCAGTTATACAATACCGACAATTGCTTTAGTTAATTCTATACATCCCTTTTAATAATTTTAAATACATAATAAAGGCATATATTTTTGTAATTTAAATGGGATTTTTTTTAGAATTTAAATTTCTGAAATATGATTATAATTTAATTTAATATATTTTAAATAATTAAATTTAAATAAAGTTATTAGTCTAGTAACTTTTTGACATTTTTGTACAATTAATATAAATATATATATAACATTAACATTTTACATTTTACAACTTTTCACTGTACTTCACAATACGGAGATCTCTGCCTCACTGGCGGGGACCTCTGCCTACATATGAAAAGTTAGTAGTAGTTTGCTGGAATTCAGACACACTCACAACAGAGCGCTAGCGAGGAGCCTAGATATTGTTTGTATTTTCTCTTAGCCTCAGAATATGTTATTATGGTACGTTTCCATACAGCAAATGGGTGACGTCTGTGATGTAAAGGCAGGTATCCTAAACCAGTATTTTGCTTGAAATTGCTTTCCAAATTTCCAAAATGCATACATGTCTCCTACCCCATGTTCAGGAGACCCAGGTGAACAAAGTTGGCCATCAAGTTCAGGGTCAGACTGGGACAGAATATAGGCCCAGGAACCAAAATAAAAATGTCCCCATTAGGCAATTAGATAGCTAAAAAAGTGGCCTATGTTTGCAAAGTGGAGCAGTTTTGAGCTTTTAAAGACACTTTGTCTATGTGTTTTGTAAGGTAGAGAAGACTGCTTAGATTTGAGTTTCTATAGGCAATATTTGTTTTAATAGCAGGGAAATCAATAGTAAAACCCAGCCCAGAAGACCATTAAAAAGGTCCACAAATGGCTAAACAAATGGCACACACACTGACCTTCAGACCAGCTCTTCGGGCACTGTCTGATTTCCCTATACACCAGTCCGACCCTGATCAAGTTTTGTTCCTGCACGAGGGAGACTGTAGGGAATTGCAATGGTTTGGAAAACAAATTGCTAATAATCTAGCAAATGTTGTGTTCAGAGTGTTCTACTGGCCACCTAGTCATGTCAAAAGAGGCCTGTATTACACGCGATAGATTCCTACATCATTCAGAATTACAAAATATATAAGTTTTATACTTTCACAAATAGTTCTAAATTTGATATTGGTCATCAAATAAACAGTACATTATACACAATGTTTCTGCTACAATTTCTAGATCTACACAGCTGCGGCCGCTGCAGGTAAGAGCGGTGGGGCCGGCTGGGGGGGATTTCGAGAGACAACCACGAGGGAATATTAATTATTTATTTAATTTTCCCTTGTGGTCGTCTCTCGAAATCCCCCCCCCAGCCGGCCCCACCGCTCTTACCTGCAGCGGCTGCGGCTAGATCTACAGACTATGGGGCATATTAGCAAGACCGGCGATAGAATTATCGCCGTTTTAGCGGCAGGAAACTGCCGCTAAAACGGCGATAATGGGCTTGCTAATATGCGTTATAGAATTCAATAGAAGCCCAGGTTAGATGTCCTGCACATCTAACCTGGGCTTCTATTGGAATTCTAGAACGCATATTAGCAAGCCCATTATCGCCGTTTTAGCGGCAGTTTCCTGCCGCTAAAGCGGCGATAATTTTATCGCCGGTCTTGCTAATATGCCCCTATATTCCTTAAGAAAGCTCACACATATTTGGTACTGTTGAACAAATGCCAGACATTCATGGCAATATATCCTTGGTTAGCATTCTAAAATGATGTTTTCCATTTGAGAATGTTGAGCACATTTGTTCACAAAAAGAAAATGTCTCTACATTATATCTTCAAACTGCAAAAATATATTGATGTAGGGTTTGTACCAATACATAACCCTGAATACACTGAAAAGACATATAGGCCCCAATTACAATTCCGGTTGGACGCGCTTCCGACCGACATCATCTCAGAATGGAAACCGACTGACTAATAGTCGGTAGTTCCATCCGACAAATTAGGATGTGACCGCCATTGAAAGGCTGTATGAAAGGGCATCGCAATCCCTACAGCAGTGCCTGAGCAGGCACCGCCATATTGTAGGGTATTCCATTCCGACTGACAATAGGACAGGTTCCTTGAGCCCGTCGGAAGCGTCGGTGGGTCCCTTCGCCCGCTGTCTTCGACTGCCATGCATCATAATGCGCCACTGGAATCAAGCTATCCTGGCTGATGAGGGGTGAATCCCCGAAACCGGTCCTAGGATGCTTGTTTCCGGTCCAGGGAGGACCTGGCTTGGCAGTTCGGGCTGGACTGTTCCCATGAGGCACAGGGTCAAGACTGATTTGCATATGGACAGGTCGAAACTGGGATGGCATGGTGAGCAAAAGAATGATGGATTTAACCCAGATCTCTTGACTGGGGGTGAATGGTTTGATTTGTTCTGCATTCCGTCCATCAATTGTGTGTCTTTTGCTTTCTCGCCCTAAGTGCGCCAGGTATGCCCAGACATGGGTCCTGGGCTCACTGTGCCACTGGAATCAAGCTATCCTGGCGGATAGGATAGGATAGGATAGTAGCTTCTAAAGCGCTCGAATGCTAAGGCGTCTTGGCGCTGAGTGTGTGAGCAGGGAGAGCTATGCTGTAGACTCAGGAGTTTAGTTTGCTGGGAACAGCCAGGTCTTCAACGATTTCCTGAAAAGCATCCGTTTAGGTTGAAGTCGCAGGTTAGTCAGTATTTGGTTCCAGAGCTTAGCCGCGCAGTATGATAGGCTCCGGCCACCCCACCTAGCTCTGCGTATTTTCGGGATGTTAACAAGGCCAGAGTTAGAGGATCTGAGGGTTCTGGAGGGAGAGTACCAGGAGAACAACCTCTGGATCTCAGCCGACCCGCCTCCATAGAGAGCCTTGTGTACCGTGCAGAGGGCCTTAAATTCGACTCGTTGCTGGACAGGGAGCCAATGAAGTGACCTTATGGCTGCCGAGGTGGAGTGACCTTTTGGTATGTTCAACAATAGTCGAGCCGCCGCGTTTTGCAGTGACTGAAGTTTGGTTTTCTGAGACTTGTCAATACCCATGACAAGGCATTGCAATAGTCTAGTTTTGAGAGAAAGAGCCCTACTACAACCGTTTTTTGAAGCTCCTGTGGGATGAAGGGAAAGATCCTACGAAGACTTTTCAATAAATAAAAACAGGAGGAGGTTAGACGGTTAACCTGGGATGAGAAGTTGAGTTGATTGTCAAAGATCACACCAAGGTTCCTAACCTTGGTAGTGGGGGAAGGACAGTCACCTGCCTGTGTTGGCCACCAGGTTTTATTCCATAGTAAGGGACCTTTCCCGAACTCCAGTACCTCGGTTTTCTCAGTGTTGATTTTAAGAAAATGTTGGCTCATCCAGCTCATAATATCTGCCAGACAGGCGTGGAAACTGCTGGCCATGGTCTGTGGTTGTTCTGCGACCGATATTATGAGCTGTGAATCATCGGCATAGGAGACCAACGAGAAACCGTGCTTTCTAACAAATTTGGCCAGAGGGGTGACATACACGTTAAAAAGTGTGGGGGACAGAGCAGAACCTTGTGGCACTCCACACGGGAGATGGAAAGTATTGGACTGTATGTTGTCCCAGACTATGTTCTGCTCCCTAGCTGTTAGGAAGGAGGAGAGGAGGGCCAGAGCCGTGTCCTCGATTCCCACGTTCCTCAGCCGCTGCACTAACACCGTGTGGTTCACGGTGTCGAATGCTGCCGATAGGTCTAAGAGAACGAGGATGGATCTGCCCCCTTGTCCATCACTTTCCGTATCTCCTCCGTTGCCATTATCAACGCCGTCTCTGTAGAGTGGCAAGGTCTAAAACCATGCTGTGTCGGATCGAGCAGATTACTGGCTTCAAGATGTTGGGCTAACTCCTTATTCACCGCTTTTTCCAGAATCTTGGCCGCAATCGGCAGCCCTGAGATTGGACGGTAGTTTTTTGTATCAGTGGGGTCTAGGGCTGTTTTTTTTAGGATCGGCCTGATACAGGCTCTTTTCCACGCAGCGGGGTAAATGCCAGACTCTATGACTTGGTTTAAGAGGGGGGTTAGCTGAGCGCTGATACAGCGGGATGTTAGATGCATAATCGATGGCGGGGAAGGGTCATTGGGGAGACCGACTTTGTAGATAGGATGAGGTTATTGACCTCTTCCTGGGAGAGTGGCCGAAAACGGACTAGCTGAACGGGCGCAGTCTTTTCCTCCTGCGCTGTGCTATAACTGATAGGCGTGGGAGCATGAGTGTTGAGGAGGTCGTTATAGATCAGGTGAGGAGTGAAACCCCGAAACCGGTCCTAGGATGCTTGTTTCCGGTCCAGGGAGGACCTGGCTTGGCAGTTCGGGCTGGACTGTTCCCATGAGGCACAGGGTCAAGACTGATTTGCATATGGCCAGGTCTAAACTGGGGTGGCATGGTGAGCAAAAGAATGATGGATTTAACCCAGATCTCTTGACTGGGGGTGAATGGTATGATTTGTTCTGCATTCCGTCCATCAATTGTGTGTCTTTTGCTTTCTCGCCCTAAGTGCGCCAGGTATGCCCAGACGTGGGTCCTGGGCTCACTGTGTCACTGCAATCAAGCTATCCTGGCTGATGAGGGGTGAAACCCCGAAACCGGTCCTAGGATGCTTGTTTCCGGTCCAGGGAGGACCTGGCTTGGCAGTTCGGGCTGGACTGTTCCCATGAGGCACAGGGTCAAGACTGATTTGCATATGGCCAGGTCTAAACTGGGGTGGCATGGTGAGCAAAAGAATGATGGATTTAACCCAGATCTCTTGACTGGGGGTGAATGGTTTGATTTGTTCTGCATTCCGTCCATCAATTGTTTGTCGTTTGCTTTCTCGCCCTAAGTGCGCCAGTTATGCCCGGACGTGGGTCCTGGGCTCACTGTGCCAGTGGAATCAAGCTATCCTGGCTGATGAGGGGTGAAATCCTGAAACCGGTCCTAGGATGCTTGTTTCCGGTCCAGGGAGGACCTGGCTTGGCAGTTCGGGCTGGACTGTTCCCATGAGGCACAGGATCAAGACTGATTTGCATATGGCCAGGTCTAAACTGGGGTGGCATGGTGAGCAAAAGAATGATGGATTTAACCCAGATCTCTTGACTGGGGGTGAATGGTTTGATTTGTTCTGTATTCCGTCCATCAATTGTGTGTCTTTTGCTTTCTCGCCCTAAGTGCGCCAGGTATGCCCAGACGTGGGTCCTGGGCCCACTGTGCCACTGGAATCAAGCTATCCTGGCTGATGAGGGGTGAAACCCCGAAACCGGTCCTAGGATGCTTGTTTCCGGTCCAGGGAGGACCTGGCTTGGCAGTTCGGGCTGGACTGTTCCCATGAGGCACAGGGTCAAGACTGATTTGCATAAGGCCAGGTCTAAACTGGGGTGGCATGGTGAGCACAAGAATGATGGATTTAACCCAGATCTCTTGACTGGGGGTGAATGGTTTGATTTGTTCTGCATTCCGTCCATCAATTGTGTGTCTTATGCATCATAATGCGGCAGTCGGACCGCGGTACCAGATGTCCGTCAGACTGCAACGGACGGCCTGTCGGTTGCACTCCGACCGACATCATCATGAGGCCCTTAATGTGTATTAGTGCACAAAGAGACCAAGAAGGCACATGCTCTTGAACAACTTAATGCTGATTTTAAAAAAACATCTCCAGCACAAAAGTGCACAACACCACGGCAGTGAAAGTGTTAACGCAGACCCTTTTCTCCAGGCTCTGGGGGCTATACTTTGCCCATAATCTGACGTGGGTACCTCCCTTCAACCCACTTCTCTTACCCACATACAAGGTTGTCTGTGGTCTCCCGTAGGGACCGCCTAATAAGGCCCTCCCTGCCTTTTTCCCTTATTGGGATCAGGCCTTGGGTATTTCTTATGAAATTATGGCTTTCGATTTGGTGGCCTCTAGAAACTGGCAATAGAAGAGAAACAGAATCATCTCTTTTTGGGAGTACCTTCATGCATTTTCATACTACATCATCTTCCATTCACTCTGAATTTCCATGTTATTGAAGATATTAATTTGTTTTATTGCAGGAAGTTACAATATTCCAGGAATTTGTAAGGTGGGCATATAGTACTGAGAAGGGCCATATTACCATGCTCTTGTTTATGTGGCCTTGTTCAAGGCTTATTTCCTTTGTGTTTGAAATTGATCCTTTAAGGAAATTTTCACTGTTTTCTTTCATCCTGAGTTCTTGACCTTGAAAGGATGTTCATCAACAAGGCCCTTGTTATGCTATTTGATTCAATCTAGTGGATGATAAGTATACATTTGACAAGTCGCTATCTTGTGGGTTTAGCCTTTTGGTTGCATATGTTAGCTAGCCTGTCTGGCTCTGTCTGCCTTTCAGAAGTAGCACAATAGTCCTCTTGGATGGCATTCAGTGCTGACAGGGGGAGCTAGAGAGCAGGTTTCTAGAAATGACATTGAACTACATGTAGCTGTTCATTTTCAGCTGCCCACTGGAGCAGACCACCTGTTGTAATCTACTTGTTGGGTGAATGCATCCTCCCCATTGTTGTTCTCTGCCTTGCTGCTCAGCCAGTGGTGAGGTCATTGGAATGCTAGAGTGTTGATGCTTGAAGTGAGGGAGTCAGTTGGAGTGCATGGGCTGAGCAGCAAGGAGGCTGCTCCTGGTGGGGCATTACATGGAACTTACCATCTTCCTGTGACCTGTAACTGAAACTGTAACCTGAAGAATAAACCTATAACCTATTTGTACATGACCTGTCTACGTGACTTACTTCGTTGTAACACCACCTCCAACCTTGGCTTGAAAGATCTCTTCTAGATAGCTAAAGCTTGCGAGCTGTGTCTTTTTGCACATACAAAATCCCTTTGATCATTGCATCTGCTTTAGTTGATACATTTGGTGTAAGTGTCACTTGTGGTAAATCTGCTCGCTGACCTTTTCTAAAACATGTTTTTTTACAATTTAATGTTTTTGGAACTTCTCATTCAATTATCAATCATGATTTTGGACTTGTCACATATGATGATTTCAATTGAGTTACAGTAGATTATCCATGCATCTAGCAGCGTTTTCAAGGGCTGTACTGTCCTAGTTTACAGAACAAAGTCACCCTTGTAGATAAAAAATAATATTTTAAGTACATCAATGTGAGTGGATATTTGATTTAGGTTCTTTCAGTATGACAAGTAACATGTTGGTACATTGGTAGAAACGCAAGCCAACATCCCTTCTTAGCATCTACATTAGTTCTGATCTCCCCAAATAGCTTCTCCAGGGCACCATAATGTGTTATGGTACTTCCGTTTCCATGGAGGCCACAGTGTTTGTCCTCTAGAAACTGAACATTCATCAATATCTCATTTTATCCACAACTTTGACCTACTTGCCAAGTCAGGACCAGCAGAAAGGTTCACAGAAGCTGTGAAAATGAGAACTGTTTCCTTGTAGCCTACTTCTGTAAGATATGCAAGACAATAAAAATGTATTTCAAATTCCATGTCTAAGTCCTGCTCGGATTGTGGAGACCTTGTTATGTTATTTCAGTAATGTTTGATGCTGTTGAAATCACCATTGTAAATAGCCTATTTCGATGACTATCACACTGATCCCATTTTTATATATTTTATGTTTTAAAAAAAGGTCCTTTAGGAATAACTTGGGAATTACTACAATTTTCCCTTTTACAATCTGTCTTTCTTTGAAAAAGCAGGCACTGTGATCACTTGGCTGACCTACTGTCTAGGTAATTAAGCCAACTTCACATATTTGTACTCCCCATTCTCTGTACCCACTTTCCTACTAGTGGTTGTGCCCCAGGGCCCTCCTCTTATCCCTCTATACTGCTGTCCTTGGTGGTGTCATCTCTTCATTTGAGTTCTCCTATCACCGACTAATCTCTCTCAAACCTTATTCCAACGTGATGGCTGTTGTCTAACTCTGACAAACCTGAAAACTTCATCTCTTCCCCTGGCTATGCATCAATCCCCTCTCCCAGGATTTAACCTTCTAGTAAGAGACTCTTCTCACCCTCATCCAGATTGACAACAGTATGGGCCCAATTCACAAAGGTA
Organism: Calotriton arnoldi; assembly: GCA_963921515.1. NCBI lineage: Eukaryota > Metazoa > Chordata > Amphibia > Caudata > Salamandridae > Calotriton > Calotriton arnoldi. The sequence goes on from CAWUFW010009884.1 coordinate 207,611, forward strand.
AGCTTAGACCCAAAGTCTAAGTTTACCATTGTGAATTTGGCCCTAGACTTCAGGTCTAAATGTAGGGCCTTATTACGACTACAGTGGTCCATGGGACCACTGTAGTCAGGGTGGCGGTCCGACCACTGCCTCACTGCGGGACCACTTGCAGTATTATAAGTGTGGCGATCGAACCGCCACTGAACCGCTGCTACTGCAGCGGATCAAGGACCCAACAGTGGTCTGGCAGCGGTTCGGGACAAAATATGCTGGTGGTACCGCTGCGGCACCACCGAGCATATTTTGAGTTGCCTCACCGCTACCCTTTTCATGGTGGTCAAACTGCCATGAAAAGGGTGGCTGTGAGGCAACAAAGGGGGCCCTACAGGGCCCCTTTGTGCCTGTGTGCACCGTGGTGCATGCAGGGGGTCACATGTTGTGCTCCCTGTAGTTTTGCACCCCCAGTTCCTGCACGGGAAGGAATGCACGACATGGTGCATTCCTTCCCGTGCAGGAACAGGCACTGGCGATCCCGCGGCGATGCGGTTTTATGGCTCACAATGAGCCTTTAAACAGCACTGCCGTGGGACCACCATGCCGTCCGCCTGCCACACCACAAAATTACTTGTAAACTGGCGTGTGGGCGACGGTGAGTTTCGGCGGTCATGTAGCGGAGCGGTGGCATGCCGCCCAATCCAGGACCACGAAAACTCATAATAAGGCAGTTAGACTTTAGGTCTAAGTTTACCTTTGTGAATTTGGCCCTAGACTTCAGGACTAAACTTAGGGGCTGATTACGAGTTTGGCGCAGTTGCGCTGGCTCTCCGCCTGCAGAGCTGCTCCAAACCGATCGCCATATTACGAGTTGAACTCTTATACGGCGGACGGTCCTTCACCTTTCCCATGGCGGTGCCTGCAAAACAGGCACCAAAATGGGAACGGCAAAAAACTCCAGCACGGCAAGGACGGTGACGTCCATGCTGTACTGGAACTTTGGGGGAATACAGACACGGGGGCACATGTTGTGCACCCATGAATGTATCCCCATAACGGGGGGCTCCCGCAATGAAATGGCTGGCGGTGTCGGAACTTGTAATATGCTCAGCGGGACTTCGCCAGTACTGCTGAGAATCTTCCATTGTGCGCAGCACTGTTCTCTGGCGCAGCCAGTGGTCCCCCGCCGCAACAACTTTCAAAGTTGTAATGTGATGGACGATGGATCGCCCTTAGACTTTAGGTCTAAGTTTACCTTTGTGAATTAGGCCCTATGTGTCCCCTTCATCTTTTATTGACTATTTACCCTTTCAAAGATACATCACCAACTTGCCTTCATACTTAGGGCCTCATTACGATGTAGGTCGGAAAGCATTCAGAGCGACTCGATCTCGGAATGATTTCTGACCGAATCGGATTCGGGGACTCCGACCAACCGATTACGATGTTTCTGAACACCGTTCGGTTGGACTCCCATTGACTTCAATGGGAGCCTGTGTTCCGACCGACAACACAGGCTCCCATTGAAGAAAGGGGTGGGTGGGGAAAATCATGCACCCTGTGGCGGGCACCCCATGGTGCCTGCCACACTGTGCATGGTTGGAAAGAGGGGACTCATGGGTACCCCCACGGGCCCCAACTGGAGGGCCCTGGGTGAAGGGAGGCCTGCTACAGGGCCCCAAAGTTGGATTCCGACAGCCGATCTGTGTCGGAACAACTGATTTGGAAAGGCTGTCCGAATCCGACATCGTAATCCTGTACGAGTCTGCTCCCACCGACTCGGTTCATCCGAATGCCGTTCGGAACGGAGTCGGAACTGAGTCGGAAAGTCCGAACGCTTTCCGACTATCGTAATCGGTCGGTCGGAAGAGTTTCCGAGTCGGTCGGAATGGCGGGTTCCGAATCGGATTCGGACTAACCAAATGCCATTCGGAGCCTTTCCGACTGACATCATAATGAGGCCCTAAGTGTATTGGACTACTTCAACAGCCTCCTCAAAGTCTCTTCATTATGTTACACTCTGGCCATAGAGAAAGTGCATAAAAGTGCCTCTTAAATATATTTTATTTACTTATTTATTCTCCGGTCATTTATAGCACAGAAACATCCACTCTCAAGGAGTCTCTTGTCAGTATAGACAATACAAACTGGAACTGGCGTTATGGTTATTGAAAAGCAATACAGCAGCTGGTGAGAGAAGAGCCACGTTTTAAAACCTTCCCTAAAATTCAGGTGATCAGGTTGAGAGTGAAGATCACAGGGAAGACTGTTCCAAGTCAGAGCCTCCTGGACTCTAAATGCTCTGTCGTTTCTTAAAATTGATCGGGTCTGGTGGCTTAGTGGACTAATGAGTCTAATGTAGTGGCCTGTGTTTGACCTCAAAGCCTGTGTTTGACCTCATGGTCACAGGTGCAAATCCCAGCGGGTAAACTCAGCCTTTCATCCATCAGAGGTAAATGAAATGAGTTTGGTAACAAGAAGTATCTATTATTCAGCGCCAAGATGCCCGTGGGTGAACGTGTGGTTTACAAATACACGTTATGTTATGGTCTTGAGGACTTCAAATAGTAGAAGAAAGCTGGATCTCAGGTAGTGCCAAGGACAATATTTAATAAATAACTGGGAAGGAAGTGTAGAGCCTCAACTGTATCTAGCATATCAATTCACAATGCAGGACATTTTTCAGGATATTTGGAATAAAATCCTCTTTTCAACTAGACGCTGATGTAACCGATGCAGATATTCTGTTAGATGGTGGAATTTCTTTAGATGGACAATGGTTTTAGCAGCAGTATTCTAAATGCACTGGATACTTTGCCTCCCCAATACTTAAGACCCTGTCCTACCTCCTCTTTCACATGTCAAACATGCTGACCCGTAGAGCACAGAAAGGTTCTCCAGAAGCACCTGGCAATAGTACAAAAAGTACCCACAGCCTCATCCTTTACCCCTCACCACATTGGCCAGAGCCCACTCCGTTAGCCTATCTGCCACTTCTTGAAATCCCCCATCGCTCTGTGCTGCCTCCAGATTTAGGTCAGTTGCAATCCTAGTAGTTCAGTAAGATGCTCTCCCTACAGCTCAGATGGCAAGTTCCATAAATCCTTCTAAACGTGTCCATTATTCTCCTCCCCCAACTCATGTATCCCTAGCCATGCATGCTGGTGGCCGCGGACTGCATGTAGCGACTGTACTGTATAGCTCTATTCTACTCAGGACCCTCCCCCCCCACTCTTTAACTTAACATAACATATATTTGTAGGGCGCACGTTCACCCGTAGGCATCTTGGTGCTGAATAACAGACGTTTATTGTTACCCAACTCAATGGTACTCATTTTATCGATCTCAGATGGATGAAAGGCTGAGTGGACCCATTGGGACTTTAACCTGTGACCATGAGGTCGATCACAGGCCCCTGCAGTGTACGCGTTTGTCCACTGAGCCACCAGACCCAGCATAAATTGAACATGGGGTCTGTGACCACAGGCTGCATTAGCGTCATGCAAATTATCTCGAATTGGAATTGCAACAATTAATTAAACACACAATCCTATGGTGTTCATCAGCCATTCTAGAATAGATTGAGTGCCCTTGAGGGTTTTCTTCCATTTCCAAGACATATTTTTCCTCTTAAGAGCTGTTTTGTTCCCTGTCGGAATAAAAAACACGAGTGCCTGTTTTTTGTTAGAAGTTCAGAAATACTCTTCACTGCCACAAGTATAGGGTGAGCTGCCAAGCAGATCTGGACAGCTCCTCCTTGGGAGGATTGTAGCATGATGCTCGGCAAACGAGCGCAGTGATGTGGTGAACACAGCAGCTCTTGGCAAGGGATGCAGTATGAATGAACTTAGTGATGTGGTAAATGTAAGACAAAGTACATCTCTTCCGGGAAGCAGACCGAGTGCATAGATCACGTTAATACTATCCCACTGAAGCCATGGTAGCACCGCAAACTTGTAGACTCTAATATCTCACACATGTGACGTGTTTCTAACTTATGATATGATAAAAGACCAAAAGGAGGGAAGGTTGAATCAAGCAAGGACACACAAGTCATTTCTGTGAAAGCTTGTTATCTCCCACTTAAATGAAAGAGTAATCATACACAACCTTCATAGAAACACGGTGCACCTCCTGCCACATCAACCACTTGTAATTTAACAAGTGATGTTTCTTTATTAGCCACGTTAATCTAAATAGCATTATTTTCAATTAATCTTTCACTCAATTGTCATTATTGGACCTCGCAACATTCCAAAGTTCTAACACACCTCTTTCAATTGACTTTCAAAGTGCTTTCATTGCATTGCACCTAATCTATAATGTGCATTAATTTTAAATGTTGGGTGATATGGCAAGAAATAATTTCATGTAGGCCATGCATCTATCTATCTATCTATCTATCTATCTATCTATCTATCTATCTATCTATCTATCTATCTATCTATCTATCTATCTATCTATCTATCTATATATACTTGAAGATGGATGTCTTGGATATCTATCTATATATATATATATATATATATATTTTCACTGTATTCACTGAAAACACATTGGGGCCGATTCCGATTCGGGCCGGAAAACGTACCGACCGACTCGGATCCGGAATTTTGACCGATCGACACGTACCGGCGCAGCCCGACCCGCAAAGTACGATGAAATGCGTGCAAAATCCGACCGACTCGTACGGAACACAATACGAACGACCGAACCGCGCGGAAAAAAGCTATCCGGCCGGAAAACCGCGCGAATCGAACCGACCGCCACGCACCAGGAAGGAACCCGAACGAAACGTACCCGCGAACTCCGAGCCGCGCAGTACGATGCATCGCGTGGAAAACACGACCGAGTCACACGGAGCTCAAGCCGTACGACCGACACGCATACAAAACAGCGAGCCGAAGCAACCCAATACACCGCGACCGACGCGTACGCAGCACATAAAACAGCACAAACACAGCGTGAACGACTCGGAGAAGCTCGCACGAGACAACTGCAGGGTCCGACTCGGTCAGAAGAACGTCTCCTACATGCACAAAAAGTACAAAGGGAAAACCACAAAAAAAAAAGCCAAACAAGCAATTACAAAGCCAATAAATACTGGGGGGGGGAAACAGGGAACAAAGACACACCCACAACTCCACCCATATAAAGGACACAAATCCCTACCATGATCCTTTGCAAATTCAAATTACCTGCCAGCACAGAACACCAACAGACAGCAACCACACACACACTCACAGCTCATCCATCACACAAGCCACACACCATCAGCACCTCAACAAATAGCACCCTCACATACACCCAGCAAAACACACACTCACACACCCTCACTTGCACACCAACACACACATCACTCACCACCACCACCCATCACCATGCCCCCAAGAAGAATCCAAAGTTCCTAGATAGTGAATTGGAAGTCCTGGTAGATGAGATCCTCAGGGTAGAGCCACAGCTGTTTGGTACACTGGTCCAACAGACCCCCATGTCGCAGAAAACCAAGATGTGGGCGAGGATCGTCGACAGGGTGAACGCACAATCACCATGTTTGCGCACAAAGGAAGACATCCAGAACAGGTGGTATGATGTGCGCAGGAGGGTCAGGGACCTACTGAAGAAGGATTACATCTTGAGCCAACACACCGGCAGTGGCCCTCCTGCCAAACCACTATACCTCAGGCCCTGGGAGGAGAAGGTGCGGGCCATCCTACCACCAGTGAGCGTATATGGACTAGAAAACATCCCAGAGCCTGGTGAGTACACAACCAAAATACCCAATATTAAGTGACAATACACACACATCAATGTCAAGGGGATAGTCAAACTATTCACCCTTAGCAAATCCACAGCAACAAAACCAGATTCATCCCAAGATGTGTATGTCAGTCAGATAAACACAATACATGCCATCTCATAGTGATATGTAACTGTGTCATGACATGTACAAACCCTACAACAAATAAAGCTAGGCAGTGGCACAAATCTAACCAACAAACACTGTCAGATATGTAGCCACCACTACAAAACCACCACACAGGGAATCCCACAGAAAGGAAGGAATTCTGTGTATGCTGGTCAAGTCAGTGTAGCCAATAGCATCATGGGAGTTGTAGTCACAGATATTGCCCACCATCACAATACGCCCATCAACACCACTCTGAACCATGCTCACATCACAGGGAGTGGAAAACAACTGACAAGATGGCTGACACTGGCTACTGCTGTGGGGAGCACAAGGCCCTGCTGGGAACTGGGCACCAACAAACAGCAGGACACCACTGACTGACATCCTGAAAGACAACTTGCACTCCCTGCAATGGAAGCACGTTCCATGGTGGGATATCTGGCTGGGTGGGAAGGAGGACTGACAGCTATGACCATAGTTACCAGCAGCTCTACCCACACACACCCCTAACACAAACTACACACAACTCACCTGGGAAAATGCATTGCCTCACACTAAAATTAATCATCCCACAAAGAACCACCACCCTGGGTCATGCTGTGGGAAGCACAGTGACACACATGGGACTTGTAGCCAAACAAACGCCAGGACAACACTGTCATCCATCCATTCAGCACAGGCACACTACCCCACAGGGAAGCAGAGTCAGAAGGAAGGAAGTATGGGCAAGCTGGGAAGGGGGGTGGAGGCAATAGCATGATGGGAGTGGTAGTCACAGCTCAACATCCCCCCCCCCACATGGCCCAGCAAGCTCACACTGAAGCATGCACACCTCACAGAGAGTGGAAAGCCCCATTAAAGATGTCTGACACTGGTGCTCTGTTGTGGGGAGCACAAGGCTCTGATGGGAACTGGCCACCAACCAACAGCAGGACACCACTGTCAGCCATCTTGCCATTGCTGTCACACCCACACACAGTGAAGTACACTCAAAAGGAAGGAATTATGGGCATGCTGGGAAGGGGGGTGGAGGCAATAGCATGATGGGAGTGGTGGTCACAGCTCAACATCCCCCCCCCACATGGCCCAGCAAGCTCACACTGAAGCATGCACACCTCACAGGGAGTGGAAAGCCACTTCAAAGATGTCTGACACTGGTGCTCTGTTGTGGGGAGCACAAGGCCCTGATGGGAACTGGCCACCAACCAACAGCAGGACACCACTGTCAGCCATCTTGCCATTGCTGTCACACCCACACACAGTGAAGTACACTCAAAAGGAAGGAAGTATGGGCATGCTGGGAAGGGGGGTGGAGGCATTGCATGATGGGAGTGGTAGTCACAGCTCAACATCCCCCCCCACATGGCCCAGCAAGCTCACACTGAAGCATGCACACCTCACAGGGAGTGAAAAGCCACTTCAAAGATGTCTGACACTGGTGCTCTGTTGTGGGGAGCACAAGGCCCTGATGGGAACTGGCCACCAACCAACAGCAGGACACCACTGTCAGCCATCTTGCCATTGCTGTCACACCCACACACAGTGAAGTACACTCAAAAGGAAGGAAGTATGGGCATGCTGGGAAGGGGGGTGGAGGCAATAGCATGATGGGAGTGGTAGTCACAGCTCAACATCCCCCCCCCCCACATGGCCCAGCAAGCTCACACTGAAGCATGCACACCTCACAGGGAGTGAAAAGCCACTTCAAAGATGTCTGACACTGGTGCTCTGTTGTGGGGAGCACAAGGCCCTGATGGGAACTGGCCACCAACCAACAGCAGGACACCACTGACTGACATCCTGAGAGTCAACATGCACCCACTGCAAGGGTGGCATGCTTCATGGTGGGATAACTGGCCTGGAGGGAGAAGGATGTCCGGATGTCAACCAAATACCACCAATGCTGGCCATGCACACACCTCAACATTCACATTGAAATGCTTCATGTTGTCAGGACAATGCGCTACACCAAAATCAACAGCTGACTGTGACAACTTAGGACAATGCAATGTACAGGCCCGCATCCAGAGGTACCGTCACAACTGTCAGGTGTTTGAACCATTGATGCCTGTAGAAACATTACATACATTGTGTGTCTCTCCCAAATACAGGTGATGATGGGGACACAGCAGCAGACGCTGAGGAGTCCCTGTCCCAGGCTCCGGGGGACACTGAGCTCACTGGTGTGTAACAGCCTCTGCCCACCTCGGATGACGAAGACCCACCTGGCACCTCCGCAGTGAGTCATCATGCAGCACCAACAGGACCACCAGCTGCACCCCCTGCACCCACCCCTCCAACAACTGCCAACACACAGACCACCCCTGCCGACACGGACAGACCAAGGACCACCACCACCAACAGCACACGGACCCCGGACCAACGTGGAGCTACGGACACCAACACCAGCAACAACCCCCAAGGGGGCCCAGGGTCACCTGTGCGTGCCACCGCAGGTCCTTCACGTGTCACCAGGGGTTGTGGGAGGGGTGGTAGACATAGGTCGCTGCTTGCAGAGGGGTCTGGACTGCATGATGACCCACAACTGGTACGCATAGCTGATGTGTACCAGACTAGCACCGGAGAGTTCAGCCAGGTAGTGGGGATCCTCAGGGACATTCAACAGCAGCAGGCTGCCCATCATGCCCGCTTGGACTTACACATGTCCCGCATGGAGTCCAAGTGGGACACATTGCAAGAACAGACGGCGGTGCATAGGGACATATTACAATGCCTCCGCCAGATTTGCACCAACATGTCAACACCTCCCTGTGTGCCCACAACATCTGGTGCTGCAACAACTGCAACAGGGAGGGAGGATGACTCTGGCGGAGACTCCCCTGCACCGCAGCAGCCTGCACTTGAGGGTCCCCCCCCAAAGAAGAGGGGTCGTCCGAGGAAGGACAACTGAGAGGCTGATGGCCATACACAACCCCCAGGAAGCCAACACCTGTTCTGGAAAATCACCTTTGTGCGCAAACTCTTCACCCTGTCGAATGCAACACAACTCTCCCACATGACATGGGGAGCTCAAGTTGGACCAATGTATCAGATGACTGTGGACTTTACTCAGGACATTTCTGCTATCAGGACTTCCAAATCATCTAGGAACTTTGGATTACAATGTACAGCACCCACCATCCTGTGCACTATACTCACACATGTATGTCAATAAACTCACTAATACACCATACTTGCCTCTGTTGTGATTCCAACGTTGTATCTGAAGTGGAGATGATGATCTGTGAAATGACACTGTGCATGCTAACTGCTACAGCAAGTACAACACCGGCATGTGAGTCATGGCGACGTGACACATATGAGGGAGACACACCACCAGGGCTACACAACACATACACACCAGGGCCATCTGACTCATCGCCTACACTGATGTTGCCAGGAAATACGGTGCAATGCACAGACCCAACACCTATTCACAGTCTGTGTTAACTAGCCCACTGGTGCAGTAAGCTAATGTCAGTCAGATGTGTGACCACAGACAACGCACATCACAAAGTGAAGCACAGGTTTATTACACATATGCAACATGTTGTAACCACTACAGATGCAAGGTAATCCCACCTGGCAGTGGAGAAAGGAAGTCCATGGGTGTGGCGCACATCACCTGTAGGGAAACGACAGCTACCACCCTGGAAGTTGATTCACGGTGTCGGGGGATCACAGTTGACCAAACAACTCTGAAAGTACCCTGTGAAGGACAGAAATGACACACAGTCAAAAGCACTGAAGAACAGGACAGAACTGCAATACTCATGCCCAATACATGTCACAAGATACCCACCCAGAACCAAGTTAGCATATCAACACTGTTGTGGAGTACAGACTACCTGTAAGGACACATCGCTGCACGCATCCAGTCAAGTAGCACATGGACACACTCAAACAGCACCAGAGCACCACCAACACATATCATGCAAACTCACATCATTGACATAACATCCCTGGATACTCACATTCAGCTGAAGAAGTTGGTGATGAGCTGTGTGGGGACATCACCCTCATCATCATCATCATCACTGGCATCGTGGTCCAGCCCAGGATCCTCCACAGGTGGCGGATGTTGGTCATCGTCATCCAGGATGAGAGGCAACTCCTTCCGCACTGCCAGGTTGTGTAGCATGCAGCAGACGATGACAATCTTGCACACCTTTGCTGGGGCATATGGGAGGGCCCCTCCTGTCTTATCTAGGCAGCGGAAGCGGCTCTTCAGGAGACCAAATGTCCGCTCAATCACTCTCCTGGTCCGACCATGTGCCTCATTGTAGCGCATCTGGGCTGGTGTCACAGGGTTCCTGAGGGGCGTCAGCAACCACGGCATGTTGGGGTATCCAGAGTCACCTACATACAGACAATTACACATTAGCTGAGTTGGAAAAGAGGGTGGAACACTACATTGCAGAACACACACAATGCTACAAAGTCAGTACACACCAACAAGCCAGGCACGCTGGTTCCGCATCTGTGACATCATCCTCGGGATGCGACTACTCCTCATCACGTAGGCATCATGTGCAGAACCGGGGAAATGGGCACAGACGTGTGAGATGCTCATATCTGCAAGATATACCACCAGTGCATTGACCGAATGGTAGTGTTTGCAGTTCCTGTATGCCTGCTCTTGGGCCTGTGGTGGTACCAAAGCCACATGTGTCCCATCAATGGAGCCAATGACATGCGGCATCCTCCCCAGGGCATAGAAGTCACTCTTCACGTCAGTGAGTTGTTGAAGTCTAGGGAAATAGATGTACTGGTTCAGGTACCTCAACATAGCCTCCAAAACATCGCGGAGCACACGGCTGAACATGGTCTGTGACATCCCACCAGCAGACGCCACAGTGTGTTGAAAGGTACCGGTGGCAAAGAAGTGTAGGGCTGCCATCACCTTCACCTTGGGGGTCAGCGCTGTAGGGTTTGTCCGGCCAGGTTGCAAATGTGTGGCCAAGCGCACTGCCAAATCCTCAATCAGCTGCCTGGTGAAGCGGTACCGTCGGATGCAGTCACGTTCCACCATCGTTGCAAGGTCAGGGAATGGTCTATGGACAGCTGGTGCCCTGCAGTGCATAGGTGAGGAAAGAAAGATTGTCAGTCACCCCACATATGTGGCATACACCAGACTCAATATCACATGATACATCATTACGAGACACAAGTACATGATGCGTGTGGCGTTCCGTAAGGACATGTATGGCACCTACATGGCTAACATCTAACATCACAGTTCAACATGTGTCCTCAACAAGTCCCAGGTTGTGCTATGGGATATCATTAGGCTGTGTCACAGTACCCATGTACTGCTGTCACGTTCCAAACGCACACCACAGTGACATGTGAGGACAGATGTGCCCCAGGCATCACAGCTCATCACAGCTCATCGACAGGTAGATTCCCAGGGACCCTGTATTGCCACATGGACACTGGCATGACATGGTGCATCATGAATACACCACAGCTAAACAACCATGACCCCCACAGGTAGTGGTCCCTGTTGCCTCTGCAGGACAGACATGGACGTCTGTGACACACACACGCACAACATCAAAGTCCATGCACAAACAACGTGGATGTGGAGACTGTCTCCCATTGTGCACATGGAATCAGAGACATTGTAAACACAACATGCACACAGACTGTGGAGGGCCATCACAATTGTGGCAATGGGTCACCCTGGGACGTACATACCGTTCCACATGGGACTCAGGGGGTATGTGACATGACATACACATACACAACCGTGAAATGTGACCATGCCACATGCCCTGAAATGAACAGTAATGTCCGACCATTATTAATTCATTTAGTTTAGTTTACTGTTTAGGGTACAGGATGAATAAGATTTACATGGAATGACGCTAGCTACAAAGCAACAGAGAGCTCCACGTTAGAAGATGGGGCACTGCAAAGGGGGCAGTGTGCGCATCCTTGTTAACATCCATTAATACAAAATACACACTAAAGTAAATGGCAACTATACAATATATGCTGGGTCGTGATATAACCAACATAATCGATTTTTCTTTATGGGGTTTATTTTATTTTATATAAGATTTATATTATGTTCGTTTTCTTTTTTAAATTTAGTTTATTAGTTTATTTTATCAGGTTGGACACAAACGTTCACACTGGAATGATGTATTCCTTGTTGAATTGTATTCAGACACCACATAGAATCACTACAAGTAAAATAAAAGGTAGGAGTCTTATTCTTTAAGACGTTTATAAATTCCAAAATCTACATACCATGTCCCCTCTTGATGTTGTTGTTTTTCTACGTCGCCTTGAACATTCTAAAGCGCTCTGATTCCCGCAAGGGTCGTGTTCGCTCTATAACTTTATACATAAATAAATAAAATACTCGACATAATCCGAATCTTTGGTTCAGTCTAGTTGATGAGATGTTTTCACTCCGGCTCAATTTTTATTTTTTTGAAACTGCTTTTCCACATCACGTTTAATAAAACCAACTTCAAAATCGACCCTTGCAGACTTTTCTTCAATTAACAAATAGATTGGCAGTAGTGCCACTCCCTGCCAAACAGAGACTAACATGGAGGTAACCCATTGCATTAGCCTCTAAACAATTGCAGTAGCAGCTCCTCGAGGGAGTGCTGCGGGGCGGTGGGGCGGGGGAGGGGGGTAGTAAACTCCGGAATACGGCCAAACGGAGTTGAGTAACTAAATAAATAAATAAAACGAATTACATTGCGCGCTGCATCGCCGATTTGGCGTTACAGCGCGCGCAATGTAATCCGTTTTATTTATTAATTTAATTACTCAACTCCGTTCGCCCGTATTCCGGAGTTTACTACCCCCACCCTGCCCCTCCCCCGCCCCACCGCCCCGCAGCACCTCCCTCGAGGATCCGCTACTGAACAATTGGACGATATTGGCCTATATCATAAGTTGCACATTTTGTTTGTTAACCTTTGTGTCTGAATGAGAACCTTCCTCCAACAATTGCTCATCTGCACTGTGGTGTAATTAGGCCCAGGCAAAATTTCATTTATGCTGGCGCAATCTTGCATCATTTTTTGCCATTATAGGTTACAGTTAATATGTCTCAGATTACGCCATTATGCCACATTGTGTAATTAAAACTTCGTTCAGGTAAAAATACTATTGTGGGAGTATGGGAAGAATATAAACAATCCCAACGCAAGAGTTTTTAGTGTTGTCATGAACGAACTTCAAATTATTTTGTGCAAAATGCATACTTGCACCAAAAATGGATGTGTTGACGCATTTGACGATAAAAATTAGTGCAAAATACCGAAGCCTACTCTTTATGTAAGAAAGCGTTATTTTGTATGGACCTATTTTTAAGTCATTTACTGTTTTTTAAAAACCCGAATAACTCTCCCTATCATGTAGCCGCATCTATTTTTTGGGATGAGCACTGTTTTACCACCATTTGGGAATTAGGAGTATTTTACCTGAACGATTGACAGGTGATCTTGGAAAAGACAGAGGGCAAATTTTTGTATTCCTTTTTTTTCTTTCATTTGTTTCTGCACAAATACAATAGCACGTTAGGGTTCACACATATTTGTGTTGATGTTCTACAGGTCCACTTGGTATAGCTTGAGTAAATTTCCAGTGACCATTTGAGAGAGTACTGTCCTTTAGCAAATATGGGGCCTGATTTAGATCTTGGAGGATGGGTTACTCCGTCACAACGGTGGCGGATATCCTCTCAGCCGAAATATAAATCCCATAGGATATAATGGAATATTTAGGCGGACGGGAAATCCGTCACCGTCGTGATGGAGTAACCCATCCGCCAAGATCAATATCAGGCCCATGGTATTTTAAAACAAACCTGCTATATTGTTCCTTTCAAACCATATTCCTGCTGCTGAAAGATGAGAACAGCCTTGTCTCTCCCTGTGAATGGCTCATGCATTTGAAGCTAGGAGGTGATTAAATATGTGAACACAAGACAGTGGAGAAGACTCATACACACAGCAAGTAGAGCTCAAACGGAAGCTAAACTGTAAGAAGTATGTAGTCAAAATGTAACTTGGAAGAATATGAAGGATTGCTACATCAATATCTGTTGAAACATGTTGGCGAGCTCCATAATAGGTGAGTACTCGTGTGATTAGATTTGACTTACAAGAAGGCGTTGACCACACTAGACACCCTTGTTGGCTTGAAATGTAGATTTTTATTGCACAATGCTGTGGAATGTCCGTAAGCACTACCCTAAGACCAGAACCACATCACATGCACTTCCAGAAACACTGAATGAGTCAGCCTTTCTATCTAAACAAACGTTCCTACCACAAAGGACCGCGAACAATCGACCACGGAGACCTATGCTACCTGACTGGACGCGTTTGCCTCCTACTACGTCATTCTTTGGACTGTACACTGCACCTTACCCCATGGTGTACTTGGAAGTAGCCAAAGGGCTACACTTTGCGCATTATAAAAGTGCAAATAAAGTATAAAATATATTCTAAAGTCTATGCATTTCAGTGACAGTGCGGAAATGTGAGGACTACTGATCTGCATAAATCTTAGTTTATTCAGAAAATGCAAAGGTTGTAGTAAAAGTACATTATTTTTCCATATACGCATGTGCTTTTGAGCCTGCCCCTATATTCAGATGGTGTTGTACCTGATAGATTACGTGGTAAAATAATTATTCTGCTGTGGTAAGGTTAAACATATGATGGGAAAAAGCCCGAGCATTACTGATTCATACCATCTGCTTCAATGTTATAGCAGATACCGGAAAAGCAATGATCCTTTTTATACAGATTTTATTACAAGCATATGTGTGATGCATTCATGCAGTGTGACAAAATACCACAAAATCACAGCGCCTGAAGTAAAAGTTTGCTGCGCTTATGTTTAAATAGGACACTCCCTGGTCCTGCGTTCACTCACAGCAGGCAGTTTTGTAACAGGAAGAGGGGCCCAGGAGAACCCAGACAGAAGGTCACAGGAGAACAGTTGTACAGCACTGGGAACAAGCCAAGAACCAAACAAGGGCAAACAGGAAGGCAGTCTCACCATGAGTGAGAGCAGAGAACTGGAACACATGAAGCCTGCTGGAAAGTATGGGCTGATGTGACTAGTTGTGAAAAAAACCTATGCGATAAACTAATAATAGCGTCATGTATGCAGAGAACACAAGAATAAACTGGAAAACTGAAGTGAATGATACTGAACAACCATGCATGGAGGTTACTGAGCAGGCGTACAGATTGGCCTCAGTGCAAAGCAGTGGCGGTTGGCATGTACCCGGGGTGTGGGGCCACAACAACAACAACAACAAAAATTAACTTACCTTCCTTTCTATACCGCGCAACGTCCTCCTCCCTCCGGCGTCTTCTGTAAGCCCTGAAAGCAGGAAACTGCACTACCCAATACTGGCGCTGCTTTCACAGCAAGAAAGACCTGCCCTTTCTCTAACCCAGCTGTCTAAAACAGCTAAGTTAGAGAACTTTAAAATGCGCATGTCTGGCTGTCCGGCCCAAGACGGCTGGCCAAAGAGACATGCGCATTTTAAAGCGCATAGCTCTCTGCTGCTGCCCCTCGACAGCGCTGGTCCCACCCCGTCCTGACACTTAGTTCAGGACGGGTTGCTGAAAAATAAAACGGTAATAAATTAACTTTATTACCGTTTTCTTTTTCAGCTCTGGGGCTTGTGGGGTGATGCTCCTCCGCTAAAGTGGAGGAGCCGCCTCCTGGTACAAAGTTGCCCTTTGTTTTAGTTTCAGGGATAGTCGTAGAGGCCTGAGATTAGATGTAAACTAGATGACCAACCATAAAGAGAAAACTGGACTCCAATCATGCAAAAATTAACAGCGTGTCAGAACCAGGGGCAGATTTATATAGAATTCACGCAACGCAATGCAGCTAGTCAGTTGCTGCATTGCGTTGCGTGAATGAGAGGGGGCTGAAAAGCACAATGTCTACTAAGATATGGAGTGTGTCAGCTCTCTTCCTGTGCTGGCACACTTGAGGTTGCTCAGCACCAATGCAGGCACCCTTGCACCATGCTGCAAGGGTGCCTGCGTTGGTTCTAAGCAATCTCAAGTGTTACTTAATCTTTGTTACTTCCTCTTTGTATATGTGCTGCATTCTGCAGCTCACAAAGAAAATGGAATTTACCTCTAAGGTTTGGTTTTGTGCACAAAACCAATTCTTAGAGGTATATTCAATTTTCCATGTGAGCATTGTGCAGCACATATAGAAAGAGGCAGTAACAAAGTTAAATAAATATAATTCCCCTCATTAGGCCTCACTGGGGAAGATGTAGCATTTTGATGCGTTCTCAGGTTTACTAGCTTTAGTAAGTCTGGGAATGCACCAAAATCCATGGGTGGGTGCATGGAAATGCCAATGCTCCACCCATGGAGCGCCATCCTATGTGCTGAGTTATGTTACTTTGTATTTGATAAACCACACAAAGCCACACAAAGTGGCTTAGTAAAAGCCAAAAGAGATTTTGAGTCAGAGCTGCTCCACAAAAGTTATGGAACCACGATGCAAATCCTTAGTGAATCTGCATCATTGTTTAGCCCTATAATATGAAGTGGCCCCAGTAGAACCCAAAAAAAAGTCATCAACGTTATAGAATATGTGACAATGCTAGCATTAGTACTAGAACACATACTTGTTCTAGAGAAACTACTGCAGCAAATGGAACTGATGCAAGCCTTTGAGCTGCCTAAAGACAGCCAAAACAGCCATAAGTGTCACTTTTGTAAATCGTCTGTGCGCCTTAGGCTATGCGATTGTACAGAGAATAAATATGTGGTATAGGAATGAAGGGAAATACTTTATCCACTAATAAAATGTGTATGTTTTCTGCAGCAAGGCTGTATAGCACCTGCTGCATGAAATAGATAACAATGCAATTCAGTAGCTTTTGAGAGGAAATTCATATCAAAAACAAATTTGCAGCATATAGATAAACTCCAGGAGTAAATGTGGTCAGACATCTATTGCCTAAAGTGCTTACTCAATGTTTAGAAATATTATGTATAAGAAGTCAAAACTCAGCTGCAGTGCTTAACAAAAGGGCATTCACATTTAAAGGCACCCTCCTGTCATTCATTACTGATTTCACTCGAGTGTCTAGCAGAACTAGCATCTGTCCCCTCAGATCAAGGCCAAACATGGACAGATAAAAAGAGGGACCTTCCCCTTCACATTTGCCTATGAACAGGCCTTGCAACTCTCTCCTCTGTAAGTTTGGAGAAAAGGGTGTCAAGGATAAGTCTTCTGGATGGCGCACAGGATTTGAAGCGTTGGCTCAAATCCCTTACAATAGAAGCACCGATGCCAATGTTATCGATCTGTGACAGCACTACAGGGGAGAGGAGTCTGGAATGTTGTCTTCTTCAATGGCCTGAAGATGTCTTATTTGTGTACTTGTCGCTTTGGGTGTGGTTTCTAAATACTGTATGCATGTTGTGGAAATAAAAAATTATTCCAACATTTCATAGCACCATAGCTCGACTGTTTGCAGGAAGACACCAAAGGAAGAAATCAATGCAATTATGCACGGGTTAGAGCTACCAGAGTCACAATAATCCACAAAGGGAACTGTATTTCCCCAGACAAAAAAGCATTTTGATACTGAAGCAATAAAACAAGATCTAACAACTCAACTAAACTAACTTTCACCATCTAAAGTACCTAAAATATTGTATAAGGAACACAATTATCAGGCTGATGGCAACCTTAAACTAAATGTGAGGATTCTGGAGGTTTGAGTATGCAGATTGGATGAGGCCAAGTGAAAAATGCCTCTAAATAAATGTAGGGTGTGAACGGACCAAAACCGATCCGCGCCGTGTTACTGATCTGTCTTCTGTCCGATGGAGCTCAAGCTCCAAGAAACTACCAGCATTTGTACCCACCAGGGAGTGATGTGATGCAGGATTGTTAGAACTCCGGGGAAATGTAGTCTGCTCTGGGCACAGGAGGACCCTCCTTACACGGAGCGCACTAAACCACAACTTCCACTCCACAGTTACATATCTGATGAGTGCCACACAACCCAGAACTGGAATTTCTCTACTGTGGACGGAGAGTGCAAGTAGTAGCAGAATAGTGGAAGCTGTTGCCTGCCTGGGAAAAAAATGAGATCAGTTAAAATAGGATATTTCTTCTACATGGTCCAGTGGACATTTGCTCCTGTTTCTGGATATAGCTGAAGGGCTTGTGGATAAAGGAAGCGGCTGCTTCTGCAGAGCTTTTCCAAGAAATAGTTGAAACTGGACATTTTACTGTAGGCCTGAACTCGAGCTGTCAAAAGTTTCTTGTAATTTGAAACCATGGCCTTGAGGAACCAGTGATAAAGATATGGACACTTTTTTATCAAGATCCATTTTAGGAAGATTAATTCCTAGGAAGTTGGAGAAGTCTGCAGTAAATAAGTAAACTTTGACATTTTAGATAAATCTTGCCTAAACTAACTTTTCTCGCCTAAATAAGTTACTGGGGAATCATTTATTTACTTTAGTGCTAAAGGCAAAACTGCTGCTTCCCCTTGTGCCTTGTTTCTCTTTCTCAAAAGCTGTTTGTTTCAAATTACTTTTTTCTGTAACGTTTGTTCCCTTCATCATTTTTCCTTAATTTGTGCTGCTTTTAACTTATGAAATTATTATCATTTAGTCAACTTGTGACCTTTAACAATGTTCTATTTTTAACTTTCTTGTTTTTGTTAGTTAGTTTACGTGCTATTTATTAGGCATTACAGTAGTATCACTTGATTTTATCTGAAGAAAGCCAGACTGTCAAGAGTGAATCAAAGATTCCTCAAAGAAACATGTTTACCTATGATGACTCAGGCTGTTTGGGACTTGTGGGTGCTCACTCATTCAATTTCCTACAGAAAGAATGCCACTGGTAAAGTTTATAGGTTGCAACAAAAATACTATCTCAAAAAGACATAGTAAATGTGAGAATGAGCAAAGATTGTGAGGACTGACTGCTCAAGAACCAACTTAACATGAATTTTGATTCAGTATATATGTGTGTAGGAAAGCACACCTTTAGAGTGGTTCTCATATTGTTTACTTTGGTATGCTGGCATTTTTTACTCTTGGCACTGGTCCTGGTGCTTGTGCTCTAATCCATAAACATGGTGAAAGGTTTGCTAACCTCAATTGGCTTGTCTAACAACACAGATAAGCCCACAGTACACTGATGAGGAAATAGAACGAATTACATAAAAGTTATATGTTACATATTGGCTTCAGCGTAGGTTCACAACACTCAGATGATGACTTAAAAAGTATGTCTTCATGCCTGCCAATACAGCCCTGAACAGCCCTGAGCAAGCACATACTATGGGATGCTATTTTTTACTTATTTAAAAGCCTCCTTTTGTCATTAGCTAAGTTACTTATCAATAGCGCATTCATGCATACAGGACAACGGTACACAAAGTGCAAAAGTAAGACGTACCTGATCTTTAGATTGGTATGCCCCTCTCGTTACTGAGTGCACATGTTTTCTTTCACTGCATTAGACTGGGGTATCTCTTTCCTCTAGACAAAGCATGATTGTGGACAAAAGTAATAAGTTCTCTAAGTCAAGTTAGGAAATAGCTATAGACATCATCAGCAAACTGCAGTGATATGTATCAAAAATCAAATACAATAGTGAACATACATGAACATACTGCAAAGATGCTTGTACTAAAAAATTTTTTATCTGCTTCAAAGCCCTGACCGTAACAAATTTTGTTCTGACCAGGCACCCCTCTTACCTGTGGCAATAATTAGCTTGTGAGGAAATTCCTTTTCTGGGAGGTAAGAAAAGGGTTGGCCTGCTGGCAAGAAGTCATTAATCACAGACCATCCAGCGGTACATATCTAGGAATGTGTGAGAGGGGAGTAGACATGAACAGGAGAAAGCCCTTAGAACAAAGTGGCTGTAACCTTCAAGAGTCGCCTATTTATGGTGAACATTCCGGTGGTGTTAGTGGTGCCTTTGAAACTGGCTTTTTCCTAGCCAGGATGAATCTGTTCTTTAGGGGAGGGGTCCCCACCTCAGAACCAAGAAGGGCTGATTTTCCAGGGGAGTTTCCTTATTTCCATTGGACAGCCCGTTTTAGGAGATTCAGAGCTCTGAACACTGGCAGAGGAATTCTGCCATCTCAAAAAACCTAAAGAGCAGGACTCTTTTAGAATGTGCACAGTAAAGCAGACAGGACTATTGCAAAAGAGTGCAAAATAGGCCCTGTTGGATTTTATCAATTTTCTTCGGATTGGGTTACATCTTATCACATATCTCTAGCTAGTGTCCACTACGAAAAAATGCTTTCAACCACCATCTCCTCAAAACACAACTTTACCTGGAGAAGATTGGAAAGGAGGTCCCTGATGTGTGGCTGCCTGAGGGGAGGACTGAGGCCTTTGCCTGCTGCCCACTTGTGCCCGAGGACTGGAATTGATTCTCAAGGGTCAGCCCAATTGGCCACCTGCGGACCCAGGGATATAAAGAGCAAAGAAGGTATGCTCTGTAGCAGAACCAGCTGACTTGTTGGAATTGGACTGGACTTTGCTGTAGCTATTATTGGAGACAGTGTTTTGAAGGAGTGTGTACAGTTGGCCGATATGTATGGGGAAGATTGTAAAAACGCAGTGAAAGAGGTGTTATGGAGCTATCGGAACACACCTCACACGGCCACAAAAGAAACTCCTTTCAGTCTTCTTAAGGGCCGTGTGGAGGGTACAAACGTGACACCGGCTTGGATGTGCAACGCAAGTTTCACAAAAGTAAGTAGGGATAATTTGGTGCTCAGGGTGCAAGATTATCAAGACAGATATACGAGCAGACATAATGACAGAATCAAGAGCTGTGCACGCAAATTTAGGATTGGTGACTGGGTAAGGACACATCTTAGTGGGAGTCAGAGAACGAGTTTATCACGATGGTCCAAACCAAAGCAAGTTACAAAGGTTGAGGGCAATAATGTGTGGTTGGATGATGGAAAAAGATGGAATGTGAGGAGTGTGTGTAGGTGTAATGATTTGGAGCGTCATGCATGGTTGAAGGGGCGGCCTTCTGTATCTCCGCACACCAATTCTGTGAACATGCAAGATTGCAGTAAAATAGTGCGCGTCAGATCCAAACCTGTGTGGCAGAAGGATTATATTTGCACTTAGACTTAGAGCATCGTGCATTGTTTTACACATTACGTGCATGCATTGTATTTTAGTTCTTGTTTTGTTATTTCTTTCTTTTGTTGTTAAGAGGGAAGATGTGTTGTATCTTAGCAATAGTATCTTAGATACCCCAGTGTCTGACTGTCATCTCCACTGGATTCTGGAGTGTGGAATCCAGGGGACAGAGAGCAGGCAGTTGCTGAGGGAGAAGGACCTCTATGCCTCGGGGGTTGTTATGCTACAAATAAACTTCTTCTTGCCACATAAATGGTCTCTTGTGGACTTTAAAAATTACAACATTAGCATCAGCATACTATACAACACCATCTTTTCCCTAATCACGATGTGCAGTAGGGACTCATGCTCTTCAAGAATAACAGCTCTACACAGTTATGGTGTTCACAATCACTTGAGTCTTCTACACTTCGGATGTTTTCAGTGAACCTTCTGCGTGTCTAGAGCACCCTCACCTTCGATCCATGTCATTTTGTGGAGCGTGTACCCTTCCCATATATCCATTAAGAGAGGATAACTTGCTCGGGGTATTGCTATATTCATCACATCATGGTTCATGTCAACTCTTATCTGATAGGGCTCTTGCATCCACCATTTTATGAGGTCCCTTGGGCATGGAATTCTGTCCAGTCAGGTCTGTTCCATCCAAGGAATATGAATGTCCTATGGGATATGAAACTGTTCAGTTGCTTCTCCATCCTACCCCTCTGTCAGACTTGATTGGGACAGGGCTTAAAGGGGCCAAGGCCAGGTGGTTCTAGAGCCTCACACAAGAGCTTCTATCTTGCTTGGTTGCTGTCCCGCCCCATCCACTACGGAAATGAAACGTTGACCCTAGCTTTTGTTTGCATCTGAGTAATGGGGGTTTCTAATCAGTTGTGCATAAATGTTATACAAGTCAATGACTTTTGTTGCCCCAGGTGGAGTGACCTTTTTCTACAGCCCTCCATTGACATTGACGTTACAATTGCTATTGCATCTTAGAACTCTCCTGCTGGTGGTGCCTAAGCATCCAAGTCAAACAACTCAAGAATCCTCTGCTGATGTGATGCATTTATACGGTCTAATGTGGCCTTAATTCAGTGCTCAATTTGAGCATGTGTTGGCCAGGACTCAGTACTTGAACTCTTTTAGAGTACTAGAACTTAATTGGGGTGCTTGTATTTATGACTGCACTGACTCTGGAGTGGCAGAGAGTTATGCATTTTGCATGTAGGAGTCAGTGCTGCTGCTGTGACATTCCTAGTTGTGAGAGATATGAAGACATTTTTATTTCAACAATACCACTCCTGTCGTGGCAACAGGGCACTGAGGCCAGTGGTACACAAAGGCTCTTTACTGGCACACCTACCCCTCCTTCTGAGCACGGAAAGCCAAGGCTGATGTGAGCCACTGTGTTCCAGACCAGTGTGTGCATCCTGCTGAAACATCCAGTGATGTAGGACTTCTGGTTTGCGTGGCAAGATTTAGATTTCGAATCCGATTAGGAATAGGGCTGTCCAAAGCTGCAAAGCCTGTTGAGTTTCTTCCAAATGATTCACCAGATTTTCTAAAGGGGAAGTTGGTGACTATCCATTTTTTTTTGTGCAAATGCACAAAATGGGGTACTAGTACTCAGCAGGAACTTTCCCGCTGGTCTGTATGCCTTGAGATGCATCCACCTACCTTGTCTTGACCACAACGCTCCTCTTCTCCATATCCTAGTCATGGAATTCCCCCTTTGGGAGCCTTCTTGAATCAATGAAGTCGAGACGTCTCCTGGAAGCTCGTTGGAAGTCCCTGGGATTTGGGAACAGAGAGGGAGGGAGGTGCAGCCAAAGCAAATCCTATAACCTCAGGTTCTTTCCATGTTCAACCAGACTGTAGGGACATGGCAACATTCTGTTATGCCACATAAGGCAATCTTTGGAAATGCCATACCTCTACGCCAAGTGTGAAATTCCGTGAAAAGCCAAATTAATTTTTTCATTGAATTCTGATCCTTCTAATTCGTTTTTCATTACAAATTCTGGGCTACTAAAATTCCATAATATAAAGTCAAAACAGCCATGGACAAAGCTACACACAAAATGTGGAATGCTACTCATTTCAAACAAATGTTCCTTTCTATAGCTTCATCAGGGGTAGTAAGCGCTATAAAAATGCAATTTCAATGTCAATACTACCGGACAAATATAGCTGGCGACAAACGGAGTGCTGTGCATAGAAATCAGGATAGCCTACTTCTGCTGCCCCCCATCTACTACTTGAAGGTACTTCTTTTACCACTACCGAGGATGCCACTACATTACATATGGCAAGTTCCATAGAATTTAATTTAATTTTTATGCAATTTTATTCAATCCAGGTGTTTCCTCATTTAATTTATATTTAGGGTTACAATTGGCATAAAGTTTAGATTGCAGTTGATTCTTATTTAATTTGATTTAATTCAAATTAAATTAATAGAAGTATATAGTTAGGTTAAGGTTAGTAATAATTATATGTAATTTATCTTGATTTAAAGTAGGGTTACCAGAATAGGGGTAAGTTAAGGTTAATCAAATTTAATTAAATATTATTCACTTAAGGCAACTTCAATGAAGGGTGAAGTTTAGTATTATAGTAGGTCTGGATGTAGGGTCAAAGTAGTGGGTTCGATGTACTGTTAAATTAAGTTAAAGGTTATGTTGTTGATTTTGTCTTAGCCAAGTTACTGAGTCTGATGTAGTTGTACATCGGTGTCGTTGACCCTGCGGTCGCACAATGCGACTCAATATCGGAGAAAGGGACAGAATAATACACGCAGCGCTGGTTGTTGCAGCGTGCAGCGCTGGCGGTGGTCGGCTATGAGAGCCAAAAGAAAGCATGGATGAGGAAGCTTGGAGAGCAAGCAAATTCACTCTGGTGTAGGCAACGCATTATTAACCAACGGGGCCAGCGCTAGGCTTGGGCAGTGAGGGCAGCTGCCCAGGGCACCGCGACCGTCTAACTGCGACGGGGCCCCCCACGTGCCCGTCATTCTTTTCAAAATGTGCCATTGTACAAGTTCCAGGTGGGCAGCCCCCACCCTTGGGGTTTGCAGCTATGGTAAAGCGTGTAAGGCACAGGGTGGGGACCCACTCACCTGGGCCATGCTGGCATGGGCTGAAAGGGTAATATGACGCCCTCGTCCCTTTCAGCTGCGGCAGACTGGGCAGGGCTGGGTTTCTGACTGTCCTTTGCTGGCACCTCCTTCTCTTTTCCTAATCGCTGCATCTGCATGATAACAGCGGTTAGGCAGATGCTTGAACTGGCCTGAGGTGTGAAGTGAGCCGTGCCCCTGCATGAATTTAAAGCATAGAGCATCCTGCAGGGCTCACAACACAAAAAAAAGTGACCTCACATCACAATGGGTGCTGCTCACTTCCAATGAAGGGAAAGGGAGAACAGCAGAAAATGGAGAAAGAGGTTATTATTTTTCTTTTTTTAACAATTCTGTTTTATTGTTTTTTTTTTCCAAACAAGCATGTGCATTAAAAAGTAACATTAATAGTTAAACATAAGTAGTAACTCCTGTTAAGTAGAAGCGCTTGGTGTTTTTTCCTTTCATGTACTTTACATGAAACGAAGGAAGGATGAACAATTGGGTCTTTAAAAGATTAGTGGAGATGATAACATTGAGTTGGGAGAGGATAGGAGGGGTGGCCCCACATCCATCCTTACCACCCCGAGGGGCGTGTAACAAACCATCCAATATACACCCAAGTTATATAACCCCTCAACTCACACACCATTCCTTGTTTTATACACCTGAAAAGGTTGCACTACTCTCCGGCATCATGTTTGTTCACATCTGAAATCCCTAATTCCCGTGTTCCTGTGTACATCTAAGGAGGTCTGGTGTACTCTTTTTCTTTTAATAGAAATATCGAGGGAGAGGCGCATCTCAAAGGGGTAAGACAAACAAAAGAAGGTAAGAGGTGGGGGAGATGATAGAGTAAAGAAGAGAGGAGAGAGCTGAACATAATGGGCAAAACAGCGATATCGAACAAGACGGTCCAGTTTTTGGTCCAGCTCCTGCGTGCCAATATATTAGCCACCCCACCTGTATATGTTCTCTGCCATCTCATCCTCTTAATTTCTGCAATCAGTGCTTTCTGTTGTTTACTGGAGCATTTGCAGGTCACTCACCCGAACCAGCATGTAAACCTTTGTGTTAATGCCCATGCCTGTTAAAACCAAATGCCTTAATCTTGAACTTCACTGGTGCAACTGGAGTACCGGGGAGTCACCTGAAGACCCACTGTATATCTATGAGGCAATCTGTCTTACAATTTCATTCATGCACTAATCGGGAAACATCAGTTTTGGAGAGATATAGGCCTAGCTTTTCAACCCAGTTTGACGTGTTGTATTCCCACATAATAGAGCTTTAAAATATTTCCACTTATTTTATTAGGGTTATTATTTGTATTTGTAGCCATCTCAGTGATATCCACATTAGAGAAGTAGCTTCTTGCAAAGCTGCTTTAACAGTGCTAGAAAATGAATGGTCAGTTGACACTTCCTATGACGTCACTTCCTGTGACATTACATCTTATGCAAATTAGAGGGGCCTCGCATGTTCCTATCCTGCCCAGGGCCCCACAAATCCTAGGACCGGCACTGTTAACCAGTACAGCTACTGGGTGTTGTTGGTGCAAAATGCTCCCTACACCGCTGTTCAACATTAATGACTGCATGACGCAAAAATATCCAACTCCCTATCCATCATCAAGAGAACACGCATGCGCTGAACACACCATGCACCATAATTACCACTATTTGAGATTCATGGCTTAACAGGGCAAAAGCAGGTTGCTGGAGTTCAGTTGGTTGTATTTAATGGATGCTTTAACTGTGAAAGTTTATTTCACTGTACTTCCTGATTCTCGGTATTGAAGAATGAACAATTAAATAAAATATAGCATGCAGCACCTACAGAAGGTGGGCAGGATCACTGAGCCTGTAACAAACATTTCACTCTAGATGAAGTCGTACTGATGAGTCTGGACTCCCGTTGTTTGGATGGAGTATAAATAAATACGAGCCCAGTATCTCCTGCATTCTTCTGGGAATAAATAGGCTGCCAGTGCTTTCAGCCTTCTTTCAAACTATAAATCCTTTTCTTCTCCAAGATAAAAGCGCCTCGAGTTAATTTTAGACTTCACGCGCCAATTTTAGTTGTAGACTTGGAGCAGAGAAATGTAAAATGTTTACACACAACTGCACTGGGCACGGAGCCTGCGTGTCCTCGGTTTACCATATATGATGTGGTTTCTTCCAGTGCTTTATGCTGAGGGCGCTGCTGCTGGCTCCCTGCAGGGTACTGTCGTGTGTAGGACAGAAACACGAATCACGATGGCGAAAACGTTTACACCTCGGCCAATGCAGTCAAAAACAACCTCTCGGGTCACATCAAAAATGCAATTTGTGCTCAGTGTTTGCGAAGGGACCTACGTTTTTTTGTGGCTGCAACAGATATAGTGGACCAGTAGAGTCTAAATATGGCATCCAGTAGGATTCGCAGAATCTCCGTTTATTCATATAAATTAGGCACACTTATTTATGTTAATGAGTCAGGTATTTCGTTTGAGAATCCCTTGGAATGCTTGCAAATGCCGAGAGGGAGGCCTGTGAGGGACAGCATACCTCGGTTCCTGAAGTTACCTTTGAAAAATGCCGCCATGAACCCGCCATAAACAAGCCTTGGCAAGCCTACACTTCTTATTGATTTATTTGCAAACGTATGTAATAGACAGTTAAAGTGTAACAGTAATAGAGAACCGTTTATAAGAAAAATGTAAAAATGTGTAAAGGTAGGATTCGTATGGTTTCAAAAAAAGTAAATAGAAAAAGACCCATCCACATCTCCGAACCGCCCATTCTGCAGAACATACAAACATCAAATATCCCAAAACACACAAACACGCACCCTAACATACCACAGTACCCTTTTCAGGGATTTTACCAAGAAGTCAGACCTGCTAAGGGAATCAGGGAGCCTCTGGCGTTCCTCTGGAGATTATTCACCATATATCAGTTTCCACAGGAATACCACGAGCTGAACGCCAACTCACACGTTGGAAATAAGAGGTTTCATGCTTTTCCTTGAGTCAACCAAATTGCCCATTTTTTTCCGAGGACCCCACTCATCAACAACTATTTATTTTCAGAAACTGAAAGAAGAAATATTTAGGACAATTTAGCAACTGTAGTCATTGAATCTGGGTCCATGGAAAGCAGCTGAAATGTTGGCCTGTCTGGATCACATGGACACTTTATCAAGCACTGCTGCTGTTACTTCATTCAGGAGGTGCCTGTGTGGTCCAGCGTGCCCTTCGGTCGCTAAGGTTGCTTCTTCTTTTTTAATAACAATCATCAAGTGCTGCTGTATGAACTTTAATCCCATGGATGAGGATGCTCATCTGTCACAGCAGCGTGCAGAAACTTCTTATCTAACTTGCTACTGCCTGCCCACATCTCTACCCTCCCAAGCGGAGTACTGCTACTAACAATCATCAAGTGCTGCTATATGAACTTTAATCCCATGGATGATGATGCTCATCTGTCACAGCAGCGTGCAGAAACTTCTTATCTAACTTGCTACTGCCTGTCCACATCTCTACCCTCCCAAGCGGAGTACTGCTACTAACAATCATCATGGCTGCTGTATGAACTTTAATCCCATGGATGAGGATGCTCATCTGTCACAGCAGCGTGCAGAAACTTCTTATCTAACTTGCTACTGCCTGCCCTCATCTCTACCCTCCCAAGCGGAGTACTGCTACCAACAATCATCAAGTGCTGCTATATGAACTTTAATCCCATGGATGATGATGCTCATCTGTCACAGCAGCGTGCAGAAACTTCTTATCTAACTTGCTACTGCCTGTCCACATCTCTACCCTCCCAAGCGGAGTACTGCTACTAACAATCATCAAGGCTGCTATATGAACTTTAATCCCATGGATGATGATGCTCATCTGTCACAACAGCGTGCAGACACTTTTATCTATCATGCTACTGCCTGCCCTCATCTCTAATCGAGTACTGTTTCTGTTAGTCGATTACCTCAGGTTGCTGTTTCATCTCTCCTTTTTTAATTTGAAACATTTATGCAAGATTTTTTCCTTCTGCCCCCACTGATCGAGCATCAGTGGTCCTGACTCCTGATCATGGTGGGTTCAAACTGGTCAGCAGAACTCCCTGTACCTTTATCATGCAAAATGTCTGCCTTACAAACTTCATTTGTTTCAGATTGCAATCTTCAACTGTTGTTGGAGGCACCTATGTTTGACACTGTCATTCCTCTTCTGAGGACACTCCATGTGCTGCACCTTTTGGTCAGAGTTTTTTCAAGTCATGCATTGCTCATCGAGTTACATATGGGAAAGAACCAAATATTTCTTCATGGTTCACACCCTTGTTATATACCCACATAGGTACTCCGCTTTTCTGACAAGGAATGCAATATTTTTCCCTTTGCAAGAGACAGATTATGTTGGGCGGTATCTTTGGTGCTGCCACTCTAAGAGCAGAATACTGCCACACCACGGTGATTGCCGGCTAATGCAACACGTGCCTTTAATAAGTAATAACTCAAAACCTTCCAAGGAAAGATTTATGGAAAGGTTTTTGGGGCCACCACCCATTCCGTTGAAAAACACTAAGGCCCCCGTCACAACTGCTGATGCTATCTTTGATAATCTGCTAAAATAGTAAGATGAGGTGTTTTCGCAAGATCGGGGGCAGTGTCATACTCAAGAATAGATGAGGGATGTTCCCCTAAGTACATTAGATTATCAGCAAAGCAAAAGCGCAATCAATTAAGAAGCCTTCCCGAGACAAGGTATAAATTAGAAGCCACAAAAGTTTATTAGAACATTGGAATGTTGGGAGCTCCATTGAAGACAATGGAGTAGCTCTGGGCTTATAATGGCTGGTATAAGCCCAGCACTCCAACATTCCAATGTTTGTCTTTTTGTTTCTCCATTTTTAATTTAGAACATTCTACCCTTAGTGGGTGGAATGTTCTAATAGCCTTATAGCCCTTCTGCCTCAGGCTATACCAGTTGTTAAAGGCCCTCTCCCTCGTTATAGGCCCTCGCCTGCGGCTCGGGCCTATAACTTGGGATCAGGGCCTTTAACAACTGGTATAGACCTCAGCAGCGGGCTACAAGGCTATATTATAGCCTTATAGCCCGCCGTAGCGGGCTATACCGGCTAATAAAGGCCCGCTCCCGCGTTAAAGGCCCGAGCCGAAGGCGAGGGACTTTAACAAGGGTGAGGGACTTTAATAGCCGGTATAGCCCTGCTACGAAGGGCTATAAGGCTATTAGAACATTCTGCCACTAGAGGGCAGAATGTTCTAACAAATAAAACAAAGGCTTTTCGAAGCTCGAGGGGATTTAAATCCCCTCGAGCTCCGAGAGGCCTTTGTAAAACATTGGAATGTTGCTCTGCGGGCCTTTACCGGCCCATAGAAGCAGGGAGCACTCCATTGTCTTCAATGGAGCTCCCAACATTCCAATGTTCTAATAAAGGATTAAGGGCCTGATTTAGATGATGGCGGTGTTAGTACTAGCGCCATGGTGGAGTACTTTAATCCCACCATGTCAAGGGCACTCTGCCAGCCACATTTAGAGATGTCAACCGGCACAGTGGCCGTCTCTTGCATTTACAAGAACCACCGTGACAGTGGTTCTTATAAATGCAAAGAAAGTGTGCCTTGCTGCTACGTCAACATGAAGCCGCCACACAGCACACTTTCAATGTTATTTTTTATTTGCAAAATAAATACCAAAGCGGGATTCTGTTTTTGAAAATAAAAAAGGCAATGACCCAACTCGCCATGGGACTGTTCTCCCATGGTATGGAGGTCATTAAAAAGTTCTTGCTTTTACATACCACCACGTTTAAGATGGCGGTTTGTAAAAGTAACAAGCACTGGCAAAGGCAATAGGTCTTGCCTTTCGGATCTATTGGCTTTGCCAATCGGCATAAAGCGAGTAGCTTGTTGCCAATGCTGCATGACACATGACAGCCACTTCAATGAAACATCAAATCAAGGCTCCGTCAGTGCACCCCGCCGAAATGTGGAAATATCTGCCGCTCCAAACATGTAATTTCAGCTCATGGCTCCATCAGAGCCCCTCAGCCAGTCAAAAAATGTAATGCAAAGACGCAGCTCCGTCAGTGTACCTCAGTGCAGCATTTGGAAATCTGTCACTCTAAACGTGTAATAGCAAAGGACAGCTCCATCAGTGCAACTCAGTCTAGTATTTGGAACTCTGTCACTCTAAACATGTAATAGCAAAGGACAGCTCCCTCAGTGCACCTCAACTTAGCACGCACATGTGAAAACCCCTGCCACACCAATGTAATATTAGTTTACTGTTCGTCAATGTACCCTCATCCTGGAATGCGGGAATCTCTGACATTTAAACATGCAGTGTCAACTCACCTCTGTCAGTGCACCTCAACCAGCGCGGTAGAAATCTCTGGTAGTGTAACAAGCATTAGTAAAGTAAAAAACATCCTTGCTTATGCTAACAATGCATACACAACTGACGTGGTCACACCCGCCACATCCTCACACCTATTTTGTTTATTAATTTAAAACAAAAAAAACAACATAGCACAAAAGTGATTTTTTTCACAAATTTTAAAGAGCAAAGTGTGTGTGAGCATAGGTTGTGGCAAAGGAGGGTAAAGGATGTGGTATTTAGGCCAGCACTGCTGACTTTGAATTGCAGAACATGGTTCGAGTCTCTGCATTGACTAAACATCCTGTGATTCTGGGCAAATCACTCAATTTCCCCATGCCTTAAGGAACACAGATTGTGAGCTTGCGGAATGACTCCGCTCTAAAAATGAAAGACATGCACAACTAGAAAAGACACAAAGTTGATCAACGTCAAAAAACAAATATTTTTCAGATTGTCTGCTTATAAAATCAGCTCATTGTGAACAGCCTCCTGCTCAGCATTGCTGGGGGCTCAATAGCGTTGCACTACAATGTAAGTATCCAAGCTCATGGTAGTGCAGCCCATCTCGTTCCTTCTTAGTAATGCTGTGCGTCACAAGCAATGGGCTCCAATGGTCCTGCAAAGCACTACAGACATCACAGTGGCAGTGCTGGATATGCTGCATGTACTGAAGCTGGTGCAAACACCGTGGCCTGGGCGCAGCACTGTGTTAGAACGCTGCAAACCTTGCAGTTGGTAAGACTGTGAACTGCAGGCTGTCAGAACCGCAGGTTATGCAGTAGCGATCTGAACATGAGTAGCGTTGGCGGAAAGGTCTAAGTATTGATTGGAATTGGGGGAAGAGAAGGCCAGATGAAGGGAATGAGGGGAGCAGCAGAAATACTGGAAGGCAGGGTCCTAGATTGAAATGAATCCGTCCGGTCAAAAAGGGCAGTGGCATTGCGGGCAGAGGATGTGGCGTTGCGGCCAGCGCGGCTGACTTTACAACAGGGGAGCCAGGTTCAAGTCTCAGCATCGGCATACTGTGATTCTTGGCGGTTCACTGACAAAATATCGAAGTAAAAATATACAAGTAAAAAATATCGATGTAAAAATATAGAATGCAAAAATTTCGACTCCCTATACTTAAACAGGTAAGTACAAAAATATCGAAAAAAATATCAATGTAAAAATATAGGGGCATATTAGCAAGACCCACGTTAAAATTATTGCCGTTTTAGCGGCAGGAAACTGCCGCTAAAACGGCGATAATGGGCTTGCTAATATGCGTTATGGAATTCCAATAGAAGCCCAGGTTAGATGTCCTGCACATCTAACCTGGGCTTCTATTGAATTCTATAACGCATATTAGCAAGCCCATTATCGCCGTTTTAGCGGCAGTTTCCTGCCGCTAAACGGCGATAATTTTAACGTGGGTCTTGCTAATATGCCCCCATAGTTGTACAAAATATCGAATTTTATATGTATTGTTAGACCTGGCATCCTTGGCGTGGGTCTCCCTTCCATTTTTTCATAATGCCTCCACTGTTGCCGATATGTTTTTGCTGGACTAGATGCTCATGGGCACTTTGCCGCTGCTAATCAGTGCCAAAGTGCAAGTGCTCCCTATCGTTAATTGATACATGTATTAGTGACTCCATGATTGGATGATTGGTTTACTTGTCAGTCCCTAGTACAGTGCACTCAGTGTGCCCAGGGCTTGTAAATCCAATGCCGCTGGTGGGCTTGCAGCACTGGTTGTGCCACCCACAGAAGCGGCTGGTAAAATGTGTCTCAGGCCTGCCATCGCAGAGCCTGTGTGCAGCCTAGGGCTGCCATGTCGACTTGGTGAGTACACCCACTTACCAGTCCCTAAACCTTCCCTTTACTGCATGTTGGTCACCCCTAAAGTAGGCCCTAGGGCAGGGTGCATTGTAAGTATAAGGTAGGACATGCCCTGGTGTGTGTGGCATGTCCTAATAGTGAATTACAGCCATTTTCGTTTTTCACTATTGCAAGGCTACCTGCTCCCCATAGGCCAGAATGGGCAGACTGACTATTACACCTTATAGTCAGAACTGACCCAGGGAACATGGTAGAAAAACGAATTTAGTATGCCTGAACTCAGGATGATAAAATACATCTTTTAGTGAAGTTGGTTTTAACATTCTGTGTTCGAAAATACCACTTTTAGAAAGTGGGTATTTTCTTGCCTAACTATCCAAGCCTGCCTCTGCTAGGTTGTGTATTCCTTGTCTGGAGATTGAGTGACAGGGGCTGGGGGTGGCTACCGGAGACAGGGTGAGTCAGCGCAGGGCTGAATAGAAAGATCTGCAGCCAGAGTGGAGGGAGGAGTTGCACCTGGGTCTGAATAGGGCTGTGCCTGCCTTCCACAATGCTGGCTCCACCTCCTGCCGGGCGGCTGAGCACTCTGCCCCACATTCTGAAAGGAAAGAAGGGGTCAGAAAAACAAAGTGCTCCAGGACTGACCAGAACTGGTTTTGGACTAGGCAGAGGCCTCTCTGCCTCCAGAGAACAAAGAGAATCAGGGTATAAGAGGGGCACCCAGACCCCAGGAAAATTAGATCACTTTTGGGAACAAGAAGAAACCTTTACTGAGGAGCGGAACCAAGAAGAAACTGAGGAGAAACTATCCCTAAGCCTGAAGTGCTGCTTGGGGGATTGGCCTGCAGTGGTTTGCCTGACTGCCAAAGAGAGGAGAAAGGAACTTTTGCTTTGCTGTGACTTTCATCAACTTGTGAAGGATCTCCAAGGGCTTGGAAGAGAGCTTGCCCCCTGACCGAAGTCCCAGGACCATTGGACTTCACCCCTTTGTGAATTGCTGCTGGAAACTCTGTTTCAGTGGCTACAGAGGTAGGGAGCTGTGACCGACTCTCACGACCGACTCGGTGTCCTGCAAGCACCGCATCGAAGCACCGTCTCGCCCTGCAACGCACGGCCCTGGTCTCACCGACTCCG
This sequence comes from Calotriton arnoldi, assembly GCA_963921515.1. Taxonomy (NCBI): domain Eukaryota; kingdom Metazoa; phylum Chordata; class Amphibia; order Caudata; family Salamandridae; genus Calotriton; species Calotriton arnoldi. The sequence continues at coordinate 241,118 of CAWUFW010009884.1, forward strand.
TCAACGAGCCGCTGCCTGCACCGCATCGAGGGACAACGCGTCCTGCAACGCTTCGCTACGCCGAATCGAACTGGTCCGACCGACACGGTCACTGCTGCTGAGTTCGAGTCCTGTGACCGCACCGGAGTTGGGCACCGCTCGCACGCTTTGCGACGCACCGCCCGACTCGCACCGCTGTCCGGACTGATCGACGCCAGCTCCTGAATCCGGCTCCGTCGCCGCACCGCAACCTGCCAGCACCGCATCGAAGCACCGTCTCGCCCTGCAACGCACGGCCCTGGTCTCACCGACTCCGTCTCGACGACGTCAACGAGCCGCTGCCTGCACCGCATCGAGGGACAACGCGTCCTGCAACGCTTCCATTTTTGCATCGCGACCGCGACGAACAGCCATCCGGCTCGCACGCCCGTGCCTGCCGCTTCAAGTAAAGGTACTGTGACCGAGTCTGTCTACGCTGTGTTGGCCCGTCTCGACGCGGTCAGCTGGATTTGTTAGACTCTGTTTGTTCTCGACATCGCCGTAGCCGGAGGAGGCTACCGACTCGCACAGAACCTTGAATTAAGCCTTTTTGATCAGAACTAAGTATTCTTAACAGTATTGTGGATTATTTTTGTCGTTTATGGTCTTGTGATAAATCTATATAAAGTATACCTATTTTTATAAATATATAACCTGTGTGGTGTCCATTTGTAGTGTTGTCACTTGATTACTGTATGTGTTCACAAATGCTTTACACACTGCCTCTGAACTAAGCCTGTCTGCTCGTGCCAAGCTACCAAGAGGGTGAGCAGGGGTTATTTCGGGAGTGTACCTACTTTCCCTGACTAGACGCAAGGGTCCCTATTTGGACAAAGGTACATACCTCTGCCAACTAGAGACCCCCAAATCTAACATGTATATATATATCCACAGAAAAAAACTCCTTCTGGAAATCACAGCCCGTAGAGGGGTGGCGCGTTAGCCGGCGGAGAAATACCGGCATTTAATATAAGCAGAACTTGGGATTAAACGCGCTCTCAGGTCACACAAAAACCAACCAATGCTCCAATTCAAGAAAAGGGGATTTATTCTATCATAAATCCTCCGTGAGGCGTTTCGACCTCAGAAGGTCTTGATCACACAACGGAGTGACAAAACTATGTGTCTTACATACATTTCCTGGTAAGAAATTAACATAGGTCTAGACAATCGTGTATGCAGTATCTCGCCTCAAATACAACCGCCATCTTGGAACGGTGAAATTGTATATACAAAATGCATACCTTTATTGTAATTGGCAAAAAACACAATTGTCATGACCCAGAGGATGAATGAAATATCATCCATCTATGTTCAAGCAATATATGTGGGCAATAGACGTCCCAAAGTTGAGTTGTGTCATGTCATAATGATGGACTGTGCCGTGTTTACGCTAACTTAGGTGTGGTCAAGGTGGAGACCGGTATGGGTCTCCGTGTCTCTCGTATTATTACAGAATGTCGCAGACCTGTAGCGGGAATATCGCCTAGGTGCCCAGCAATCTGGAACCCCCGGGCGATAATCTGCTGGTGCATGTTGGTACGTGTAGTTCAGTCACAATTCTTATTGTTAAACAACCAATAGTTGTGGTAGCTTTCTATAAATGGACCGATCGTGTATAGTTCTCCCCCTTTGGTAAATGATAGAGTGCCCACGTATAGTTCCTACACCAAGTGGTGGGGCTGCCCAAGGAGAGTAAACAGGTGCTGCTATGTGACCACAGTGGTATGAGAGCGTCTGATCCCAGGTATAATGTGTAGTTAGTGTGGAAATCACCTAGTGGCGCTATATCACAAACATACAGACCCCCAGGACCAAATGTAAGGCACTAAGAATCAAGTCAAATACCCTTGTAAGTCATCCTCAAAAAGCACACAATAAATAACAAAATAAGTACGAAATAACAAGCAAAGATGTCTTATCTGTGAGCTGAGTAGCAGCGCAAGGTTGTCATGAAGAAAAGGGTAGGGACCCCATTGTCACAGGCACGAGACATGGATCCCTTCCTTTCCTCCTGAAAGAGATGCAGAAAGAGAAAGAGGTGTCAGGATGGGCTCAGAGAACATCCTCGCATATAGTAATATAGACATATGCTGGGATGCAAGCATATGAATTAAAGAATTAAAAGTATAAAAGTGTACATATACTGGGCGCAGAGCACGAAACACTAGTCATAAAAAACACAATCCACACTACAATGTACATTTTGAAAGAGACCAAAAAAGGGTTAGCAAGGAAAAGCAGCTTCTGCATGCATCTGTACACATGGACCCAGTCTCATATGTGTGTGAAGGGTGTACAAACGGTAGCTCCTGACTTCCTAAGTCCTATAGGGCCTAGGATTCTTGCAGATGTACTGTCATTTTCTCGTCTAGGTTGTGTCCAGTAGGAGGGCGGGTACCCATCCCTATGATATACCTGGATTCTCGTTGTCTGAGTCTCAATGTCCGGTTCCCACCTCTTCTATTGCCTCCCACCTGTTCTATGGCATAGTAGACTAGTTTGGAGCTATCTGAGTAGTGGTGTGTCTCAAAATGCCTGGCAATGGGGTATTGTTGGTCTCTGTTCTTAATTGCTCTCATATGCTCAAGGATTCTTTTTCTAAACGTATGAGTCGTACTGCCAACATATCTAAGTCCACACGGGCACTCTAGTACATACACAACGAAGGTGGTACTACATGTGAGGAACTGTTTAATGGGTACCGTGTTGTTCGTGCTGGTGTAGAAGAATTCCTTCTTCATGCGGCTATTGCCACAGGACTCACAGTGGCCGCATGGAAAGAAACCCTGCAAGTTTATTCCCCTGATCAGTTCCGTGTCCGTGAGATCACTATGTACTAGTAAATCTCGTAGGTTGCGTCCCCTTCTGTTTGTAATACTAGGTCTTGCTGGGATGGTGTTGCCTATGATAGGATCCTCTCTAAGGATATCCCAGTTACGTGTGATGGTTTTACGAATGCTGTCAGAATTCCCATTGTAGGTGAGGATGACTCTAGTCTCACTACTGTCTGTGATTTCTTTGTTGTTGGTGTTCGTATTCTCAAGGATGGTGGCCCTCTCTGTTTTCTTCACCCTTTCTACTGCTCTTCTAAGAACCCATAGAGGGTAGCCTCTTTTTTGAAATCTGTCAATCATAGTTCCTTGTTCCTTGGTAAACGCTTCCTCGGAGCCGCAGTTACGATTTGCTCTGAGCAATTCCCCATAGGGGATGCTCCACTTGAGGTTGTCTGGGTGGCTGCTCATTGCGTGCAGTAGAGTGTTCCCCGCTGTACACTTCCTGAATAGGCTAGTCTGTACCCTGTTGGAGACTATCTCAACCTTAGTGTCTAGATATTCCACCTCATTCTTGCTGATCACACTGGTAAATTTGAGGTTTTGTGAATTGTTGTTGAGTTTGGCTACAAACTCTTAAGCCTCCTGTTCGCTGCCTTTCCAGACAATGAACAGGTTGTCAATGTACCTCAGCCATAAGATGACCTTCTCGAGGTCCCGATGTAGATTAGTGTCATTCCTTATCTCTTCCTCCCATGCACCCATGAATAGGTTGGCAAAGCTAGGAGCAAAGCATGTGCCCATCGCCATGCCAAGGGTTTGTCTATATAGTTCGTCATTAAACAAAAAGAAGTTGTTGGTCAGACAGAACCTAATCATGTCTAGCAACATATGTGTGTGTTCCAAGTATCTGATAGGTCTGCGCTTCAGGTATTTGGCACATGCCTCCACCCCCTGTTCATGGTCAATCACCGTATATAGTGAGTTTACGTCCATGGTCATGAGGAGGTATTCGTCCTGCCACTCAAGATTAAAGATTTTGCCAAGAAAATCTTTGGTGTTCTTCACATACAAGGGCAACGTGAATGAAGCCATGAGACAGCTTAGTGACTTCCCACACCTATAATCCCCACAACCCATAGTTAAAATTAAACTATAAAAAAATTAATTACACAATTAAGACTTATTTTCAATTAAAAAACTAATAGTATTTAACAACTAATTATAAAGTAAGTAAAATTAATTTACTCCCCACACTGTACCCTTATAACAATAAAACCCACGCACAAAAAATATAAACAAATACCCTAATTAAATATAAATTAATTAATTAATATTAATGATCAACTAATTTTTAATTAATTAAACAAAAATTACTTCCCACCCTTTACCCCTATAAACACAACAAACCACACCTAAAATTAATTACACAAATTCCATATTTAATTTTCAATTAATTAATTAATATTAATTAACAACTAATTATTAAATAATTCAACATAAATTACTTCCCACCCTTTACCCCACAAACCCCACAACCCACACCTAAAAAAAGTACACAATTACCATAATTAACTATCAATTAATTAGTTAATATAAATTAACAACTAATTATTAAAATTAAACATAAATCACTTCCTACCCTTTAGCCCTATAAACCCCACAACTGCACCTAAAATTAATTACACAATTTCCGTAATTAATTTTCTATCAATTATTTAATATTAATTAAGAAGTAATTATTAATTCATTTAAAATAAATTACTTCCCACACTTTACCCCATAAACCCCACAACCCACACCTAAACAAAATCACACAATTACCATATTTAATTATCAATTAATTAGTTAATATAAATTAACAGCTTATTATTAATTAATTAAACATAAATTACTTCCCACCCTTTACCCCTATACACCCCACAACCCACCCCTAAAATTAATAACACAATTTCCATAATTAATTTTCCATCAATTAATTAATATAAATTAACAACGAATTATTAATTAATCGAAAAAAATTACTTCCCACCCTTTACCCCTATAAACCCCACAACCTGCACCTAAACAAAATTACACAATTACCATAATTAATTATCAATTAATTAATTAATTAATATTAATTAACAACCAATTAATAATTATTTACAAAATTACTTCCCACAATTAACGCTTTAAAATCTGAATTCAATAAATAATCATTAATTTATTATAATTAAATTACTTCCCATCCTATTCCCCTATAAACACACAACCCGCTACGTAACTAAAAAATGCAAAATTTAATTAAAATAAAATTCATAACTACTAAAAATGTAACACATATATTAAAAAACATTAACAATACTTATACAAAAAACAGACATCACATACATTTAAAATATATACTAAAATACATTACACTAATTAAAAAAATCGATATTTTAAACATCTATATTTTTGCAAACAATATTAATGACTTCTATATTTTTAAAATGATATTTCTTACCTTAAATTCAATATTATTGACCACAATATTCTTGCTGTCGATATTTCTGAATCACGATATTTCCAACTCGATATTTGTGTAAGTCGACATTTCCAACTCGATATTCTGTCTCACCACCATTCTTGGCAAATCACATATTTGCCCCCCCAAAAATTCCGACCTTATGCAATGTAACTGATGCTCATGTAAAGTAATCCAATACCTTTGGGTTTGCGCTCTATAAAACTGCAAAACTGGGAAAAAATGATGAAGATGGGGCGAAGCAAACGCAGGAGACTGAGAAACACAGAGGGCGGAGCAGAAACCACACAGGTGAAAAATTGCAATGTGGGCCGGGGTAAAAATAAGACAAGCGAGACAGCAACCTGGAGCACAGGTTGCACAGACACCCACAGTGCTTCACAGTGACACAGAGCATGAAGAGGGAAGAGACTCTTGCACAGTGAGATGGCTGGAAAACAAATGTGCTCTCACTGAGCACTTAACAACAAAGAAACAAATAAGTCCCACAACAGTGAGCATTGATGGAAAAACACACAGAGGCAATCAAAAAGTTGCACACAAGCTATGCTCCATGGGAGGGACTAAAGTATTCTGGCGGTGCTAAAACAAATAAAACTAGCAAATAAAAAGCACGCAAATGTGAGTGACAAAACACAATGGCAGTGGTATGGCACTGAGCGGAATGCATTCTATGGTCAGCTTTCAGAATGTCCCCAAAATGTCTTTTTGCAACCAGATAGCTGGGCTGTCTGGTAGGCTTCAACCTAAAAACTTTGAAGCAATGACGGATGGGTCTGGGTCCTCTGTAAGATGCGTTTATTCAATATAAAGCACCTCCAGCAGCGGAGCAGTGACCACACCAGTGGACGACCAGTTAACAACTGCCTAAGGTCAGTACACATATTTTACATTCCATATTACATCACAGAGAAATGACAACTGGCCCAAAAAGCAGCTCATGCCCTAAAACTCTACGGGCCTGATTCACAGAACTAACTTACGTCAAAAACGTAAAGTTAGTACTTTTTGGTATTCACAGAATACACTTACTCATTTTGGTATTCACAGAATGAACTTACTCATTTCGGTATTCACAGAAGTTAGTAGTCCTAACTTTAGGACTCCTAAATGCCTTCTGTGAATACCGAAGGACTTTACTACTCCTAAACTGAGAAAAATCCTAACTTTAAGACTTTCGGTATTCACAGAAGGCATTTAGGAGTCCTAAAGTTAGGACTACTAACTTCTGTGAATACCGAAATGAGTAAGTTCATTCTGTGAATACCAAAATGAGTAAGTGTATTCTGTGAATACCAAAAAGTACTAACTTTACATTTTTGACGTAAGTTAGTTCTGTGAATCAGGCCCTACATGCTTGCCTCACAAATTACTGAATACAAACTATTACACATCTCGCTCCTTTGGAAAGGTGAAACGTAAAAACAAAAACAAAACTATATACAAATGAAAATAACAAGAAATATAGCAACTAGAAGCACCAGGAAGGTGACATTTTGAAGGCAACTTTATAAGAAGAGAAAGCAGACTATAGCAGGGTATTCCAAGTAACAGAACAATGATAGCATATTAAAAATAACATATTACCATGAAGAAACTATTATAATTAAACATAACTATTATACTAGAAAACTCAAAAGTTAGCCTAAAACAAAATCCTCAAATTTCTTAAGTGGAATAATTTCTCTCTTGGGTCTACAGACCACCTCAATTACATCTTCAACCGTTGGTTCAGAGTTATTTTTTCTTCTCAACGTTATGTTGACATAGAGATTTAGAATCATTCATCTCTTCCACCGTTGGACAAGAATCTTCACTTTCTGAAGATGTGGAAACATTTTCAAGGTTACCATTACCTGGAGATGTAGCAATAGAATCATCTGCCTCCATCCTTTCTTGACCATACGACGAAAGAGGGAACTTACACAAACCAGCAGATTTCACAAGGAAGTGTACTTTTAGTATCTGAAAAAGAGGAACATTGTGAACCTAAATCTATAACAACAGAATCACTCAGTACCTCATTCTCATCCAATAAAATTGTTTCTTGTTTCATGATTGTTCTCACCAACCCACAGCTTATCACATACCTTTGCCAATCTGTTCAAAGACCACCTTAACCCATTATTAAGTTTTGCAGATGATTTGCCAACTCTGGCCACTTTGAAAACCTTTGAAAATGTTGAATTCCCCTTCTTGACATGGAACGGAAGCTTAATTTCGACAAAATCTCCAATTTGTATGTCAACACCTTTTCTAAACATAGTTTTGTTATCTCTTTTTGATAAATCAGTTTTTCTTTTGGCAAGAAACTAATTCCTGGTAGACTCACACATCTGATTGAGATTTAAAATAGGCAACTCCCATTTTATCCATACAGGTACCAGAGACCCTTAAGCATGGAAAATGAGGAAAATCCAGTAGTGAGATTTGGTGATGTGTGGTACGCCCACATCTTTTCCTTTACTAACTCCTTAATACTCTCTTAGTTAAAACCGCTTGCACAGTCTCTACCACTACCCTATTGAACCTTTCCACAGGGCCATTCATTTTCAGAGAATACAAGGAAGTTTTCAAATGTGTAATACCCTTACCCTTAAGGAAACTTTGACATCTCTGGTGAAGCAAACTGTTTGCCATGGTCGGAGATAATGGTACTAGGCAAATCCACCCACTTAAGTTCTGCCCCTCTAGAAAAACAAACGCATAAACTTTACCGGTGGTGAAAGTCTCATAAGGTCCCAAAATATCCAATGCAAAATTATCCCATGGTCTAGAAGGGAACTCTGAACAATTTACATTAGTCTTAGCCGTAATCAATGTTTTATCCAAATTGATACAGATAGCACACTGTTTTTCAAAGTCAGCAATCTCTGCATCCGTATAAGGCCAACAGAAGACCTCCCTAAACCATTTTGAGTGAGGGTTTCACCTAAATGGCCCATATCAGCCAGCTTGATAATGATGGAGCATACTCCTTTCTTGAGAACTATACACCCACCATAGAGATGAAATCCTTGACTTCCATACCACTTGAAGAGTGGAATTTAGTATCCTTTCATGCAGCCACCCCCTATTGATAAACTCTTTGTTTTTACTGAGCTAATTGTCAATTTGACAACAACTCAACCCCAAATAAGGTCAGAATTTCCTCAACTGAAGCCACCACACACTCTTCAACCAACTCCAACTTTGAAGTATTGCTTGCATCAGGCAATCTTGACAGTCAGCAACAGCATTGACAACCCCTCTAATATGATTAACCCTGGGCGGAGTTCGCGTAGCCGCGCTACGCGAGATTACGCAAAGCGGCACAAAAACTCCGCAACGCTATGCGGAGTTACGCAAGCATGCGGAGTTGCTTGTTTCCGCATGCTCGGGTGTGCTCGTGTATGCTCGCGAGATGTTGTTGACGTTCGGCAACGCGGATTGCGTGTTCGGGGGGAAATATCGCGCAAACGTCACCACGTGGTCGCCAATAGGCGCGGCCATCTTGTTTTCCTACTCTTTGCATGGTTCTGGGGCCTGTTTTTCATCCCTCTCTAATCTTTTCAATCCTTTGTTTTTTACACTGTTTTTCTGATCTTTTTTATTTATTATCTATCCTTCTCTGTCCCTAAGTGTATATTTTGCATTTTATTTCTACTTTTACTGCGTTTTTTTAACTTTTTTTCTACTGTTTTATATTACTTGCTTTTTTACTTTCCTACTTCTTCTCCTGACTTTACTTTTTACTCCTACATTTTCTTTTCCACCCCTGCCCACCCAGAACCATGGCTAAGGCTACCTCCAGCTCCTCTAAGTCTAAGGGGAAGGCACCTGCACCCAAGAGCTGCCTTCCTTGCGGCAGAGTGCGCCCGGAAGGTGTGCAGGCCCGGTTACTTTTTACTGAGGCAGAGGTGGCCGCTCTTGTTTTTTTTGTTCAGTGCCACCTCCCCTTGACCTTGGCAGCAGGCGGCAGGCCTGGCTCCGGGTACGCTACCGAGGAGCGTCACCGTCGGTGGGCGAGGGTGCACCGGGCAGTGTTTCGCTGCTCTGGGGTCCGGCGCACCCATAACCAGCTGACCCACCGGTGGTCAGACATCTTGGACCGGGAGCAGAACCTGCTGGACCTGCTAGGTGTTGAGGTCATGGGGCTTGGTGAGTAGCTAATACTAGTAGTATTGTGTGTTCTGTAGACTGTGTGTTACTGTTATTGCGAATATAATTTTTTCCAAATAGCAAGAATGCTGCTGCTTACATTACAGGTAAATTACGTTTAAAAATCTTCTGTGATTGTTATCCTTCTAGACACAGGTGCTCGGCACTACTAATCTTACTTGTTTGTAACTTTGCGCTCGCTTGGGCTGATTATGTAAGAGAGTTTTTACTTTAGAGAACTTAAGTTAGGTAATGCTAGAGAGACTCTAGTCCTTCCTTTGTCCTCCTGTCACTAAGATAGTGGTGGATTGATAGGTAGTTTAGTTACTTAGTATTATTTAGTTGGTAGTTTTTTTGCGGTCTGAGTGACGCATCCTCTGTCACGTCACGTGCTGCTGAGTGCTGCTTACTCCAGTCCTTAGTAGAACCTTTTGTAGTTTGTTAGTGAGTGAGTAATAGGCTTAGCAGAACATCAGCAGCAACCAACCAACAATTTGGTGTATGCAAAAATGTATGCATGTGTCCTCCATTTATGCATTTTGACTCGAGGACTAAAATAAATGGATTTGCAGACTTAGTGAACAATTGGCCCGTCTGGAATAGGTGGGCTAGGTCAGGTGGTACTTAGGCTTAGGATTCTGGAATCAGAATGGAACACTGGATTAGTGTTCATAAATAATAACTAGATGGTCCGCGAATCCCGCAATACTACTAGTCGATCAGATTAGATAGGTCAATTTTATTGCAATTGTTTCCTAAAATGTTTTTTGGAGCGTTTTTTTTTATTTTTTTTATTTGTTTCAGACCAATCATCAATGTTTGTCTCTTTCTTTATTATATCTTACATGATCAACACCCATGGGGGAAGAAGACGGCGTCGGAGTCGGCGGGGGCTGGACAAGATGCCTCCCAGGGCCAGGACCGCTCCTCTACCGAGGGCTCTGCTGCTGGCCCCAGTAAGTCCTCCTGTTGTTAATATTAATAATTATATTTCCCTAACTTTTACTGCACCTTATTTTTTCCGAACTATTATTTCCGTTTCCTAATTCTATTTTTTACCAAATCTTCTTCGATCTAGACTATCTGTTTCTAAATTCTTGTTATCCCTGCCTCTAACTGCCTCTGCTCTGACTCTCTGTACTGGTACTACTACTATTAGTCTGTCTGTAGCTAAGCTTGCCCAGTTGGCCACTCTTTATTTAAAAGGTTTTAAAACTCAGATTCACCAATAGCTCTAGCCACTGACTCCAGTCCTTTGGGTTGTCCTCTTCTAGTCTTCTTAATCTTGAGAGGCTTTTCGACAATTCCCACCAACAAAATGCCCAACCAGATATTTTACTATTTTTGATAGGATAGGACATACCACTACTAGTGTCTACTGTACTCGTCTCTAGTACCCGATTTGTACTAGTGATGTATGTGGTATATGATATGTATGTATTTTAACTTTTTTTTCAATCTTGCTAGTGAAAAAGAATAAATAGGGGGAGGTGTATATGGCATCTAAAAAATGTGTAATGTTTTTTCTAGGCGTACCGACCACCAGTGCCGGGGCCAGCGGCGAAGGCAACGCCAGTAAGGAGGGAGCAGAAGATGCGGCAGCTGCAGGGGTGAGCCAGCAGCAGTGGCGGGCGGTGGTAAGTTATATTCCTTACTTATTGACATTACAATCACTGCAAGGGTGTACACTGTACTGATGAGAGAGACTAAGTTGTTGTGAACAACGGTTGAAGAAGAAGACACCCTTTACTTAGCATTAGAGCAATAGCATTAGCGGCGGGAGTAGTTGAGTAACTAATGGCCTCTTCTGTCTGACTTCAACTCAGCTGGGAAAGTTTTATGGAGAAGAGTCAGATGACCTTGATGGATGGGTTGAATGAAAAGGAAAAGAAGGATGGAAGGAGGAAGGACGGGCGAGATGTAATATATATGACTGGCAGAGAAGGATACGTGGGATGCATAGGTGGCTGATAGGAATCAGATGCATGGGTGGTTGAAGCCTGGATGGGTGGAAGGTGAAAGAAAAGATGCCTGCCTGGGTGGGTGAAACTGTATGGGGGATAGCAAGAATCCTCCGGGGTGTTTCATGGGTCAAACTCAAAGGCAAGCAAGAAAGGAAGGACGCATGGGTGGTGGTTTAAAAAAAAAATGTTTGTTGTTGGTGAAACAAACTAAGGTTTGTTGAGAGATTAAGAAGAATGATAGACATGTTTACTTTGAATGGATGGATGCCTGGATGGTATGCAATCATCATAGCATAGGTGGAGACTGACTGTCACTGGATGAAGAGTCTTTGAAGAGAATGTAAAAGAAAAATAAACTGCGCCAGAGTAGCAAAGCCAAGGAGAATAGAAGATTAGAATAAAAAAATATAAGGCTAGAAGAGCAATGCAATTATTGATAAATGGAAAAATCGCTGGGAAGAGAAATACAAGACTGTTATTTTGCAAGGTTTTTGATTCAAAGTTGTATTTTCAGAATACTCCCTTGACTCACAGTAGTTTGCAAGCACAGCATATATATTGTGTATGTATATTGTTATCAAGCGCCTCCCTCCGACTCCGAGGCCCACTCCCTACCTATGTTAATTTATTTTCGACTGTGTCAGCCTGCCATGGGTGGCCTATCGGCTGCATGGTTACACAATCAATCAAAACAAAGTACCTCATCGTACCATATATAATCAATGATCATTTGGATCGGATATCATCTGCCTTGTTGTAGTAGTCAGGGCAGGGTGAAAGTGAAATTGAGCAGTTGCCCTTGATGTAACAGAGAGTATGGCTACCCATAATAGAAAAATAAGATGATTGTGTAGTCAGCCTCCCCACCTGCAGACAGTAGTAAATAAAAATAACATGACGTGAGTCTGCGTCACGAGTATGTTTGTCTTGGGCGCAAGCTGACTGAGATGGCATGCCGGCTACAACAAGGTTACTTAATTTAGCTAAACAAGAGAGAAGAAGAAGACTGGTGTACTCGAGTCCATAGTGCTAGTATAATGCCTGAAACTCCCACAAATGTTATAGGCCGAGGAAGTGGGAGGATACCACAAATGTTATGTACTGTGCTTGCTAGTGCCACTGTGCCACCATGTGTAGAATTAATTTGTCTTACTGTTTTGCTAAGAGTATATTGGTTACAATAGTCTTTTTTCTTTCTTGATATAGCTACTCCTTCCCAACCAAAAAAACCAGACCGGAAGGAGTTGACAGCCATGGCCCGGCGCCTGAAGCTGGAGGCCATCTGAACAGAATATCGGCGGCTGGTGGCTCTGGCTGAGGAGGAGGCAGTAGCAGCTGCAGCCGCCTCCAATGCCCCGGGCCCCAGCCACGCCCCTCCAGTGGTACGGCGCCGCGGTCTGGCAGCCGCACTTCATCCAACACTGTGTAGTGTAGCTCCTATTTCCCTAATAGGCTCTGCGCATTGGAATAATATATCCTATAGGTTTGACATAGGACTAAGGTCAGTATGTCCCTATCGAGTATATTAAACTTAATTACTTGTGCCAGCTAGCTCAGAGGCCACTAGAAACTCCTTGACAACAAGAAGGGAGTAGTTTCTGGCAGCCACAAAACATGACCACTGTGTTTCCCTTTAGAATCAGAACGTGTCCCAGAGTCGTGGAAACAATAGATAACTATTTCACTCAGCTCAGTCGTGCATGCTTAGTTTTCTCCAAGTTACACAGAAAGAAATAGACGGGCGTTTCAATAAAGGATTTATTGAACAGTCTTGTTTCTGGTATAAGTAAAATGTGCTGTTACGATCACAAGACAGTATGCGAGATAAATAATGTACAGGGTGAGCAGTAGAAATAAATAATACTGCGATAGCATTATCTTTTAGTACATATGCATTTACATAAATAACACAGACTAAAAATGCGAGTACTCATACGATGCGTTGCTAAGCTAATTCTACCCCAATGTACCTAACCTGACCTAGGTGTAGGAAGAGGGAAGAAGTAGGTGAAGTATTCCTTACTATGGTATACTAAGAGTATGTTAAGTCTAGTATGCCTAGTATGCCAAGAGTCCCTCTAGGTTCTAGTCAGCTCCATACCTGAAGAATGAGAGAGGTAGGAATGTCTTTACCAGACTCGAACTCCAACACCCCGCAAGGGAAGTCAGATCACTGGAAGCTGGAAGCTGGGCTCTCTGCGTGCAGGGAATGGCAGCGTCTTCTCAGTGCGTCAGGCCGGGAAACGAGCTCCTCTGAAGTCGAGGTCTCCTCTGTTTTACAGGGGCTAGGGAAGGTATATTTATACCTGAGAGCACCTAAGAATGTTAGCATTGACGTGAGTTGGACAGCGAAAGACGTCATGAATGAACCCCCTAAGGAATAATGGTTCATGCATAATATATGAGTCCTTGAAGAAATCAATAGTCCTGGACTAGGGAAACTCCCGCAGCCTAAGGGTCTGTTCTTCATGAACTCGTTGTGACGTTAGGGTGGACGGATGTCAGAGACCATGCCTGTATTTGGAGTGCACGGTTAAATGCCTAAATAAGGGCTGGGATTTTATGCATATATAAGGGCAGGGCGAATTGTGCCTATATAAGGATATGATACTGGAAAGTCGTATATGGATACCCTAAGAGGAATACAACACCCACTCCTCTTTTGTGTGTACGATAATACTAAAATGCTAAACATTTAAAATGCTAAACATTAAAATGGAGTACCGCATATTTCTAAAATTTTTCATAAAACCATTTAAAAAAGGCATTTAAAAAACCTATTAGAATGCAAAAGGTACTGTACATTTGAAGCATTGCTTTTCATTACAGGCATATAGTTCGAAAATAAATGCAATTGGAATGAAATAAGCAGTAATATTTACATGTGACAAAAAATGATCGATAAGTTTCTCAAAAATCAAAGTCATTTCATGTCATGAAAATTAATGAACTGTTTTAGACACACAAGATGACTAAGAGTCCGTGGAAGTACCTTGAAGTCTGTATTATAAGGCTAGTTCTACTGTAAGCAGATTGATGTGCCATTTTCGTTAAAAAAAAATGGGAAAAAGTTCAATTTTGGTAGAGTTCCAAGTTGTTTAAAAATGAAGGCCAAATTTGTCACTGCAGCTCTGGAACACTATATGCCGAATCAGAGTTAGTTCACGGATCTGGGGTAAACATGAGATCATCTATTTCAATAGACAAAACATCATCCACTGTTGTTGGTGTCAGTTGGAACACCTCGTGTAGTGGATTAATTGCACAGAGATGGGAAGCATTGCTTCCAGCATAGGTTGCCTCAGCAATGTTCGCGTCCGTTGTTACCTGTGTGCCTGGAGTTCTTTCTCGTACGTCAGCAGCAGCCGGAAGCGTCTGTGAGATCTCAATGAATGCTGACATCAGGATAGGAAGCCTCTGGGGACAACACAGAGCATGGGCCGTTATCTGGTCCAGCAGAGTATCGACATCCGTTGGCGTTGCTGATGGAAATGTTAGACAGGTGTCCAACACGCATTCTTCACCGCATAGCAGGCATCGTAGAACAGGTAAGATGCAATCTTGCCAGATTGGTCTGAACGACAGGAACCAAGTTGTATTAAGGTCCCGTAGACGAGTCATGCCCAAAAGCTTTACTATTTGCTCACGGCACTTTCGTTCAAGGAGAGCTTTCTCCAGTTCGCTCGGAGTGATGTCTGCGAATAGGCTGGCCATAGCGCAATAGCAGGAAGAGAAATAGAATTCCGGCAACAAGTGCTAGAATTAATGGTATGCCACCAAACACCGAATGTGCAAAGTTCGGGATGATTCCGAGTATTGCCTGGAAAGGTGCTAACAGACCTGAGCAGATGCTCTTAAATACATGAACAATTCCGGTTGTATCAGACATGTTAAAGTTACGTGATATCATTTCCACGAAATGTATAGGGCAGTTTGTACGTATTAAAGTCTGTATCTCAGCCGAAGTCCTTGCTACTTGTAGATCATAGGTTTCTTTGGCCGAGGTCAAAGGCACTGTTTGCTGTAAAAGCATGGCTTTCATTCTGCTTAGAGTATCAAATCTTATAAAAGAGACGTTCAGCGAAGGCCATAGAGGCGACTCCCTGACTGTGTCTATTGGGGGAAACAATACTTGCATACAGCAAGTGACCCTGGAGTTGACCGTTACTAGATATGGGATGCCTGGCAGCATTCCGCAGCAGCTCTGATCATTCAACATGAGGTAACTCCCATTAGAAAGTTGTCCAAACGTTGGATTAATCACAGCAGCTGGAGTACCCTGCTGATGGCAAGACAAATTTTCCACTGAACCATTACAAGCCCCGTGCAAGGAAATGTCTTGACATATAAGTGAACCACTCAGTGCAAGTTTACAGTTTGAACCGCTCAAAAACACTTCACGATCCCCACTCCAACATCTATATGTATACGGTAAATCCCACGATGTCTTAATGTATTCCTTACCCAACCTTTCATATTTGCCTGCTTGCATTTGTCTGAGGCAATACTGAAACTGAAAAGTACTCACAAGTAATGTTATTTTGCCATGAATAAGCCATTCTGTAGCTGGTTTTTCTGCCACAGTGAATGGTAACTTCTCCAATTTTTCAATGCTCAGCACTGTATACTTTGCTCCTCTTTGTGCCAGTTCGATCTGTTTATCAGTGAGATTGTATTCTGCAAACAGAGCCGTTGTGTTGATGAAACGCCAAGGCACATAGCCCGCTCGCAAAGATTGCAGCGTCCAGCTTAATAACATAATAGAACGTAATTGAGATTGGCCTTGTTGTAACATCGCCAAATCTTGTTCTAGTATGTCGATAGCAGAGGATACAATGCCATCCAATGAATATATTCTGGAGGACAAAGTTGTTAACCCATTGTCGACCACAGAGAGTGTTTTCTCTAAATTAATACGATCAAGTTCACGTATTCGTTCTGCGGCCTCTATCTGTGATACCTTCCAAGCTTCATTATAAGCAGCATAAATGCCGGCATATATGAAACGTTTTGACGCGGTTTTCTTGGTCCAAGCAAGAATTCCCTAAGGTCTGCGTCCTTTTAAGTAAGGTTAAGTGTTGTTTCACATCCTGTAGTGTAGACTTATGCAGCCAATCGAGGCATAATTTCCCTACACTGTATGTTGTTACTACCCCCGGATGTTGTCTTTGGACGTATCTTGGGTCTGGCCTATGAATGGTAAAACCCTGAGTTTTATTCAGGAATCTTTCCTGACAGTTATTCGTGTCTGTGGGCCAGATCAACCATTTTTTCCAATCAGGATTAAATCTGTTGAGTTGTAGTATATTGTCTACTGTCACCACTGCCTTTATATTATTTTCACTGGCAGGTGTTGGTACAGAAGGTGTGTTCATCTCTTTTATCTTGGCTAATCCAAGACAAGATGTTTGTTGGATAGTTTCATTCAAAAACATTATTTGTTCTGGGATGATGCAGGCTCTAAATAAAGCTTCTATCCCCTGCACTTGCCAATCTTTAGTACCCCACACAGTTTTTGTGTCAATTGTGTGTTTCCAAAAGTCGAAACCCTGTCTAGACAGTTGGGGCCCGATTCACAGAACTAACTTACGACAAAATCCTAAACTTACTACCATTTTGGTATTCACAGAATGAACTTACTCATTTTGGTATTCACAGAATGAACTTACTCATTTTGGTATTCACAGAATGAACTTACTCATTTTGGTATTCACAGAAGGCACTTACACATTTTGTGTGAACTTACACATTTTGTGTAACTTACTCATTTTGTGTAACTTACACATTTTGTGTAACTTACACATTTTGGTATTCACAGAAGGCACTTACTCATTGATGAGTAAGTGCCTTCTGTGAATACCAAAATGAGTAAGTGCCTTCTGTGAATACCAAAATGGTAGTAAGTTCATTCTGTGAATACCAAAATGGTAGTAAGTTCATTCTGTGAATACCAAAATGAGTAAGTTCATTCTGTGAATACCAAAATGGTAGTAAGTTCATTCTGTGTATGCCAAAATGAGTAAGTTCATTCTGTGAATACCAAAATGGTAGTAAGTTCATTCTGTGAATACCAAAATGAGTAAGTTCATTCTGTGAATGCCAAAATGAGTAAGTTCATTCTGTGAATACCAAAATGAGTAAGTTCATTCTGTGAATACCAAAATGGTAGTAAGTTTAGGATTTTGTCGTAAGTTAGTTCTGTGAATCAGGCCCTAGGGCATTAAAAAATGCAGAATAAATCTGTTTTGTATTTGTTAACATAATTTTCAGTCCTGTCTTGTTTACATTTTTATAGTAAAACATTTCTGGTTCAGATGTATTGTATCCTGAAAAATATGGAAACTTATTAGCAAATGTTTTTGAACTACCTTTGGGTGGTGTAGGACAATGTTCCCATTGATTAAACATAAACACATTTCTTGGATATGCAGATTTATGCAAATAATGATGACCATAGTGGTTATAACAATACATTTGTTCATAGTCTGATGAACCCTCTAAATATTAATGTTTAGAAAATGCAGCAGATTTTTCTAGGTCAAACAATATATCGTTTACAGTCTCAAATCATCTGAATAGGTACAGGACGTAATTAGATCACTTAGTGAAATTTTAAACAAATGTGGAATGTTCAATTGTTCATTCGGGCCGAAGATATCATAATCTGTTTTGTCCCACACTATACCATCCTGTATAGGAACAGCTGTGATGTTCACTGATGATAAGTCTCTTGCTTCGCGATGGGAAGATTTATGAGGTTTCAAAAGTACGTTTACGTCTTTTCCTTCAGTGTTCACATGGATGTATCTGCCACTTATAAGCACGCTTACAGTTGTTACCAAAGCTAGCCAGAGCAGGAAAACAAAAAGTCCAGATGTAATCCAGAGTTCAATCCATGGAGAAACCAAATAAGTCATTTTCACAAAATGAAGAAAGTCTTGTACTTGCTGCTTGAATTTCAATGACACTGGCGTCGTTTCAGGTTCACTCGGATCTTCTGAGAACGTATCAAAGTTAATGAAATAGCCAGAAGCAGTTCTGTCAATTGTTGGAATTGCATCAGGATTTGTAGAAATCACTGGAACCAGTTCATCACTTACCATGTTGGTGTAGACAGGTGTATTTGGACGAACTGTTACTTGGTGTTCAAGAGGGATGAGTTCCATAGCGTTGTTGCATAGTCCTCCGTCTGTTACAGCTGAATTCTCGATAGTTATCAGTCTTTCAGTCTGAACCTCTTGGATAGTAGCGAGAGGAGTGCGTCTGCTACTAGGTCGGAGTCCACGAGGCCTACTATTTAGTATTGGCCACATACTGTGGTTTGATGAGGTCGATGGACACAAATCTTTTCTCCTTTCTTCCAGCAAGGGGCGGCAGAAGTACTGTTTTTGTTCCTTGAACTGCTAGGACAGCTACTGGTTGTCTGTAAGAAGGTCCAAATTCCTTCTTGACCGCAATTTTTTCTCTGACTAGATCCCCAACTTTTGGAATCCAGACAGGCCTTGCTGGGACAGCCGGTTGATCCCCAGTGGTGGTTGACTGTAGGAATACGTTGCTTTGTTTCGTTCTTAATTTGTTTAAGTCCTGTAAAACAGCCAAACGATCTTTGATATCAAATGGTTTATTTTCCACCACTGTGCCTACGTGTTCAAGGTCTGGTACCCACATTCTTGTCCCAAATAGGATCTCATATGGAGTGACCCCCCCTAGAGAACTTCTTGGCAGATTGTTCATTGGGCGCTGTACGCCATTAAGGTGTTTGACCCACCCATCACCCAAACCTAATACCCTAGCTGTTATAGACTGCTTTATGTCCCGGTTTTTCCTTTCCACAACCGAATTTCCCTCAGGATGGAATGGAGAGGAGTACCGCAATGCAACGCCCAGACTGGCCATGGCTTCTTTGTAAGCCCTAGAGCTAAACGCAGGACCCTGGTCAGAATGTAGCGTGCCTATTGCGTATGTGCCGATAAAGACTTGCAAATCTTTTATAACAGTTCGAGCGTCAGCCGAGCGCTGAGGCCATAACCATAGGAACCTAGATTCAGTATTTGCGGGAATGCCTTTGTCCAGTAGGACGCAGGCGCGTAGATAGTCAAATGCTGTCTAACAGTGGTGTCTGTACTGGGCTGCCGCATTCGCAGCATGGTGTCTGGTGGCTCTCTCGCTGTAATGTACAGTCTAAGCAGTTGTTGATGAATATGTGAATTTCTGTATTCATTCCAGGTCACCAGTACATCTCTTTTAACGTCAAAATTGTTTTAGAGATCCCTTGATGTGACAGACCCTCCCCCAAATGCGTTTCATAAATCAAGGCTGCTCTACGTTCCATGCTTGGAATTACCCTATCCCCCACTCCAGGGATTCGAGCAAAAGGAACGTTGTTCGCATCAATTACATAAGAGTACTTGAGTGGAAACTTTTTTGGTAACGCTGCACTGCTGCCTTTGCTTGAAGCATTGACAGCCAACATTATCTCACCGTCTATTTTTGTTTTTGAACGAGTGATCGCAGCTACGGAATCCGTTTGCACAGCCCCCTTTGCGGCTTCGTCAGCCAATGAATTCCCTGCAACGTGAACGCCATCACGTTGATGACTCAGTGTGTGGATCACGTGAGCCTTTGGTAGTTTGTTTTTCAACTGAACTACTTGTTCCCAAAGCAATTTATGCTTTATTGTGCCACCTTTCGCATCTTTGAAACCATTTTCAAGCCAGTTTTGTATATATTCATTATACGACTGAACACAGTAAAAGGAGTCACACACTATTAGTGTGGGGAATTCTCGATCTGTACTTTCAAGTGCCAGTTTGAATGCTTGTAGTTCAGCTCGCTGAGCTGTACAATCCCCTAGAGATTGTGTTTTAGTGACCATAGGTCTGAAGATGCCATCTCGCATGCAACCTTTAACGATAGCACACGCTGCACTGTTAGCTTGCTTACCCCCTATTGCGGGTTGTGCGGATCCGTCAGTGTAAATTATAAATTCGTACTGATCAAGAGGCAGAATTTCAGTAGGCAGAGGACATTCTTGTTCATATTGTAGGAATGCTTGTGTTTTTAAATCTGGATCAAAAACATATTCAACATCTGTTGCAGCAAGAGAATTAACCCATTGTATCCATCTTGGATGTAATGCTTTAGCATTTGGAATGCTCGCTTTGTGACCGCTTCTAAAGCCGGTACTGGGGTTACGACAATAATGCGTTTCCCTTGGGCTAAGGCTCTTTCTTTTGCTACAGCGGTTTGAACTGCTGTCAGAATTTTTTCAGTAGAACTGAAGCGCATTTCCGCTTGTGTGTACAAATGAGATTTGTATGCTATTGGTATTTTCTCACCCTCATTGAAAGTTAAGTAGGTGAATCCGCATTGACCCGAAATTATTCGGATCACCAAATTACGTTGACTTACACGTGTTTGTAAGTGATTTGTTGCTAACATGTTAGCCTGGAGTGAACGCAAAATTTCTGTGTGTTCCTGTGTCCAGTTTTTGATTGAAAAATCAGGTTTGATTAATGCGTAGAGAGGTTTAACCCTTTCTGCATAGTTTAGAATGTATGTTCTTCCAAAATTTAGGAAACCCAGGATGGATTGTAAGTTTTTTAGCGTTTTTGGAGGTTGGAGCAGCGCACACTTTTCTAAAAAGTTAGCTGCCAAGCTCTTGCCTTCACTTGAAAGCTCATATCCTAGAAATAGGACATTGAGATGGGCAATTCTGGACTTTTTAAAGTTGAACTTATAGCCCTTAGAGGCGAAACCCAGTATAATGGTGCTCACCCTGTTCAAGTGTTTTACCAGGTCATCGTCTGTCAGATATATGTCATCGACATAGGACAATGCCTCATTGTCATAAATTTGTAGTAACTCCGTTACCCTCGCTGAGAATAAACCTGGGCTATTTTTGAACCCTTGTGGGAGTCGACAAAAGTGACGCTGGGTCCCCATTATGGAGAATGCTGTTAAGTACCTGCTTTCAGGTGCTATGTTTTGACAAAAGAAACCATTTGAGATATCTAATGTGGTTTTATATTTTTAACGCACAATGTTATTCATTAATGCTGTGCTATGTGCATTTTGCACTGCAAAAGTTTTAGAACAAGTGTTTAGGTGTCTGTAATTCAAAACTAGACAATATGTATTGTCTGGTTTGGAGACAGGAAACAAAGGATTGTTCATTGAGGAGGTGCATGTTTCAATCACCCCTTGATATTCAAGTTGATCTAAGATCTCCCTGACCTGTTTTTTAGCTTCTTGCTTTATTGGGTACTGCCTTTGTGCAGTTGGTTCATGTTTCAGATGTATTTTATGGTGAGGTGAATCCTCATCCCATCCTACATGATTTTTATATAATGCTGGGGCCTGGGCCACTGCCCATTTCCTGGCATATGTATATTTTAAGTGAATTGGAATATGGTTGGAGAAGGCAGGCATAATAATGTCCTCGCCATGTGGGCACTCCCTGACAAATTGTGGTGGCCAGTCCTTTTCTGCTAGAAGTATGTCATAGCCTCTTGATAGTCTTTCCCAAAAAAGTGCTTTCACCTGTCTAGGTTTGTCTCCCTCCATCCGGAGTGTTATTTCAAATAACCTTTGCGGAGTACTAACCCTGGTGTCTACAGTCTCTACTTTAATGTACTCATTCAAGTCCACTATCTCCAGAAGTTCCTTCAGGTTCTGGCGAACTATTGTGACTTCTGCTGCACTGTCCAGCATTGTCTGAGCCCATTCTCCGTTCTTGAGTTGTGTTCTCAGTATTCTCGGCATGTCTGATCTTCAGACCTGCTACCTTCTTTTGGAGAATTGAGGTTTTGTTTTATTTTTTGGAGCGTGCTTGTCGTCTTTCGATTTCACGCGTTCTTCTTTATGTTCTGATCGTCCTCTTCTTTCCGAAGTCTGTGATGAGATCTGAAAGGGACGAGAGGAACGTGTATCAGTATCTTGATACCTATCAGGTTTTCTCAAATTATCCCTATTCCTGAGGTTATACCTCCTTTCAGAGGGCTCCTTTTGAGGAGACCTACCTCGGGATTGAGAACGTTTCTCGTTTGATTTTTGTTTAGTAGACTCCCACTTCTTTTTAGAAGATGTAGGAGTTTGTATTATTGAGTCCTTCTCAGGACTTTCAGATAGTTTCGGCTTCACTGGTCTTCCACCCAAACTATCTCTGCCTAATTCTGCATAAGATTGTTCTATAATTCTGGGTAGCTCTGTTTGATGTTCTGTAACATCGAATTCCCTCAATTTTTGGCGGATCGCCACTGCTGCTGCCTCCCCTTTAATATTAGATAATATTATTGTTGAGACCTGGTCGAAATTTTTCAGTAACTTCATACCTAAATTTAGAGCAGGCTCTGCCCCATATTCATTTTGAATTTGTTTTAGGACATCAGGTATTACCGCAATTGATGGAATACCATGTGTTTTAGTATAGATGGCAGCAAAGACTGAGCCCCAAGTGGTGCAGTCTTCCAGTTGTGGTGTGATCCCCATCGGTAAACTGATTGTTAGGATTCTGTGTTTCTCATGCGGGTTAGTATTTGGAAATACTGCTTCGATTTGAGTAATTTTTTGAGCTATCCAAAATGGAATTTGCTCACGTTTTGTGGGCATTTTACCCATGACTGCATATAGAGTCTGTGGTGTAATTTTTAGTGTATTCCCCTGTTGGGGAGTTTGATTTGGATATGTCAATGGTGGTCAGACTGTAAAAGTCCGCATGACATATTGGACCAATTGTCTGTAAATTTTTATTAACTCTGTGAGTTGAGTACGTAACTCCTCATCTGACATTTCTTCAATGTCAGGATGAGGTGTGTAGCCGGCTAAAATCGGCCATGTTGCTCCTGGTCTACCTAGTGGACCGAGCCTGGTAATGTTTTTGTGATGTTTTAGGGCGCCTTTAAACCAGAGCTGATGCTCTTGGTATGTTAATGGAATTTCTATATCCTCGAAAGGACTGTACTCCTCTGGTGGTTCATCTTCTTTGTAGAAGTGAAACATGTGTGTTACTGTATTGGATTCAGGAAATATTACCCATGAATAGAATACCTCTGTCTGAAAGGATTCATGTGCCTCTATCACGAAAACTGCTCTACCGCCTCTTGGTGGTAGGCCATGTTTCATAAGTTTTAGAGTGATGGCTCTTCTTAAGTTTTGATGGATGTGTATAACACCCTCCTCGGTTTCATTTAAACCGGTAAAATTAAAATTTGCTGCTTGGGCTGGATTAGCCACAGTTACACCGTCTCCGGTTTCATTGTCGGAGCCAGGCATTTTGTTGTTTGAAAAATGTAGAACAAGTTTCAAGGAAACAAAGATTAGGTGGACAATATTTTGGAACACTGTATCCTTCAACGTTGAGCAAACCAAACAGCTAATATATAGCCATGGTGGATACCTAACCCTGCCCACTCCAGACGTCTTTTGGAGTATATGGGTAGGGGTCTTGAGAGAAAAAGCACGGCTGAGTTACTCAGTATCTAACGTTGAATTACTGCCTTACCAAACCGTTGGGCGCCATGTAGTGTAGCTCCTATTTCCCTAATAGGCTCTGCGCATTAGAATAATATATCCTATAGGTTTGACATAGGACTAAGGTCAGTATGTCCCTATCGAGTATATTAAACTTAATTACTTGTGCCAGCTAGCTCAGAGGCCACTAGAAACTCCTTGACAACAAGAAGGGAGTAGTTTCTGGCCGCCGCAAAACATGACCACTGTGTTTCCCTTTAGAATCAGAACGTGTCCCAGAGTCGTGGAAACAATAGATAACTATTTCACTCAGCTCAGTCGTGCATGCTTAGTTTTCTCCAAGTTACACAGAAAGAAATAGACGGGCGTTTCAATAAAGGATTTATTGAACAGTCTTGTTTCTGGTGTAAGTAAAATGTGCTGTTACGATCACAAGACAGTATGCGAGATAAATAATGTACAGGGTGAGCAGTAGAAATAAATAATACTGCAATAGCATTATCTTTTAGTACATATGCATTTACACAAATAACACAGACTAAAAATGCGAGTACTCATACGATGCGTTGCTAAGCTAATTCTACCCCAATGTACCTAACCTGACCTAGGTGTAGGAAGAGGGAAGAAGTAGGTGAAGTATTCCTTACTATGGTATACTAAGAGTATGTTAAGTCTAGTATGCCTAGTATGCCAAGAGTCCCTCTAGGTTCTAGTCAGCTCCATACCCGAAGAATGAGAGAGGTAGGAATCTCTTTGCCAGACTCGAACTCCAACACCCCGCAAGGGAAGTCAGATCACTGGAAGCTGGAAGCTGGGCTCTCTGCGTGCAGGGAATGGCAGCGTCTTCTCAGTGCGTCAGGCCGGGAAACGGGCTCCTCTGAAGTCGAGGTCTCCTCTGGTTTACAGGGGCTAGGGAAGGTATATTTATACCTGAGAGCACTTAAGAATGTTAGCATTGACGTGAGTTGGACAGCGAAAGACGTCATGAATGAACCCCCTAAGGAATAATGGTTCATGCATAATATATGAGTCCTTGAAGAAATCAATAGTCCTGGACTAGGGAAACTCCCGCAGCCTAAGGGTCTGTTCTTCATGAACTCGTTGTGACGTTAGGGTGGACGGATGTCAGAGACCATGCCTGTATTTGGAGTGCACGGTTTAATGCCTAATTAAGGGCTGGGATTTTATGCCTATATAAGGGCAGGGCGAATTTTGCCTATATAAGGATATGATACTGGAAAGCCCGTATATGGATACCCTAAGAGGAATACAACAACTGCTACCCCCCCTGTGGATGCAATTGTCGAGCATTCAAGCGCCGCATGCTCCTCCGAATGGCCCGCCTAGAGGAGCAGATGAAGGAGGTCCTGGCGGGTAACAAGCGAGCCCGCCGATAAGAGATCCCGTTGGATTGCCCCTTTTTTATTCTTTTTTTGGTGGGTGGGCATTGGGCGTACGTTGGGGAAAAGTTGGGGTTTATATTTATGGACAATTTTTGAATTCAACAGACATTGGTTGGGGTTAGGGAGAGGGGTGGGTGAGGTGTTGTGGGATTTTTTACATTAGTTTATTTTGTTAGGGGATTAAATTATATTTATACTTAAACTTTACATACGATGTAAATGTTTTGTGGGGGGGTTACTCTTTTACGTCACACGGTTTCCTTTGCTGCTGCATGGCCACAGCCAGTTTTTGATTTAAATAATCTGCCGATTTTGTAACACACAAACAGATCGATGCGGTACCCTCACTGAGTGACTTGTTCTACTAGTACTGTCAGTCTCTCCTCCTAGTCTATGCAGTCTGCAACTGGACTCGGAAGGGTGTGGGTGTGTGAATTAATGAATTAATTTCCATTATTAATTATGCCTCCCCCAAACTTCTTCTCTTACCTGTGATTGATGTTTAAACTTAGGCACAGCGATGGCTGCATGGTGATGATGGTTTGGTTTCCCAAGATGCCATGTTGGTGGTGGTAGTAGTAGACACTCGCAGTAGCATTTGCAAAAAAAGAAAATGAGACAGTCAGTCGCCTGAGGGAGACTCTGGAAGGAGTAGTAGAATGAAGTACAGTACAATACACAAGAAGAAAACTGCCAAACAAGAAACCATAATAATGATTAGTAATGCTAAAGTAAAATAAAACATAATGGTGGCGGAGATAGCCTAGTACAACAAGTAACAGTTACAAACTGTAGTTGACTCGAGTCACTCGACAGACATATGAAGTGGACAAGCGTAACCTTTAGTGCTGTGTAAGGATGATGAATCCAATCGATGCCTGCAATTAATTATAATTTATGATGGATTATGTTCCTTTGCAAAAAAAATTGACTTGCAAATACTGAGCATGGGTGGGCAAGCAGAAGAAGATCCTCGCCCGGCCTTGTTGAAATTGAATTAGTGTTGCTTTCACCACATCCGCCCCAGCAAGTGTGTGATCAATTATTGGTGTAAATTTAATTTAGTCACACCTCAATGTAAATCACACAGCCCGGGGGAAGAGGGTTAGGGTTTGATGAATGGTTGGGAAGGGGTATTTGAGGGAAAGGTTTGACAAAGACAAACACTACATATGGACAACACAACACACACAATCTTGGCAGACGACCATCATATTCATAAATCTGTTAAGGGAGAAAAAGGAAATGCATGCATGATGATGACTTGATGGTTAATGAATAATGATAAGTAGTACCTACTAACTAGACTAGTAGACAGTACAGGCCAGCAGTATATTATTAATTATTATTATGCAATTTGCCTTGCCTGTCTGCCCTCACAGAGACCCAAATTACATACATTTTATGTTCTGTTGTACCGGGCTTCCCTTTAAAGCTAGCAAAGAAAATTAAAAAATAGCTGTAGGGATCAATTATAAGCAAAGAGCAAACATAACAACAACACACAGTCATAATGATTGAAGAGAAAAAATGAATCAAATTAATTAAAAGATGATGAATGATACTAATGTTACTGTATTATCCTGGTCAAATTGGGGAGTTGCATCTCAGCATTCCTCTTGGTCCTCCCTTTCATGGACGCTGCGTCCGTCAATCTTGGGTGCCACTGCCTGCCTGGCGGATGCAGATTGGTAGGTGAGTGTGAGTTGTTTTTCTCTGTTTAGCACAGGGTAAAGGCCGGCCTGTAAGTGTAGATGGAAAAACAAAAGGGATATTGAAAAATCAAGGCGAAAAAAAATGCATAGATTACGGAGGAGTGCAAACACTTTCAGAGGCGGCATGGCTAAATCATTTCTACTCTGTTTCCAGCATTAACCTATAACAGCAACAGGACAGAGCAGGCCCACGGCGCCCACCCAACCTCCACTTAGCTTAGATTTTGACTGAGCCAGACAGAGCACACATATACAGCAACATAGCATTTTCCAAATTAAGTAACGAACTAAATCAATGCACCGCTGTCAGTCATGTTAACCACTACACTCGACTCCACCACTACACAGACATGTAGGTCTGCTGTGGTTGTTGTTGACTTGTTTACCTTTGTTTTATGCCACTTCATGAAACGCCCTGAGTTATTCCATCAATCATCTCCAATCCTACTGACTGACTGCGAAGAGTACTGGTCATCATCATCATGGTGTAGTGTACCGAGTGAGTCCAGATTCCATATTCAAAAATGCAATGGATCGGCCTGCAGTAGAAGTACAATTTTGTTATTAAACAATCAGAAGGGAAGCATTGACTTGAGTCACTTTTAGTGTGTAGATTAAATACTAGTACACTTCATGCACAACAACAACAACACAAACACCAATCACTCAGAGTCAGCGTCCAATGCATGCCATCATTCATTACCTGTTCTCATCTTAAGTTAAGGGGCAGTCCCTCTCGGCTCGGAAAGGAGGATAGCTATAGTCATGTTCCACTTCTTTTGGAGGGACTCGACGAGGCAACATTTCTTGTACTATTCTCCATCCAATGTCTGGCTTGAGGCAAATGGATTTAGGGGCGAGTTAGGATGGAGCAGGAGTCGGAGGAGTGGACTTCTTTAATAAGACCTCCGACCCTCGGTCTAGGTCCACTCTCTCGCCACTGCTCCACTGTGCCGTCTCTTGCCTCCAGACCCCGACCTCCTCCTTGGGAGGTTCGAGGCTGCTGCCCGCTCCTGCGCCTGCTGCCCGCTCCAACTGGGACCAGACTGCCTCCAATCACCGTAACCTTTCTCAGACGCTTTTTTTCATAATGTTTTCCCTGTTGTGCCACTGTTATTGTGCCCATCTGTGTCTTGCTCTAATTCCACCACTGTTTTTATTTTCTCGTGCCTGCCTGTTCGTTTTGCCTTTCGCCGCTGCTGCCCCTGCGGCCCCTCCCCCCCGGAATTCCCCCCCGGAATTTCCCCTCCGGAATTTTCCTGCTCCCGCCTCCCAGCCTCTCCTCCCTCCCACCTCCCCTACTTAATGGCGGCCGCGCGCAGCGGGCGCGCTGCCAGCGCGCCGCCAGCGCGCCAAAGGCAAGCCCGTCTGCGCCCGTCCGCAACGCGACCGCGGCCAGCGCCACGAACCCTGGCCCTCCCACTACCCATCGCTACGATACCACCACCCTCCTCGCACTCAACCCTGGAAGACTTAGAGAATGCCAACAGGCCTCGCCGAACACGACCCACGGCCAGTTCTCCTGCCTCCACTGCCGCCAGACCCTCACCGCCACCCCGGCCTCCAACATCGCCGACGCCAGCACCGGCGACACCCTAAAATGCATCCTCCTCAACGTACGCTCCGTACACAAACACGCCATGGAAATCTGGAACCTACTCGACTCTCTTTCGCCCGACATCGCCTTCTTCACAGAGACCTGGACCAACGCATCCTCCGCCCCCGACATCAGCACCGCCATCCCAGACGGATACAAGATCCAGAGGAAAGACCGCCCCAACCACCCAGGAGGGGGCCTCGCCATCGCCCACAAGAGCACCCTCCGCCTCACCACCTCCAGCGAAACCTTCCCTCCGCCGAACACCTGCACTTCAAGATCCAGACCACCCCCAAAGCCACACTCCGAGGAACCCTCGTCTACAGACCCCCGGCCCCCGAACACCCTTCGCCTCCACCATCACTGACTTCATCGCACCCCACGCGATCACCTCAACAAACTACATACTCATTGGAGACCTGAACTTCCACCTCGACAACCCCAGCGACCCCAACTCCACTATCCTTCGTGACAACCTCGCCAGCATCGGACTTAAACAACTCGTCAACACACCGACCCACAGAGCAGGACACACCCTCGACCCCATCTTCGCGGCAGGAAACAGCGTCCATTTCAGCCACACAACGCAGCCGCCATGGACCGACCACCACTGCGTACACTTCGCCATCAACAAACCCAAGGCACCCAAACCAGCCCCACGCCCACCACGAAGGAACTGGAGCAAGGTTACCGACGAGCAACTTAACTCCACCCTCAACCGAGACAAGCACACCTAGGCACCCGACGCAAACAGCGCAAACGATGCAGCCAGAGAACTCCACACCTGGATCTCCAACTGCGCAGATGAGCTCGCCCCGCTACGCAACCCTAACAGACAACGCCCCAGGAAAGCCGCCTGGTTCACAACCGCTCTCCAAGAAGCCAGACGCACCTGCAGACGCCTGGAGAAGAACTGGAGAAACACCAAGACAACCGAAAACCACACCACCTACAAGGACACCATGACGGACTACCACAACCAGATCAGAGCCACCAAAAGGAACTTCATCCACAACAAAATCCTGGCCAACTCCACCAACTCCAAGGAACTTTTCAGTGTCATTCAAGAATTCACCAACCCACGCAGCGAAGCCACAGACATCACCCCATCCCAAGACCTCTGCGACAAGCTTGGAACCTATTTCCACCTCAAGATCAAAAACCTCTACGACAACTTCATCGACCATCCACCAGGCGCAACAGACGGCCCCCGCCCCCCAGAAACACCAGCCAGCCCACCATCTCCAACTGGACACTGATCACGGCCGAAGACACCGCCTCGACCATGAAAAGCATCCACTCGGGGGCCCCCACCGACCCCTGCCCCCCTCACATCTACCACAGAGCCGTGGCCGCCATCGCACCCGAACTACAACGCACCATCAACACCACCTTCAAAACAGGCACCTTCCCAGACGACTGGAAGCACGCAGAAGTCAGACCCCTGCTCAAGAAGCCCACAGCTGACCCCACCGACCTCAAGAACTATCGGCCCATCTCGCTCCTCCCCTTCGCAGCCAAAGTTGCAGAGAAAACAGTCAACAGGAAACTGACACGATTCTTAGAAGAAAACGCCGTCCTCGACCCATCCCAATCCGGATTCCGAAGCAACCACAGCACAGAGACCGCCCTACTCGCCGCCACAGACGACATCCGCACCCTTCTGGACCAAGGCCACTCCGCAGCCCTCATCCTACTCGACCTATCAGCGGCCTTCGACACCGTCTCCCATCGCACACTAGTCGTCAGACTACATGACGAAGGCATACAAGGAACAGCCCTGGACTGGATCCGATCATTTCTCACCGGAAGAAGCCAAAGGATCAGACTCCCACCCTTCCTCTCTGACCCCACGAAAATCACCTGCGGAGTCCCACAGAGTTCATCACTGAGCCCCACCCTCTTCAACATTTACATGGCCCCCCTCGCAGCCATCGTCCGACAACACGGCCTCAACATCGTATCCTATGCCGACGACACCCAGCTCATCCTCTCCCTCACCAAAGACCCCACCACTGCCAAACTCAACTTCCAGAAAGGAATGCAAGACGTCGCAGTCTGGATGACCAACAGCTGCCTGAAGCTCAACGCCGAGAAGACAGAAGTCCTCGGTACCACCCCTTCTGCATGGGACAGCACCTGGTGGCCGACTGCCCTCGAAAGCCCACCTACCCCCTCAGACCACGCCAAGAACCTCGGCATCGTACTCGACTCATCACTCTCCATGAACCGACAGGTCAACGCCGTCACCTCCAGCTGCTTCAACACCCTCCGCATCCTCCGCAAGACCTTCAAGTGGATCCCCCCTGAGTCAAGGAAGACAGTCACCCACACACTCATCACCAGCAGACTGGACTATGGAAACGCACTCTACGCCGGCATCAACAAGTCCCTACTCCGCAAACTCCAGACAGTACAGAACACCACCGCCAGACTCGTCCTCGGCATCCCCCGACACGAACACATCAGCCAACACCTATGAAGTCTCCACTGGCTCCTCGTGGAGAAAAGAGTCACTTTCAAAATCCTCACTCACGCCTACAAATGCCTACACAACAACGGACCCAAATACCTCAACGACAGAATAAACTTCCACGTACCCAAAAGAAACCTCCGATCTTCCAACCTCGCACTGGCCGAAACCCCGTGCATCCACAGAGCCAGAGCAGGCGGAAGATCCTTCTCTCACATTGCAGCCAAGA
Organism: Calotriton arnoldi; assembly: GCA_963921515.1. Lineage (NCBI taxonomy): Eukaryota > Metazoa > Chordata > Amphibia > Caudata > Salamandridae > Calotriton > Calotriton arnoldi. Next base: position 272,411 of record CAWUFW010009884.1, read on the forward strand.
CCTGGAACGAGCTACCGGCAGACATCAGACGCGCCCTCTCCCTGGACACCTTCAGGAAGACCCTCAAGACCTGGCTCCTCGGCTAAACAGATCTGCGGACCCCCCCCTCAGCGCCTTGAGACCCTCACGGGTGAGTAGCGCGCTTACAATTCCCTGATTGATTGAATAAATGCACACAGCTGCAACTCCAATACGGCAATAAAGACAAGACGGTGGTGATGGATTTGTTGTAAATGTGATTCGAACCAGAAAGACAGAGACACACACAAACAATAAAAGTAAATAAGGAAGAAAGAAAGTAACAAGTTGAAAGCCTAGTTGTCAGGGAAGTAGAGCTCGTCCTCAAACTCTGGTGGGTCAATCAGAAGTAGGTCACCATCTAACACACTACTTCCGTCACCTAAGTCGCTGTCCTCATCTTCCTGCTGTGCTTCAGGTATTGTGTAATTCGGTGGTATAAAGTGCTGATTCATTTTGATCATGGTTAATCTCTCCACGTTTTTGGGCGAGAGACTGGTCCTTTTCACTGTTACAATGGCACCAGCAGCACTGAAAACACGCTCAGAAGAGACACTTGCGATAGGGCAAGCCAGATAGTTTATCACCAGCCTGCTGAGCACTGGCCATTGGCGCCTTTTCCCATACTAATACAGCAATGGGTTTTGATCAATGTAGACCTCTGTTGGGTCATCCAAATAGGCCTGGACCGTCCACTCAATGCTCAGGGGTGCTCCGCTTTGCTCGGCCTCTTTTGCCTTTGCATCAGCACTGGACCTAACAAACCCTTGCTGTAGAAACCATTCCTGTGCCGATTTTACTGGGGCTGATGATCCTGTTCTTGCTGTTGTTGATGGTTCTTTTGACTGCTGTGAGCCAAATGCACTGCCCTCAGGCTCTGAAGTTGAACTAGACACCGGCTGCCCTGCAGTACTTGTTGTGGGCTGGAGTAGCATGCCTCTAATTCCCAGCCGTTCTTTTTCAAAGTCACTGGCTGCCTCAGCTATCCAAGTTTTGTACTTGGCAACATCCACTTCTGAAAAAGGAATTAATGTCTTAGTGTTCAGTACTGCTTTGTACCGTGGATCCAGAATTGTGGCAGAAATGTAATGTTTGGCTGACACAATCTTAGTTTGCACCCTTGTATTTTCAGCTAAGCGAAGGGCTAAGCTCTCCACCAACTCATATGCTTCTTTTTTCCCTCCACACCTGCATACGTTGCAGACACCCCCTTCAGCTGTTGCTCTAGCATGTGCAACAATGGGATAGCTTGGCCCATAGTACAGTCCTCCTTGCTGACTTCACGTGTGAAGAGCTCGAAAGGAAGTAACATCTCTGTCAGGCATTTAACTAGGCCCCATTGGTCCATCTCAACGGTCATGCCTTTCACAGTAGCATCCCCTAGTCTTTGCATGACATATTCATTGATTGGTCTGTACTGCTCAAACAGACGATCAAGCATGTAATAAGTTGAGTTCCAATGTGTTGGCACCTCCTGGATGAGTGCTTTGACTGGCACTCTATGCTCACGTTAAATGATCCTCAGCTGCTTCCGGGCTTTAAAAGAATGGCTAAAATGTGTTCATATTCTTCTGCAGGTGGTCAGTAAGTTGCTGACTCGGTCTTCTTTTTTCAGAAAGTCTTGAACAATGATGTTAATGCAGTGCGCCAAACACAGGACTCTGAAATAGCCACCAGTGCCCATGGCCTTAACTATATTACTGCCATTGTCCGTGGCAACAAAACCAATGTTAAGCCCTCTTGGGTGCAGCCATTCAAAGACCTTGCTGTTAAACTCTTCCAAAATGTTTGCAGCAGTATGAGATTTCTCCATGGCGAACATGTCTACAGTTGCATGTTTCCGAGTGGCATTAAAAATATCAGCAGTGTCAACACCTGCAGATATCTTTTCTCTAACCCCCACAAAAGAGATCCAGTGTGCAGTGATGCACATGTAATCAGTGGCTTGGCAACTGGTCCACATGTCTGTTGTCATGCGGATACTGTGAACAGCACTCTGCCGCAAAGCTTGTCCAAGCAATTCCAGCACGTCGTGATGCAGTGCTGGAACAGCAACTTTGGCAAAATAGGACCGGCTGGGAACCTTCCATTTTGGGCAGATGGCTGTCACAAATTCCAGAAAACCCACCCCTTCCACAAAAGAAAAAGGGAGAAGGTCCAGCGCTAACATTTTAGCCAGCTTTGCATTGTTGGGTGGTTGCGTTCGTACTGCCCCTCCGGCCTAAACATGCTGAGAATGGTAGGCTGGATTTTTTTCCTTTCTGGTGCCACTGATGCAGGTGACTTCTTGAACCCAGATGTTGTTAGGCTCAACCCCGCACTTTTTTCATTGCGGTACTCTGTTGCCTTGGTGTCTCAGCCTGACTCTTACTCTTGTGCCACTGAGATGTTGCTGAGGCTGATGAGGATGTGGGCGGTACCACTGCACTGCTGGGGACAGGGCTACTTTGTGTACCAGAGAAAATGTCTCCCTCTTGTTCACTTTTCACCGCAATCGTATCTTCTTCTACTTCTTCATCCCCACTAACAGCAATGGGTGCAGTTTTTTGGCCGCTAAGGTGCGCCTCCCACTGGATCAAGTGGTGTTTTTTCAGATGGGTTGTTTGGCCTCTGGTACCATAGTTTGTACCAAGCCTACCCTGACTAACACCTTGTCCACAAATTGAGCATATAGCAACGTTCTCCTCCTTACTGCTAACTGAAAAGAAGTCCCAAACTGGGGAGGTGAACTTTCTGGTGCTGCTGGAGGTGCCACTTGCAATGCCGGATGAACTGGAGGGTGGGCATGGAATTTGACTCTGTGGCTGTGCACCACTACCACTACTACCTACTTCTACTGAGATGGTGGTTGTGCTGGATGTAGGTCGCTGCCGGGTCTTTGAAAATGCAAATATGGAAGCTGGAGGTGGTGTTGGTGTTACCTGTGTTGGTGGTATCCGTGCCACATCCCTCACAGCAATTTGGGATGGGGTAATGTCGGTCTCCATCTCCACTGGGGCGGGAGTGATGTTCATGATTACTGGCTCATCATCATCCTCCTCTTCTACATCTACCTCCATATCTCTAAGGGTTTCTGGAACCTTCCTTTTCCCTAGCCTTGTCTCGTGGCGTCTCTCACTCTCAGACTGAGGTGGTGGCTTCCAAGTGGCATCTAGATCATCAGAAGGGGGGCTTGCAGAAGAACTCGATGGACTAACCCACCTTTTCCTTGCTGGGGATCTGGAAGACAATGGATCTTCTGAAAGAGTGGCTTGCTCTTCTTCCTCTGCAGGAAGCTCGATTTCCTGAACTGCCCCTACTTCGGGAGGAAGAACTACTATTGTGGGCGGTGGTTGCGGCTGTTGTTGTCCACTTATCTGAGTTTCCTGCGTTGATTGGGTACTACTTTGCGATAACGATAAGTCAATTTCAACATCGCTGCTCGTTGTTGTGATGACGCTGGCTGCCTCTGCGACAGACATGGGCTTGGGCCTAGGTTGGTGAGGTGGGCCCACTGATGCGGGGGTGTTGCTACCAACTTGATCCCCAGACACCGCTGCTGCAGGCGCAATTTTTGGTTTCCCAAAAAAGATCTTGGTCGGCATACCAGAAGTGGTAAGTGGCCCTTCCTTCTTCTTCTCACTGGCAACTTTCTTGGTAATGGAGGACCTGGTACCTTTCTTTGGGGCCAACTTCTTCAGATGTCACAAGTTGAAGAGATATCTGTGGTCACACGTCACGTGACGTCGTGCGCAGCAGGACTTCTGTCTGGCAGTACAATGGGTGATGACACCTCCTCCTCTTTTGTGCACCTAAATGCAAAGAAGCAAGAAGAACATCAGTGAAACGTGGCATTTATTGTTGTGGTTCAATTTACTACCTTACAAACAAACAAATATAATATATAACTTAGTGTGTGGTCACACTTGTTAGTGTTATTTAATATTAATAAATTGTATCAACTCAGTTTAGTTATTAAAAAAACATAACAACAGTGTAGCCATTTGTGAGACTTTGACAACAAGGGCTTTGTTTCATCATGGTGCACTGTGTACACTCAGGAAGGATAGGAAAGAAGAAGAACAAAAACAAAAATACAAATACAAATGTAATGGAACCTGTTTGGCATTGTGATTTGTGAATGTGATTGTGCATCACGTGGGATGCAGCATCATTCAGGAAGCTGCAGCTGGCAATGGGGATGGAAGCAGTAAGCCAAGAGGAACAAAGGAAAGACATGCAGGCCTATGGCAAAAGCAGCACACTTACTACCACCACAAACATTTTACAAAATGGCCACCAGCCACATGGTCACTCACACAACAACAAGCAGGAGGCCTGTAAAACAATGAACTCAAGCAGGCCTATATGGCCAGACAGAGGAGGCATGTTAAACAACACAGCTTTAATGCAACAATGCAAAAACGAAAATCCATAGGGCTAAAAAAGTTTGCAAGTTACACAACCACACCAGCCACACACATCCAACAAAGGCATTTATTTAACACACACGAAAAAAGTAAAAATACCCCCCAAAAAAAACACATTTTGCAATTCAATCCATGCCCTAAATGATGTTTAAATTCAACAGACACCACAGAAACAGTTGTTTCATGCACACATGAGTAGCTCTGGGCCTACTGGCTGAAAAAGGCCTATTGGCAGACTACTGGGCTAGTGAATTAAATAAATGTTGCAAATTGATTGCAAAAGTTGGAGAAAATATAGTGAACATTGCAACATGTTTCCTTTATAAAAGAAAACTAGAAGAAACATTACATACAAAGAAACAACTAGGCCCCTACTGAAACTACAGGCCACCCACCACAATACATTGAAAAAAAACAATGAAAAAGTTCAAAAAAATGTAGGTGCAATGCCCCAATCAAACAAAACGAACACCAATTTTCCAACTTACTTGTGAAATCTCAAATCCAAAAGTCCTCAAAATCCAATGATATATGATGCAGCAGACAAAAAAAGGGATCCTTCCAGCTCCAAATTCAAATGAAAAGTGAACAGGAGATGGACAAAGCACTGGGAGGAGCCTGCTGGACAGGAACAGGAAGTTGGAGACACTGGGGCACTTCCTTCCTCTTCAAAAAATAAGTAAAAAAAGAAAAAGGAATCCTTGCACAAAAAAGTACAGCCAAATGTCAATCTGAGGAGTTTTTTTCATCCAAATCATCATTTTCGAGAAGGTTTTATGCTGCTTGAGAGATATTCTTCTCCAGCTTGCAAATTCTGCGTGTTCGGCATCACGATCTTTATGAAACTTCCGCCGGAAGTCCGATGGCGCATTCGAATGACGTGTTTGCGATCGCAGACTCTCGAGGGACCGTGCGGCTGGCTAACAAAATCTCGTGGCGCACGCGAACGGATAGGAAATCTCGTCGGCGAACGCAGGCATCCCAGTAAGTCGCTCCTGCGCGCGTGAAAACGCATTTTGAACGCGCGAACAAAAAAAACCTCCGCTCCGTTGTGGAGCACGGAGTTTTCGGTAACTCCGCGTTCTACGCAGAACTGCCAAAAATCTGCAAACTCTGCGAGCGGAGCGGATGTTACCGCCCAGGGTTAAATATGATCTACTTGAAAGTTGTACTCATATGTCTTTGATAAAATTCTGACAAGTCTTGCAGATGTTCTCCCTGTACCATTGTTATTGAGTAAGGGTAATAATGGTTTGTGGTCAGTGTTTATTGTAAATTCTTTACCCCACAAATAAGTCTTGAAGTGTTCCACCCCTCAAGCTTATGATAACGCCTCTCGTTCAATGGTGGAATATCTACTTTTGGAACATGACAGAGGTCGTGAAGCAAAAGACAATGTTTTCTCAACATCCTGGTATCTTTGATTAAGGATTGCCCCAGACCCCCTGCACTGGCATCCACATACAAGTAACATCTCAATTTTTGATCAAAAGGTAAAAGCGGTAGTGCTTTGGCTATCGAATACTTCAATTTAGCCAATGTTTCCTGATGAACAGTAGCCACAAAAAATATCACACCTTTCTTAAGTAGTTCTCTTAAAGGTAGTGCTATATGTGAGAGCTTATCTACAAACCTGGAATAAAATTCACACAAACCCAAATATGAATGCAGATGATCTTTATCTTTGGGTGTGGCTAACCTCTCAATGGCTTGAATGAGACTAGATTTGGAATTCCCTTACCAGAAATTATCTGCCTCAGACACTCCACCTCTTGAGTTAGGAATTTGCATGTCTCCATTTGTAAAGTCATTGCCCTGTTCTGTAAAATTGATAAAACATCTGACAACCATGAGTTATGCAAGTCTATAGAATCTGCAAATACCAAAATGTCATCTTGGAAAGCCATAAACCCTTGCATGCCCTTGAACTGTGTAAAAATGAGTTTTTAAAAAACGGACGCGGCCGAGGTTAGTCCAAAGGGCATGCTTACACACCTGTATGTTCCATCAGGCGTGATAAAAGTTGTAAGCTGTCTACAGCTTTCCTCCAACACAATCTGGTGGTATGCAGACTTAAGAACCAAGGATGTAGAAAATGTTGCACTCTCTAACTGAGCCCGTAATTCTTGAATTTTAGGTAGTGGGTGACAATCTACAGTTATTTGCTTATGAAGGGATCTCAAATCTGCACACAACCTCAAAGAACCTGATTTGTTTCTCACCAATACAATCAGAGAAACCTACTCAGAGGAATCTACTGGTTCTATGACACCACAGCTTGCAACTGTTGCAGTTCCATACTAAAGTCTTTTCTAACACTCAGAGGCACATTCCCAAGCTTATGTTTAACTGGATGTGCTCCAACATTCAATTCAATTTCATTTCATCCCGAGCTCTTTCCTAAAAAATCTTTGTAACAAGAAATTACATTTTCTGCCCTCTGTTTTACCTTTTCTGCTATTTTTTCTGCCCTCTGTTTTGCCTTTTCTGTTAGTTTTTCTGCCATTTGTTTTACCCTCTTCTGCTCTATTTTGCCTTTTCTGCTCGTTTTTCTGCCCTCTGTTTTGCCTTTACTGCTCATTTTTTCTGCCCTGTTTTGCCTTTTTCTGCTTGTTTCTTCCCTCCTTGCATCATTTCCCTCCTCCCACCACTCAGCACCCCGCTCTCCCCCCAGGACCTACTTAATGGAGTCTGCAGCGCAACCCCATTGAGCAGGTCCTTGCGCCAGCTCCCCCTGCGACAGTTCTCCTTTCCAGCCCGCAGTCCACTACCATCTGCTGCCTGTCTACCTGCTGTCCTCTGTTTGTGCCTCCTCTGCTCGTTTCTTGCTCTGTTTTGCCTTTTCTGCTAGTTTTTCTGTCCTCTGACCTCTGTTTTGCCTTTTCTGCTCATTTTTCAGCCCTCTGGTTTGCCTTTTCTGCTTGTTTTTCTGCCCTCTGTTTGCATTTGTCTGCTCATTTTCGGCCCTCGGTTTTTCCTTTTCTGCTCCATTTTCTTCCCTCTGTTTGGCCTTTTCTGCTCATTTTTCTGCCCTCTGTTTTGCCCTCTTCTGCTCTGTTTTGCCTTTAAGGCTCATTTTTCTGCCCTCTATTTTGCCTTGCCTGCTTGCTTGTTTTTCTTCCCTTTGTTTTGCCTTTATCTGCTTGTTTCTTCCCTCTTCCTGCCATTTCCTCAGGACCTGGCTTTTCGACAGAGACCTCGCACCCCAGCACCCGGATACCCCCAGGGGTGACAGTGCCGCATTCTACAAATGCTGATTGATTGATTCACATTTTCAGAACCTTATTGCTGAATTGGCATACAGTAAATCGGACTATCAGCAAAAGGATCAAGAATGAATCCTAGATTCCTTTGGTGTCTCCATCCTAGAACATGTTGACGTTCTTGACAACGTAAATCTTTTCTAAAATTGTACTAGGTAACATGGAAATAGAAGACACAAAATAACCAATGATATTGATTAGAGATTTGCCATAACCATAAGCCTTTGTGTCATTTTCTTCAAGAATTCTGTTCTTCCAATGTTCCTTGAAAAATGCTTCTGCTACCAATGAAAAAGGTGATCCCAAATCAATCAACATCAGTGACTTGACTACATCAGTGACTTGACCTCATCAATGGCAATTTCACATATCGGCACTACACTAGCTTCAATCATTAAATTAGTATTTTCTTTCTCCACAGATTCTTGTGAGTTCTCCATTATATTCTCTATTTCCATATTTATACTACATTGAGATCTACATACCACAGAGTAATGTCCAGATTTACCAATTTAAAAACAAACTTTGGCTAACGCTGGGCATGATATTTTGTTGGCATGTACATTGGATCCACATCTAGAACATTTGGCTCTATTTGAGAATCTGTTTGTGTTACCTTTGTTGAATTTGCTTTTGTTGAAATTACGTACAAGTGCATTCTCCGAATGGTTACCTCATTAAGTGCCTTACATGACATAGCAGATCTTTCTATACCCTTGGCAATATCTACTACTTCAGCAAGCTTTGGGTTCTTATGCCATAAAAATTGTTCTTGGATCTTCTTTTTGGCTCAATGCATAATTATCTGATTTCTGATATATAAAACAATCAAGGTTCCAAAATTGCATGCAGATTCTAGAATACGTAAGGCAGCCATGTAACTTTCAATAGACTCATTGGTAGGTTGATGCAGTGAATAAAAATTTAACCTCTCCATAACAACATAAGTTTCAACGCAAAAATGTACTTTGAGACTGTCAACTGCCTCACAAAACTCATCATAATTCTAAGCACCAACAAGAGTTTGGATAACTGGTAAGTGCTCAAAAATCTCCTGTGCTTCAGCACCTGTAGCATTCAGTTATATACCCTTTTTCCTGGCTGCAGAAAACTTATTAGCATCAATGGCAATCATGTAATTATTAAACAGCCCCAACCATTTCTTCCACTTCATAGGTTGATCCCCAAGACTTTGAAGTAAGGAAGGTGAAGGATTACAATGCTGTTGCATGTTTGCACGAAAAGAGGCTACGGAGTAGACTAGGAAACAGTCAAAGCAGGCTTAATATAAGTTCACCTGGCAAGAGCAACACTCGAATCCAGACAAGAGCAATAAAAAACATAACTCTCTCTTTCTTTTAAGTTACAAACAATAAATGTTTATGTGCGAAAATATCTTTTTTTTTAAACAAAAATATTAGCACCTGCTTACCTCTGGCATAGCAGGTCAAGGGCCCACACTGCAGAATGCCAAGCGATCGCCTCAGCCCGTGTCAATTACCAAGTCTGACACAATCTGCAAAGTGAAATGACAAAAATACACAAGTAGTGTCAGTCACTCAAAGAAATCTTTATTCAGCCAATAAAGACCATAAAAGCACATAAAAAACAATAAATGCTAAGATCAGAATCAATGTATGATGGTTAAAAACAGAACAGCAATTCATATACAATTTCCAATTAAGAATGTATAAAACCATCTAAAACCTTGGGTAGGAAGAAGTAAAACATGGGTTTATTGATAATGTAGAAAGAATGCAGAATCTACACAAGTAGTGACTCACAAGATGACGGCACGCTAAGCTCGTAGGAGCCGGGTGGTTGAAGGCATAGCTGTGCACCAAAACTCTTCGCATGGCAAGAGAAGAGTGGAGCATGCATGTAATCAAAGAATGTCCTTCGAAAAGTGCCCTTTTACAGGAAAAATCAGGAATCAATGGAGGGTATTCCGGAGGCTTTCAGCAGTATGGCAAAAGGTTCCTGGCGCTGCCGTAATCACTTGGGCACCATGCAAGGATAAAAAATCAAAAGCTGGTGAAAATACTAACAGCTGAGGACACAAACCGTCGCCAAAAATGAAGCAATGATGGACGAGGACTGGTTCTCTGTCAGATGGGTTAATACAATTTAAAGTGTCCCCAGCAGCAGAGCAGTGATCACACAAGTGGACGACCAGTAACCAACTGCCTACGGTCAGTACAACTATTTAACATTCCATATTACATCACAGAGAAATGACATCTGGCCCGAGAAGCAGTTTGTGCCCTAACACTCTACATACTTGCCTAGCACATTACTAAATACAAACTACTGCAAACTGGCTATGTGGCCACCCACTATAAATTGGGCACGCAGACACACAACCAAACCTCCAATGGCCCTTACTTTGTCAAGCAGTGGGAGGGGTATGTAGGTAGTGGAGCTGAAGTAGTCTCCACCCTCTACATAGTGAAGGTCTGCCAACATCTAAATCAGGCACTAAGTTCATAACAGAGGGTAAAATATGATTAGTTTCAAAATCAGTCAAAATTCATATGAAATCATATCTAGGGTAATACTAAGCTCAGTAAATGCAGTAGGAGGTCTGACATTAAATCAAGCATTAGAGAAAACATCAAAATAATTCAAAGTCCTAAGCATGAGACAGACTAGCAGGGTTCTGCTCTGAAAGAATCAAGGCAAGCAACTCTTGAATAGAAAGCCTAGCCCAACAATGCAAGCTCGCTAAGTCTGGCTCACCTCCAAAATGTGCCCTCTTTTCTAGGAAAATACACAGTAAAAATCACACATTCAGCATGAGTTGAGCAGAATGTTATATAGGCCCAGAGCATCATAATACAGAATATACTGCAACATTACCTAACCCTTTTTATAATACCATCCTCTAAATGAATTATAATTTGTCCCCTTTTGACCAAATGTCATTGAATGTGACAGTACAAATCTAGTTGCGCTCAAAACAATGGCAGACTTATGAAATGAATAGACCCTCTGAGGTACAGACAGGAAGGACCTTGAACAGTTACATTTTAACAGAAACTTCCAGTTCACCAAGAACAATTCACCATAATAAAGCATTTCATGTGTGAACATTTTGCTGCTTGAGGAGACAGTGAAGAAACGAAAACATGGCCACATTTAGAAATACAAGAGTGAATCATGCCTAGTATAGGCCTTCTTTGGCCAGGTTTAGAAAATCATGATTCTGTAAAGTGTATTTGTTTCTAGTGCAAAACATTCTTGTCACTTAACAAATATGTGTTAATCAGAAATATCTCTTACAAATGTGACCCCTTAATTTCTGATGCGCGAAGTAACACTCATTCCCGAATTCTGAGTTTTGTTCCAGAATGTTCCTCTAGTAAATTAGAGCAGATCAAACCTGCTGAAATTTACTGAGGTAAAATGCCTGACAAATTACGGGACATGCAGATTTTGGAACAAAAAGCACCAAAATCTGCATGTTATGTCCAATTTTTTAAACTAAATTTGTGATAGCACCTGAGAAATTCTGAACATCTGGGAAGATACATAGGGGGATATTCACAAGAACGTGCAATAAACATCGCCAAAATAGGCTAACGCAATTTTTCATATCGCCTTCTATCGCGGCGAAATAACCCCGTGTCAACGTCGTATTCACAACACGGCGGTAACATGCGATAGTTTCCCGATAACGCCTCAAATGTCCGCGATACAACTACCGCGACGGCGATAAAAAAGGAAACCTGAACGCGAAAAAAGTTGCGATGGGCCCAACCACGATAGAAAAATCGGCGACAAGCAGAGCCAGGCTTGCAATTCCCACGTCAGGCGGGAAAAATCACCATAAAAGCAGCAAAAAAAAAAAACACATAACAACTGCGAAGCACAATGGAGGCAGCCGGAGCAAGTGCAGAGGACAACCCGAACCCCGCAAGCCCCACGGAGGACCAGCCTGGGACCTCAGGGTCAGGGAAGGGCAAGGAGAAGAAGAAGAGGAAGACGCGGTTCAGTCCGCAGGAAAACAGGATCCTGATTACGGAGGTGGTCGAACACCATCAACAACTGTTCGTCACCTCCACTGTGTCATTGGCAACAAAAAATGGAACATGGCAGTCCATCGTGGACAAGGTGAATACAGTCGGAGTGCTGAGGAGGACAATGGACGAGGTCAAGAGGCGCTGGAATGATGTGAAGCGCAAAACCAAGCAGAAACTCGCAAACAACCGCAAAGCAGCAATGCAGACTGGGGGTGGGAGCCCTGCGCCACAGGAGGAGCTGGATGAGATGGAGGAAATGGTGTCCACAGTCATCAGTGTGGAGATTGTGGCAGGAGTCGGGGGACCGGACACTGCTCAACATGACCTGACTCAACAGCAACAGGGTGAGTAACCACCAGGGACTGGGGGGACGGGGGGAGATGGGCACAATGGCACACATGCACAATGAAGTATGGCACACTGCACAACCACAATGACTCTGGATCATGTCCCTGATCTCCTTGCCATACTGCAGCACACATAGAAACAGCAAGTAGTCCTCCGTCCACAATATGCCCAGAGGGGGCCCTCCCCACACATCACCAATCTCACAACAAACACATGCACATGTGCTGAACCCAGCAAAGCTGCGGATCCGTGAGCCACACTGACAATGCAGTAACACTGCATGACAATGAGCATGTCTGCAGGCCACTCATCATGACATGTTGCACGCCACGACACCGAGGTGGCTGAGTGTGGTCCACATCCGGAAAGGAGCAGGTCACACACTGACACATCCACGTGCACAAACAACCCCTGACGGCAACAAGACATCTGTGGACAAACCATGCCCAAGAGTCCCAACTCCCACCAAGAGCCCAATTCACCCAAGTATGCAACATCTCAGCACTGCATAAGCACAGAAGTCCAAGGCACACCACCTGAAAGGGAGAAGGCCAAGCAAAGTCTGAGCTGCAGGGGCGACTCTCCCACAATGCAGCACACACACAAGAATCAGAGCACATCAACATTGACAACAATGTGGTACAAACTGCAACACTTTCACAACAGAACAGAGGACACAATTGCTGCTGCTTGTGTGTAGAAACTGGACAATCACATTTGGCATAGCAGGAAACTGTGACATGAAAATGGACAAGTACAACCCCACATCCCTGATGGTGCACAAATGCCCACTGTCCCGCTCCAAATAGGCAGCTCCTCCTAAACAGTCACAATGTACATTGTCATGCAGTCTGTTTGGAAACTTGCCCAATGCGTTAACATACATGGAACACACTGTTAAACTGCATCTCCCCTTTACATTGCAGAGCAGACCGAACACCTCCTCACTGATGACGAGGAGGACCTCCCCACCTTCGACACCGACGCCCTCCAAGAGCTCATGGACAGCTTCGGCACCCCACCTCCAGGAGCAGGGCAGCCCAGCTGCATCGAGGAGACCCCACCCCCTGCACAGACCACACAGCAGGAAGCACCCACCACCCCGGCTGTCTCCCAGGATCCCCACGACCAACACATGGCATTTCAACGCTGTGTGTTGGAGGGCCAGAAGGAGATGGCTGAGCAGGTGCGGGTGGGGTTCGACCTCATGGCTGACATCGCTGGAGTCATGACTCGGAGACAAGAACACATGTCTAGTCAGAGTGGCTCCAGCGATCTCAGCCGTGAGTTGGGACACATGCGGAGGCTCATGGAGGACTCTGTGCGGATGGAGGCGGAAAGGATGGCTGCCACAGCTGCACATCATGGCATTGCTGCCACATGGCCTGGCGCAGATGAATGCTGCTGCTCCTACACCATCCACATCCCCGCCCCCTGATGTGTCAGTGCCCCACAGTGCGGCAGACATTCCACCTCCGGCACCTGATGTGTCACTGCCACACAGTGCGGCCGGCAATCCACCTCCGGCCCCTGATGTGTCAGTGCCACACAGTGCTGCAGCCAAAACACCAACACCCACAGGTGAGGCACATCACACATCAGAGGACGATGATGTGGATGAGACTGCTGTTGTGGTAATGAGGAAGCGGTAGCATTCATCTCCGCCATATGGCCAGTTTCAGCTTGGTTCGGCCCTTTGCATCATCACCTTACACTGTCCCCCGATACACTCTGCGGCACTCACCTTGGTCCTCGACATGGACTGCCATATTCTGTTTGGTTACCAATGACACAGCAATCAGACTGCGGACTGAACTCTTCCTCTTCCGATGAACTTGTCCTTCCCTAATGGACTCTGGCTGGCCCTCCACAGGGCAACAATGTCAAGTGGGGTGTGCATGGCCCTGTACTGCTCCAGCTGCAACACTCCACTGGATGTGAATAAAACATTCAAATTCACACAGATGTGTCATGTCTATGATCCTTCAAGTATGACAGTATGGATGAATGTAGGGTCACTGATTCCCCCTCACGTCCATTTTGCACATGTTGTGGGGCTTGGGTCACAGGGTGCAACATTGCCGATTGCGGTCCGGGTGGCGCAGACACTACAACGGAGACACACGCATTGGTTAATTCTTTGTCCAGGCCAGAACTGAACCACAACAGGGCCCCGGGCTCATTGTTCAAACCCCTATGCTGGACTGGCATACGCCAGCCCAGCCCACTCCGCTTACGCTCACAGGGGGTGACGACACAGCTACATGTCCCAGGTCTTCCCTGTAGTGATCTGCTGGTCACTGGTCTAGTCGTCAGCATGCCACAGCCACTCCCTGAGGGCTGGTTTACACCCACACCACACCCATCCAGCACAGGCGTCACGGGACATGTGACCCTGCCAATAAAAGGGGCCCACCACAGCACATCCCCCACTGCCGGAGGTGACATGATGGCGTCCGCATCCACGGAAAACAATCATGAAGGGTCCGTGACTTGCGTTGCCCTGAGTTGGTGGCACCCGATGGCCTGGGTCCGACACGGGCCTACCGCCACGTGGCGATGACTTGCGTTGCACTGAGTTGGTGGCACCAGATGGCCTGGGTCCGGCACGGGCCTACTGCCACGTGGCGATGACTTGCGTTGCACTGAGTTGGTGGCACCAGATGGCCTGGGTCCGGCACGGGCCTACCGCCACGTGGCGATGACTTGCGTTGCACTGAGTTAGGCCCACCTGAAGAGCTGAGCGGGTGTGCAGCCTGCGATGATGCGTTGGCCTCGATACGGCGTCCAGCATATCAGGACTCGATTTGATTTGTGATCCCTGCTGGACCGCAGTGTAAGCGCAGGCAGCAGTCAGCACACTGCCGCAGGGTGTGCTGGGGGCCTGTGGCGCTGGATCCAGCCATCGGCTGAGGAGGTTGCACCGGCACGTGGAGGGCCCTCTTGGAGTCACGCCGGTGGTGGCAGGTGAGCATTGAGGCCTGGGTGCACAGGGGCGGGCAGTCATCGCTGGGCGGCGGACCGGTCTGGGGACCAGGGCTGGGGTGCAGCAGGCGCACAGGATCGCGCAGGCACTACCGGTCACGGCGGCGGCCTCATGGCTGGATGGGGGGCGCCGCCCTGGCAGACACGGCCCTGCATGCGCTGACGAGATGTGCGTGGGTTGGCTTGGGACGTAGTCACCTCGTCTCCAGTGTGAATGCGGCCGTTGATTGTGGTCGGGCACGTGTGTGTAGCCCTATGGTCACGAAATGGCGGACACAGAGACACACAAAGTAGTTACTGTGGTGGCCATCCCGGAACTGGACCACGCCCAGGGCCCCGGGGTATTCATTTGCGACATATGCCGGCCAAGGCCGCTCTGCTCAGGCTTACAGGGGGGACCACATGGCTACATGTCCAAGGGCTTCCACACTGCCTGGGGTAACCTGTTTGCGTCCACTGTCCACTACACTGCATACACCAGCAGTAGATGTCCACATGGACATGTCTGTGCTCTGCATACTGCAGTCTGTCCAGCACATCTCTGCAACACTTGGCATTGTGTCCTTTCTTTGTGCTGGGTCACTTGCCTCCTTCGCACATTCTTGGTTCCCACCTCTCCCCACATTCTGCAATTGTGTGGCAGAGGGGCTCTGCCTTTGTGGATGGTTTGTCTACATGTCTGGCCCCTGTTACCACGGTTACTTGTGTTGTCGTGTCCGGTAGTTGGGCATGTTGGTTGGCATGTTGTATGTGATTTTGTTACGTGTGCTCTCCCACAGTTGTGAGTTGTGTGATTGTGGAGTTGAAGTGTGTGGTGTGTTCAGTTAGTACTTACCAATGAGCAGTGCATTGCCATGGGTGCCATCCTGGAAGCGCTGGTTGATGATGGACTGTCGGAAGATGTATGTATCAGGCACACTGCCTGTGAAGTTGGCGACGACATTGGTGAACTGTCCCCGGTGGTCCACTATCGCCTGCACATTGATGGAATGCGTGTGCTTTCTGTAGCGGTAATTGTGTGCAGGGTCGGCAGGGGGCACAAGTGGTACATGTGTACAGTCAATTGCCCTCGACACGTGCGGTAAGGCAGCTATGGCGTGATTCCCTTGCATGGTCTCCAGCTGTTCATGCACAACGTGGGGAAGTGAAGATGCAGGGGTATCAAGATGATACATACCATGATGTTTACAGGTATGATGAATCCTGCATGATGAGACCGTAACAGATGTTTGTGTGGTCGTAACCTTCCTTTTCTTTCCTGCGGAGGTTACGAGCACACGGACTTCTGTTACAGTATATTTGGACTGGATTCATCATACCTGTATGCATTCCGGTTTGTCCAAGTGCAATACACTGTACCAGTTTACGTTTGTGACTATGAGGACGCTTGACCAATGTCACCATTTCTCCAAAAGGTTTCTGACTACTGATTTCGGGATATGGAATGGTATTGGGGAGTTCCCGCAGCATTTGCAGTTTATTGGATCCACAAGTTTCCCTGGTGGAGTTCCCCGTTGGGAATGGAACGCGTTGGCTGTGCTTTTCGTCTTGTTGTTTATGTATTTGTATTAAAGTTCTGTTTTTCCACTACTGTTGACTACTGGACTTCATGACCTGGAGGGGGTCCGGGGGGTGGTTGCGGTGGGTGTGGTGGCCCTCTTGGGTCTCCAGGCTGCATGATCATTGTCTCCATGGCATCTGTTGGTCTTCAGATGTGGCTCTAGGCTGGGCTCCCTTTCATACTGCAGGTTGTTGTCCTGCTTAACACCAGTAAGAGGCAGGTGTTGTTTCCCTGTTGCTAACGCGCATTATCGCCTGTTTTCGGATCGCATCGCTGATCTGGCTGCTCGTTGGGAATATCGCGAAGTGGTGTTTTCGTGTGTTTTTGCACGGGAACGCCTACTCTGCATATCATTAGCGTTAGTTGTCGCTCTCATCCGTGGCGATGTGTTTTGCGGCAGCTATCGCGGGAAAACTGGCGATGTCGGCAGTTTGCACCAGCTTGTGAATGGGGCGATAAGTCTATCGCCACTTTTGCAGCGCTAAAGTGCCGATAAATGGGCGATAAGTCCTTGAGAATATGCCCCATAGACTTTCGAAGATAGATACCTCACTGTTCCCGGAGGAGCATGGGTATGTCTACAGTCCAAGCCGTTAAATAAAGGAGCCATTTTAAAAAAACATTAAGATGATGATTTTAACCACAGTAAATTGATGATGAGGGAGATATTCAAATCTTCATACGGTTATTTCTGCCTCCATTGGAAATTCTACATTACCATTTCTTAATTGTATTTGTGACTTTTATGCTCCCCAACTTCAACTACAGCAATAGACCCAGAGATTGGGTGACCAAACGTCCCAGATTTGCCCAGACAGTCCCGGTTTTTCAAGGACTATCCTGGCTTGCTGACAGTTTCTGATAAAACAAATACATGTCCTGGTTTTTGAGTATTGTGTAGGCTCGTTTTTCAACCAGTGGACACAAGGTACACAACTCAACTTATTTAGAGTCACCTGCTGTGCTGTCTCGAGTCATTCATGCAGCACAGCAGGATTTTATGAGTGGTGAATCAGGGCTGCCGAGCTCATAAGATGGGGTTCACCAGCAGCCTGACCCTGGGGCTCATCATAGCAAGTGGAGGGAGTGTTTAATTTTGTCGTACATATATATGTATGTCTGTATATAAATACTTACATATATTTATATATATTTGTAAAATAAGAAGCGTTGAATGATGTTTTCACTGCAGTCCTTCAGTGGTCAGTGACCATGGTCAGTGCCAGCGTTTAGTCCTATTTCTATGTAGGTGCCTGTCCCAGTTTTTAGTTCTGAAATTCTTGTCACCCTACTCATAGATGTATATCAAAGCGCCAGAAAATACTTCATGGGGCTGTGAAGAGATATGCTAATTTGTTATCTAACAATTGACAATGGTTTTATGAGGAACCCAACTTTAGTCATTTAAAGGGAGAAGTTAGTCAGTGATGTCAAGGTCACTCACTAAAACAAGTCGGAGTATATTCTCCTTCCCATATGAAATAGGAAATGTAGCTCTTGCAAGTACTATATCTTGCATTTCAATTTAACATTGAATCAAATAGAAAAGAAAAACACGGGTACTGGAATTGAAATACTTCGAATTTCATCGAAAGTCACTGGCATTTACCTTTTCAATATCAGCAGCATTTAACTTTCAGTGTCCTTCTCCCACCTCGCCGCCAAGACCTGGAACACCCTCCCCACCAACCTCCGACAGACCCAAGACCTACTGGCCTTCAGAAGACTCCTCAAGACCTGGCTCTTCGATCAGTAGCAGCACCACCCCCTCTTCCCCCAGCGCCTTGAGACCCTCGCGGGTATGTAGTGCGCTTTATAAGTGACATGATTGATTGATTGATTGATTGATGAATAATTAAACCAGCCTTTATGAATGATTTGCAGGCTCGCCGGGTCCCTTCTATTTTTATTAGTTACGACCTATGCGTAAGCTGTCCGCCTTCTCTTTTCTGTTCTGCGGCAAGATTCCATATTCACTCTGTCATTCAGGGCGCGCTCTTCACTCTACTGGCGCCTTGCATCACCTGCATTCTTCAGGTTCTGGCTGAGCACTCTAATGCGCTCTGAACTGTTTTCCAGGAAGCACACATCTGAGACCAAGTCACAGGCCAGGCCTGGTCATCTCCTTTAGCCACCATCTCACAAACACGTTCAGGTTGCTAAGCATTATAGCGGAGGCAGTCCTTCTACGTTAAGATACTGATGAGAGTGATATCAAGTTTACAACATGGACAGTAAATATCAGTGATGGCCGGCATTGGCTCGCAGGTGGCGGGGCGGGGGTTTTGCGGGAGAGTCGTGGGGGTAGTCGTACAGGGGGTGGGGGGGCATTGGGGTGCACAATATTTAAAAAAATAAACTTACCTTGGCGCTGGGTCCCGTGTCTCTGCTCCTGCTCTCCTCGTCTTGGAACAGGAAGCACAGCCAGGCCCCACTGACCAATCACAATGCTGCAATGCAGCGTTGTGATTGGTAATCACCCAGGATCCCCTGACCAATCACAATGCTGCAATTCAGCGTTGTTATTGGTCTGAGCGCCGTGACACAGCGCTCAGCCAGGGGCTGGAGGGGTGGGCATGTTCTCCATGCAGGCTATAATGCAGCCTGCATGAAGAACATGGAAAGTGCACATGATTGGTTTGGGCAGCCCGAGAGGGCCGACCATACAGTCATTGCGCACTTAGGAGTGGGCAAACCACTCCACCCCTGCCCTGCTCGGAGAGCAGAGTAGACCCACCCACCCTCCCGCAAAGCAGCACGAAGCATAAAATGATAATAACTCAAAGTTATTATCATTTTATGTTTCGTACTTTGCACTGCTTAAAAGCAGTGGGGCGACGCTCCTTCGCCATAGCGGAGGAGCCGTCACTGGTAAATATAGGATTCATACCACTGTTTAGTTATGTTTTATGATTATGAACAAATATTGCTAAAGCTATAAATTCCATTCATGAGAATAAAAGTTTTGTGTAAGCCAAGTTTTCAGATTTGTTTGGATACCATAGTAGAGGTTTGTATCACGCCAGTACTATAATAGGAATTTTTGTAGGCTCTGCAAGGAGTGCTACATTTACATCAAGCTAGCCACATATTTGGAGCTACATTTATATCAAAATAGCCAAGTATTAAAAGCTACATTTATATCAAGATTTGGGCACTACTGGAGACAAATTATAAATGTCAAGAACTGGAAAAAAGCAAAAGGGACCTCGAGAACAGGCACTATAGCAAACTGCATGCGGCTTACATGGTGGGCAAATCAAGGAAGCGCCCTTGTCCTGGAGTCATAAGGAGCTACAGAGCAACTGGCCGCGACTGGAATGAACAACAAATGCTTAATCTGAGAATCATCGACTTGCTGGGGTGGTTGAAAGAATGAAGCTGTTGATATTCCTACACTGCTCCTGACCCACTTTACGCGTATCCGCATTTCGTTTTACAACCTCAATAAGAATACCTTCTTTCACCTGAAGCAGGCCTGCCTAATTGTGTCATTGTGAAACCACGTAACCATCATTCTGAGATAAAGAGATTTATAGTTTTGGTTGGCACTAACCCTAAACATGTGGTGCTCCCTTTGACTAGTGTGAGCATGGATTCATAGGTCGCAGGGACGTGTTTACATATCCATCTTTAAATGTGGTTTGACTCTTGTAATATTAGCTTTAACCAGTTAGTCTTAAAACTCAACTATGTCCGGTCCCTGTCTTTATCGAATTACTTCCTCTCAAAGGACCCCTTAACTGTTCAATTTTCTCTTATTTCACATCAGTTGAAACCCTGCATTTGTCAGTTCAGCTCCAGTTCGTCTTTTTGATGGTGGGATTCTGGACTTTGTGAAGCTATTCTCTGCAGCACTGGCTGAAGCCGACTGAGCTACACTGCTTGAACCATGACATTTTGCAGTGCCTGAGACCCAGCCCCAAATGTATTATAGCAAGAGAGATGCAACGTGGCAGTTCACCAATGAGCTGTAATTGAGTGATCTCGTTTCTTGCATCTGTGGTTCGGGTTTCTAAAGTGCTAGAAATCTTACCGGGGTTATATGTGTGGAAGACAGTCCTAGTACATTCTGGTTTTATCCATGTGTATATATCTAACTGACCTACCTTACCTACCTGTAGGTGAAGACCGAACCTCCTGGAATAACCAGTGATTGACCTCTCTAGCTAACCCTGACGAGTGAAGAACACAAAGGAAGTCCCTCGCTATCCAGGTGCCACCCCATAGTACCGGAAGCTCTGAGACACCCCTGGTGAGTGGTGACCGATAATATCTGCCATCGATGCTGCCACTGGAATGCGCAGAAAAGGCCCCATGATCAATACTGATTGATATTGCGGAACACACATGCACATCTGCTGAGGAACAGAAGAAAGTTTCCAGTGTTGCTCCTAATGTTCATTTTAGGCTAAAATATTTCTCGAGTCTATTATCGGGAAAAACCTCTAAGGTTTGATACAAGAATGTCAAGGGTTAAATATCGGTTACAAAAATATTGCCCTATTGGAGTTAATAATGGAAAATACACACCCAATAGGACAATATTTTTGTATATGGTCTTTAGGGCATGATATTTTTGGCAGATGATACTTTGGTCAAACACATACTCTCTAACTGTACTTTTTCTGAAATTCTCCGAGAAAAAACAACACTTTTTTTATTTTTTTATTTTTTATTTGGGTTTTCATACATAACATGGTAACACATTATCTTGAGTCAATAGCAGATTACGGACATTTCATTACACAATCATTTTGATAAGCGCTTGGTATGGGACAATACGGATAGTCAATAGGCAATACATCGACATCTAACATAGTGTATATGTAAGCGTGCTCTGTTGTGGGTGCGACAGCAATGCAGGATATGTACTCTCAGCCGCGTTTTAACTTAAAACAGTCCTCTCTCTTGCATCTACTGGGAGCCCTTCTGCAGGATGAGATAATTCTGGAGAGGTCCCCATATGTCTGTGGGCCTAGAGGCAATTGGCAGCAGCTCTATATAGGTTGTGGTCTGTTCCTGGTAATGCACTAGGTCAGTCAACCATTCCTTGAACTTCGGTGCGCATCCTCTGCCCCATCTACAGGCTACCCTGCGTTTGGCCATCAACAGAGATATGGCTAGGAACTTCCGGTGTGTTTTGGGGATTAATGCCGTGTAGCTCAAAAGGGCCACCACAGGATCCCTGTCCAATGTTATGTCTAGCATCTTCTCCAGCGCCTCATGCACCTCCCCCCAGTAGGCTTGTACTGACGGGCACTCCCAGGCCAGGTGTAGAAAACCAGCTCCCTCACTTTTGCATCTGTCGCATCTGTCATGGTCAGTTAATTTGAATCTATATTTTTTAACGGGCGTGTAATATAGCCTCTGCAGGAATTTATAATGCAACACCCGCAACCTGTTACTGGCCGAGATTTGCGATGTTTGGGCACAGCAGTAATTCCATTGCTCCTCAGTCAACTCCCGCCCCAGCTCTTCTTGCCAGTGCATGTATGCCAGGCTGACAGGTTTTTCTTGTGTTGCGCGTATGCTTTTATATAGTCCGGACACCAGGTGGCTACCCCCTGCAGGACTTAACAACTGGTGTAACGGAGGTAGGATTTCTGGCTCATGGGGGAAGTCCGGTAGAATCGCCCTCATCCCTTGTCGTAACTGAACATATAGGAATAAGTCTAGTGGAGTAGACCGTATGCCCTGAAACAGGTGCTCCGAGGAGCGGAAGGTACCGTCCTGAAATAGGTCCCCCCACATATTTATGTGAAGCCGTTTACAGAGGTTCTGGAATCCTCTTTCCTGTAATAGGGGTATATCAGGGTGATAGGTTAACGGAAGTCGCGGGGAATACAGAAAGGGCGACGAGAGTTTGTCTCTGATACAGTTCCATGCATCTACCGTGCTGGTGACCGTGGTGGGAGGTGTAGAGCGTGTGCGACGCGGGCCGTGTATGATGCCGTTCAGGGGAACAGGAACTGCAAGCCAATCTTCTGCGGCTATTTGCGGCATGTATCTTGGGGGATATATCCAGTAAAACGCGTACTGAGCCTGCGCACTCCAGTAGTACAGCTCGAAGTCGGGTATATCCAGCCCGCCCTGTTCATATGGTCTGATAAGGCTGGACCATTGGAGTCGTGGTTGCCTCCCTCCCCAGATAAGCGTGATCAGCGCCGTCCGTAGCGTTTTAAAAAAATTTGGCCCTGGGTGATAGGGTATGTTTGCAAACAGATAAAGGAACTGTGGAAGTACCACCATTTTTATTACAGAGGCTCGACCAGCGAGCGATTTAGGCAAAGAGATCCATCGTGTGACATTGCTGTTAAGTCGTGTAATTGCTGTACCATAGTTAAGCCGTATAGTTTCCTCTCTGTCTCTCGTCACCTGTATGCCGAGATAGCGAAGTTCAGTATCACACCATTCCAGTGGGTAATCAAGTGGGAATTGTGGAACCGCTGGTGTGAGTGGAAACAGCTGGGACTTCCCCCAATTGATATTGATACCTGATAGTCTGCCGAACAATATGAATTCTCGTAGTATGGGGTTAAGATTGTGCCTGGGATCCCTGATATATAATGTCACGTCATCCGCGTATAAGGATATCAATATTTGGCGTAGGCCACATCGAAACGCCTTATCTTGATGCCGTTGTCGCAATCTAGAGGCCAAGGGCTCCATTGCGATAGCAAATAGCAATGGGGACAGCGGGCATCCCTGGCGTGTGCCTCTCGAAACGGGAAGTGAGTGAGACATATGGCCATTGATCAATACTCTGACAGTGGGCTGGTGATACAGCATCTGAATCCAGGATATATATATCTTCGGAAACCCCATGCGATGCAGCACCCCAAACAGATAGTCCCACTCCACAGAATCAAAAGCCTTTGTGGCATCTAGAAACACAGCTGCAAGTGGGAACTCTGGCGCCACTGTCTGTACAAGCGAGAAGAGTGTGCGGAGATTGTGGGTGGTTGCCCTGCCGGGGACAACGCCTGATTGGTCAGGTAGAATGAGGTTTTCCATAAGAAGATTGAGGCGATTGGCTAGTATCTTAGCCAAAATTTTGGTATCACAGTTGATAAGTGACAGGGGTCGATATGAATCGCAGGAGCTAGGAGTTTTATTGGGCTTTAGTAGAGATGTCACCAACGCTTCCCTCATGGAGGGGGGTAAGGTACCAACCTCCATAGATTCCTCATAAACCTCTTTAAGGACTGGCGCCATGATATCGATATACGTTTTGTAAAATTCGGCAGGGATACCGTCTAATCCAGGCGCCTTGCCGTTTTTTAAGTGCATAATCGCTTCCCTGATTTCATCCAATTCAAAGGGCTGGCTAAGGAATTCTCTTTGCGTGTTGCTAAGCCACCCCAGCGTTATATCTCCCAGAAAGTCACCTAATTCCACTGTTTCGTGGCGGTGTGTGGTGTATAAGGTCTCGTAGTAAGCGGTGAATGTGGATAGTATATCCAGTGTGTCTCTATGTATTGTCCCTTCTGGACTTTCAATTTCTAATATATGGGACGTGAACCTGGGGCCTCTCGTCGCTTCAGCTAATGCCTTTCCTGGCCGTTCCCCTTCGCCGTACTTTCGAGCCACCCAGTATTTACTCTGAAATTTCACCTCTCTAGCAGCAGTCTGTTCGTATTCTGTCAATTTCTCGCGAAACTCTGCTTGCACCTGCCCTGTCTCTCCTTTACTCATTCTGACCTCTAACCTCTTCAAATCCTGTTCCAGCTTTTGGATTGTACGCCGTATATCTCGAAGTACTCCGAAACTTTTGAGATGCAATACCCTCTAATAGTGACTTTGAAAGCCTCCCATATTATTTCGACATTATCAACTGATCCCTTGTTTCTCATAAAGAAGTCCCTTATCTCCTCCCCCAGCTCGGCCTGAAAGACCGTGTCCAGCAGAGCATGGGGCTGCAGTCGCCAGCGTGGCCTGGGAGTGCCATATCCCGGTGGTGTGAGCGCCAGCCTCACAGGGCAATGATCTGAGAACGTCCTGGCTGAGTGAGTTACATCACGTATAGCGTCTCCTAGCCCTCTTGAGACAAGACAATAATCAAGGTGCGCCCATGTGCCCGTGCGTGTCGTGAAGTGTGTACCCTCCTTCAAATGTGGGTGAACGTACCGCCAACTATCCACCAGGCCGCCTTCCTCCACTATACCCCGCAATGCTTCTTGGGACTTATTATAGTGGTGCATATTTGGATTGGACCTATCCTGTTCCGGGTTAAGGGCCACGTTAAAATCTCCACCCCAGATGACATGTGTGGAGCCCACGTTCAATATTTGCCCCCATAACCTGGTGAAAAAGTCTTGAGCGTCAACAATGGGGCCATAGCAATTGACCAGCGTCACAGAGTCTCTACCAAGTCTACCCCAGGCCAGTACGTATCTCCCTTGTGGATCTTCTATCGCTCCCGCCAATACAAAGGGCGTCTGTTTTTTGATCAGTATGGCAGTGCCTCTCGCATAGGAGGAGTATGATGAAAAGAGTCTCGTGCTAGCCCATTTACTGGCGAACGTGTTTACAGCCCTTGGGTCTATGTGGGTCTCCTGGAGCATAGCCAGTTGCACCCGCTGTCTGTCCAAGTATGCCAGGACCTGTCTCCTTTTTCGCTGATCCCCTAGGCCACTGACATTCCAGGACAAGATCGTCAGTGTGTAGTTGTCATCCGCAGCCATCACATTGTCTCACAACAAGAAGCCCAACATCTGATGTATCAGTTATGTGAAAAATTCGTCCATTTAAACACTTATCGATTCCATATGTAGTGTGCCTGTCTACTGCAACAATGCAATGCATTTCCCACGGCTGCCCCCCTCCCACCTCCCGTGGCATCCCAATCATGCCAGAAATTGTCAGCCCGTCCCCGTTCCCTAGCCCTACAGCCCAACCCCCTCCCACTGAAGCAGCCCTAACCTGCCAGAAGCGTACTCCCACCCCCCCCCACCCCAACAGATAAGAACAAATACAACTATCCAAACTGCTATTTTACCGTACATATATTAATCATCAATGGGGGAGTACCCGTTGGAGGGATTACCCTAGGTGCCTGCACAGTAGCCCCCACCCATTGGGTCCACTAGGGATGAAGCGCGTGGACACCAAGGGGCGGAGGGTGCCCGGCGTGACATATAGGAAATGGCTCATAAAGAAGAACAGAGATTAGAAATGGTGAGTCAATTGGTCTACCGTCCTCCGTATCTGCGGAGCCTGCCGCTTCTGCTCCGCCAGCCGGTAATCATGTTCTATGTTTCTTATGTCCCAGTAAGTTCAAGACTTGGATGAGATATTCATTTCGCACTTTCTTCCACTCCCGCCGATGCAGACTGCTGGGCTGATGTTGACGGTTCGGTGTCATGGTTCACTCTTTTCAAGTGCTTTAAGAACTCCTCCACCTGCTGTGGTTTTGTAAAGAATCTCTGTTTACCTTGGTGGGTAACCCTAAGTCGTGCCGGATATAACAATGCGTAGTCAATTTGGGCCCGTCGCAGCTTATTTTTGACTTCTATAAATTTCCGTCTTTCTTCCTGAACGGTAGGAGTGAAGTCAGGGAATATGGAGAACGCATTACCATCATATGTCAACTGTTGTGCGCTTCTCGCTGTGCGGAGTGCAACGTCCCGGTCCCTATAATTCAAAAGACGTGCTATGATAGGGCGCGGCGTGCTTCCCGGCGGCGGACGCGGGCCCAGTGATCTATGCGCCCTCTCCACTATGAATTGATTGGAAAAGCCTTCCGCCCCAATCGTCGAGAGCAACAATTTTTCCACATATTCCTCCATTCTTCCTGTGTTGGTCGACTCAGGGATACCAAGAATGCGTATGTTGTTGCGCCTACTTCTCGCCTCCAAATCTTCATTCTTTGCAGCAATGATTTTTAGAAGCTTATCCATTTGGGCAATCTGTGTTGTTACCTGGGACGTAGTGTCTTCATTGTCAGAGATGCGGCGCTCAGTTTCTTTAATGCGATCCTCGTGCCCTTCAAGTTTATGTGCAATGGCGTCCATGCGCGTGGACATGCTATCCACTTTGTCTACTATGGTAGCGAAGCCTTGCCGAACTTCTTGCAGGATGCTTTGTACCTCTGTGGATAGAGCGTTAGCGGTTCCTTGTGCGCTCTCCCCCTTGTCAACTTCCTGGTCGTCCGTTGTGTTGCGGGTGCTTCTTTTAGTGGTGTCAAAGGAAAGTTTGGGTTGGCGATTATCTGGCTTCCCCATGTTGGCCTCTTAATACGAGCAGTCCGTGTCCCCGTAGTATTACGGTGTACCATTCGCAGGGTGGCTACAGTCTCGCGCACCCCAAATCACGGTATGCCAAGGCAGTACTATGCTAGTATCCAACACTTTTGCCTGCCGAGCTCATGTATGGTAGTGAACACGTTGGGAGCTCCAGAATACTGTTGTTGCTGGTTCGCTGACACTACCAGTGTTTTATCTGCAGAGGCTTATCGCTGTTTCCATGCGCTGTGGCCTTATTGATGGAGCGATGCTGGGGGCTGAAAACAGTGGTATCACCATTCGCGTATGTATATTGTTCATAGGGCCATCAGTTGAAGGGGCAGCGCTCTTGTTATGGGGTTAAGGTCTCGCCCTGTCTGTACCTGCGTGTTGTTTTCACCTTTGCACATGTCTATGGGGTACTAGACGATACGTGTGAGTTCATCAGCACAGTTCCAGCGGGGGGGAGCTCGATGGTTCAGCAGGTGTTTGTTGGCGCCCTGTGAGTAAATTTGGGATGGCAGCTAACGCTGCGTGCGGGGATGCTGTCCCTCCTTCTTCTTTCCACCGCGTGTACACCATTAGGATTGAAAGCTTTGTGTGCAAGCAGGCACCTGGTCCTCTGATCGAGAGAGCTCGATGTGTACACGGTGCAGAGAGTCCGCAAGGGGCCCGTCTCCAGGGGCCCACCCCAAGGCAGCCCTGCAGTGCGCCGCGCCCGCTTCTTTCAGTGGCTCCGCACCCGGAGGGTAACTCGTTGGGGGAGTGTCGGCCGCTATGATTTCCGCCCCGCTGCTCACCTACTTGCTCACGGCTTGCCCATGCTCCACCGTCCCGATCTCAGCCCCCGCACACCATCTCGCTCTCAGGCCGCATCTGCCGCTCCGATCCCGCATTAAGCTAGTACTCGCAGGGGGTGCTGCGGCAATTGTGCACCTGTCGCCATTCTCTTCTTCGTCGCCGTCACATCCACAAGGATTGTCAGCTCTGACGGTGCGCAGGAGCAGCCCCACCCGTGTTGTCCTGCTGTGGGCAGGCTCCGGTGTAGGCGGCGTAGTCCACTTACGGTTCGCAGTGCTGGTGGGCCCAGGCGCCTCGTGGCGATCCCCGGGCTTGCGTAAGAACGGAAGCCGCTCCTGGGCACCGCGGCTCACTTCTTCTGTCCACGCTGTCACCTCGTCATTAGCATTTCTCGGGCACGGAGGCTCCGAACCGGCCGAAGTGCACACCGGAGCTGCAGCAGACCGCCAGCTGTCTCGGAGGTCAGTTTAAGCTGAGTTTATGGCCATTTAGAAGGATATTTGTAGGATCTTTGACGCCAGGCAGCAAGAGCCTCACTGTAGTGCGGCCATTTTGCGTGTGCGCCACCTAGCGCCCCCAGAAAAAACAACACTTTTATGATATTTCTCTCTGTTGTTTCCTCTCTCTTTGAGTTATTCTGCGGGGATTGAATTATTTCCTAGCAGTATTATCATTGCGTGTGATCTTCATGCCCTTCTGTTCGAATATTATGCGGAACATTTTCCATGAACACCGATATATTGACTTGCTTAATGTATGTAGGGCTATCCCGTGGCAATAATACAATTTTGCAGTTTTGTGGTGCAGACATGCATAGCTATTAAGGGATACAGTCCAGTGTCAAATGTAGCTCTGTTAGAAAGATGAAGAAACCAACAACTTCAAATGGGAGAGTTTTGTGGGTTAAGGTAAAAAGACACACTTCCAGGCACTGCTCCTTGCACTTCATTGCACTCTCAGAAACTACGTCTGCCGGCTTTATTAGAATTGTTTCCATTCATGAGAGTAAAAATCCACAAACCATGTGTGCTATTGAAAGTGAAAGGTTTATCGTAAAACGCACCATGTAATGTGTCTAGGTTTATTTTTGGGTTTGTAGGGGGGGAGTCGATATGTGATTGCAAAATGCCTGCTACAAAGACTTCTGGTAGGAGGAAGTGAGTGTGTGAATGAGTGAACGAGTGAGTTTGAGTGAGCGCACATGTTTCAGACAAAATGGACGACGCCTGTTACACTCTTTATCCAGGCTACAGGTCCCAGAAGGTATGCTCAGATGTATTGCAATTATAACAGTATCTAATCATAAAATTCTTGTTTCTCGAGTTCTGAGTGGCAACAAGTTGTGCCTTCATATATCAGTGAATCAAACCATTTCCTCCTAAACAGAGATGCACCATTCCAATAAGTGGTTTGGCATGCCCTTTACATGAGCTATTCATTTATTAAGGTTGGCTTGCCGGGCATCTGGCACCAGCCCTTACAAAATGAACAGAAAAAGATCTTCCAGAAGTAGTGAGTACAGAGAGAGGGACTTAGGCTCTGCTCGCATCTTCGTTTTCTTATGTACAGCACTTGATAGGGCAGAAATTGTGTGCTTCCACTAAAAAAAAAGAGTGCTTGTATTGCACTTTTTGCCTGGTGGATACACTTATGCTCAATACACCAAAACTGAGTTGGTGATGGTGGCAATCCATTGATCAAGATTATAGGATGGATCTGTTTATTATGAAAAGTCATAATAAAGGTAATAGATTTGATGTATTTATTCTGAAAAGCATATGGTAAAGTTAATAAGCATTTAAGGGTGGATTGCTATTGGTCGATTGCTATTACTCTGTAATAAAGCCTGTAGAGTGGTTTATTTTTACATGGAACCTAACAGATTACCATAGTAGGCAAGGGTTTTGCTGTTGGTTACCCCCTCTGACAAACCATGGGGATAGATGTTTTGTATAGTGATAATCTTTGTTAGGCCCTTTTAAGAGTGACAGTATTTTGCTTTGCTACGTGCAATAGTGTATACATTTGTCATTTTATATTTATATGCCTGAGGGTTGCCTTGTGGGAAAGCTTACACTCAATACAGTAGGCCTGAGTTCGTTATGGTGACAAGTCAACGATAAAAGCAATATGCCTGATTGATTCACTAGGAAAAGTATTTGATTCCCTAGATCTGATAATTTTTTAGGAAAAGTTATGACAAAGACAGGAGCAGCTGGTAACCTTAGAAAGTGGTGGGATGAGCAAAGTGCCAAAAAACAAAATAAAACACCCTCTCACTCCAAAAGCCCATAATAAAACAACCCCTCCCTCCAAAACCCCAAAATAATACTACGCTAACATTTACAATAAATAAAATAAAATAAAAGGTACTTACCCACTGCAGCACGTCCTCCTCGGTGTTCTGAAACTGCAGTCTGCTGTGGAGCTCCTCTGAACAATCTAGAATCGATGCTGCTCTCATGCTGTTAACCAACATGAGAGAAGCACCAGGATTGGATGAAGTGGGTTGGCCAGACGCTCCTTCAGGACCTGGAGGCCTGGGCCTGCTCTCCACCTAGCTTTCTAAGACAGCTCGGAATGGAGAGCTTCAAAGTTTGCATGTCAGGCTGGCCATTGCAAGACAGCCGGCCAAACTGCTACTGTCCTGCATGCTGCCAATTGGCAGCAGAGAACACGCCTGCATGTCTTTTGTCTTAGGGACAATGTGGCGTGCACATCAGGATTGGCTTTCTATTTTTTCACCCGCGGCTCGCAGCACTAGGCCTTTCTTATTTCTTGTGAGAAGCATTTGTTAATTCCAATAGACCTTCAAAGGTGGATTGTTATCATTTGTTATCACTTACAGACTGTTGAAAGGTATTTTTTTCATGAAATCTCACCAATTGGTGTATAATGCAAGGGGTTTGATGCCAGTCACCCCCTCTTACAAACCCTGAGGGTAAACGTTTTTGCTATGAAATTTCTTGAGAGGGCTTGTATTGTTTCCCCATTTTATGCACACTTCAGTAAGCTTGTATTGGTTATGGTGTCAAGCAAATGTAAAGGCTATACGCATAATTGGTCAGATTTCATAGGTTTTATGTGTTTATTATGATAAGTTATGACAAAACCAGTAGGTCTGACTTGCTTATTGTGAAAAGCATATGATAAATGCATTAGGAGTTTAGGGTGAATTATTATTACACTGTGCTAAGCCCTATAGGCAGCTGTTAGTCAAAGGTTTAGAGTTGGTGACTCACTCCAATAAACCAGTGGCATAGCGGGGGGGGGGATCTAGGGCCGATGGACGACTTGTTCTCGGGGGGTAGAGGGGGTGGTGGTAGTCGACAGACATCACTTGCTCACCCTCCCCCTAACTACGCCACTGCAATAAACTGTGGGGATCCAGGATCTGCACTTTGATAATCCTTAGTAGGTCCTCTTAGGAAAGATTTTAGATTGTAATTTTGAACATATGTGTTATTTTTTATGTTAAACCCAGTGGTTGCCTTGTGGTTAAGTATATGCTCATTACAGTAGATCTGAGTTGGCTATGGTGGCATGCCAAAGATAACCATGATAGTTGTGATGGTATATTGGGAAAAAATTGTTTCCCATGCCACAGGTCAGTCTATTTATTATGAAAAGTTATGACAAAGGCAGTAAGCCTTATTTATTCATTATGAAATGTATATATTAAAGCCAATAGGCGTTTAAGGATTGATTGTTACTACAATGTTTAAAGCCTGCAGGCACATGTCTTGTTGCATGAAACCTTCCAGACTACATTTGTAGGCAAGAATCAATTACCCCTTTTATAGACTTTAGGACTAGGAAATCTGCACTGTAACAACTATTGCTGCAATTTATTTAGAGGGCCATACAGGCTTAGTTTTCTGCCTGGATCTTATAATCAAAACACTTCAATACAAAATGCATACATATGTATGTAAATAAATATATTTTATTTTCCAAGATCGCTGCACTTAGCGATTCCCAGCCTGCGGCGTCGGTTCCCGCTTGACGGCGACAGCAGCCGTGTTAAAGATGTATATGGAGCCCTCCAAAAAACCACAATTGTAGAAACCGTTGTCTGATCATATGGGCACATTTTCCTGAAAATGTGTGTGCTTCAGTGTCCGGACGGTCTTCTTTCAGTTCCCTTCTTCTTTTCTTTCTATTTTTCACGGTTAAAGGCATACTACAGTTCCCCAGAAAGTACTAACCAGTCGCTTGTTTCTTGCTCATTTCATTTGCATTCAGTCACATCCAGCATGGCTAATGCCTCTAAACCAGATGACCATTAAGAAATGGTATTAACCACATTGTATTGTTGGTTTACCATTCCAAGACATTATTTCTAAATGTAGAGGCCAGGCTGGAACTTTAAAGCAACAATGAACGATGTATAATACCATTGCAAAACAACCATATGTTGCTGTGTTTCATTTTATTTATTATCACAATCATATGCCCACCGTGTTTAGGTGACAACATGTTTTCTATTTTCTAGTTTACATAAGGTGCTGAGGGTGTATGTATGCTTTATTGTGGTTATGTAAGTGGGTGAATATAATAATGAGTGAGTAGGTGGATGAATAGATCCATGAGTGCAAGGATCTGTGATAGAGTGCTTGTATGATTACTTTTGAATGCATCAATGACTGAACAGGCACTTTAATTTATAAGCCAGACCTGTTGGCATTGCCAATTCTTGTTTTTACTTTTTGGGGTAGTGAGGCATTTGAGCAACTAGTTTGAAGTGTATCGTAAGTGTTAAAAGGAAGACCTTAGAAGTTTGAGTATGGTATGCAGCAGTTTTTGCACCTACATGGAAAGATGCCACTTTGCCCATAGACAGAAATTGGGTGCATTAATACTTCTGTCTGATACCAGTGTATTGTAAAAATGTATTGACTGACAGAGATGTCATGTTCTCAATATTGTTTACAAAAGTGTTGCCCCATTGGACAACAGAAACTCTATGTCCAGACAATATTTTTCTGATATTTTTCTGATGATATTCTGACACACATCCTAATAATTGTGCATTTACATCACTGTTGGCACGTTATATGTTGCTGCTTTGCTTTGGAATGGTGCATTTTTTAAGGACTGCCTTGGCAGCTACTCACATGTAAGAAAAATGGAACACTGTTGTAGGCAAAGCGTTAAAGAATGTTTTCCCTAGCTGCATAAAAAAAAGTAATTATTATTATATAGCCTTATAGCCCGCTGCCGAGGGCTATACCAGTTGTTAAAGGCCCTGAACCTGCAGCTCAGGCCTATAACGAGAGAGGGGGCCTTTAACAACCAGTATAGCCAGCGGCAGAAGGGCTATAAGGCTATTAGGAAATTTCAGCACACTAAGGGTAGAATGTTCTATATTAAAAAGGGAGAAACTTGAAGACAAGCATTGGAATGTTGGAGCTCCGGGCTTATACTAGTCCGTATAAGCCTGGAGCTACTCCATTGTCTTCAATGGAGATCTCAACTTTCCGCTGTTCTAATATAGCCTTAGAGCCCGCCATAGCAGGATCTATCAGTCCGTAAAGGTCCGCTCTAGCGTTAACAAGGCTATTAGAACATTCTGCCCCTAGACCGCAGAATGTTCTAATTTGTAAAACAAAGGCCTCACGGAGCCCGAAGGGGTTGAAATACCCTCTGGCTCCATGAGGCCTTTGTTCACAGCAACAGCTGTAAACAAACATTGGAATTTTGATGCTTCTGGCTTCTACCAGTCAATAGAAGCCAGGAGCTCTCCATTGTTTTTAATGGAGCACTCAACATTCCAATTCCAATGTTCCAATGACCCTTATAAAATGATTCTCATGATACATAAGTATATGTACCATTTTCCTACTAATTTGGAGTATTATTAACAAACTGATGTTATTTAATGAATATTTCAAGTTTTGTAATTTCCAAGCAGGACCAAACCACCGTTTGTGGCACGAACGTACTCCAGCCAATGAGGTATGTGGGAACCTATTCTACTACTGGTAGGGAAGTGTGGTGGTGTTCTATTGCTTAAGGGCTCTCTCATGTGAATTATCAAAGATCTGTATGACAGGCATTCATTGGCTGTGGGAAAAAGATGCTCTCATGCCCTTGTCTGCTGAGCCTGCCAAGTGACATCCACTCCCTCGCATCTTCCTCATCTCTCAAATTCGTCTGCAGCTCAGACAGAACACATAATTCAGCAGCATGTGTTATAGAAAAAGACAACCCATGCACCTCTTGCATAACCTAACATTCCTCTGTAAAGCTAGGTAAGACACTACACTTATGGTGTAGCTGCCTGAAGTCTACACACATACATGGGCTATCAGAAGAACTGTTCCAGTCAGCACAGCACTTGGTGGTGATCAGACCTACCAACTCATACAGTGCTACCCTGTGTCACACAATATCAACTCCCCTCACACAGTCGCCCAGTAAAGAGCCAATAGCACACAGTGGAAGAGAAGGCGAGCTGGAAACCCTGCAGTGAGCAGATTTTCACCTCATCTTTGGAGCCTCTGAACAACCAATTTCCATTCGGGTTTTGAAAATATCCCAGGATTTCAGCAGTAGCCTCAGTAAGGTTTTGTGATTTTATTTGGGATCCGGAAAGTTAATGAGGAAAGGGGGCAGAAGTGCCTCTAAGAAAATTCTCTCCTCATGCTAACATCAGTTTTTTTTTAAGTTGGCTGGTCTGGGTGAAAGGTGACAGACCGTTCTAAGGAGTACCCTGTCAAGGCACCTCTGCAATCATGGCCATAGTATCACTGGTACTGCAGACACATACTATGTAGCCACATCTGTGAAGGCTGTGGCTGGTTTGCTTCCCAGCGTGTTCTCTACTCCCTACTCACCTCACTTCTCCACAGCCATTAAATTTGGCTCGCCTCATTTATTCTCACACTGTGAGAGATGAGGTGAGGAGAACAATGTTCTACCGCCATTGTGGGACTCATTATACCGTATAAACCAGGAGTTACCAGCAACATTCATATTACAAGGCGTGCAGCAAAACCTGCGCCTTTGAGTTTTTCCTTGAGGACACTTAGCCTGGTAAAACAAGGCAGAATTTGCCAGTTAAAAGTAGTGTGAGGGGAACATATGTTGGAATCAATACACAAACATTGAGTCCCATAGTAACTTCTCATTCCCTGTGGCAAAACATGTAATAGTGTGATAATACTGCACATGGTTAGCGCTGTACATTGTGTTATAGGAAAATGCAGGTGGCATCTTATCTACATGGGCTGTTGTGAACATAAAGTTGTAATAGGGACACAACTGGGGCAAAGACGTTCATGGCATGGTAATGTGACCCTAAGCAGGGAAAGTGTGAATATGGCAATATAAGGTGAACTTAAATGTGGCAGTTATGAACGAGTAATGCGGGGTTAAAAGGGAAGGATGTGGTCATGACAACATGAGGCATCATTCTGACTCTTGTGGTGCTAATCACCTGCTTTCCTCTACATGCTCCAAAGTGAAAATTAAAGCACACCCTGAGAGTAGTGCAGTGTTGTGCAAGTGCCTGGTTGCAAAAGCACAAGTGATTTGTGAGAAAGAATACCTGCCTTGACCAGAAGCTATTTACAACTTGGGAATGCTGTGGCACTTTCAGATAGCCACAACATTTTAAATCATAAAATATAGCAAAGAAAAATAAAAGCATGTTGTCTTTAAATCAGCAAAATGCAATAAAATCGGATGCTTTTCTTACACTACAGGACAATATCTGCACTGCGTGTGTGTGCGTGTGACTGTTCCCTGCAGACAGCGGATTAAAAAGCCATGGCCCAATTCACGGATTGCATTTTGTAGCACGTAAAAAATGACTACAGTCTACCTACTTACTACAAAATGCAATTCACAAACCTACAAGCATAAATCTCTACTTCCTCCTCTCCTATCTTTTCTATGAGGAGAACCGCACACATATGAGTTTACTACTCTAAGGGGCCAATTCCGATGCGATCGGAAACTGCTCCAATCGTCGGTCGGAGCTGTTCCGACCGCATCGAAATGTCCTGTTCGGATTCCTTTCCAACCGACCCATTTTGATGGGGTCTGTCGGAAATGAATCCAAAACGGATTTCCGAATGGCCTCCGTCAGGCTCGGAGAGCCCAGCAGCCATTTGGAAAACCTCCATCAATCCCTCGGGCGGCTCTTTCCGGCCGAGGGATTACGATGGAAGATTCCCACAGCATTTCTGTACCGGCCTTTCCTACACAGAAAGGCTGTGGGATTCCGACTGTGGGAGCCTCCAGCAGGGCCCCCATGGGTGCAAGGCCTACGAAAGGCAGCCTAGGAGGCACCTATGGTGCCCCCCTTTTGATCCCTGCACCCGATGGCAGGCACCTTGAGGTGCCTGCCACGGGATGCAGGGATGAACTGCACCTCTGCTCTTTACAATGGGAGCATGCATTCCGTTTGGAATACATGCTCCCATTGTAAAGATAGGATTGCAACAGAACAGTGTTCGGTCTCATCCAACTTGCTGGGCTGGAACCGAAGACAGGAGGTCGTTCGGTTTCAGTTCCCGTTCCCAAACGATGTCGGACGGACTCCGGTCCGTCCGACATCATAATCGGGCCCTTAGTAGAAAATGTGGGAGGGTCTGGGAATGTGGATAGAAAATGGACCATACTTACTACTAAATAGGAGAGGCTAGGGAGGAGTAAGGAATGGTTTAGGCAGGGTTAGGAAGGGGTTTAGGGAGTGATATGAACCCACCCAAAAAAAGAGTAAGCCCATTGCTATTCACAAACTGCACTTCTAATATTACTACAGCCAAAAAGCACCCAAGACAGTTGTAAATATACTCCAGCTCAGTGCTGAAGTAAGTCCAGCACAACGCATGGCCAACCACTGACACTGCAACACCCTCCTATAGATAACAATAAAGGTAGGGACTTAAAAAAAAACATAGAAAAATGTTTTACCTTTTAAAGTAGTTGCAATAATAAATAAATATAGTTTACTGTTTAAATAAATTATATAAAAAAGCGATGTATTAAATTAATTATTTCAACTAGTTAAAATTATTAATAAATGTAATTTAATGTTTAAATAAAAAAATTGATTTTACAAATTAATGTAACATTATTTTTTATAAAACTATCAGTTTTAATTATTGTTAATACATATTAAAAAGATATACTTTTTTTACTTTTGACAGGAATTTTTATTTAATCTTCACAAAAACACTTTTAATTTGATTCAATATATTTAAAATAATTACATTTTTAACTAAACTTAAGTGAATGTGTAGCTTTTTTATTTTGTTCTACATTTAAAATAAATATATGCAATTAATTTAGATTAATATTTTTACTATTTTTTCTAGTTTAATAAACTTGTTTTACTTTACAATAGGCAGCTGGTCAGCATCAATTGACTGTGGTGCCTGAACAATGACCTTTGCATGGTCAACCTTTGGTCAGATCCTCTCAGCAGTTAAAAAGTGTCCCTGATATTCAACTCTCTCTGTGAGAAACCTGCACTTATCCTTTGGCACTGTGATACCATAGTTCTGTAGAATATCAAGTACATGGTCCAAAATTCTGTTGTGTTCCTTAATCATTCAAGCATTAATCAAAATTTCTTCCTGGAAGGTGTGAATCATGTGCACTTTCCTAAACAAATCATACATACATTTTTGGATACACTGATAAAGCTGAGATCTCAAATGGTGTAATAAAAATGGTGAGTGACTTAGACTCTTCCAAAAGCTCTATCTAATGATATGCAGACCTCAGGTCAATGGTTGAAAAAACCTGGATCTTCCTAACTGTGCAAGGATTTGGAGTACTTTAAGTAGGGGGTAACAAAATATTAATATATTTTTTGTTTATTGGCCTGAGATCTGCACACAAATGTACCTTGCTATTTTTGGTTTTGGCCACAATTATTGGGGAAACCCGTTATGCTGAGTTGACCAGTTCAATTATTCCACCATGTACGAATTTCTCCATGTGTTCCTGAAGATCCTTTCTAATACTGGCAGGAATGTGGGAAACCTTGTGACAAACTATTATGACACCTTTTTTAACCGGTTAACTGCTTAGAACGTTCCGCGCCAGTGCGGAACGTTCTATTAAGCGGGCGGGGCCTTGTCCGCCAACGGACGTGCGCAGCACTACCGAGGTAGTGCTCGTGACGGCCGTTGGCCGACAGAAGCACTTAACGGGTTAAGATAATATTGTGTTCATAACTTTTCACACATCCCAATTTGTCATTGAACACCTTGATGTCACACTCAATTACTTGTTGTAAATCTTTCTTCTCTATTTAAATTAGGGAAACAGGATACTTTATACCAGTGTGTACAACAATCCCAAAACGTCCCCGGTCATGCCACCCCAAACCGCTGTAACCCTTCTTGGCTACATACACCTTCAAATCAATTTCTCTGTCCTTATATCTGACATTATCCCAGAAAAAATCTCACATATTAATCTGAGTGGTGCCAAAAGCGACTGGAACGACACCAGGTGGAATGAGAGGTGTACCATGCCATTCCTCATAAAACAGCTTGTCATCTCATTAGGCTTAAATGATATTTCATATATACGGTCCCCATTACTCACTTTCTGAAAATACTAAATTGCATCTACAATGCTCTCATCATGTTCCAAAATCATGCACAGTATTTACAGACAAGATTTTATGACTGCTTTTGCATGCCTTTGAAAAATGCCCATATATACTCGCCAATAAAGCGCTTCAACACCCCATCAGGGTTACAAGCGCTATATAAATGCAAACCTTTTTCCCTTTTCTACCCCTCCCCAACCCTTCTCAATCCAAATAACTGACTAGCTTATCCACCACTCAAATTACTTTCATATTTCACTATACTAATTCAACACTAATCCTTATGGGTTCCAGAGTAGTGTGCTACTCGCCAAGAAAGCACTTCAAAACCCCATCAGGGGTAGCAAGCGCTATATAAATACAATCCTCTTTCCCTCTTCTATCTCGCCGCCTACCCTTCTCTATCCAAATAACTGAATAACATATCCACCACTCAAATTACTTCATATTTCACTATACTAATTTTCAACACTAATCCTTTATGGGTTCCGGAGTAGCGTGCTACTCGCCAGAAAAGCGCTTCAACACCCATCAGGTATAACAGGTGCTATATGAATGCAAACCTTTCTTCCCCTTCTATCCCTCCGCTATCCTTCCCACTCCAAATAACTGACTAATATCCACCACTCAAATTACTTTCATATTTCACCATACTAATTCACCACTAATCCTTTATGGGTTTCCGGAGTAGCGTGCTACTCGCCAAAAAAGCACTTCAACACCCCATCAGGGGTAACAAGCGCTATATAAATACAAACCTTTTTTCCTCTTCTATCCTTCTGCTATCCTTCCGAATCCAAATAACTGACTAACCTATCCACCGCTTAAATTACTTTCATATTTCACTATACTAATTTAACACTAATCCTTTATGGGTCCCGGAGTAGCGTGCTACTCGCCGAAAAAGCGATTTGACGCCTCGTCAGGGGTAGTAAGCGCTATATAAATGCAATTACAATATACACATAACACACATAATACGCCTAACAAATACACAATAATATACACATATAAAATTCACTTACCTTACACTGCCACTCGATGTTGTGCAGTACGTCCTCGTTGTTCTGCAGCACGTCCTCCGAGCACGAAGCCCACAGCCAACTCTCTCATCCAATCAAGATGCTGTTCTAAAACATCTTGATTGGCTGAAGCGGGCTGGCTCCACTCTTCAAAAGGCACTGTAGGCCCGTGCCTGCTCTACAAGGCGGCTGTCCAAGACAGCCGGATTGGAGAGATTTGCATTGCGCATGTCGGTTTGGACGTAGCAAGGTAGCCGGCTAAACCAACATGCACAATGCAAACTTAAGTGGCCACTCCTCAGTGCTGCCAATCACTGGTAGCAGTGGTGCACTGGCACTGCCCTGCCCTCACACTGTGTTTGCTGGCAGGAAAATCATTTTATTCCCATTTCATTGTTGACGTTTTCTGCTTAGCAGTGTCGGGGAGCGACGCTCCTCTGCTCCCACGGAGGAACCGCTGATACTCAGCAGATGTCAGAATAACCTTCAGCTTCCATCGGTTATTATGTGACATCCGGTACTGTATCTCGCTCTTGTCGCAACTTGTGGAGACGCAAAGGTGAGTGGATTCAACAAAATGTTATTTCATAATCAGGAAGCTCCACCGAATGCCATCAGCTACTCTGGTGCTGAGTTCTCCTGGCCAACCTCCACACGCCCTACTCCGCACCAGCACAGCCAGCCTCAGGCAGCTTGTGTTCAAGTCTTGGGCCTATAGCAGGAGACTGTAACAGAGAAAACACAATGTAAC
Organism: Calotriton arnoldi; assembly: GCA_963921515.1. Taxonomy (NCBI): domain Eukaryota; kingdom Metazoa; phylum Chordata; class Amphibia; order Caudata; family Salamandridae; genus Calotriton; species Calotriton arnoldi. Next base: position 312,396 of record CAWUFW010009884.1, read on the forward strand.
ATAAAAGGTGAATAAATAATATAACAGATTGACAACAAAGCCATCAAATTATGAGTAGGGCTCCCTGTTTTCCGTTTTTACAGATTTTTACAGATAAATGCAGACAGAAAACAATGCATTTATTTTTTTAAATGGATAAATACAGAAAATGTGCTTCTTTTAAGTGACTCTTCATGCTGTCTTTCATGAATTTAGCCCAACAGCTGAGCAGATAGACAGCATGGGAAATTAAAAAATAGGATGAAATTTCTTTAAATAACTGCAGTTGTCAACATACATTTGTGGTATAATGCTAATATTTGCCAGTGGATGTATTGTTATGTAATATTTGGCTACTTAAATAGCTAAAACATGACAGACATCAAATTATGACTGCGCATCTATCATTTAAATAAATACGGAAATGTACAGTTTTACATTTATACGCAAAGCACAAAATAAATATGGATAAATATAGATAAAATGGCCAGAAAATAAATATGGATAAATACAGACGGAAATGTTAAAAAAATAAATACCATAAAACCGGGAGCACTAATTATGAGCAAAGGCTAAATCTGTGTAGTTTTGTACACAATGACGTCTATGATGGTGAGCTGGTGCTCTCAGTAGGAAGCCTGCAAAAAGCATATCAGATTGATGACACAGAGCAAAGCTTCGTTCCAGTAGCCAAAGAGGTTGTGTCCTGAGCAGGCTACCTCTAGGGATGATTTCATTTTGTTCCTCTGACGACATAATTGTACTGCAATGGACAGTCAGGTCACATGCTGAAAGGATGTTTCAATAGGGTATTGACCAGGGCCACTGAAATTATTTGGCATGGGGGGACCATATTATGTGGTAGGGGTGACAAAATGATGTGGGAAAGTCAAGTTATGCTGCACATTTTGTAATAGCATTTGCTAATTTTTACACATGATAACAGTCTCTGGGAAAATATTTCACCTTACTAGTACCAGTTTAACAGCCAAGTACAACAATAAGCAACTGCAACATGACTAGTCAACCTTGGTGAAGGGCCTTCTACTACGTAGGAACACATCTTCCATTGATTTTAGAAACTTTTGATCCGTTTGAGCTAGAAACATTTTTTTATTAAAATGTGCAGATTGTGCAGCAGATGATGTATTATTTGGCAAATGCTGCAAATCTATAATTATGCAGATAACGGCACAGCTGCAGAATCGCATAGTTCCAGTGGCCCTGGTTATTACCACTGAATACCTGAATTGCACACAAAAAATTACTCCCCTTCCCCCAGAGAAAGAGTTGGCAGGCTAACTCCCGGCATGGTTCAATCTGGAGTCTGTTTTTAATGTTTCCTAAGAAGTAAGGGGCACATTTAGGAATTGGTGGATGCAGGGGGTCATCAGTACATTTTTGTATTGATTTGCATTGCCTTGTTTATCAACTCAAACGTTTTTTGGGAGAAGCCGTGTGCTCAGCTTTCACAAACAACCTGTAGGTTTCAAAGAGCCCCAAGAAGCCTCATATTAGTCAGCCACTGGTTTTACAAGTCAAGATTTCTTTGAGCCTGAGTTCCAGGTGAAGAGTCTGCAAGCCTCTCTCTGACCTCTAGGTGTTAGCAGGGGAAGACAAACACACACAGCCACATTTCTCTTCTCTGGCAAAGTTCCGGTGATAAGGACTACATCCTAGCAGGACATTTTCATTTCTGAAGACCAATTTATGAAAAGCTTGTGCAAATAAAAGTGGCATGCTTTGCAATGGAAAAATCAAAAATGCAAACTATCAATGTACATTACAAGTGACTCATAGTGCCACACTGCAAGGTCTTGGAGTTTGCAAGGAGAGGACAGAGGCAAAGGGACATTGCCCCCTTTCTTGGGATTTACAGGGAAATGTGCCAATGGGTTATAGCTGCTTCTGCAGTCACCAAGCATTGGAAGTTCTCTGACTGACCTTGTCAGTCAGTAACTATATGCAAGTGGACATCTCTTGCATATGGTCATTAACTGACAAGGTCAGTCAGAGAACTTTCAATGCTTCCCTCGTGCGAGACGCGTCCGAGGACGCCGGGAGAGCAGGGAGCTTCTCCCCAGGATGTTGTTCTTGTGATCGGCCATTTTATGGAATGGCGTCCTTTGACTTTTTTTGTAACAGGGTTTCAATATCGACAGGTTGTGAATGTGAATGCATGTTATGTTTTGTTATGTTAACTGCATTGGATACAGCGCAAAACGAATCATCCCTTTAGGAATACATCGGCACTAGGCTAAATACAGACAGGCAACAGTAACTGAACTAGACCAATCAACTAGAATAACCATGTTTTTGAAAGCTTTTAGAACTTTCCGAATTCTGAGCATAATCGCATATGCAAAGGTAGTTTATTCCAGTGGAAGGGAGCAAGATAAGAGAACGATCTCACGCCATATCTGGCAGTGCAAATTTGCAAAACATCTTTGGGCCTCATTTATGAGGCCCCTTGCGCCATCGGAACGTTACTTTTTGTGACGTTCTGTGGCTCAGGAGCCTGCTCCATATATACGAGGCAGCACTAAGCCACTTTTTTTGGCTAATGCTGCCTCGTAAATATTGTCCCCTTTAACGCAGTGTTCTGCGTTAAAGGGTTGTAGAATGGGTGTTGCTGGGGGCGTTCCAGCACCATCCATGGCATTTTGACACTGCCCCAGATTTACAAGAAATCGTAAATCTGAGGCAGTGCCAAAAACGTCGCCTCCCCAGGGGAGACGTAAGGGAGGCACAACGAGGAGAAATATCTTTATTTCTCCTCGTTTTTCTCTTTCTATGTGTGCTGCATGCTGCAGCACACATAGAAAAAGAAAAAAGCCTCTTGTGATTGTTTTTGTGCAGGAAGGCTTACCTTCCTGCACAAAAATAATCATCCCCGCAATGCAGGCACCCTTGCGCCATGGTGCAAAGGAGCCTGCGTTGGTGCACGGCAGTCTATTGTGCGCTGGCGCAGGGGAAAAGGACAGGAATGCGTTGTATCTCAGAGATACGGCGCATTCCTGCCCATTTCTTTTGACGTAGGGCAGTGCTGCAGGAAGGCCTGCTGCGCTGCCCTACGGCAAAAACGCATAAATGATGCCCTTTGTCTTTAGATCTTAGCAGTCTGCTTGGGTTATGCTGTTTGAGCCTGTTTAGCAGGTAAGATGGAGCATTCCCATTTAATGCCTTATGTGCAAGGCAACATAACTTGAAGATGAGCCTTTAGCATAGATATAGGTCTGCTGCCCTTTGCGGGTCTACTTCTGTGCATGATCAGCTGTTCACAAGGATGGCCAGAAGAATCCTGCCTCATAACTAGTAATGGGGCAGAATTTCTGCGACCGCTTGTGAACGGTCTATTTTAGCCTGTGCTGCATTACAACATCAGGCCCAGCGGTAAGGCTTGGCAGGTTGGTATCGCAGACCATACCCAAACACAGCGCTGTGACCCGGCTAATGATAGACTTGGCCTACGGTCCTTTCAGGGACCAATTAGTTATATATTTGGCAAATTCTCCCTTACAGATTGTAAATAGCTCCATTGTGAACCATATTTTTTAGATTAAGTTTGCCTTCATGCTTGGATGGGAAGGCCTTGGCAATGTGCAGGGAAACAGCGAGCCCATCACTAATGCGTAAAAAAGGAGGCATCTTGAATCGCGACGTATTCCCAAATTCCCATCCACAGCATACATTCTGATGTTTATATAAGCATAAAAACGTACAACTGATGTGAAATATGTCTATTCAGAGGTATTTAACTCTCATTCATTGTCCCCTAATTGCTCTTTCCTGGACCACTGCAGGGCTAGCCTTAATGGGCAGCAGTTTAGGCACCGGGCCACCTTGAGGATCTATTACTGCCCTGGGTGGAAGGGAAGGCTGGTGAAGAATGTCTTGTACTCAGATGAACTGAAATGCTTGGATCAGAGCCAGGACAATAAAATACATATGTTATTTATAACGTGGCACACGTGATCCCTCATTTAGCAGAACTGAGAAAGGATTTCTAAGAAACTATTCTGTGCAGATATTCCATGGAGGAATATTTAGCCTGGAGGAGTGAAAGCAAGGTCCCTTCTTAATTTGTTTTTCATCGTTACTGCTGTGCATGACACTTCTTACACAGCTACACTTTACACTAAAGTAGTCTGTTGTTTTTAGGAATTATTAAAATATTAATCTATGATGTAAAAGGTCAGCGTGACTTAAAAAAATTAGGGCCATATTTACCATGTAGTTGTGTCGCTTATGCACCAGACAACGCCGTGCATGCGTGACTCAACTACTGAATGAGATTTATCAAGCCATGCAAGGCCACCTTGCATGGACCTGAGTGTCTTGATAAATCCAGAGTAACACAGCGCAGCGCAAATCACTGCGCTGCGTTTCTCTGCCTAAGGGAGGCAGTCCATGGTTGGTGCATGGGTGTTCCCATGCACCACCCATGGATTTTGATGCAGTCCCAGATTTACCATAAGTAGTAGACTGGGGAATGTGCCAAAACTGCTACATCTCCCAAGTGAGGAGTAGCGAGGAGAAATATGCTCTTTCTCCTCGTTTTTTCAGCACACAAAGAAAGAGGAAAATGCCTCAGGGGATTGTTTTTGTGCAGGAAGGTTAGCCCTTCCTGCACAAAAGTAATCCTGCTTACAACGTAGGCCCTCTTGGGGCCTGCGTTTGTGGTAGGCAGCACATTGCTCGACAGCACTGGGAAAATGCAGGAATATGCCATATTATATTAAATACAGCGTATTCCTGCCCTTTCCCTGTCACGCTGCACAGCACGGTGGCTTGTTGCGCTGCGTGACTTATTGGGAAATATGCCTCTAAGGGATTTGATGAAGCACAGTGCATTAGCAAGAGAACTTGAGCTGCAGTATGAACTGTGAATCTGTTCTAGTTTGTACAGTATATGTGTGCAGTTTGTGTACAGTTTGTACAGGATGTATAGATATATATTTACATATAGATAGAAAGATAGATAGATAGATAGATAGATAGATAGATAGATAGATAGATAGATAGATAGATAGATAGATATGCTCCTCTCTGGAAAGTGCTGTTCTGCTAATAATCAACTTATTACTGACAGGTTTGACATCTCAGCGCATTTTTCACCAGTTGTATTTTCATAGTACCTTTTCCTGAAGTTCAATCGTGTCATTTGGAAATCAAGTCACACAATAGTTTGGTTTCTCCAGTTAAAGGGTCAGACCAGGAGGAAAGGAATGAAGAGAGGATGAAGGCTTCAAAAATTGACTTGCTATATATAGCCAGCGCATTTTGTGAACGCATATCAGCAGGCATATTTTCACAAAGCTAATAAAATAGGCCCAAAAATATTGCTCAGAGACAAGGAACTCAGATTTGTGAGACAATGCTAAAATATTTGACTTTGCGAAATTGCGAGGTAGAAAGGTCTGTCCCTCAGATGATATAGTGGGAAGGAGATGTGGTCTAGTAGATGGAGCCACCACCTTTCGAACATAGCGAACCAGGTTCAAATCCTGGCTCCAGTTCAACAGCATGTGATTATTGGCATAAACTTAATCTCTTGTCCATAAAAGACGTAGTCTGGTTCTATAATAAAGCTCTCCTAATGCCCTCGGGGCAGGTTCAAGCCACCTTTTTTTAAAACCTTCAGCTTGTGACAATATTTGTCTAGGTTTGCTGCGAACGACACCAGGGAAGCACCTATGCAGAAGGCCAACGCTTCATTGAAACCAGAAGCATGTCATTAAACGCCAAATGAATGTGGTCGGCAAAACACCAACTTCCATCTATCATTGTGTAGTAATGTGTGCCTTTAAAGTTTTAGAATCTTTATTCAATACATTCTGTTAGAGCCTTGTATTGTAAGGGGTGAAATGAAGGTTCTTCATAAGTCACTTGATGTGTGGCTGGCGGGAGGAGGATCGCGGTTGGACTAGTGCAGTGCAATATTACACTAGACTTCCCACATCTCACCGAAATATGCTTTAGTATTAAAAGATAAGCTGTCAGATTGGGCCTATTGGTCTGGCAATGTGAACACATCTAGTGCTAACCCCTGTACACCATGTGTAAGGCCTACTGGAGCACAGCTAGAGGCTACCTCCACAGACTCATACAATACCACAGAGACCACTGAGACTACAGATCTGCAGATTCTCACACACACAATCCCCTAAAATTCAAATGATTAAAGCATACCTGTAGATCATTAGGTGTTCATGGGCCTCTGGAACAACCTCAATCCATCACTAGAGGAACATTCTTCATTTCTGGACATAACAGAACTCTCAGAGATGTGTTTGATGAACCAAATGGCACTTTACTCTGCCCAACAAACTACAGAGACCACACGCCAATCTAGGATCCCTCAACCCCTGGCCTGAAATAGAGTCAAAATACCAAATAACACATAAAGTAAAACAAACCAGAAGGGGGTGTGAGTCACGGAAGGCTTCATTGGAGGCCTATTACCTCTGATGGATTTAAATCAACTTGTACATTGATAATCTGATACAACAACCATCATTCAAAAGGCAGCTTCTGAAGAAGGTCATTCTCCGCATCTGCTTGGGTATCGGTCTCTGCACCGAATGTAAGACACTGACCAACTCTCCCATGCCCAACATTATACCAATGTCTTTTCACAGTTTCCTTTACCATTTCCTTCAAACAGATCTTGATCCCAGCCTGAGAAGTATTAACACCATGAAAGTTATCTACACCTAGATCCAGCACTCTGAAGTGGCCAGCAGGTGACATGCCAGCATATTCCAAAGCTTCAGCAATGGATAAATGAATAATTAGTTAAATAAAATAAAATGTGAATGTTCAGAAATCCTTCCTTTTAATTTACTTCACTAGAAGCATTCAGTTAATAAACCACTACACAAAAATGCCTGCGGATTAAGCAAAATCCCCTTCTTTACCAAGGTAATTATTGCATTTAAGTCTGGGTTCTAATACTATAATAGGCTGAAGATCTCTTCTGTTCCTAATTGGTTCTTCTCTCACTCCAATTTTTGTTATTGTATAAGGCAGCTGCATATGCAATGGTCACTACTGCAGTGTTTTGAATCATTGAATGAACCACTACCATGTTATATATGGTAGGTGAGCTGTTTCTACAGTTGTAAGAGACTTGGCCAGTATTGAAAATACTGCACAAGTGTCTTCCTTGTATTACACATGATATAATCAGGGTCGGCTTGACCTGCAGGGCAATCAGGCAGTGCCCAATGGGCTGGTCTGACAGGTCAGTGCGTGGGCTGTTTTTGTGGCTGTTTGTGGGCCTGTTTTATGGTCTGCTTGGCCCGTTTTTCCTGTTGATGTCCATGAGAATAAAACAAACATTGCCTGCTGCACTTTCAAATCCATGCATTTTTGCATACCTTAACATAACATATGCATTTGTAAAGCGCACGTTCACCCGTAGGTATCTTGGCGCTGAATAACAGATGTTTATTGTTACCCAACTCAATGGTACTCATTTTACCGACCTCAGATGGATGAAAGGCTGAGTGGACCCACCGGGATTTAAACCTGTGACCATGAGGTTGAACACAGACCCCTATAGTGGATGCATTAGTCCACTGAGCCATCAGAACCGACATTTGTACAGCTTTACAAGTTCAAAACTGCCCCTATTTGCAAACATGGGCCACTTTTTTGGCTTTATGATTCATTAATGTGGGTCACTTTTATTTTGGTGCCTAAGCCTATTTTATGTCCCAGTGCACCTGTTTTAACCCCTATGCAGTTGTCCACTTTCCCAATAACTCTAACATTGTTACTCATCTATTCCACTATCAGTACCTGGAAACTCAAGCCAGACTCACTAGTCTGTGTTTCCACATCTGTGCCAGAGCAATGGGTTCCTCATAGATGTCTTCATACAGGTTCTTCTTTCATAAGAGGTTGCTGTTTGAAGGAGGAAGGCTGGGCTGCCAGTGCAAATTGTAATTGTAATTGCATTTATATAGCACTTACAAGGCATCGAAGCGCTTTTTCGGCTAGTATCTCGCTACTCCGGAACCCAAAAAGGATTAGTGGTGAATTAGTATAGGGAGATATGAAATTAATTTGAGTGGTGGACATGTGAGTTTGTTATTTGGATTGAAAAAGGATAGTGGAAGGATAGAAGACGGAAGGGTTTGCATTTATACAGCGCTTGCTACCCCTGATGAGGTGTTGAATCGCTTTTCGGTAGGTAGCATGCTACTCCGGAACCCAAACAGGATTAGTGGGGAATTAGTATAAGGAAATATTAAATTAATTTGAGCTGTGGACATGTTAGTCTGTTAGTTGGATTGAAAAGGATAGTGGACGAATAGAAGAGGGAAGGGTCTAGAAAGTGTTTTTTGGAACCTTTAGTTGTTGGAGGAGGTTTGGGATGAGTGAAGGGGAGGTGGAGGGGGGAAGATTCAGAGGGCGGGGTTTAGAAAGGCTTGTTTGGGAGATCTGAATAGTAAAAGTGGTATTAGATGATGTAAGTAGAGGAGGGAAGAGTATAGAAAGGGTTATTTTGGGGATCGTAGTAGTAGAATGGGGTTTGGGATGAGTCAGAGAGAGGAGGTAGAGAATATATTGAGAGAGGTATAGTGTGAGAAATAGGGTAGTACATTGGAGAGAGTAGTAGAATGAGGTTTGAGATGAGTCAGAGAGTGGAGGTAGAGGATATATTGAGAGAGGTATAGGATGAGATATAGGGTAGTGCATTGGAGATGCTGAATTAGAAATTTTAGTAATAAATATAAAGATACATAAGTACATAGAAGGTTTATATGTATAAGGAAGGTAATATATGTAGATTTAAGTTGTATTTAATAAACTCAAACTTTCAAGTGTTGCTGTACTTTGTTAATTTATTCGTTTTTATGTATTTTTTTGTAATTCAATAGTGATGCAAATGTAGATAAATAGTTATGATAAAAGATTTACGTATTTGTGCTGTCACCTATATATATGTTAAACATAGAATAATATAACCATAAGTAATATGTACATTTGTAAAATGCAGAACTAATGAATATCTATATATTTATAAACATAGGGGCCGATTCACAGAACTAATCTGAGATAAAATCCGAAACTTTCTACTTTTGGTATTCACAGAAGGCATTTAGCAGTAGTAAAGTTTGGACTCCTAACTTCACTACTACTAAATCCCTTTTGTGAATACCGAAAGTCGTTAAGTTAGGATTTTGTCTCAGTTTAGTAGTAGTAAAGTTAGGAGTCCTAATTTTACTACTACTAAATGCCTTCTGTGAATACCAAAAGTAGTAAGTTTAGGATCTCAGATTAGTTCTGTGAATCGGCCCCATAGTTATTATACATGTTTATACAAAGCAATACACATATGTAGGTACACATCTATAGTCCAAATAAATGCTTATATATAGAGGGATATGCTGTATTTTATCTTTGAGGATGGTGGTTATGTGGGGAAGAGCCAACTCTTGAGTAGTCTTCTAAAGATAAGGTAGTTATTCGTGGATCTTATGTTTGGGGGTAAAGAGTTCCATAGGTTGGCTGCTTGAACAGAGAAGGATGTGCCACCTATGGCTTAGCATTCTGTTGCCGAGTGATCATATAATATACAAGCAGTTGATTCAGGCCCACTACTTTAGTAATTATTGGCTCCTATGAGACACACAAAGGGATGGACACAGGCTTGCTCATGTCAGCCAAACCCCCCTCTCCACATGTTCATGTCATTGAGAGCATTTCCACAGGACAATCCTGAAAAGGCGCTTCCCAAGAACTGTGGGGGATTGTCTTTACTTGACTGTGGTATGTTCAAAGTGGAGGATGGATACTTCCCTCATCAGGCTATGAAGAGATTGACAGTTTGCGTTGGCTAATAATATACATGTTGGGTATTACATGCATGTGTAATTGTGTATTGTGTAAATACTTTATTCTATAAGGACATAAGCACTGAAGTTTAAGATGGAATGTTACCCACCAGGGGCTGTATTACACAAGTGCCCTGTGGGCGCAATGGGCATGTGCGCCCGCTTGTGCAGCCCCTTCTGTAATACTGATAGCGCTGTCCCACATGTAGCGCCAGCGCTATCTCGAAAGAGCATTCCCTCATTTGCATGGAGGCGTGCCTTGTGCAAATGAGGGAAACTCTTTGCCTTTGCGCCTGCGCCATATTATGGACGTGGACTCCAAGGCAAAGAAGTCATCAGGAGTGCACCACAAAAAGGTGCCACACTGTCAGTGCACCCCTTTAAGGCAGCCCTCTGGAGGGGAGGAAGGGGGGGAGGTTCCATGGACCCCCCATACATCCCCCTTCAGGAAGGTGCACTCTCTTACTTGCACCCGCCTGCAAGGGGATCTCTGTCCCCTCTCTATAGTGCAGGCAGGTGCCAACTGCACAGTGAAACACGGAGTGGCTGATTAAAGCAGCCGCTCCATATTTCACTGAATGTGCTGACCCTAGGGCAGCTCCGAGTTCGTGGCTGCCCTAAGGGCAGCGCATTAATAGTAATCCGGTGCACTGTTTATCTTTGCGCTCAGTGCACTGTTTATGTTTGTACCTTACACACCTGTATAAAGGTGTGCCGTGGCGCAAACATGAACAGTGCGCCTGATATATAATATTGGCCCAGACTGCTTTATGGATGTGACTCTCCTCTTACAACCTTCCTTATCAAAGTCCTGTAGCCTTTCTGGGGGTGGGGGGGGGCGGGAAGAAATCGACACATACATCCTACTAAGCCAGAGCTCTGCTGGAGAATAAAGGACTGACAAGGACCAGTTTGGGTGTCTGGGCATCTCTACCACCAGATCTCTCAGGTGACACGCTATCCCCATTTGGCAAATCTGGGCCATTGCTTACCATATATGTCTTGCCTCCTTCATTTGATTTTGTATTGAATACTGTTTGGAAAGAGGAGGCATTTCAGGAAATATTGAATGATGTCTTCTTGAACACTCAGTGCTTGGGCCAGTTGGTACCTCCCCCGCCCCCTTCCTTTGTGAAAGGCCCCAGAAGTGTCCTTGACAGATTTATTTTTTGTCCTCATTTGTCATCAGATGAAACTACCATTGAGGAGCACCCATTTCATCTCAGTATAGTTCTTCTGGATGCAACCTAGTGGGTTATTACATTACCAGGGCTGTGCCAGACAATCTGGCTTAATCGTCGGACATTAGTGCCCTCTACATTAGTCCATAACTCCTTTTCTCTCCTATTTGGGCAGCTGTCTCTTTCCAGCTTAAAGATTTTATCTGCCGAACTCAACCATTCATTAGCCGCGGGGGAATTACATGATACCCACTTTACACAGATTTCCCTTCTGGCGGTGAGCATCAAATAAAATACAAACAGCCAAAATAAGCCTAGCCAGTTGCCAGTCAGTGCCATAGAAAACTAGATAAAAGCTTACCTCCACTCTCCGCGCCAGGATTTGCAATATTGCATCCCTTACTGCCTTCCAGTAGTTCTGTAGTGCCAGACAGCTTACGAACACATGGATATCATCTGCGCTGACTTCCCTACATCTTCAACATCTTGGCATGCTCTGCTGAGCTATTCGCGACAGCTTGTCCAGTATCGAATAGATCCTGTGTAGAGAAGAGGTTTTTCTTTGGTGCAGTGGATTTTACATTTGTATAAAGAAGATTCAAAGATTCGTGCCATACGTTTCTTTGCTCCGCTGTTGACAAGTATCCATACCATGCATGTTCTGGGATCGCCCTGTTCAAATCATCTGCGCTCACCAGTTCCCTGTACCACTTTGCAAATTCTTTCATTGGAGGGTTAGGGTCTTTTATTCTTTCCTCACACTCCCACAGCTCTTTCCCAGACCACGATTGATCACCCCACTACGGTTTCAACTGGCAGCACTTAAATTTGGATATCTTGGCACCGGTCTGTTCCCTTATCGCTTCCCATGAAATGAGATTGGATCTTTTTCTTAGCTGTTCCCACTGTTTTACCCCAGCCTTCAATAACGGCAGACTAAGCTTATCATCTAGGAATTTGGAGGTCCCTGGTGACTACCAAATAGGAGCAAATGCTGACTAGCACTCAATACTTAACAGTTTCCTTATCTTACACCACACTACTAAACAGGTTCTTAGGACTTTTACTGTGCTTTTTAAAAATATTTTGGCTTCCCAGCACTGTATAGAAAGCCTTCCCCCCATAAGTCACCTCTCATGTTTACATATATTCTCCCCCTCCAGGTGTCATCCCAATCTGCCAATAATTGGGTATTCTTAAATTGAAATGCTTTACAGTACAAGGTATGTCCGGGAAAGCTAGCCCACCCTTCTCTACTTTCCTCCTCAATTTCCTCCCAGCCAGTTTTGGATCTTTTGAGGCTAATATGAAGGATACTGATCTCCCTTGGATCTTGTCTATCAATTCTTTTGGGAAACTAAAAGGGATATTGTCGAAAAGGAACATCAACTTGGGCATACTAATCATCTTCACAAGGTTCACCCTCCCATATATGGTCAAGCGCAGGTTTTCCCATTTGCTCAACTGGGTATTTATTTCTTTTAAAATGTTGGTCACATTGATGCTAAAGATTTCCTCTAGGCTCAGGACCACCGCTATACAGACCATTCAGCATTTTGCGGTTCACAAAATAATTGCGAAATCAGCTGAGGAGCACGATGACCGCATAATTTATGTTTTTGGCCACAAAAAACAGGTCGCCAGCAGACAGCAAAAAAATGGTGACATCTTATTGGCTGATTGGATGTACGCGCACACGTCACTATGTGGCATCATACAGCCGTAATACCTGCCTGCTTCCTCCTGCCACAGCAGTGAAGTTATAGGTTTTGGTGTCTATTCATGGTGCGGCTATAGTGCTTGGTGTTGAATCTGGGCTCGATATAATACACGCTGTCCATGCAGACCAAGAATCTGTAGAGCCTGCTGAGCGGCACTCTCCTCCTCGCTATACCATATGGTGGGCTGGGCAGTAGGCTCTGGATCAGGCTTGTGTTCAGCCGGTTACCCGCCCCACTTCAGCCATCCATTGCCCCTTCGAACTCTGGCGCTTAACCCTGTACCTACTGCCGGTTATAAATAGATTGCCAATGTTTTTAATATGCATACAACAAGTTGATTCATTTCAATTTGAATACATTATTTCGAGTTTGATTGTCTTAATGTTATTTTTTAAACTAAGTATTCATCTCATAATCTGATTGTGCAAAACGTCGAAGCGACGTAACACAAATTGATGCGCCTCCTGCAAGACGTGGAGATCTCCCCCCAGACGTGCTAGACCTTTGTATGAACTACTCTAACGCTCATTCTGCCCCGCCGCCCACCCTCTCTCTTCTAGGAGCCGAGACTCCCCGGCAGGCCTAGCGCTTCTTTGGCAAACTCTGTAAAGTGGCGCTAATGTGTTTGGATGTGAATAAAACCAATCTGGCCACTTTGTCTTGTTTATTTAGGCAGATTTTGAACATTTTTTTTCCTTCTTTTTTTTCTCTTTCCCGAAACTGCACTTTGGAGGGGAAAGATGTCTGAAAAAGATGACATTTTCAGCATTGTGTTTGCCTTTTTCTTCTTTGATTGATTTGTTACTATATTGTGTGGATTTAACAATTTGAAAGGTTTTTTAAATAAACCACAGAGTTTGAAATTCATCAAAGACTGCCTATGAACCCTTTTTTTTGCACAAAACTATTACGTGAATAATAGATTTGTGAACATTGTGAACCGAGGCGCTCCTTTCTGGATAGGTTATGAATTCTTGTTGATTAGTGGCCCAGTGGCGGTGGGACCATTGAAAGTTGAGCGTGGATGAACTACCTAATTGACTAACCGGTATTACACACCAGTGCGCACACCTCCTAGCCCTCACCGCCTATCGAGTTGGATGAATGGTTTCCATTGATATAAGGCTGTAAAGGAATGATTACGAGTAAAATAAAGTGCTGAAATATTGCCAAAAAATTCAATTTTTGGGCTGAAAAATTTGCAAATCAATGCCGCAATATCCTGGGGGGTCTGGCTTTACCTAGATATTTATCCTTAGATCGAGTCTGTAAAGCCTGTAGGTTCACTCCCTGCACATTCCAAGTCAGAATCTCAGTCTTGGATTTATTAATGATGTATCCAGAAAGGGTTCCAAAGCTTTCTATTAATTGTTCTATTAGAGGTAAAATTCAATGTGGGCTGCTTGTGTATAAGACGTTATAGTCAGCATAAAGGGCTATTTTATTTTCAAATCTTCAACATCCCTAAAAAGCTGAGTGAGGGACTCAATAGAGATGTCGAACAAAAGTGGGGACAAGAGGCAGTCTTGACGAGTATCCCTAGAGATACCTATTTTCCTGGAAGCATTGCCATTTACCAGGCTCCGGGCATTAGAGGCTTTGCATAGCTTTTTTATTTCCTCTATGAATATTTGAGGTAAGCCAAATACGGCCATCGCGTTCCACAGGTAAGTCCAGCTTACCCTCAAATGCCTCGGCTGCATCAATCATTATCACAGCCAGCTGGCTGGCATTCGTAATGGCCATATCTATTGAGGATGTGAATAAATGGGTTAAGCAATGTAGTTGCAATAAAGCCCTTCCAGTCTGTATGTATAATCTGATTAATTGCTCTAGCCAGTCTACCCGATAAAATTCCTGCATACAGATTGAAATCAATATTCAGAAGGGAAATGGGTCAGTATGACCCCGCTACCCTTCAATCCTTGTTCCGCTTTAGGGTCAAGGAGATGGTGACCTCGTTTCATGAGTCCGGAATTGCCACTTATTCTATAAATATCATTAAGTAGATGCCACCATACCAGCACTATAACTTCCTTTAGTGCCTTGACTGCTCTACAGGTAGGGCATCTGGTCTAGCTGCTTTTCCATTAAAAGATGTATTTATCTGGAACAGAATTTCTTCCGAAGTAATCTCCTCCTGCAGAAATTGTTTATCGATGCTTGATAGTTTTGGAAGCTTCTTATTTTTTATGACTTCCCTAACTTCCTCTCTCCTTACTTTATTCTGATGACTTCCCAACTTGCACAGGTCCCTCCCCCCAATATATGGTTTGTACGTATCCCACACAACACCCACATGATTGGTCCCCTTGTTCAGCTTAAAGAATTGCTCAGACTCTTCTTTTAGTACCAGCAATACCCTTTGTCTGATAGGAAGGACCTGACTACCATTCATCTTACCCCCTCTTGACTACTGGATAGTTGCCACAATAACATAACAGCAGAGGGGTCTGAGCAATACGCAGGTGTATGCCTGATCTCCCTTACTTTATCTACAAGGGTACCATCTACTAGAAAAAAGTTGATCCTAGAAATGTGGCTATAATTATTTTAGAGTTGCCTCTTTTACGGCAAATATCGCACAGACCAGACTCCTGCATAATACTCCTAAATGCCCTCCCCACTTTCGGATTATTTCTAATTCATCCTTTAAAGATTCTATCTAAATCCTCATTCAGCACAGCGTTGAAATCCCCCTATCACTGTTATAGAGGGGTAATCTGATAAACTGGCTGCCATTTCATGAAGCGGTGATACATCGTCACAGTTTGGACCATAAAAGCCCACACATTAGAATGGCCCCTGAGGCCCTGAAAGCTTCCCAATTATCCACCTACCTGAATAGTCAGTTTTATACTCAAGAACCCCGACACCTGCATTCTTCTTTACCACCATCAGCAGTCCTCTAGAGTTGAAATTCTGATCTGAGCATATTATATGGTGTGCCCAGACCTGCTTGCAAAAGATGGCTTTACGCTCTGTTGAAGTAAGGTGTGTTTCCTGCAAAATGAACACCTGGGCCGACCAATCCCATAAACACTGACAGATTAGTCTCTGTCTCCTACTGGTACACAGTACATTGACATCCCATGACAGGAACTTTAGTTCTGCCATTTTGTTGCCCACTCCCATATCTGGTTATTTCCTTTACCCATCAAACACTCCTTGTTAAAGGACAGTTAACAGTAAAAATGTAAATGAGGACTTTTCAGTGTGTTTATGTTTTTGTTTTCTCCCATTTTGCTCCCCACCCAATGCTTCTCCCATGGGAGCCCACTCTTCTAACCTTGGCATACCTATCTATGACTATTGGACTATTTAGACTTTTGCCCCTGGGAGTTTTCACCGCTAAATATGAGAGAACCTAGCTCTTTATCCTGACCCCATTATTCACCTAATAAGCAACTCCACTTTTCATGTCTAACCTAGGCTGCATTGCATATACTTTCTAAGAGACCATCAACCTGCTCAACCTTTCTGAAATAGTAAATTTCTTTCCTCTACAAAATCCTTAACCTGTCAGGGAACCTTAGTTGAACCTTGACCCCCATCTTCTGTAATTCGTCCATCCTTTGCCCAAGTTCCCACTGCCGTTGCTCAGTGCTCTTGCATATGTAGGACGTAACACTGTTAGGGCATTATCCTTTAGCGGTAGGATTAGAATCTGCACCTTTACTGTCTATGATAAAAAAAAATTGCCAATATTTTCCTTGGTTTCTTACGGCTCTCCTTAAATCCAAAAGGGTCACAGTGGACCCTCTGGATCTCTGTCTCAAGACCACACCCCACATCCCCCTTGAACACTCCTTCTTTAAGCAATTTCACAACGAAGGTCCTACAGTCTCCTTCTTCTGCCCCTTCTGGTGCATTCAATTTCCTCAAATTATTTCACCTGGAGTGGTTCTCCAACCTCTCCAGCACCTCCTGTAATGCTTGAGTTTGTAAATTCAAGGCTGCTATCGCCGAACTGCCATTATTCAGTCTACGCTCCAATTTTGCCATCTTATTTCCTAACACAGCCATTCTCTTAGATATATCATCTACTTTATACTCCAGAACCTGGCATGTATCTTGAATTGCTCTTTGATTTATTATGAGACTTGGAATCTCCTCTGAATCTCAACTTGGAGGTCCCTTAATAAAGATTCCACCGAGGTCTCCCCAGTATGTTCACCTTCTGGGGTCAGACTGCCCATATGAACTTGGGCGGGGGCAGACCATTCACCTCTGCCTTCTTCTTCATCCCTATGATCTCTTACCAATTCAAATCTATTTCTGACTCGTATAGCTTGGACTTTACCAGCACTCTCGGAGTCTTCAAGGATTTCAATGGTCTCTTGCACCATCAAATGGGAGCCCAGGAGCACACTCGTATTCACAGTGGTATCCGATAGCACAGTGTTAGAAATGTAGTTTCCTATAGCCACATCTGATTTTCCCATTTGCATTGCAAGTTGTGTCTGATAGGTGGGCCTTCTGCTTCCCAGTGCTCTTCACCACACCATTATGACCCATTATCTTAAAGAGTTTATTGAGGGGGTAACTTTAGCAGTTTCTGGCATAGATACCTTAATGTTTTACGGGGCTTCTGTCTTCTCTCATTATTTACACTTTTCTTATCTACGCCCTTGGCAAGCATATGGCTTTCTTGATGAATATCCCTTGTCCTTCTGTTTCCTTGCAATAGAGGATCAGCCTCTGGTACTGGGGCCTTTTGAGCCACCCTTAGGTTAGAACCTGGTGCCCCACTCAACTGTAGTACAGCACGATTTCTAAGTGTGTATCTGTTTCGCTCTCCCAGTCTCTCTGGCTCTTGGACATCGACCATAACATTAGGCTTAGAACCCATGGGGTCTAAATACAAGGCTGGGGCACATAACTGTATGTAGACGCTTATACCATCTGTACTTTTAGAAGGAGTCACCAATTTGCATCCACAAGGCAATTTTAAATCCTCAATGTACTTTGTGTACTCGCCTCACGGCGGCTGCAACAATCAATCAATCAAACAGCATTTGTAAAGTGCATCTCTGTCACCCCTCTGGGTATCTGGGTGCTGTGTCTCCATCAAAGAGCCAGATCTTGAGACTCTTTCTAAAGTCTGCCAGTGAGGGGGCTATATGAAGCTGGGGGGAAGGTCATTCCAGGGCTTGGCAGCGATGTAGGAGAAAGATACACTCCTCTCTAACTTAGTGGGTCCCTTGAATGCTGTGTAGCTTCGAGGAGTGCTGTAGGAACCCGTATCCTGTGCTGCCCCTGCCCACGGCAACCCCTGTCATAACTGGTTCCTCCTTCTTTTAATTGAGGC
Organism: Calotriton arnoldi; assembly: GCA_963921515.1. Lineage (NCBI taxonomy): Eukaryota > Metazoa > Chordata > Amphibia > Caudata > Salamandridae > Calotriton > Calotriton arnoldi. The sequence goes on from CAWUFW010009884.1 coordinate 330,436, forward strand.
AGCTGCTTCGCTCCACAGGCAGGTCTGCATACATGTCCGAACCGAGGAGGTAGGTGAGGGCATGCGACCCCCGCAATACCAAATGATGGGATGGCTACTCAGTGTTTACTTTCGTAGCTCATTGGAGCATATCTCAAACAACGATTCCTTCTGGGGAGCCGATTCTGAAGCTGAGTTACGCCATTCCCTGGGACAACAGCCCGCGACCGTCTACTCAGCAGCCACCAAGCCCCCCCCCTTGCCATGTTTCAAAACTAACGAGTTTCTGTGCGCTATCCGTCCTTGACAGATTAGCCTAATTTATGCACTATGAGTATGGCACACCCTTTGAATGGCTTCTGACATTGGTAATTGGTGTTTTAAGAGTTCAACAACCCCTATTTTGCATAAAGAATGAATACATTTTGCAAATAACTTTTTATAGGATCATTGACCATCTGCTGTCTTGCACAAAAATAATGTATATTCATCTTAGTCTACCTGCCTCCCCCAGAGGTACTCTTTGGTGGCAACACCTTATGTAAGCATTCAATTATTTCCTGGCACTCAATATCCAGCAAATTGCAGAATAGTCTTTTTCTTAATGAAGGTTCAAATGTCTTACCAGTAATGGCCAACATACACTTATTTAAGATTCTTAAAACTTTATCCCTTTTCTTTAGTGCCCCTCCAAGCTCCCAGGTCTTGCATAACATGTGTGGACTTATTTCCACATTGCATATTGAAAAGTTGAGGATAGTAATTATCAGAACTGTGCTTTAACTTAACTGATGCAGCTATAATTTTGGATGATTCTGATAAGACAAGTGATGGTCAGCTGATAAGATAAAATGATAAACAATTAACGAGGAAATACATATCACACTATCGGAGGTTAGTTGCAGAAAGCCATGAAATAATTTATTGATTTTGCAGTACCTCGCTGATAGTGAAAGTATATTTCAGTGTTGCAGTGCAACTCAGCTGACTAAAGCCTTGCTCAACAGCGTTGCTTGAGTCAGGCAAGCAAGATGGTGCAATACAGAAACACTGGGGGTGGGTAGTTCTGTGACTGTTTGCACCGTTGGTGCAGTGACATCACCAGCATGTCGTTGAAGACTCACAGACTCGAAGAGACTTGAAGTGAAATTGGTTACCGTGTCCTCTAAAATCTAAAATGTAGAAATACTGGTAAAGTGGTCACAGTGAGTATGAGAGCACTATTGGTAAGTTTGTCATGCCTGGCTGAACGAGAACCACAAGTCTTTGCAGACCCTGTCAAATACAGACTGGAACCGCAAATCTTCGCAGACCTGCTCAGTTGCTTTTAGTAGCAGGATCCATGGATCCCACGTATCTCCTAGAAACACTGTGAAGAAACAGAAGGCTTTGGGGAAAAGAGATATAATTACTTTCAGGCAACAGTGTTACTTCTTCAAGCCAAACTTATGTGAACAATGAAAAAGGGGAAATAAGTTTACAACTGGTGTATTTATAAGGCCATGGACATCTAATGGTCAGAGGACAAAACAACTGGATTTTCAGTCACAGGAAGAAGAATGTTATTCTTTGTGTCTTGCAAATACAAGATGGTGGTATTCTATTTCCTGAGCCAGTGAAAAAGGTCAGCACTGGTTCCATATATAAAGGCTCGAAGGTGGATCCTCCATGCATCTCAGCATTTGAGTATCCACCCTCGTCAAGTTCTTCACCCACTGCACCTCATTCCCTTGTTTCTTCTGTGTACGAGTGAGAATTCTTGTGTTTGGATTTTTGCTAGTTTTTTCTTCTAAGTTCTAGTTAGAACTATTGTTAGAATTTTGTTTGGTTTGATTTCTATTTTTAGTTGTATATTTTGAGAGTATGTTTCTGTGACTTGTTTGCTCTTTCCTCACTTAGGTACATCTATGAAGAGGTGTGGTGCAGCGGCCAGGGCGACCGACCCCGGAACACGGGGGCTCACGGTTCGATCGCCGGCGGCAGGTTAGTCCAGCACCTTGTGACTCTATGCAATAGCTCGCTTAATCTTCCCGACGGCCCCCAGCGCCGGGACACCTCTCCGGAGGTAGCTGTGCACTTTACAAATGCTGATATTTCATTTTTATTTCATTTATGTTGCTTCTGCTATCTCGCACACCTTTCTTAGTACCTTACTTGGTGTTTCTTCACCTTCTTCTCAGCACATTTGAAGGACACTGGTGAGACTACTGTGGGTTTGTGGGAGATTGCCCATATTATCCGACCCACAAGATGAAAAAGAAGCTAAAGGAATTGCGACCTACCATTAACAAAACCTAGAGCTACCAGAAGGAAACAACAAAGTTGGGCATATGCAGAAGAAGAAGACAACAGAGAGAGTGCATAGTGATCGACTCTGAGATCATTGCCACTACAGTAATGAATGAAAGTTGACAAATCTTCAACCAAAGAAGATTTATTCAGTCCGTCCTCCTATTGACCAACTGGTCATCATAACAGAAATAACCATTGAACAAGAATCAGAGTATTGCAACACACTGACATTGGAATACATGAAAGAGCAGTCATAAGCAATACGATGGTTGGAATATTGCTTTACAAAAAGTAAGGAACATACAAAATACATCTCTAATATAGATATGGTGGTTACAACCCACATTGTCTAAGTAATTTACTGCTACATATTTGCAAATATTCCCAAATAATTTCTAACATGAAATTTTATATTCAGAAATGTGACCTTTCAGTATTGGAATTCACTGTGCATTCCATTGATTTCCATTTCATAGTTGTTAGTGTTTTAGTATTTTAAGATGCATTATTTGCCCTTGCATTGGCCCATTCTGGAAGATGCCATCTAGGAACTGAGCCCAATAGCTCAACTTAGCACTGACGTCTAATTTACAAAAGACCAGAGATGTTCTCTGTCATAACCCACAAAAAGGCTGGCATAGGCTAGTTCCTATTCTGTTCTGTTCTATTCTATTTGTAAAGCATATGCCTACCCATGGGCGTTCCAGCTCTAGCATCCAGCCGACACTTACTGACAACATATGCTACTTAGTGATTCCTGATCAAAAGAACGGGCTAATTTCTAAACAGCCAGATTTTCAGGGACTTCCTGAAGGCAAGTTCATTAACCATTAGGCACAGCCTACTCAGCTGTGAGTTCCATAGTTTAGGGGTAAGATAGGAGAAAGAACGCCCTCTGTATATCATCCTGTGAATTCTTTTTACATTTGTCGACCTCAAAGCCATCCCTGGTGTGTGAGGCTGCAGTAAGGATCGCAATTGAGGTGGACATGTAGCATGGCATGCTCTATGTGCTAAACACAGACCCTTAAACTTCACCCGTTGTTGGAACGCCTTTCCAAGGCATTCTGGGCTGACTGATATCCTATTGCAGTTCCTTGTAAATACATATAAATCTAACATGATTGCACATAATTAAGACCATCATGTATACATGTAAACAAACTAATAAAAACTTTCGGAGCAAAACGCATAGAATCATTTTACTGCTCAGTCATTCATCATATTAGATGAATGCACATAAATCCATGCAATCTACAGTTAGAAATATGGAAGCAGGATCCATTAAATAGTCAATACTTTGTATCCTTTGAATGTACTATGCATCTGTAAGAAATTATGCTGTATAATGGGGAATGTTCTGTGTAACCTAGGTGATGATATTTGACGAGGTTGAGCTTATTATGTATGGAGTGGTGTAACTGTGAAAATGTGGTTGTGTAGGGGCATTGCTTGGTCAGCTTGTATGTGGGAGGAGATTTCTTGTGTTATGGTGTACTTGCTGCTTGTGAAATGTGGTTTCTGAATAGCATGATAATAAGAGTGATGGTGTCTGTGTGGGTGGGTGGTGTATTTAAACATCTTCACCTTGAATACTGACTGAGCCTTAATTCACTCTGCATAAAAAAAAACAGGCATCCTACTTCAACAACCAACGGACGCTTCTTCCCTACCTTTCATCTAGCCATACTCAATGAGTAAACATCCAGACCCACTCAGAAGGTACGCAATTCGACTCAAGTCAGTGCAGCCACTAAAATGACTTGGTTGCCTTTATTATATCCTCTTTGCTACAGCACCCCAGTTTGATTATTCTATCACTATCTACATTGGGCTCTCAAACAATGACCTCTTAAAACTCGAACAAGCCCAGAATCATGTGGCCTAACTCATAGTCTGTTTGATATGTCACAACCACATCACTCCTACCTGAAACATTTCAATGGCTCCCTAGAAAATAGAGGATGGACTTCAAACACATACGCCATTGTATGTCACACACCTGATTATCTCCGTAGGTCTTCCATCCATCTCAACCCTCCAACCCCCATGGTCATCTTCACACAACATTCCAAACACCGACCATCAGTTACAAAGAACCTAAGACCGATTACTCCACATATTGTAGAACACTCTCTCTAACCCAATCATTTGAGGATAGAAAATAACTTCCTGAAATTTTGTTGAGGCCTCAAAACCCAACTTATGTTTTTGGCATATTATCAACAAAGACAGACTTGTCCATGTCACTTTGGTCTGTCTAACTCTGGAACTGTGCTGTTGTTAGGCCGGTCAGATACCTAAGTCGATTTCCCCATTCAGCTTTAAGCGGCAGGTGCATGACAACTATGGGATATATTGTAAAGCTTCAGCTGTAAAGGGTTCACATCGGTCTGGAGCATGATACAGATACCTGTTGGTTGGTACAGATACAGATCTGATGTCTGACATGCATGGTGAAATGGTCTGTTATAAGTATATTTTGATTCCCAAGCTCTAAAGTCTAGTGGTAAGACATCCACTGAGATCCATTAGCCTAGTACCCTGAGATGGATACCCTCAGCTGCTGTATTGGCTTGCACTGCTCTGGCTATGCAACGTACACAGTTTCTGTACTTTTTCTCTAAATTTCTCCTTTATATGGGTAGTTTACATGGGTGACCTTTGAGTCAGATCTCTGGATATTGAAAATCCCCAATAACCATTATCATGGTGCAATTACTTGAACACCCTCATATCATAGAAAAAGTTACTGGTAGGTACTGAATTATAGATTATAGGTCTCTCGGGGCAATATTCCTCCCTGCAAAAGCAGCTGGTCACAAGTGATTCATAAAGTACTGGCTTCTCCACCTTCTTTAGTTGAAGACAACAAATATTCTGGAACGTCGGAGCTGGGCTCCTCTGCTGAATTTACTGTGTAGGTGAGGAATTAAGATAACATCCAAAGGGCCTATTCACAAACTCCACTTTGTAGTATGTGAAGTAGTACTAGAGTAGTACTACTTATGCACTACAAAATTCTATTCATAAAACTGCAGGTGGAGACCGTCGCCTCTCCTATCTTTTCTTTGTGGAGATCTCTGCCAAGGTGTCAGAAATACCTGCATGCGTAAATGTGCATTTTAGGTATAAATGTGGGAGGGACTGGGGAGGTAAAATGAGGAATAAGTACTCAAAAACGGAAGGGTTCCTAAAAATGTAAGAAAGAGTTTAGGAAAGGACATGCTAATACACCTACCCACAAAAGAGTAAAACGATTATCATTTACAAACTGCACTTCTAAAGTTACTATACCCCTAAAGGTCACAAACACGGATAAACGTATTACAGCCCAGCCTTGGAATAAGTCTGGCACCACACATGGCCACTCACAGGTACTGCAACACACTCCCATAGAACCTAATGGAAATAGGGTAAATAATGTTAAAATAATTAAATTATATTGAATTTTAAACTAAATATATATACTTTTTGGGTATTCAAAATGACAGGAAATTAATAATTAAAATAATCTATCAAAATGTAAAAAATAAATGTTTAAACTTTTATTATACATATTTTTCATTAATTCAACACATAACTTCTACTTAAATTTACTAAATAATAATTTAAAATAAAAAAACTAGTAAGACTACACTCTTTGTATCTTGTTTAAAATTTATTTTTGTGCAATCAATAAGTATATGTAAAATATTTAAATATTTAATAAATATGAATGTTGATGAGTTAATATGCTGTAACATTTCATTAGTTCTAGGTTAAAAATAATTATTTTAAGTTATTTGACATTTATATTTTACATTAAAATATGTGTAATATTTTTAAAATAATAACCTTTAATAATTTACTGTGTACTTTCCCATAGGACAATCTTCACCCTTGAGGCAGAGATCTCCAGCTATGTTTGAAAAGTTACCAGCAGTAACTTTACACTTGTAAATTCAGTCTAAGATTTCTCTACCCCCTTGAATTCTTTGGTGCAGTCATGTAGGTCTAAATTTAGGTGTAAGTCTCCAGTTGAAAATGGTATATAGCACAAACTATGTATTTATCGCTAAGTACAGGATTAAATTTACAAAATATACTTTTGTGAAAAGGCCCCCACATTGGTAATATTGGGTATGCAATTGGGATGGCATCAGGAGCAGGGCTGAGAATTTCAATGATATAGAGCAATTTTGCCACTAGCGGAGCTAACTGGACTTTTCAGGCTGTGTAGGGCCTTCACCTGGGTAGCTTACACTTCATATCATGCTGGCTCAGATTCTATGTAATGAGTTTGTCTGGAAAGAGCGTGGACTTCATTGTTCACATTTGCTTCAATATACATGAGTTGTAAGCCACAAGTGAAGAGGGTGCTAGTCTCCACAATCACATTGCTTCCAGCTCAGTTGACATCCTCACATAGGTTACTAGACTGTTCTGGGTTTCCCATAAGATCTTGCCCTATTTATGGGTGCCCTGCAACATCTTAAGAGATTTGCCAGCTCCCAGCGAGTCTTGCAAGATTTGAAACCACTGTACCATTTAGCAGCTGAGGATCCTGCGGATTCAGGGGTGTGAACGTGTGAGTCAAGCACAACATTCAAGCATAGCACTTAGTATAGAGTATTGCAGGGTATGGGGTCTCTGGTCTTGAGGATTGGAGTCAAACTGGAGAATATCATTGGGTTCCAGGCCATGTGAGTTGAGGATATCATGGGTTCATGACCATATGACCATCCATGCCATAATGTTGGGGGCCAAGTCGAGGCACAACATAGTTGTTAAGGAGTATGGAGCATGACCGGTGGATACTTTTTGGCAGGGATGAAAAGGTGTTAAGGGCTAAGAATAACTGCATTCTTTTTGTCACTGTCACCCACATAGATCTTTGCAAAGTGATCAACCCAACATGCTGCCCGCACATTGGAGGGCAGCCCTTCTGCTGTTGGCTGGCTTTTCCCCATCAACTGTTGGATTTAGGGACCTATTTACTCCTTCTAAGTTCAGAAACTGATATATATGTGTCCGCCCACAAAAGAAGCATCCATGGCAATCAATGGCACATAATTTCCAAAGAAGTGGACAGTAAAATAATACTACTGTTCCCAGTGCTTAATTTGAGCCTGTGGTTTCCGGTGCTCGGCACTGGCCCTTAATTGCTGGCACCAGCACTTAATTGCCTGAACCTGTATTAATGACAGGTGTCACATGGTGGCGCTGTTTGTGTAATTGAAAGATGAGCAGAAAAACTGTTGTTTGTAAATTCAATATACATTAACAATAACTAATACCTGCCACCCAATCCATTCTTAAAGCGTTGGCGGCCTCGAACAGCCTGAATTGTTACAATTCAGTGTGATGGTTAGTAGTTGTGTAAATACAGTGGCAATGTGTTGTGCAAACTGCAGTGGCCTCCTGTCGGGGGCTCCGGTACTTATTTTTTCACAAAGTAAGCACTGACTGTTCCACCCACTTTCCTCCAGTGACTGTGGTATGTTGAGACACTCAGCTGATGATACATCTCAGTACATGTTGCAAACACCATTATTCCCATGCCTGTTCACTGCTCAGTGTCCCACAGACCATCAGAAAGATCTAATGGATTTGACTTTTAACATATTTTTTCGTAAAGTCAGGTTTTGATGCATACCACTCACTTCACGTCTTTAATAACAGCAGTCCTTGACTGCCGAGCTAGGGATAGCCACGCTGTGTTTGAATGCTGTAGGGGGGAATGAAGCTCTGTGAATCCTCGTATGATGAATTTCACCTTCTGACTTACGTTTCAAAACGTCAGTTGTCTTTGCTTTGGCCGAGCACACAGCGATGGTGCATGATAGCTCCGAGAAAGAGAAATGCTCCCATAACACTCGCTGGAAGCCGCGGGGTCACGGGGTTAAATACGTCGCCTTTGAAGTGACCCGGCGGATGCCTCTCTGACAAGAGAAATATGAAAATCACACAAGCCCAACACATTGTGGCCACACAAAGGCCTGTGGCGGGCACTGCGCGCTCATTATGTAGCTCATAATCAGGGGTGTCGCCAGCCTTTAATGGCGCTGTCTCTCGCCTCCTGCACATTAATCCCCTCCGTGCCGCCATTCACGGCCATCATGGCTTCCTCGCAGTTTAGTGGCTCGAGAGAAAGGCTTTCATCCTATTGTGGCCCCCGTCTTTGACACTCTTCCCATCCCAAGGCTTAGACACGAATTTGCAGTCAGTTAGTGTAGCGCCTCGCATGACCTGCGCATCCGCGCTGGGGGTAGGCTGGTCGCACCGCATTGTCACAGTTCCGTCTCTCCCCCTGTGGCCCACATCAGTCCCCGACCGGACAAGGCGCAGGGGCTCCGCCGGGAGCCTCATTGTGCCCGACTTCATTAGCACCACAAAGGCCCTCGGTGGAATGCCTGCCTTTAGCGTCCACTCACAGAATCAACTTTTTATGAGAAACGAGCAGCTCCAACTGCGAGAGGAATTCCTTCAGTTAGGAAGGGGATTAGTATGCTGGTAGGGATGAGATGAGGCCTAGCGGCCAGAGCTGCGACTTTGGAGCTGGGAAACCAGGTTCGACTCAACATCCTGTGGTTCTGGTCAAATCACTTAGGGGCATATTATCAAGAACGGCGTTAAAATTATCGCCGGTTTAGCGGCAGAAAACTGCCGCTAAAGCGGCGATAATGGGCTTGCTAATATGCCCTGGAGAATTCCAATAGAAGCCCATGTCCACACCAGAACATGGACTTCTATTGGAATTCTCCAGGGCATATTATCAAGCCCATTATCGCCGCTTTAGCGGCAGTTTTCTGCCGCTAAACCGGCGATAATTTTTAACGCCGTTCTTGATAATATGCCCCTAGATTTCCCCAGGCCCTTAAAAATGACTCACTTTGTGTAATTCCACCTGATGCTCACGTTATGCGACCAAATTCGCGCTATGTAAAACTACACAAAAAATGACAACCACCTTGGATTTAGGAGAATGTGTGATGCTGTTGGGGCTCATCGGATGACCCTCTGGTCCTGAAACACCACAATGTAATATAACACATTCATTTATAGTACGTCTTAGAATAGCACTGATTAATCGGTGATCGTAAATTGGCCTCAAATTAAGACAGAAATTGGGAATATTGTGCTTAAACCATCTTTATTCTTCTTTTGTCTGGATTCATTGTTTTAAAATTTGCACCATCTACTGCATATTGTGATGGGAAAATACCACTTTTTTCTACATACAAAAATAATGCTAAATGCTCAAAAACACTCACTGCTCACTTAGTGGGAAATTTGAGACCATCCACCCACTCTAAACTGGACCGAAAGAGGAATGTGAGATTATGTAAAGTATGCATACGCAGGCGTTTCTTGACATGATTAATATCCCAAGGGCCCTGGGGACATCTCTGGGAGACAAACTCATGTCACGTTTGCCTGATTCCTGTCTGAAGGACCAGCAGCAACTCACTCTCAGGTATGTGCAGAGGGTTCAAAATGCGGTCTTTCTTGCAGGGGAAAGGAAGGGGCAGCTTTGTGCTTCTCTTGGGACGCCCTCGGCAGAATGTACACACAGAGATTAGAGGGAGGTTCAAGTGAACTGGTGCTGACCCAAAACATTTCCGTATTCTGTACTTCGTGGCTAGTGATTTTCTAGGACCTGCTTACTTAATACATTTTCACAGTTTTCTATGGATACCAGTCGTCTCTCCCTCCTTCTGTCCCTATGCAAAAGTTGTCAATGTTCACCAGAAAAAGATCCAAAAAAGTAATTCTGGCTGAAACGTTTCATTCATTCGTCTGCTCCCCCACTCTATTAATACTTTACCTATTACAGTTCTACCTCATATACCTATTCCACCAATCATCCGTCCCATGCTACATCCCTCCACCACTCTACACTTCCTGTCTCCTTATATTACTCCTGCATAGCCCTACTAACAAAAGTAAATTCAGTCGTAAACATAAGGCTATGACTGAAGATATCTTTTTTACACCCGTAAGGAACCCACCAAGGGATTCTTGGCAGGTGTAGATGCATTTAATACTGGATTTCTCCACCACGAATATGGAGAAATAAATCCCAGTAAAGGGGCTGGGGGGGCAAGTTGTGGTTTACATTGGAATTTTGGGGACACCCACAAACCTATACATTTTTGGACATTCTCAAATTTCAATCCAGCCCTTTTCCACTTTCAGATTTGAGAGGACATCTAAACAACACCAGACTTGTTGGTGTAGGGGAAGGACTTTCTCCACTGGGATTTTTTTTTTTACATTTGCACAAGGGCATCCTTTCCTCCTGCACAGAGTTATTTGCTTTTGAGACCTGTGCACAGCAGGAATAGGAGCACACAGGAACTGTCACATGACATTCCATGTAGTCCCCTGGAAACCCTGCAAAAAGTAGAAAGTAAAAGAACACAGAGGCAGAGATGGAAATCTTTGTCCCTACTGTTATGTTTGTTTTACGAATAAAGCCCCCCTGTGTTTAATCAGAAACAAAGAATAGCTGTAAGTGGAAGACACAGCCCTTTACTCACAGATTTCAAGTGCACATAACAAGGAAACAGAGACATAGGAAAAAAATATAAAGCTAATTATTATAATGATGCCGAAAGATGGAAGAGTGCACCTGCCGTTATGGGATTTAAGCTTACGACCTGCCATACACTGCATATGTCAGCGGCGAGCGTTATCTCTCAGACTCATTCTAGGCAGGGAGGTTATAGGTCCTATTGCAACACTCAGTAAAATACAATTTCAAAATGTTTATGAACTATTACCATAGGAATAAATAAGGCATAGAATAATGTACAGCAAATATCAGAACAATGCGGACAATAAATATGAATTAAGTGGATCTGTACATATGATTAAGATTAGCAAATTAATTTCCAACAATTTAATGACATAAATAATCCTCACTATATCAAACAGCGAACCACAACAGGTACAAAGCTCATTAAAAGTTAAGAAATATTTCCTGAGAGAGTTGAATTTACATTGTATCTTTGCAATACAGCTGCTCCTATGGATTACATAATGATTAATAGTGGCAATCTATGTTTTTAGCATACAACAGGTGCATAAAGTGGTGCATAAAGTCACAATATATCAGCTCATAAAACCTACCTGAATGGTATAGCAGCGTAAATGTACTCCAGGGCTAATCTGGAGATGTGAACAGCATCAGATGTACCTGAGGACCTTGAGTCACTCTCGTGTCCCTTTGGCACCGATTTGACATGTTTGATTCATTTTGATGAAGTTGGCACATGCCAGTCGTGGAAGGGCTCTCTACTGCTGCCTGTGACATTTGGGAGTCAGAAAACTTTGTGAAGGGTAAGTGCCACTCTTCCCACTAAAAGTTTCTAAAGAGGGTCTTATTGCAAGCCATTGAGACCTCATTAAAGGAGATGGCTCGATGACAGCAGAATGTCAAGTTCCTGAATGTACTAGCCCAAAGGCAGGGACTGGTGTCTTGGACAGCGAAATGCTTTGGAAGAAACAACTTTCACTTTTTCAAGTAAAAGGTCCTAATAGAGAATATATATATATTATAAATAAAAGAAGATAGTGAAAGGTGAAGAAAGGGAGAAAGGAACGAAAGAGAGAGTGACCGAAAAAGAAAATGTAAAAGAAAAACACCTTCAAAGAAGACTGTGATAGAGATGTAGAGAGAGAAAGTTTGATAGGGAGAGAGCAAGCATGAGAGTGAATGACAGAGATGGAGAGAGAAAAAGAGTGAATGAGAGAGAAAAAGAGTGAATGAGTGAGCGCTAAAGAGAAAGACAGAGGGGGTAATAGAAAGGAAAAGACAAAGTTATAGATAGGGAACATACAGAAAAACAGAGAGGGACAAAAGGAGAAAGAGACAGGGCGAAAGACGGAGAGAAGAAAAGGGAGGAACCTAGAGTAGTCTAGAGATAGAGAGAAAAATTGGGAGAGAGAGAGATAAAGGTGCACTGAGGGAGATAGAGCTACATAGAGGAGAAAGAGGAAGAAAGATGGAGGTTAAAAGAAAGATAAAAAGCTAGGGAGATAAATAAATAGAGAGGTATTTAGAGAAAGGGCTAGATTGGGAAAGAACGAGCAAGGTAAAGCTAGAGTAACAGTGGGAGGGTTAGAGGATTAGAGAGAAAGAGATAAACAGTGGGAGGGTTAGAGAGAAAGAGATAAACAGATGGATCACCAACAGCGCTGACGAGCTCGCGCCCCTGCGCAACCCCGACAAACAGCGCCCCAAGGAAGGCCACCTGGTTCACCGCCGACCTCCGAGAATCCAGACGCACCTGCAGACGTCTCGAGAAGAACTGGAGAAACAACGAAAGCTCAGAAGATCTCACCGCCTACAAGAACACCATGACGGAATACCACCAGCGTATCAGATCCACCAAAAGGACCTTCATCCAGAACAAAATCCTCGCCAACTCCAGCAACTCCAAGGAACTCTTCAGCATCATCCAGGAATTCACCAAACCCCCCAGCGAATCCACGGGCATCACCCCCTCCCAGGACCTCTGCAACAAGCTCGGATCCTACTTCCATCTGAAAATCAAGGGCCTCTACGACAACTTCAACGACCAGACACCTGACTCCGTAGCCACACCCTCCTCCAACAACGCCAGCCAGCCCACCATCTCCTACTGGAACCCAGTCATCACCGAAGATACCGCATCGACCATGAAAGGCATCCACTCAGGAGCCCTCACGGACCCCTGCACATCTTCCACAGGGCCGCCGCCGCCATCGCTCTGGAACTGCGACACACCATCAACGCCACCTTTGAAACCGGCATATTACCCGATGACTGGAAACGCGCAGAGGTCAGACCCCTACTCAAGAAGCCGTCAGCAGATCCAACGGACCTCAAGAACTACCGGCCCATCTCCCTCCTCCCCTTTGCTTCCAAAGTCACAGAGAAGACCGTCAACGCTTAACTAACAAAATTCATAGAAGAAAACTCCATCCTCAACCCCACCCAATCCAGATTCCGCAGCAACAACAGCACCAAGAACGCTCTACTCGCCACCACAGATGACATCTGCACCCTCCTCGACCAAGGACACACCGCGGCCCTGATCCTACTCGACCTCTCGGCAGCATTCAACACCGTCTCCCACCTCACACTCACCGCCAGACTCCACGACGCCGGCATATAGGGAACCGCCCTGGATTGGCTCCGCTCCTCCCTCACTGGCAGAACCCAAAGAATCAGACTTCCCCCATCCTCTCCGAACCCACAAAGATCAACTGCGGAGTAACTCATGGATCATCGCTCAGCCCTACGCTCTTCAACATCTACATGGCCCCCCTCGCCGCCATCGTCAGACAGCACGGACTCAGCATAGTATCCTACACCGACGACACCCAGCTCATCCTCTCCCTCACCAAGGACCCCATCACCCCCACACTCAACTTCCAGGAAGGAATGAAGGACATCGCATCCTGGATGAGCAGCAACTGCCTGAAGCTCAACTGGGAGAAGACAGAGGTCCTTGTACTCGGACCCTCCCCCTCTGCATGGGACAACACCTGGTGGCCCACCGCCCTCGGCAGCCCTACCACGCCCGAAAACTCGGTATCATACTCGACTCCTCCCTCTCCATGACCCGACAGGTCAATGTCATCGCCTCCACCTGCTACAACACCCTCTGCATCCTCCGCAAGACCTTCAAATGGATCCCCCCCGAATCAAGGAAGACCATCACCCATGCACTCATAACCAGCAGACTGGACTACGGAAACGCCCTCTACGCCGGAATCAACAAGTCTCTGCTTCGCAAACTCCAGACCATACAGAACACCGCAGCCAGACTCGTCCTCAGCATTCCTCGACACAAACACATCACCCAACACCTACGAGACCTCCACTGGCTCCCCGTTGAGAAACGAGTAACCTTTAAGATACTCACCCACGCCTACAAATGCCTCCACAACATTGGACCTCAATATCTCAATGACAGAATCTCCTTCCACGTACCCACGAGGAACCTCCAATCTGCCGACCTCGCCCTCGCCGAACCCCACACATCCATAGAGCAAGAACAGGTGGAAGAACCTTCTCCTACATCGCGGCCAAGGCCTGGAACGAGCTGCCGACCAACATCAGATGCTCATCCACCCTGCACATCTTCAGGAAGACCCTCAAGACTTGGCTCTTCGACTGACCGGAGCTGTTCCACCCCCCTCCCCCAGCGCCTTGAGACCCTCGCGGGTGAGTAGCGCGCTTAAAACTCCCTGATCGATTGATTGATTGATTGAGATGGAACAAGAGACAAAGAGTGCAAGAGAAAGGCACTATTTATTTTGTTCTGTAGCCTTAAAAGTCAGCGCCACCCACCAAGTTTAGGCTACTCTGAGATGAGTCAATGAAAGTGGAACGTCTTGTTGCCAGGAAACTACCTAAGGAGAAATGGGACTGCACTGTTTAAATAAAAAGAGTTGACCTCATTAAACATTTTTTTTATAAACAGATTTTATTAGTTCCTCACAATAAAATACAATACAGAGAACAGATATTGCACATAGCATTACCTCTTCCTTACACCAATTACTTCCGGGTGGACATTGGTTCAGTGACTTGCATATCTCCCATAAGAGAGAGATACCCCTCTTCCGCCCGCCTTTACACCACTTCTACTATCAATCGCCATCAGCTCATGATTAATCTAGTCTATAAAATCTAATCTAGGAAGCCACCACCCTTCCTCACGCTGATTCGGCAACCTCGGATTCGACATGCTTTTGGCCCAATTGTGCACATCTATCCATTCCTCTCAGCCACTCCGAAGTGGATGGCATGTTCTTCCACAACGAATAGCGAGCAATTTCTCTTTCCACTAGTAAGCAACCCAGGTCTATCAGCATCTGTGTATGGCAGCTGTATGCCCCCTTTTCCGCTACCCCCAAGAGTGCGGTTTGTGGTGTAAGTGTTATTGGTACCACAAGCACCCTAGTAAGCATCGCCTGTACTTCAACCTAATATTTCTGAATATCTGCACAAGCCGACGCTAAATGATAAAAACTGTAAGGGTCTGCATTTCATCTAAGGCATAGTGCGTTTGGAAGCATCCCCAGTTTTTGCAAGCGAATTGGCGTATGATAGTATCTATGTAAGTATTTGAACCTTATTAGCCTCACGGGTGGCCAAATAGAAGCCTTCTGGGCGCCACTTTCACCGTCACACATTCATGATCTTCTAGTGGTCTGATATCCCTCTCCCAGTGTGCTCTGAGGGATTCTAATGGATCTGGGACATTAACCACCAGGGCCCGCTATATTCGTGATACCCCTTTTTTTCCGTAAGGGTTCACCAGTGATTTTTGCCTCCCAGTGAATGTATTCAGGGGGTGCACCTAATTTCAAGCTGTACACTTCAAGCTTATGTATTAATTGTGAGAATCTAAAAAAATGTACTCTTGTAGAGACCCAATTCCTGCACCAATTCACCAAATAACTTGAGATGCGTGGCATCCCAGATGTCTCCTAATTTAGATATGTTTGATCCTAAAGCTCAAACGCCTCCAGCGCTACCCCGTCTGGCAGTCGGGGACCATACCATAGCGATGTTTCTTTAGTAAGTCGGTCATGCCATGCGATCCATTGCAAGGGGGCTCAACTAGCTACTAGCGCTACCTTGGTAGGTGGTGCTAGTGATTCAGGGATCTTAGGGTCAGATGTACGAGCACTTTTTGCGGTCGCAAACGGGAAATCGGACCGTTTGCGACCGCAAAATAGTTCTGCCCCATGTACAAACCCTATTTTGCGAGTCGGTAACCTATTACTGACTCGGAAAATAAGATTTGCGACTCGCTATTAGGAAGGGGCGTGCCAAGGGCATCCCTTCCTAATAGCGACTTGCACTTCAATGTACAATTGTTTTGCGACCGTAATTGCGGGTGCAAATTACTCGCAGTTTACCACCTACTTCAAGTAGGTGGTAAGCCGCTCGCAACCGGGAAGGGGTCCCCAGGGGACCACTTCCCCTTTGTGAATGTATGCGAAAATATTTTTGAAGTGCAGGCAGTGGTCCCACGGACCACTGCATACTCTTAAAAATGAAACAGAAACGTTTAATTTTTCTTTTTTGAATGCATCCTATTTTCCTTTAAGGAAAACGGGATACATTTAAAAAAAAAAAACCTGATTTATTGAAAAGGCAGTCACAGGCATGGTGGTCTGCTGTCCCCAGCAGGCTACCATCCCTGGGAGTGCTAGCCATTCCCAACGGGGTCGCAAATGGCACCTGCCTCATGAATATTAATTAGGCGGGCAATTTGCGACCCCATTTGGAATCGCAAACAGTGTCTGAGACACTGTTGTACATTTGCGAGGGCGCTTGTTTTTCTTGTTAGCTGCAAATAATGAAAGGGAGCAGTATATGAACAACAATATTTCTACCTATGCATCTTCATTGATGGATGGCTGTATGATCTGGGAGGCATGGGGGTGTATGTTAGAATGAAAATGTCTTGGCTGTGTTGCTTGTATATTGTTCTGCATAAGTTAGCATTCGCGGCACCATTCTATGTTTGGCCGCCATTTTGAGCCATGAACGAAACTAATCTCTCTCTCTGCGAGAAGCAGCTTTGGTAGTTTTCGTTTCTCCAAGGTTGGGCCCTGCTGTACTAATGCATACACTTTTCTTATTAGCGCATACCTTTCCCATTAGATAGAGGCCTGCTCCCACTAGTCCAGCGGTGGGCACAGGCAGAACGACCTTGGCATAGAGATAGTGTGTGCCCGGTCTCAGGATCGAAACTTATCCTTCTGTACCTACTTTGTGTAGCTGCCTCCATCTGGAAATTTCCAGTCTGGGCGTGCCTTCATTGGTTCTGAATCGTACATAATGTATCACCATGTTTGCTGATGTCAGTCCCTCTGCAGCAATCCACAGAGACTGGGCAGACTGGGCTCCGCTCGAGTGTATCTCAATAAATATACTTGGTTTGTATTCTCTACTGTCTGACCGACTCTTCATTTGTATGGAAGGCTGAGAGGTGGTCGCAAGTGACCCGGGTGGCCCTAATCGGGTCACTTCCTTCAGTTGGCGCCTGAACAGGGACTCCATCGGGCGAGTGGCCCATCCCCTGCTGAGGACGGGTGGGGAGGTCGAGGCCGCCGTCAGGTCGGACGGACGACCAGGGATCCCTGCACGAGAGAGTTCCTGAACTCGCAGCTGCCCCTTCTGTCCCGCCAGACGGTGCCTCGACCAGCGGTCATCCCGACTGGGGTCATGAACGGCTAAACCCTTGGATCTGACCGTTTGGTCCGAAGAGTCGGCAGTGGAGAATACATCCGTTTGACCTGTGTGCACCAGGTGAGCTTGTTTTGGTTCTTTGTGGATATGGTACCATTTTGGTTTGTATTTGGCACGGTCTGAGGACCGATTTTGGTACAAAGTGTTTGCGAACACTTTGCCAGGCAACATAAGGAATTTGGCTCACTTTTGAAAATATGCCTGGAATTAGCCGATTCTTGGTTTCTTGTTGTCGTTGTTGCTCTGCAGATGCTCGATGGGAAGAAAGTCAGCCAGCGCCTCCAGAAGGCACTCCGAACTTTGATATGTATGTGAAGCATGGCCTTGGCCCTATTATGTTTAGTACGCTATGGCACAAATATACGAGGGACAATGCTGAGGGGCACTTTTGATAAACAAAAAATTGGGTTATTACAGGAGAAGTTGTTTGCAAGAAGAAGTAGGCAGTCTATGTTTGATTCTCTTCGAACGTGGCAAAAGGAGGCTAAACAGAGGCGAATGAAAGCAGAGAAAGAGGCCCGGAAGGGGAGAATGCAAACATTGACTCAGAAAGCTGTAGCACATGATAGAGAGAAACAAGAGATAGGGATTGAACATGAAGATAGGAGGTTTCGATTGAATATTGATAAATCTTATGTGACCCAAGAAGAAAATGATACGTTTGTGGAACAATTGTTAGATACTCGACCCCCACCCCCATATGCCCCGCAGAGGATATATCCCGCTCTTCCCTCACAGCCCCAGCTACCTGGTTCTTCTGTCTCTGCTGTTTCTGCTTCTGTTACTGTTGATCGGACTGCCTTGGCCACAGCACCTCCTGTCCTTTCTTTGTCCTCGCCTTCTGTGGCAACTATGACTGTTAGTACTCCTGCCACACCTATTGCTTCGGCGTCCCTTTCGCCAGCTCTTACACCTGCGACGCAGCCGGCAGCGACGTTAGTGCCTGCTACTTCTGTTGCTACGCCCACTGTGTTCTTCCATTCCCAGACATCACCGAGTAGTGGGACACCAGTACGTGGATTTGAGGATAGAGACTGGACGAAGTTTAAAGAGCGAATGGGTCAGTATGTGCGATCGGAGATGGGAGATGCAGAGAAAAAGGTAGTGGCTAATCAGGCTGCGCAGTAGGCCCGAAACCCCATTTATGGTGTGGAAGATGTGTGGATTGTGATGAAAGATTATGAGCCTTTTGTACAACAGCACGCCCTTAAGCATATGTCCGCTACTTTGATCGGTCTTTGGGAGCAGTGTTTCAGCGACGCAGCACCGCAGATTCTATATGATATTAAGAATCATGTATATGTTACTGATATGTCGCCTGGTCAAGTTTTTGGTAATGTTGCGACGTTGGTTGCTTATCGGGGTAGACTGCTTGAGAAGAGCCCCACCCCTGTATCTCAGTTTCCAATGCGGGAGGTTCATCCTATCTATCACCCTGAAATACCAGAGCTAAGGGATCAGCGCAATGTTGTTACTAGACCAGGGGTAGCGGCCCGTTTCCAAGAACAATGGGTTTATACTCCATGGAAAAGGAGTGAAGTCTTGTCTCTTAAGACTCAGTTACCTGATCCTAGGAAGAATCCAACTGCTTATTATAAAGAATTGACTGAAGCTGCCTCTTCAACAGTGATGACACTTGCTGATATTGAAATGTTCTTTGACTTACTAGTTCCGGTTGATATTTGGATACAAGTACACACACAGGATCATGCTGAGTAATTGGGTGGTACCTGGGATCAAATTAAAGTATGGGATCAGGAACGGAAGCCAGGTGATAAGCCTAGACCAGAGATACTTGCTTTGCCCAGCCGTATCATTACGCATATGCATTCTCTTATTCCTCCGAGAAAAGTTGATTGGGACAAGTTATCGGCTTGTCGTCAGAAGAAAGATGAGAGTGTGTCTGATTTTTTGACTCGGATTGAAGATGTGTTTCTAGATTATAGTGGACAGGATTTGTCGATCGAAGGTGGTGTTCGATTGTTTGTTAATAGATTTGTTTCCAATTTGCTTCCTGAGATTGCAACCTGATTGCAGGCTTCCGAGAGCACCTGGTCCACATCGTCCCCATCTGTTATTTTGAATATGGCGCAGTATTATGAACACAGGGAAAATGAGGATAAGGAGAGGATGGAGAAGAAGCACAAGGATTTGAAGACAAAGGTGTTGTTGCAGCTGGCTTCTAGGGGAATGGTAGAGGACGTGGTGGTTCGGCCCGACAGCTTCCACGCACTAGCAGGCCGCCAAATACCACGCCTTTAGAGCCGAATCAGTGTGCATATTGTAAAGCGGAGGGACACTGGCGTAGCGAGTGTCCCGTGCTTTTGCAGAAGGTGGCGGTCCCGAGAGGACGAAGTTCTCGTGGACGGGGTCGTGGAGCTGGTGGTCGGGACAGGGCTCAGAATGCTGTGGCCTCGCAAGGTCGTTCTGATCAAAATTATTTTGATGACACTCGGGGAGGACAGTATTATCATGATGATTATGACACGGATGAGGTGACAGGGATGTCTTACAGCTAGGACAGCCAGGGACAGAGTGAGGGACCAGTTCCGATACCTGTAGATCAACGCGGTCCGTATGTTAGTGCGGATGTGCATGGCTCAGCTAAGGAGTTTTTGGTGGATACAGGTGCAACGAACAGTTCTATTTCTCATTCCTTGGTCCCTGGGGTGGCTCTGTCTGGCCATAATAATGTTTCAGTAGGTTTTTCTGGTGTACTGGTTGTGAGCCCCATTTCAAAACCCCTTGCGTTGACTATTGGTCCTTTCACTGTGGATTCGCCATTCTTGTTGACGTCTAATTGTGGAGAAAATATGATGGGTTTGGACTTGTTGAAGAAATTGCATGCTACGATTTACTGCTCCCTGGCGGGTGTTTACATGACAATGGGTCCGGATGTAGTGCACGCTACCCAGTGCCTGTCCAAAGATGCGCCTCTTCCTGCAGAGTTTAAAGATGTGCCGCCCACTCTCTGGACGACATGTGACACAGATGTGGGACTGTTACAGATATCGCCAGTTTCGATCCAAGTTAAAGACAATGCTATTTTACCTTGCATCCCTCAGTATAAAATACCGCAGGCAGGTGAGCGAGCTTTATTGCAAATTGTACAGGATTTGATTGAGAAAGGAGTGGTTGAGGAGACGACTGCTAATGTTTGTAATAGCCCTATTCTTCCCATTCTCAAACGGACACCTTCGGGTTCCTCTGATGATCATGCAGATGTTTATCGCTTTGTGATTGACTTGCGTGAAGTTAATAAAATAGTGATTCCCCAGTTTCCGGTGGTTCCTGACATTACCACTCTTTTGACAATGATTCCTTCTTCTGCTACATTCTTTTCTGTCATTGATTTGAAAAATGCGTTCTTCAGTATTCCCATTCATCCTGACAGCAGGTATCTGTTTGGGTTCACACTAGCTGGTAGAAGCTTTAGATTCTGTTGCGCTCCTCAAGGCTATACAGAGAGTCCGAGTATCTATAGTCAGGCATTGAAAGGTCAGCTGGATTCCTTGTCGCTCCCTACAGGTAATGTATTGCTTTAGTATGTCGATGACTTGCTCATCGCCTCGGATACAGAACAAGGTTGCAGAGACAGTACAGTTAAATTGTTGTTGCATTTAGCTCAGCATGGCCATAAAATATCCCTGTCCAAATTTCAGTATTGTCGACAGGAGGTCACCTACTTAGGTCACCTACTGTTGAAGGAGGGTAGGAGATTGACCCCTGAGCGCATCAGTACCATTGTTAAAATACCCGTTGCGCAAACTCAGAAAGATGTGCGCGCTTTCATAGGTATCACTTCCTATTGCAGGCAGTGGATACCTAGCTATTCACTGTTATCAAGCCCCTGCTTGCTCTAACACTAAAAGATGTGCATGAACCCCTGCCCTGGATGCCTGAATGTCAGCCATCTTTTGAGCAATTGAAAACTGCGCTTTGTTTAGCTGCAGTATTCAGCACCCCCGACTATACTAAACAGTTTGTGTTGTACTTCCATGAGATGGCCGGTTGCGCGCTTTCTGTTTTAGCACAAAAATTTGGAGATAAGCAACGGCCGTGTGCTTACTTCTCTGCAGTGCTTGATCCGGTCGCACGAGCCCTCCCGAGCTGTCTAAGAGCCGTCGCGCCCATGGCTGTCTCGATAAGGCAATCGGCTGGACTCGTACTTGATACTGACCTCACAGTCATGGTACAACATGCTGTGGATACACTTTTGAATAAGACAAAGACACAGCACCTCACCAGTGCACGTCTGACAGTTTATGAATTGACGCTGTTTGCCAAACATATTATGATCAAACGATGTGCCACTCTGAATCCAGCCACATTGCTACCCCTCAATTCTGAGAATGAGGAGATTGACATACATGATTGTATCTTCCGGACGGAAGAAGAGACGAAAGGACGGGTAGACTTGACTGATGTTACCTTATCTGACCATCAAGGGAAACTATATGTCGATGGCTCTTGCTTTAAATTACCAAATGGCACTACAACTGCTGCATATGCTATTACTACGCTGCGTACGTTAGTTGAGACATCACGAGCTCCCTATCAGTCGGCCCAAGCTGCAGAGCTCATTGCCTAATACGAGCCTGTGAATTGAATGAGGGACTGGTTGTTAATATTTATACTGACAGCCTGTACGCCTTTTGAGTTGCCCAAAATTTCAGGCAACTCTGGGCAGAGAGAGGGTTCCTTACTTCCCATGGTACAAAGATCCAGCATGGTCATCTTATATATAGGCTTCTGTCCGCTTTGACACTCCCTAAGAAATTGGCAATAGTAAAGTGTAGCGCCCATAGGAAAGTTACTGACGATGTAGGTAAAGGGAATGCTTTTGCAGATCAGACAGCTAAGGAAACAGCCCGGACTAGGATGAAAAGAATGTTCGTAGCAGGTCCCGCTAGGTGGGTGCCGAGGTCACCATGTTTGAGGATACACTTGAGAACGTGAAGGAGATACAAAGTGAGGCCACAGTGGAGGAATTAGCAGTGTGGCAAGAAAGTACAGCACGATGAGGGATGTTGGATTGACAAGTCAGGGAAGCAGAGATGGATGTTGCCAGATGCGTATGTTCTCCCTCTGGTCACGATGGCTCATGGCCCAGCCCATATCAGTGCCAAGGGTATTTGCAAGTTGTTAGACCCTGTATGGCAGAATGATAACATCTCGAAAACTGCTGCACATTTAGTGAAGTACTGCATGGTGTGCATGATGCACAATCCTGGGAAAGGTACCCTTGCACCACCCGGTAATTTTGCACCACCCACTTTCCCTTTTGAGGTCCTCCAGATGGACTATATTGAGTTAGAGACGGTCAATAATTTGAAGTACGTGTTGGTGGTTGTTTGTGCATTCAGTAAATGGGTTGAGACTTATCCCACTAAAGACAATACAGCCATTGCGACTGCAAAGGTACTCCTGAAGGAGTTCTTTCCTCGTTTCGGCTTGCCCCGTTTGATCTGGAGTGATAACGGAAGTCACTTTAATGCCAAGGTCATTCAATTAATTTGTGACGCTTTGCACATAAAACAGACGTTTCATGCTGCAAACCACCCGCAGTCAGCAAGTTTGGTTGAGAAGTACAATGGTACTCTCAAACTGAAATTGGCAAAGATTCAGGAGACAACAAGGTTACAGTGGCCAGATGCTTTACCATTAGCTCTTTTGTCGACAAGAACAACAGCACATTCTAGAACAGGATTGTCACCTTACGAGGTCGTGTTTGGACGCCCGGCAAATGTCTGGGGCATCCTGCGCCCTCGTAGATTCTCAGATATTGAGTATCCATTGTTGACAGACTATCTTTGCCAGTTAACTGAAAATGTGCGTACTATTCACCAACATGTCCGCGAGTCCCTTCCACCCACACCAGAGGAGCCCGGAAACGATATTCTGCCTGGGGACTTCATATTAGTCAAGAACTTCCAGCGGAAGAAGAGCTTGGAGCCCCGCTGGAAGGGACCTGAACAGGTCCTCCTGCCCACTCGAACTGCTGTGAAGGTCGCCGGCCGAAAGAACTGGATCCACGCCAGCCACTGCCGCAGGATACCGTTACCCTTGCCCTATGATCAGTGGGTGAGGGACGGCATAGGGGACACTGAGTGTGAGAAGGTGCCTCAGTTCGTCCCCTTCAACGATGCAAAGTTGACATGGACCCAAACGGATGCGGAGAATGATGAAGTGCTAAATGCAGCGGTCCCTCCAGAAATTCGAGCCATTAAGGAGCCGCTGTTTGTTGACCCCTCTGTGCCTGGAGTCACCAGGTACAATTTGCGTCCTCGGCTGAGGAATGGTGCACCAAAGGAGAAGACAGATTAGCCAGGGATGGACTGTGTAAGTTAGGATGTACATTGCTATTGTACCAACGGTGTTAGTTCAGGGTGTCGTGAGATTGGTGCACTGTTCTGACATTGGACAGAATAGATGGAACATGCTCCCTAGGAGGGGGGGTACATTATCCTGTGCGATGTGGGATTCATCGTGAGTTTAGGACTGAGCAAGCTCCACCGCCGGTGCTCAAGAGCGCCAACGCTGATGAACAATAGGAGCCTGTACCAGTGAGGCTCTGAGGGACACTGGGAACACTTACCTTTACTATCAGTTTTATTGAATCCCTTTTCGTGCTTCATAATGCATCCGTTTGGTCGGCCTATTGATGAGGAGGGACAATCATTTGCACCACCGCGTTTAGCACAGGGTTGGACTACAAAGAGTAAAACAGTTTGCATATTAATTGTTGTGATTACGCTAATAACAATACTTGGAATATGCTGGTTTCTAGAGGAGAAATATCCTGTACATTCCTTGGTTGGTACAACGCCCACTCCCCCTGAGCACGTTTTTGTCACTTTGGCTCCACACAAAGCAGTGCATAGGTTGTCCTACACGATAATGTTTTTATACAAATGTTGCATCAAGCTCATAACATCTCCAGTACAACTAATTGTTGGGTTTGTGGGTTGCTCCCTTCAGTCACTCATAAGAGCGACAATTTGTTGTCCTTGCCATTGTCATATATCGGCAGCTGCGAGGGTTGGTTTCAATTGTTTTGACTGGTATACTTCTAATTTCAACTTTCTTCTTTAGATGTGACGTCCACTGATTCTCACACTGCGATTGAATATATACGCTTCTTTCAAGGGTTTACCCCCATAGGACCGGCAGGACAAGGGACTCTAGAGATAATGTCCTCAAAGTCTTGTTTGAATACATACCATAAAGTAAAGAACAATGCATGGTTTTGAATGGAATTGGCTGATTTCCAATGGTTTAACATTTCTGAGTAGTTCCAATCCTTCCGGAGTCGAAATCTTACTGAAGATAAGCCGATACCTGTGTCAGTGGTTAATACGACCACTAGTTTTTGTGTCCAGGGGACAGGGAAGATAAAGGTGGGTGAGAGTAAGTGTAATTTCACATACAAATTGAATACAACAAATAGTCCGCCTTTGATTCTGCCCCATAATGTTTATTTTGTTTGTGGGTCACAAGCTCACGTGTGGCTCCTGAGGGGATGGTAAGGTACATGCTATCTCTCTTTCCTTCTTCCCCCTGTATATGTTGCTCCGTCTAACTATCACCAAGCTCATCGATTGCAACGTAGAAGTTCATCCCTGTCCCGAGTCAAGAGGATTGTTGATACGAAAGATATAGATCAGACTGACGCTACCGCACAGCAATTTGGGGATGCTTTGAAGGTCCTACTACCTTATTGGGGTCCCATGGCTAATAGTCTTCAAATTCGCCAGCTAACAAGAGTTGTTGAAGGAGTTATCAATACAACTGCGGGGATAATGACAAATATCAATGCTGAGCTCCAGGCTACGAGTTTAGTCACTTTGCAGAACAGGATGGTCTTAGATGTCATCCTTGCAGATCGGGGAGGGGCCTGTCGTGTCATTGGCAGCAGCTGTTGTGTTTACATACCTGATAACGCTCCCAATGTTTATTCGGCCATACAGAAATTACATAGGCTATCAGCTGAGATACACCTAGAAACAGGTACTTGGACTCTGTCGGGGTGGTTTTGGAATACGCTAACAACATGGGGTTGGAAGATCCTCATCTTTTTGGTTGTGGTTGCTAGTATTATTTTTACATGTTGCTTCTGTATACACTGTCTCTCGGCTTGTTGCACCTATTGTGTAAATGTTCTCACCCGTAAACAGAAAATATCAGTTCATGATACTTGTGCTGCAATTATGTTGCAAAAAGACATTGACGACATGATGCAGATCGATGAGGGTGTCTTTGAATACTGATTATGTAAGCACCAACTCATAGTGGTGTTTCTTATCCTTGCAAACACAAAGAGATGATGGACGGAGTGCTGAAACTTTTCAGACACTCACCCCCAGTCACAGATCTGGGTTGAATCCATCATCATTCTTTGGCTCACTTTGCCACCTCAGTCCAGACCCAGCTATATGCAAATCAGTCTTGACCCTGTGCCTCATGGGAACAGTCCAGCCCGAACTGCCAAGCCAGGTCTTCCCTGAACCGGAAACAAGCATCCTGGGACCGGTTTCTGGGTAACACCCTTCATCAGCCAGGCTAGCTTGAATCCAGTGGCAAAGTGAGCAAGGGACCCACGTCTGGGCATACCCTGCCAACTTAGGGCGAACAAAGCAAACACAAAGAGATGATGGACGGAGTGCTGAAACTTTTCAGACACTCACCCCCAGTCACAGATCTGTATCATTCCTTGCCATTTATATGCCCGTTCAGCAATTCGAATGATCACAACAATTACACATATTGTATCACCTCCGCGATCGAGGCAGGCATCTGTATGATTGCAGATAAGTAGAGAGAATACGACCGGCAGCGATCGCCTACATGGTCTGCCGCTTTCCCGGTCTCTTTTGGCGGTTAAATACCTCACCGCAACGAGTGCCGGCCCCTTGTCATTTCGCAAGAGGAGACGGACTCGTGCAGTTCTCTTTTTCTCAGCGCGTATCGGCTGCACGCGTCTGTGGCTTTATCCAGCGGTCATCATTGCTGCTTTGACACGGTAAGAGTGGATGCAGCACGCTCAGCCTTGGTTCAATATCTTTGCCCTCATTTGGTTATACAGCATCATTGGCTACATTGGTATTTTCTTTTTTACAGAAATACGCCTGATCAATACGCACTGCCGTGTTCACTGGTGATTAATTATCCACAACACGGATTGACGTGGTGTATAAATATAAATGCTGGTCATTGTACATAGCACTTACCTAGACTGTCCTTCCCCTCACTGGGGTAAGTTTCTGTTTACCATTGTTTCTAACAGCAATTCCACTACTCTAAACGCAGTAATTTAATATGAGGTCTCATTGCCCTTTTTTCTTTTTGTTAGTTCCCGGCTGGGTCCCACGTGAGTACCCTTTCCATACTTTCACTTCCTTGGGGTGCACTACTGTCACTTGGACAGCATATTCCGTTTTCAGGTACTTACTTTATCGCTCATTAGCATACACTTACAGCCCGTTAGCTGTGTTTGGCCCCCCTGATTTATTCTATTTTATCATCATCCCACAGATGTCCCTGCATTGCTAGGTCCTGAAGAGACCCCTACTGTGAACGGGGTCGAAACGCCGCCGACAATACCTAAAAGCTAACCATTTAGCAGTCTCTATTACCAGATTAGAAGGCTGTGTTTATTATTTACTAATTTGATGGTCAACTTTGTCATTATGGAAACCATTTCTCTATGTCACAAAATGTCACAAACTGTTTTATAGGTTCCATGTTCACTGGGGGACACCATGCACTTATTTTGAATATAACTGTGTTGATTTATGTATATAAACATTTTTGAACTTACAAGTATGTATATGGTCTTACTTCTCGTTTGGACATCCCCTTTTACCCCTGTTTATTGCCATTGTGCTTAGCAATATTGCGTATTGCTTACATTTTTCCACGCTACCTTGGTAGGTGGTGCTAGTGATTCAGGGATCTTAGGGTCAGATGTACGAGCACTTTTTGCGGTCGCAAACGGGAAATCGGACCGTTTGCGACCGCAAAATAGTTCTGCCCCATGTACAAACCCTATTTTGCGAGTCGGTAACCTATTACTGACTCGGAAAATAAGATTTGCGACTCGCTATTAGGAAGGGGCGTGCCAAGGGCATCCCTTCCTAATAGCGACTTGCACTTCAATGTACAATTGTTTTGCGACCGTAATTGCGGGTGCAAATTACTCGCAGTTTACCACCTACTTCAAGTAGGTGGTAAGCCGCTCGCAACCGGGAAGGGGTCCCCAGGGGACCACTTCCCCTTTGTGAATGTATGCGAAAATATTTTTGAAGTGCAGGCAGTGGTCCCACGGACCACTGCATACTCTTAAAAATGAAACAGAAACGTTTAATTTTTCTTTTTTGAATGCATCCTATTTTCCTTTAAGGAAAACGGGATACATTTAAAAAAAAAAACCTGATTTATTGAAAAGGCAGTCACAGGCATGGTGGTCTGCTGTCCCCAGCAGGCTACCATCCCTGGGAGTGCTAGCCATTTCAACGGGGTCGCAAATGGCACCTGCCTCATGAATATTAATTAGGCGGGCAATTTGCGACCCCATTTGGAATCGCAAACAGTGTCTGAGACACTGTTGTACATTTGCGAGGGCGCTTGTTTTTCTTGTTAGCTGCAAATAATGAAAGGGAGCAGTATATGAACAACAATATTTCTACCTATGCATCTTCATTGATGGATGGCTGTATGATCTGGGAGGCATGGGGGTGTATGTTAGAATGAAAATGTCTTGGCTGTGTTGCTTGTATATTGTTCTGCATAAGTTAGCATTCGCGGCACCATTCTATGTTTGGCCGCCATTTTGAGCCATGAACGAAACTAATCTCTCTCTCTGCGAGAAGCAGCTTTGGTAGTTTTCGTTTCTCCAAGGTTGGGCCCTGCTGTACTAATGGATACACTTTTCTTATTAGCGCATACCTTTCCCATTAGATAGAGGCCTGCTCCCACTAGTCCAGCGGTGGGCACAGGCAGAACGACCTTGGCATAGAGATAGTGTGTGCCCGGTCTCAGGATCGAAACTTATCCTTCTGTACCTACTTTGTGTAGCTGCCTCCATCTGGAAATTTCCAGTCTGGGCGTGCCTTCATTGGTTCTGAATCGTACATAATGTATCACCATGTTTGCTGATGTCAGTCCCTCTGCAGCAATCCACAGAGACTGGGCAGACTGGGCTCCGCTCGAGTGTATCTCAATAAATATACTTGGTTTGTATTCTCTACTGTCTGACCGACTCTTCATTTGTATGGAAGGCTGAGAGGTGGTCGCAAGTGACCCGGGTGGCCCTAATCGGGTCACTTCCTTCAGTTGGCGCCTGAACAGGGACTCCATCGGGCGAGTGGCCCATCCCCTGCTGAGGACGGGTGGGGAGGTCGAGGCCGCCGTCAGGTCGGACGGACGACCAGGGATCCCTGCACGAGAGAGTTCCTGAACTCGCAGCTGCCCCTTCTGTCCCGCCAGACGGTGCCTCGACCAGCGGTCATCCCGACTGGGGTCATGAACGGCTAAACCCTTGGATCTGACCGTTTGGTCCGAAGAGTCGGCAGTGGAGAATACATCCGTTTGACCTGTGTGCACCAGGTGAGCTTGTTTTGGTTCTTTGTGGATATGGTACCATTTTGGTTTGTATTTGGCACGGTCTGAGGACCGATTTTGGTACAAAGTGTTTGCGAACACTTTGCCAGGCAACATAAGGAATTTGGCTCACTTTTGAAAATATGCCTGGAATTAGCCGATTCTTGGTTTCTTGTTGTCGTTGTTGCTCTGCAGATGCTCGATGGGAAGAAAGTCAGCCAGCGCCTCCAGAAGGCACTCCGAACTTTGATATGTATGTGAAGCATGGCCTTGGCCCTATTATGTTTAGTACGCTATGGCACAAATATACGAGGGACAATGCTGAGGGGCACTTTTGATAAACAAAAAATTGGGTTATTACAGGAGAAGTTGTTTGCAAGAAGAAGTAGGCAGTCTATGTTTGATTCTCTTCGAACGTGGCAAAAGGAGGCTAAACAGAGGCGAATGAAAGCAGAGAAAGAGGCCCGGAAGGGGAGAATGCAAACATTGACTCAGAAAGCTGTAGCACATGATAGAGAGAAACAAGAGATAGGGATTGAACATGAAGATAGGAGGTTTCGATTGAATATTGATAAATCTTATGTGACCCAAGAAGAAAATGATACGTTTGTGGAACAATTGTTAGATACTCGACCCCCACCCCCATATGCCCCGCAGAGGATATATCCCGCTCTTCCCTCACAGCCCCAGCTACCTGGTTCTTCTGTCTCTGCTGTTTCTGCTTCTGTTACTGTTGATCGGACTGCCTTGGCCACAGCACCTCCTGTCCTTTCTTTGTCCTCGCCTTCTGTGGCAACTATGACTGTTAGTACTCCTGCCACACCTATTGCTTCGGCGTCCCTTTCGCCAGCTCTTACACCTGCGACGCAGCCGGCAGCGACGTTAGTGCCTGCTACTTCTGTTGCTACGCCCACTGTGTTCTTCCATTCCCAGACATCACCGAGTAGTGGGACACCAGTACGTGGATTTGAGGATAGAGACTGGACGAAGTTTAAAGAGCGAATGGGTCAGTATGTGCGATCGGAGATGGGAGATGCAGAGAAAAGGTAGTGGCTAATCAGGCTGCGCAGTAGGCCCGAAACCCCATTTATGGTGTGGAAGATGTGTGGATTGTGATGAAAGATTATGAGCCTTTTGTACAACAGCACGCCCTTAAGCATATGTCCGCTACTTTGATCGGTCTTTGGGAGCAGTGTTTCAGCGACGCAGCACCGCAGATTCTATATGATATTAAGAATCATGTATATGTTACTGATATGTCGCCTGGTCAAGTTTTTGGTAATGTTGCGACGTTGGTTGCTTATCGGGGTAGACTGCTTGAGAAGAGCCCCACCCCTGTATCTCAGTTTCCAATGCGGGAGGTTCATCCTATCTATCACCCTGAAATACCAGAGCTAAGGGATCAGCGCAATGTTGTTACTAGACCAGGGGTAGCGGCCCGTTTCCAAGAACAATGGGTTTATACTCCATGGAAAAGGAGTGAAGTCTTGTCTCTTAAGACTCAGTTACCTGATCCTAGGAAGAATCCAACTGCTTATTATAAAGAATTGACTGAAGCTGCCTCTTCAACAGTGATGACACTTGCTGATATTGAAATGTTCTTTGACTTACTAGTTCCGGTTGATATTTGGATACAAGTACACACACAGGATCATGCTGAGTAATTGGGTGGTACCTGGGATCAAATTAAAGTATGGGATCAGGAACGGAAGCCAGGTGATAAGCCTAGACCAGAGATACTTGCTTTGCCCAGCCGTATCATTACGCATATGCATTCTCTTATTCCTCCGAGAAAAGTTGATTGGGACAAGTTATCGGCTTGTCGTCAGAAGAAAGATGAGAGTGTGTCTGATTTTTTGACTCGGTTTGAAGATGTGTTTCTAGATTATAGTGGACAGGATTTGTCGATCGAAGGTGGTGTTCGATTGTTTGTTAATAGATTTGTTTCCAATTTGCTTCCTGAGATTGCAACCTGATTGCAGGCTTCCGAGAGCACCTGGTCCACATCGTCCCCATCTGTTATTTTGAATATGGCGCAGTATTATGAACACAGGGAAAATGAGGATAAGGAGAGGATGGAGAAGAAGCACAAGGATTTGAAGACAAAGGTGTTGTTGCAGCTGGCTTCTAGGGGGAATGGTAGAGGACGTGGTGGTTCGGCCCGACAGCTTCCACGCACTAGCAGGCCGCCAAATACCACGCCTTTAGAGCCGAATCAGTGTGCATATTGTAAAGCGGAGGGACACTGGCGTAGCGAGTGTCCCGTGCTTTTGCAGAAGGTGGCGGTCCCGAGAGGACGAAGTTCTCGTGGACGGGGTCGTGGAGCTGGTGGTCGGGACAGGGCTCAGAATGCTGTGGCCTCGCAAGGTCGTTCTGATCAAAATTATTTTGATGACACTCGGGGAGGACAGTATTATCATGATGATTATGACACGGATGAGGTGACAGGGATGTCTTAGAGCTAGGACAGCCAGGGACAGAGTGAGGGACCAGTTCCGATACCTGTAGATCAACGCGGTCCGTATGTTAGTGCGGATGTGCATGGCTCAGCTAAGGAGTTTTTGGTGGATACAGGTGCAACGAACAGTTCTATTTCTCATTCCTTGGTCCCTGGGGTGGCTCTGTCTGGCCATAATAATGTTTCAGTAGGTTTTTCTGGTGTACTGGTTGTGAGCCCCATTTCAAAACCCCTTGCGTTGACTATTGGTCCTTTCACTGTGGATTCGCCATTCTTGTTGACGTCTAATTGTGGAGAAAATATGATGGGTTTGGACTTGTTGAAGAAATTGCATGCTACGATTTACTGCTCCCTGGCGGGTGTTTACATGACAATGGGTCCGGATGTAGTGCACGCTACCCAGTGCCTGTCCAAAGATGCGCCTCTTCCTGCAGAGTTTAAAGATGTGCCGCCCACTCTCTGGACGACATGTGACACAGATGTGGGACTGTTACAGATATCGCCAGTTTCGATCCAAGTTAAAGACAATGCTATTTTACCTTGCATCCCTCAGTATAAAATACCGCAGGCAGGTGAGCGAGCTTTATTGCAAATTGTACAGGATTTGATTGAGAAAGGAGTGGTTGAGGAGACGACTGCTAATGTTTGTAATAGCCCTATTCTTCCCATTCTCAAACGGACACCTTCGGGTTCCTCTGATGATCATGCAGATGTTTATCGCTTTGTGATTGACTTGCGTGAAGTTAATAAAATAGTGATTCCCCAGTTTCCGGTGGTTCCTGACATTACCACTCTTTTGACAATGATTCCTTCTTCTGCTACATTCTTTTCTGTCATTGATTTGAAAAATGCGTTCTTCAGTATTCCCATTCATCCTGACAGCAGGTATCTGTTTGGGTTCACACTAGCTGGTAGAAGCTTTAGATTCTGTTGCGCTCCTCAAGGCTATACAGAGAGTCCGAGTATCTATAGTCAGGCATTGAAAGGTCAGCTGGATTCCTTGTCGCTCCCTACAGGTAATGTATTGCTTTAGTATGTCGATGACTTGCTCATCGCCTCGGATACAGAACAAGGTTGCAGAGACAGTACAGTTAAATTGTTGTTGCATTTAGCTCAGCATGGCCATAAAATATCCCTGTCCAAATTTCAGTATTGTCGACAGGAGGTCACCTACTTAGGTCACCTACTGTTGAAGGAGGGTAGGAGATTGACCCCTGAGCGCATCAGTACCATTGTTAAAATACCCGTTGCGCAAACTCAGAAAGATGTGCGCGCTTTCATAGGTATCACTTCCTATTGCAGGCAGTGGATACCTAGCTATTCACTGTTATCAAGCCCCTGCTTGCTCTAACACTAAAAGATGTGCATGAACCCCTGCCCTGGATGCCTGAATGTCAGCCATCTTTTGAGCAATTGAAAACTGCGCTTTGTTTAGCTGCAGTATTCAGCACCCCCGACTATACTAAACAGTTTGTGTTGTACTTCCATGAGATGGCCGGTTGCGCGCTTTCTGTTTTAGCACAAAAATTTGGAGATAAGCAACGGCCGTGTGCTTACTTCTCTGCAGTGCTTGATCCGGTCGCACGAGCCCTCCCGAGCTGTCTAAGAGCCGTCGCGCCCATGGCTGTCTCGATAAGGCAATCGGCTGGACTCGTACTTGATACTGACCTCACAGTCATGGTACAACATGCTGTGGATACACTTTTGAATAAGACAAAGACACAGCACCTCACCAGTGCACGTCTGACAGTTTATGAATTGACGCTGTTTGCCAAACATATTATGATCAAACGATGTGCCACTCTGAATCCAGCCACATTGCTACCCCTCAATTCTGAGAATGAGGAGATTGACATACATGATTGTATCTTCCGGACGGAAGAAGAGACGAAAGGACGGGTAGACTTGACTGATGTTACCTTATCTGACCATCAAGGGAAACTATATGTCGATGGCTCTTGCTTTAAATTACCAAATGGCACTACAACTGCTGCATATGCTATTACTACGCTGCGTACGTTAGTTGAGACATCACGAGCTCCCTATCAGTCGGCCCAAGCTGCAGAGCTCATTGCCTAATACGAGCCTGTGAATTGAATGAGGGACTGGTTGTTAATATTTATACTGACAGCCTGTACGCCTTTTGAGTTGCCCAAAATTTCAGGCAACTCTGGGCAGAGAGAGGGTTCCTTACTTCCCATGGTACAAAGATCCAGCATGGTCATCTTATATATAGGCTTCTGTCCGCTTTGACACTCCCTAAGAAATTGGCAATAGTAAAGTGTAGCGCCCATAGGAAAGTTACTGACGATGTAGGTAAAGGGAATGCTTTTGCAGATCAGACAGCTAAGGAAACAGCCCGGACTAGGATGAAAAGAATGTTCGTAGCAGGTCCCGCTAGGTGGGTGCCGAGGTCACCATGTTTGAGGATACACTTGAGAACGTGAAGGAGATACAAAGTGAGGCCACAGTGGAGGAATTAGCAGTGTGGCAAGAAAGTACAGCACGATGAGGGATGTTGGATTGACAAGTCAGGGAAGCAGAGATGGATGTTGCCAGATGCGTATGTTCTCCCTCTGGTCACGATGGCTCATGGCCCAGCCCATATCAGTGCCAAGGGTATTTGCAAGTTGTTAGACCCTGTATGGCAGAATGATAACATCTCGAAAACTGCTGCACATTTAGTGAAGTACTGCATGGTGTGCATGATGCACAATCCTGGGAAAGGTACCCTTGCACCACCCGGTAATTTTGCACCACCCACTTTCCCTTTTGAGGTCCTCCAGATGGACTATATTGAGTTAGAGACGGTCAATAATTTGAAGTACGTGTTGGTGGTTGTTTGTGCATTCAGTAAATGGGTTGAGACTTATCGCACTAAAAACAATACAGCCATTGCGACTGCAAAGGTACTCCTGAAGGAGTTCTTTCCTCGTTTCGGCTTGCCCCGTTTGATCTGGAGTGATAACGGAAGTCACTTTAATGCCAAGGTCATTCAATTAATTTGTGACGTTTTGCACATAAAACAGACGTTTCATGCTGCAAACCACCCGCAGTCAGCAAGTTTGGTTGAGAAGTACAATGGTACTCTCAAACTGAAATTGGCAAAGATTCAGGAGACAACAAGGTTACAGTGGCCAGATGCTTTACCATTAGCTCTTTTGTCGACAAGAACAACAGCACATTCTAGAACAGGATTGTCACCTTACGAGGTCGTGTTTGGACGCCCGGCAAATGTCTGGGGCATCCTGCGCCCTCGTAGATTCTCAGATATTGAGTATCCATTGTTGACAGACTATCTTTGCCAGTTAACTGAAAATGTGCGTACTATTCACCAACATGTCCGCGAGTCCCTTCCACCCACACCAGAGGAGCCCGGAAACGATATTCTGCCTGGGGACTTCATATTAGTCAAGAACTTCCAGCGGAAGAAGAGCTTGGAGCCCCGCTGGAAGGGACCTGAACAGGTCCTCCTGCCCACTCGAACTGCTGTGAAGGTCGCCGGCAGAAAGAACTGGATCCACGCCAGCCACTGCCGCAGGATACCGTTACCCTTGCCCTATGATCAGTGGGTGAGGGACGGCATAGGGGACACTGAGTGTGAGAAGGTGCCTCAGTTCGTCCCCTTCAACGATGCAAAGTTGACATGGACCCAAACGGATGCGGAGAATGATGAAGTGCTAAATGCAGCGGTCCCTCCAGAAATTCGAGCCATTAAGGAGCCGCTGTTTGTTGACCCCTCTGTGCCTGGAGTCACCAGGTACAATTTGCGTCCTCGGCTGAGGAATGGTGCACCAAAGGAGAAGACAGATTAGCCAGGGATGGACTGTGTAAGTTAGGATGTACATTGCTATTGTACCAACGGTGTTAGTTCAGGGTGTCGTGAGATTGGTGCACTGTTCTGACATTGGACAGAATAGATGGAACATGCTCCCTAGGAGGGGGTACATTATCCTGTGCGATGTGGGATTCATCGTGAGTTTAGGACTGAGCAAGCTCCACCGCCGGTGCTCAAGAGCGCCAACGCTGATGAACAATAGGAGCCTGTACCAGTGAGGCTCTGAGGGACACTGGGAACACTTACCTTTACTATCAGTTTTATTGAATCCCTTTTCGTGCTTCATAATGCATCCGTTTGGTCGGCCTATTGATGAGGAGGGACAATCATTTGCACCACCGCGTTTAGCACAGGGTTGGACAACAAAGAGTAAAACAGTTTGCATATTAATTGTTGTGATTACGCTAATAACAATACTTGGAATATGCTGGTTTCTAGAGGAGAAATATCCTGTACATTCCTTGGTTGGTACAACGCCCACTCCCCCTGAGCACGTTTTTGTCACTTTGGCTCCACACAAAGCAGTGCATAGGTTGTCCTACACGATAATGTTTTTATACAAATGTTGCATCAAGCTCATAACATCTCCAGTACAACTAATTGTTGGGTTTGTGGGTTGCTCCCTTCAGTCACTCATAAGAGCGACAATTTGTTGTCCTTGCCATTGTCATATATCGGCAGCTGCGAGGGTTGGTTTCAATTGTTTTGACTGGTATACTTCTAATTTCAACTTTCTTCTTTAGATGTGACGTCCACTGATTCTCACACTGCGATTGAATATATACGCTTCTTTCAAGGGTTTACCCCCATAGGACCGGCAGGACAAGGGACTCTAGAGATAATGTCCTCAAAGTCTTGTTTGAATACATACCATAAAGTAAAGAACAATGCATGGTTTTGAATGGAATTGGCTGATTTCCAATGGTTTAACATTTCTGAGTAGTTCCAATCCTTCCGGAGTCGAAATCTTACTGAAGATAAGCCGATACCTGTGTCAGTGGTTAATACGACCACTAGTTTTTGTGTCCAGGGGACAGGGAAGATAAAGGTGGGTGAGAGTAAGTGTAATTTCACATACAAATTGAATACAACAAATAGTCCGCCTTTGATTCTGCCCCATAATGTTTATTTTGTTTGTGGGTCACAAGCTCACGTGTGGCTCCTGAGGGGATGGTAAGGTACATGCTATCTCTCTTTCCTTCTTCCCCTGTATATGTTGCTCCGTCTAACTATCACCAAGCTCATCGATTGCAACGTAGAAGTTCATCCCTGTCCCGAGTCAAGAGGATTGTTGATACGAAAGATATAGATCAGACTGACGCTACCGCACAGCAATTTGGGGATGCTTTGAAGGTCCTACTACCTTATTGGGGTCCCATGGCTAATAGTCTTCAAATTCGCCAGCTAACAAGAGTTGTTGAAGGAGTTATCAATACAACTGCGGGGATAATGACAAATATCAATGCTGAGCTCCAGGCTACGAGTTTAGTCACTTTGCAGAACAGGATGGTCTTAGATGTCATCCTTGCAGATCGGGGAGGGGCCTGTCGTGTCATTGGCAGCAGCTGTTGTGTTTACATACCTGATAACGCTCCCAATGTTTATTCGGCCATACAGAAATTACATAGGCTATCAGCTGAGATACACCTAGAAACAGGTACTTGGACTCTGTCGGGGTGGTTTTGGAATACGCTAACAACATGGGGTTGGAAGATCCTCATCTTTTTGGTTGTGGTTGCTAGTATTATTTTTACATGTTGCTTCTGTATACACTGTCTCTCGGCTTGTTGCACCTATTGTGTAAATGTTCTCACCCGTAAACAGAAAATATCAGTTCATGATACTTGTGCTGCAATTATGTTGCAAAAAGACATTGACGACATGATGCAGATCGATGAGGGTGTCTTTGAATACTGATTATGTAAGCACCAACTCATAGTGGTGTTTCTTATCCTTGCAAACACAAAGAGATGATGGACGGAGTGCTGAAACTTTTCAGACACTCACCCCAGTCACAGATCTGGGTTGAATCCATCATCATTCTTTGGCTCACTTTGCCACCTCAGTCCAGACCCAGCTATATGCAAATCAGTCTTGACCCTGTGCCTCATGGGAACAGTCCAGCCCGAACTGCCAAGCCAGGTCTTCCCTGAACCGGAAACAAGCATCCTGGGACCGGTTTCTGGGTAACACCCTTCATCAGCCAGGCTAGCTTGAATCCAGTGGCAAAGTGAGCAAGGGACCCACGTCTGGGCATACCCTGCCAACTTAGGGCGAACAAAGCAAACACAAAGAGATGATGGACGGAGTGCTGAAACTTTTCAGACACTCACCCCCAGTCACAGATCTGGGTTGAATCCATCATCACCGGTCCTAGGATGCTTGTTTCTGGTCCAGGGAAGACATGGCTTGGCAGTTCGGGCTGGACTGTTCCCATGAGGCACAGGGTCAAGACTGATTTGCATATAGCTGTGTCTGAACTGGGGTGGCGAAGTGAGCTAAACAACGATGATGGATTCAACCCAGATCTGTGACTGGTTGTGAGTGTCTGAAAAGTTTCAGCGCTCCGTCCATCATCTCTTTGTGTTTACTTTGTTCGCCCTAAGTTGGCAGGGTATGCCCAGACGTGGGTCGCTTGCTCACTTTGCCACTGGATTCAAACTAGCCTGGCTGATGAGGGCTGTTAGCCCGAAACCGGTCCTAGGATGCTTGTTTAAGGTCCAGAGAAGACATGGCTTGGCAGTTCGGGCTGGACTGTTCCCATGAGGCACAGGGTCAAGACTGATTTGCATATAGCTGTGTCTGAACTGGGGTGGCGAAGTGAACTAAAGAATGATGATGGATTCAACCCAGATCTGTGACTGGGGGTGAGTGTATGAAAAGTTTCAGCGCTCCTTCCATCATCTCTTTGTGTTTGCTTTGTTCGCCCTAAGTTGGCAGGGTATGCCCAGACGTGGGTCCCTTGCTCACTTTGCCACTGGATTCAAACTAGCCTGGCTGATGAGGGCTGTTAGCCCGAAACCGGTCCTAGGATGCTGGTTTCCGGTCCAGGGAAGACATGGCTT
Source organism: Calotriton arnoldi (assembly GCA_963921515.1). Classification (NCBI taxonomy): domain Eukaryota; kingdom Metazoa; phylum Chordata; class Amphibia; order Caudata; family Salamandridae; genus Calotriton; species Calotriton arnoldi. Next base: position 368,916 of record CAWUFW010009884.1, read on the forward strand.
GGCAGTTCGGGCTGGACTGTTCCCGTGAGGCACAGGGTCAAGACTGATTTGCATATAGCTGTGTCTGAACTGGGGTGGCGAAGTGAGCTAAAGAACGATGATGGATTCAACCCAGATCTGTGACTGGGGGTGAGTGTCTGAAAAGTTTCAGCGCTCCGTCCATCATCTCATTGTGTTTGCTTTGTTCGCCCTAAGTTGGCAGGGTATGCCCAGACGTGGGTCCCTTGCTCACTTTGCCACTGGATTCAAACTAGCCTGGCTGATGAGGGCTGTTAGCCCGAAACCGGTCCTAGGATGCTTGTTTCCGGTCCAGGGAAGACATGGCTTGGCAGTTCGGGCTGGGCTGTTCCCATGAGGCACAGGGTCAAGACTGATTTGCATATAGCTGTGTCTGAACTGGGGTGGCGAAGTGAGCTAAAGAACGATGATGGATTCAACCCAGATCTGTGACTGGGGGTGAGTGTCTGAAAAGTTTCAGCGCTCCGTCCATCATCTCTTTGTGTTTGCGGGGTTTCTTATCCTTGCAACATGTTATACGTTTCTTGATAGTAACATAAAATTGTTATCTTCTGCTAAAAGGAGGGTCTGTTAGAATGAAAATGTCTTAGCTGTGTTGCTTGTATATTGCTCTGCGTAAGTTATCATTCGCAGCACCATTTTATGTTTGGCCGCCATTTTAAGCCACGATCGAAACTAATCTCTCTCTCTGCGAGAAGCAGCTTTGGTAGTTTTCGTTTCTTCAAGGTTGGGCCCTGCTGTACTAATGGATACACTGTTCTTATTAGCGCATGCCTTTCCCACTAGATAGATGCCTGCTCCCACTAGTCCAGCGGTGGGCACAGGCAGAATGACCTTGGCATAGAGATAGTGTGTGCCCGGTCTCAGGATCGAAACTTATCCTTCTGTACCTACTTTGTGTAGCTGCCTCCATCTGGAAATTTCCAGTCTGGGCGTGCCTTCATTGGTTCTGAATCGTACATAATGTATCACCATGTTTGCTGATGTCAGTCCCTCTGCAGCAAACCATAGAGACTGGGCAGACTGGGCTCCGTCGAGTGTATCTGAATAACTATATACTTGGTTTGTATTCTCTACTGTCTGACCGACTCTTCATTTGTATGGAAGGCTGAGAGGTGGTCGTGAGTGACCCGGGTGGCCCTAATCGGGTCACTTCCTTCATGTAGGAGGAGTGTGCTGTCACTTAGGCATTACTCTTGAAATGCTAACTTATGTAGATTTATTAGTGATTTTATTTAGCACTAGTACTGCTTCACAGCCGGCGCTTTAAAGCGTGACAAAGTATAGATTGCAGGTTACGTCTTGTGAGCCGGCCAAGCCTCCATTATTTGTTTGTGGGGCTCACTGCGCTTCACGGTCAGGCATTATGGTTCTCACAAAACGGTACTGTTTCTGTGTGATTTTGAGAGGAACAGAAACAAGAGTTCAGCTCATTGCTTGATCCACCTAAACAACTGTGTATTGCGCTAGCAGGTCACGCATCAGAAAACAAAGGGACCGCATCTAGAATCCCAACTGGCAGGGCCTTCAAGCCACGTATGCACGTGTTAGGAAATGCCTATTTAAAAAAAAAAAAATCAATGACTGGACGCTCTATGCTTTTGGCGCTGTCCACCGAAACTGCTGAATAATGGTTGGAAAGAAGGCTGGGATGACACCGATTTTAGCTGTTTCCAGAAAGCTCCAGGGTAAGTTAGGTCACAATAACTTAAATTGTACCAACAGTGCAGAATCTATGAGGCTATTCTTGTGACATACTGTCTGAAACTACTGTCTGCCAAAGTATGTCAGTTAAAACATTTAATGTGGCTGAAAATCAGTGCTTTAGATGGGCTTGTACTCACCTGTACTGATTACCGGCACTTTTTAAATTAATCCCTTTGAGTACCGGAATGTCTCCTTGAACAAGGAAAGTACCGGTACTCATAGAGGCCTGCATTGCTGCAGGTGCTGCTGCACTGTACTGCCCTTACCTTCTACATTGGGTGTGTAGGAGAACATGTGAGAGATGGAAATCAAAAGCAAAAAATGTGTGAGCTTGCAAGCGTGGGTATGGCCGTGAGAATGAAATGTGGTACATGTGTGTGAAACTGAATGTATTTCAGAGAGTAGGAAATGGGCTTTTAAGTGTCTCAGGTGTGTGTGTTTGAGCGTGCATGTGTGTGAAAGGTGGCAGTTGTTAAGCCCATCCAGCGGCGGCTCCTCCGTTAAGGCAGAGGTGCGTCGCCCCACTGCTCTCTCAGCAGTGTAAACAGGAAAAATAAAATGATAATAAAACAAGGTTATAATCATTTTATTTTTCCTATCCGAGCCGAGTCTAGGGCGGGGTGGGGCAATCCTGATGGACAGCATCTTGACGTCGTGTAAAGGAAACAAGGGAAACCCTACTCACATGGAACCTGGGTACATAATCCATAACCAAAAACAGTGGCTCCTGTGGAAAAATGTAAGCAATACGCAATATTGCTAAGCACAATGGCAATAAACAGGGGTAAAAGGGGATGTTCAAACGAGAAGTAAGACCATATACAACGTGATACTTGTAAGTTCAAAAATGTTTATATACATAAATCAACACAGTTTTATTCAAAATAAGTGCATGGTGTCCCCCAGTGAACATGGAACCTATAAAACAGTGTGTGACATTTTGTGACATAGAGAAATGGTTTCCATGATGACAAAGTCGACCATCAAATTAGTACATAATGAACACAGCCTTCTAATCTGGTAATAGAGACTGCTAAATGGTTCGCTTTTAGGTATTGTCGACGGCGTTTCGACCCCGTTCACAGTAGGGGGTCTCTTCAGGACCTAGCAATGCAGGGACATCTGTGGGATGATGATAAAATAGAATACATCAGGGGGAGCCAAACACAGCCAACGGGCTGTAAGTGTATGCTAATGAGCGATAAAGTAAGTACCTGAAAATGGAATATGCTGTCCAAGTGACAGTAGTGCACCCCAAGGAAGTGAAAGTATGGAAAGGGTACTCACGTGGGACCCAGCCGGGAACTAACAAAAAGAAAAAAGGGCAATGAGACCTCATATTAAATTACAGCGTTTAGAGAAATGGAATTGCTGGTAGAAACAATGGTAAACAGAAACTTACACCAGTGCGGGGAAGGACAGTCTAGGTAAGTGCTATGTACAATGACCAGCATCTATATTTATACACCACGTCAATCCGTGTTGTGGATAATTAATCACCAGTGAACACGGCAGTGCGTGTTGATCAGGCGTATTTCTGTAAAAAAAGAAAATACCAATGTAGCCAATGATGCTGTATAACCAAATGAGGGCAAAGATATTGAACCAAGGCTGAGCGTGCTGCATCCGCTCTTACCGTGTCAAAGCAGCAATGATGACCGCTGGATAAAGCACAGAGTACAGAAGTAATACCGATCTTCAATTTATCTCAGCACACATTATCATCTGCAGAGATCTCATTACTTAGCAAGGGTTTATCATTTGTGATCACTGAGAGAACCAATTTTTTCAACCTAAAGACAGAGTTGTTTAAATTTTTCCGCAAGATACGTCTCAAACTGTTTTTTAAAGACAGGATACTCACATCACAAGACTCAGTCACGGGTCTTAAACCTCCCTCGACTTTTTATCCCCCGAACTCTATGATGCCACCAGAACTGCTTACTTTTGAAAAGATGATACTAAGTGGTTTAGACAATCTTAAGTCATGTAAATGCTTTATACCATATAACATCACTCTACAGGAGAGGAGAGCATTACAGGACCTTAAAAATGATAAGGCAATAATACTGAAACCAGCAGACAAGGGAGACGGGATTGTGATTCGAGATCGCAACGATTATGATGTAGAAATCCAGAAACAAATTAGTGAGGAGAGGCATTACAAGAAACTGCCGTCCAATCCCCTACCAGACATCAAGAAAGAGATCCTTAAGGTTACCATAGAGGGTAAGGAACAAGGCTTTATCGACAAAAAGGAATTTGAGTTCCTAAACACGGAAAATCCCCGTACCCCTGTCTTATATACTTTGCCTAAAATTCACAAGAGTACCACGAATCCACCAGGGAGACCGATCTTGTCCGGATGTGGATCTGCTCTTGAACGCATTGGCAGGTATATTAATTTTTTTTATCAGAGATTTTGTCCCAATACAGGAAACGTACGTCAGGGACAGTATGGTCATGATCAATTTAATCGACAACATGCCCTTCAATATTGAGCCAGATTGGCTTGCTACTCTAGACATCACTTCGTTATATACGAATATACCACAAAAGGAAAGTATCTTAATAATTGAGAAGCTACTAGAGACAAGATCAAAGCCAGTGCAGGTGCCCACTAGCTTCATTATCTCCTTACTAAGGGTTGCCTTACAGTATAATTATTTCATATCTGAAGGCAGTTATTATCAACAATGCTCGGGCACTTGTAGGGGGCTGTTTTCGCACCAAATCTAGCGAATATCTACATGGACCACAATGACATACGCCCTGTCCATATTAAATGGCTACCGTTCCAAAATAAGATGTTGGAAACGGTACATTGATGATATTTTTCTAATATGGTCAGGAGCAGAAAGTGATTTCCATGACTTCGTGGTATACCTCAATAACATACAGAAACATCTGACATTCACATTTACAATACATAAGACGGAAATAGCATTTCTTGATTTAGCCATCAAACATGAGGATGGCTCATTATACACCAGCCTCCATAGGAAGCCCACTGAGAGAAACACTCTTCTTGCATACAAGAGTCATCATCCGCATGCCCTTAGAGATGGTTTGCCCCTGGGGCAATTCCTGCATCTTCGCAGAAATTGCTCCCATAAGGAGGACTACATGAAAGAAGCCCAGATTTTGAAAGCCAAACTATTAGCTAGAGGCTATCCTAACAGAGTAGTCAGAAACTCCCTCAAACGGGCTTGGTTTTGCCCAAGAGAAGACTTACTTACCGTCAAAGACAAAAGCCCCTTGGACAGACTCATTTGTGTATCTACATTTGGTATTCACACGAATAAGATTCGTAACTTGATCACAAAGAATTGGAATTTTATCAAAAACATAGATCCTGCACTAGAGACTCCTATGTTTGCATATAAGCGGGGCAAAAATGTAAAAGACCACCTAGAACATTCATCGACACAAGCCAACACACGGCAAAAGATACGAACACTTTAATCAATTTGGGGCCTACCTGAGATTAAAGGTCCTTTTAAATGTGGCAATTGTGTTGCATGTACGTTTACGTCAGATACCTTTGAGCATGCCAATGTAAGACAAGTCCTAAACTTTTTTTCAAATTGTAACACTAGAAATGTTGTGTATTGTATATGGTGCCCATGCAATCTACCATACATTGGACAAAGGTCACAACCCATCAAAGCACGAATTGGCCAACACAGAAGCAGAATAAGATGCTAGGTGCAAAGTGCTCCTATGATATCTCATTACGTGGAGAAGAATCACACAGCGGATGAAATAAAATGGCAGGTCATCGATAAAGCAACTGTCCCAGAAAGAGGAGGTGACCTATCACAGATCTTGCAAAGATTGGAATGTCAATGGATAGAGAGGACTAATTCTATCATTGAAGGACTAAATACAGCGGAAGTATGGTGTGGCTTTGTGGCCACTCTTTCGAACTGAACAATAATTCAATCTGTGATACTGTGCTCATGTATATACTGTATAGAGTCACACGCCCTCTTTATAACATCCTCATCTGCTTGTATTGTTTCGTAAATGATTCATAATATTGGCTGCCCTTGATCTAAATTCAGCAGTATTCTTCTGTTATATACACTGTACTCAGGATGACCTCGCCATTCCTCTGATTACTCCGATGTCTTCACTGTTGTACTCCGTGACCTTACGGAGCCCAAAACCACAGACATCATGTAAGCCCGCAGTATTCCATCATACATGTGGTCTGTTGGGGTGTGGTCGCATATATGGGCACCACATTGGCTAGACCTGTGGGTCTCCTGGTATAATCATGGCTGCTAATTCTTCTTATCAATCGGATAATGTATGTATAATCACTTTGACTAAATACCCCCATTACAAATATAACCACTGGGTTGTGGTTCATATATACCTATATTGCCACCCACTTATGTGGCACTGACCCCGCAGCCACCTCGGCCTTAATATTAAGGTTGGTCAAACATTCTGAAGACACCATTCAATATGGTTTCTTGTTGACCAGTAATAAAGATGGAAAATATCCTCTTTGTATAATGTGAACGGATCAGTACTTCTTAATATTTCTTTACCTCTTAAAATAATGTGAATGGATTAGTAATTTTGATGACCATCTAATATGGGTTATTATTAATCGTGATGACCGGTAATAGACATGGAAAACATCCTCCCTTTTTAAAAAAAGTTTACACTGTTTTAACACTTTTTATGCATTGGCCTATTCATCTCCCCTGTATCATTCCTTGCCATTTATATGCCCGTTCAGCAATTCGAATGATCACAACAATTACACATATTGTATCACCTCCGCGATCGATGCAGGCATCTGTATGATTGCAGATAAGTAGAGAGAATGCGACCGGCAGCGATCGCCTACATGGTCTGCCGCTTTCCCGGTCTCTTTTGGCGGTTAAATACCTCACCGCAACGAGTGCCGGCCCCTTGTCATTTCGCAAGAGGAGACGGACTCGTGCAGTTCTCTTTTTCTCAGCGCGTATCGGCTGCACGCGTCTGTGGCTTTATCCAGCGGTCATCATTGCTGCTTTGACACGGTAAGAGTGGATGCAGCACGCTCAGCCTTGGTTCAATATCTTTGCCCTCATTTGGTTATACAGCATCATTGGCTACATTGGTATTTTCTTTTTTACAGAAATACGCCTGATCAATACGCACTGCCGTGTTCACTGGTGATTAATTATCCACAACACGGATTGACGTGGTGTATAAATATAAATGCTGGTCATTGTACATAGCACTTACCTAGACTGTCCTTCCCCTCACTGGGGTAAGTTTCTGTTTACCATTGTTTCTAACAGCAATTCCACTACTCTAAACGCAGTAATTTAATATGAGGTCTCATTGCCCTTTTTTCTTTTTGTTAGTTCCCGGCTGGGTCCCACGTGAGTACCCTTTCCATACTTTCACTTCCTTGGGGTGCACTACTGTCACTTGGACAGCATATTCCGTTTTCAGGTACTTACTTTATCGCTCATTAGCATACACTTACAGCCCGTTAGCTGTGTTTGGCCCCCCCTGATTTATTCTATTTTATCATCATCCCACAGATGTCCCTGCATTGCTAGGTCCTGAAGAGACCCCCTACTGTGAACGGGGTCGAAACGCCGCCGACAATACCTAAAAGCTAACCATTTAGCAGTCTCTATTACCAGATTAGAAGGCTGTGTTTATTATTTACTAATTTGATGGTCAACTTTGTCATTATGGAAACCATTTCTCTATGTCACAAAATGTCACAAACTGTTTTATAGGTTCCATGTTCACTGGGGGACACCATGCACTTATTTTGAATATAACTGTGTTGATTTATGTATATAAACATTTTTGAACTTACAAGTATGTATATGGTCTTACTTCTCGTTTGGACATCCCCTTTTACCCCTGTTTATTGCCATTGTGCTTAGCAATATTGCGTATTGCTTACATTTTTCCACAGGAGCCACTGTTTTTGGTTATAGGACAGCATCTTGAAGCAGGGAGGAGTGGTAGGTTTGGCCGGACGTCTAAAGACGGCCAAACCGACATGCGCACTTACATCTCTCCAACCCAAGCTGTGCTTCACAGCCGGGTGGAGAAAAGCCACAGGCTCCCTGTCCCTTATTGAGTGCCAAACCAGGCAGCTCAAACCGATCCTGGCGCTTCTCTCATGCTGGTAATGGTATTAGCATGAGAGCAGCGTCTGGATTGTCCATGGAGTGTCTGGGAGCCTGTGCATTGGCTGCTGGGAGTTGATAGGAGCAGAGGATCAGAAGACCACCGAGGCAGCAGCAGGCTGGTGAGTTCAATTTTTTCCCCTATTTTTCTCCCTCACGCTGACCCACCAGTTTTCCTTCTTGGTAGCCATCACTGAGCCCATCGCCTTAAGTTCCAGACCATCCATGTTACAGTTTTTATGTGTTCAGCAAGTTAGGAATCAAATTTTGCAACAGTACTTCAGACTCCAGAAACATCGGAGCCTGGGTGCAGGAAGTGCTTTATCATTTCCTGGCCTAGGAAACTAAATTGACTGTTGCAAAATTGTTGAAATTTTATTATGGCAATTTCTTCCAGAAAATATCATCAGCTTTGTGAACAAATGGTGCAGCAGGTTTACCTTGATGGAGTCAAATGTATTTTAAATATAGGCACTTGTGAAGCCAACACCAGCTTTCTTAATCGGGAAAGGGCAAGTGCCAAGGATTGGCAGCAGAGTGGGAGGAGTCATAATGAGCAAAGTCTGAATGTATATATTTACTTTTTCAAAAATCTGCCTAAAAAAACTGACAACAAACCAAAGGTTATAGTAACTCTATTCTGGATTACTTAATTGGTCACAACAGGCACCAGATACAGAGCTCAGTTGGTTAAGGTTTTGATGCAGAGATTCTTGTCTTACTGCAAGTGACAAGTTAAAATCCTTCTCATATAGCTTATTGAGTTGTAACTCTGCATCAAAGAACTGCATGCAAACTACAAGGCATACGTTTAGAACCATACTGGGTTTTCCTCAATCTTTTGTTATTCTAAGGTTGCTAAAATGGGTTACTTCGGCTAGTAATAAACACTTGTTAGTAAGTACTATATAAATGGTCATCAGTGAAAGGCAGACACATCTAGCATTTTTACACTGAATTCAGATTTCTTGCATACAAAACTTCAAAAACCTAAACCCGCTCCAGGGATAAGTGGGTGGTCACGGGGTCCCTCCATGGCGTCCCTCCACGGCGCCCCTCAGGTCCTCAGACCCAGCAGCAGTTAAAAACTGACTTTGAAACCAGTCTGAATTGAACCTTAAATGAACGTTCTTAATTTTACAGTTAAAAACATAGATTGATTTCTCAAAATTGGTGTTTCAAAAATGACAGTTTTACTTAGTTTACTTCCCTAACATTATTTGCTATTTCTAGGAAGTTGTTTTACTGTAGTTTTTTTTTTTTTTCATTCAGCATATTAATAATCTTACTAACAAATGGGTCAGCTGTAGGTGTTTGTGTGAGTTCAGGTTGTGGGTGGCTGTTTATAAAGGGGAATGATTGAGAGCTCTGGAGTTGAGGCTGAAGGCAGTTCAATGTTCTCACAAAGCCCATCAGTGTGTCACACAGGTGTTCAGAATACATGATCATCCAATCCTTGGCCCCTCTGGAGAGCTCGCAGAGCAATGGTGACATGTGCCAATTGTAATTGTGATTATTTGCAAATGTACGTCATGGAAATAGAAAGCTCTTGAAATATTGATAGGGTGGACGCACAAGTAAATACAGTGCTTACAGGTGAATAGGTGTCTGTTTGTGGGGTGACTGGTGAAGTGAAGGAGATGCAAGGAAATACGTTCAGAAGGAGAGAGTGAGAAGAGGGCGTGGAAGAGGAAAGAAATGCAGTGCGAAACATGCAGATGGACGACTGCAGAAAGATGTGAGGAGAAAAAGGAAAGTAGGGTGAAGCCAAGAACTGGAGTCATTGTGACACTCTGAAATCCACTGCCCCTTTTGCAGACCTCAGTAATGTTTAATTCAGTCTCATGTTTTCAGAACTGAAACATTTTCAATTCTAAATATTCACAACAATATAGTTAGTGTCACTAATTTATCTGGTGCTGCTAACAAGCATTGGCAAAGCCAATGGACCAGGCTTGTTTTATACACACATCAGTTAGTGTGTGACATGTTTGGAAGTAATAATAGAAAGGTCACAGACGGGCACTATAATGGTAGTTATTTAGCACTCTGGTGAAGCACAGGATTTTAAATTTCATGTTTTGGGCCAGGGTCTTAATTACATAGGCTGTGCCTCTTGGAAAGGATACTTACTTATGCTTCTTTGGCTGTCCTTTTTTAAAGGGCCTCTACCCTTTTCATCCCACTTAAAGCCCTGCCCCACCCCTTGTCCCACCTTTAGCACCACTCTTATTGCTGCCCCAAACTCCACCACTACTCCACGGCTCCATTTGGTGAGTACCTGCAGTTGTTTTTTTCATTTAGAGCACTGCTGGAAATGAGTTCAGCTGTAGCTTTACATAAAAAAAACCAGGGGAACTCTATTTACAGTCAGCAATAATTAACCTCTGCTATCATATCCTTGACATGCAGCCTCCCTTCGTCACAGATGATGTTTTCAATCATTAAACAGCCAAAAGTAATATCCTTTCATCACTATCACATGCTATTTGAAAAGAAAAAGTATACAGAATATACATGGTTTACAATCTTGTGATATGTCTTCAAGTAAGGTCAGATATATTTAACACTTGCATTGAGCATCTGTCACAAGAATCCATTGGCCAGACTATTGTACTGTTTTATTCCCTCCCTCCCCTGGACTTTAGGTCTGGCTGGAATAAACAGGGGGTAGCACACAGTGTCACACCTACCTGTTTAGCTGGGTCTGAAATCTGATAAATATCTTATGCACATGTTGGGTTCTAGACGCTATTTGAAGGAGATATTTAACCAGTATTTAACCATTTGGGTATCAGGACATGGACTGAAGCACTTATACCCTGTTTGAGCGGCTTTTTAGATGTGGCCCTGTTCTCATGCAAATTACAATGCTCCTATGCATTATTCAAATCTGCTTTCAGACAATTTTTAGGTATACTTTTTTTAAACATATATGTTAGACATTTAAATGCACGATTAATGTCATTTTATCTTTTTATATAGAGATAGGGTTTGATTTTATACTTAATTTTTAGGTCAAGCAAAATACCTGTTGTGAGCTTATCAAGAACATACAGTGGGCTTAAAGTCCACCCATTTCTTACCATTGGTTGACTTGATTGTCACTATTATGGCTTGCCTTATCCATCTTGTGTTTGTCCACCTCTCCCCGCACCCAGAGCATTTCCTCTTTACTTGTATTCTTGTGCTGTTCACTTTTAGGGAACTATTTTTTTTTGCCACTTAAGCACTCCATGAGAGTGCATGTGTTTTTCAGCAGTCTCCCTCATTTGCTTTCTCCACCCCTGCGCTCCATGTTGCTTTCTCTCAGCCATTTGTTTAACTCCTTTGTGCTCCATGTTGCTCGTGTGCTTCTCCTTTTTCTCTGTGTAGTTCCCTCTTTACGATGCATCTCTCCCTCCCTCCTAGTTGCTCCTTTCCTAGTGCGCTTCTTTACCCTTACTATGTGCTACACTGATCTGCTCCTCCGTTGTCCCCTCCTCCCCCATGGTCCTTTTTTTCTGACAGCCAGGCAGCAAATTGCTGCTGGCCCCTTCGATACAGAAATAAAAGAATTTTCGCAGTTTTCCATTTTCAAATGTTTCTATTTACCAATTGATCGCGGACCAGTAACTAATAAAATAAATGGCAGCCACATCATGCATGCATACGTCTTGACACATCCCGCACCATCGTACCTTTTTTCTAGTTTGTTCATGCTGTACAGCATCAGCAATGTTGTCTAGTATGAACAAAAGGCATTGACAGAGCCAATAGGCATAAAAGGCAAGAACTATCAACTTTGTCAATGCTTGGTTTGCAACGGTTTTACCTAATCATGCAAATGTACAATTAAACACATACACGCACACAATATGCCTCTCAACACACCTGTAGCTGGTGTCTGGCTCCACAGCATCATGCAGCACAAGGAGAGGAGTACAGGTCCCAGGGGGTGTGTTCTAAATATGTGCTCACAGTAGTAGTGTATGTCTGGTGTATAATATTTTCATCAGGTGGTGCCTGTTTCCCTAGACTTTTCAAATTATAGTTACTAGCGATAGCTTAACTGCTGTATTTTGAGTAGTATGTGTCTCCAGCCTCTTACTCCTACTATTAGGTTTAAATCTCCGCCCAAAGTTAGCGAATTACATTTAGGTGGAGATTTATATATTTAGGCAGGAATCCAACTGTGGATACATTTCTGCCCGCAGACTTATCTTTGTGAATTGGGCCCTCCATATTTGTGGTATGTTATGTTTTGTGATATGTAATGTAATGTTATGTTACATTGGTATGCTAGTTTACCGGTATTCATTTAATCCACTTCAGCTTATTTTTATGGTCCTGTCACACATTTGGGCTCTGAGAGCATTTTATAGTTCTGGGATTCCTATTGGCCGGATCACTGACAGAATATCGGAAACAGAAACATCGTGTGGACATAATACCATGTCAAAATTATTGAGGACCAAAATATCGAGAAGGTAAGTGCAAATAGGTAAGTATGGATTTACTATTCTTAACTCCACATCTAAGTATCTTGAAGATATATATATATATATATATATATCAAGGTACATAGATGTGGAGTTAAATATAGTAAAACTTTGCTTACCTATAGAAATGTACCTTCACAAAATTTTTGTCCTCGATATTCTTGATACAATATTTTGGCCCACGATATTTCTGTTTCCAATATTCTGTCTAAACACCTATTGGCCTGAGTCCAGGTGATCTGGTGTTCTTCTCTTTGTTTAGTGAAGTTTTATATGCCCTATGTTTTATTTAGTCACAGCTTGCATTGGTTAATGGCACGAATAAGAAATGTCTGATCCTATATAGGGCATTAAAAATATAATGTGTACTATCAATGTGTGCCATTGGACTGCGCCTTTTATTTTGTTCATCTGGGGTGCATGGTTGTCCATTGGCCTGATGAGACAATGTTCTCTTAACAGGCATCAAAAGCCAGCCACATGGCTTCAATGTAATCTTATGCATATATGCTGGTGGCATGTTTATGCTAACTTGTTGTGAATAGGACTTAAGTGTAAGTTGGTGTGAGGAGATGGAAGTGCTGATGAGTTGCCAACACTTTGCTACCCACAGAGGTCTGGTGCTGTGTTGTGCGCATGAGAGTGGCAGAGGTGAATATATTGTGTACTGTTGGTTTAGGGTGGATAATAGACCTGTCTGGATTGAACTAAAAAGGCGCATTGTTGGTTGGTAAATGCTGTTGGTAGTTCTGAGATTAATGACTGTATGAGATATCTATCAGAAGTATGTGGGAATATTGTGAGAAGGACTGTTCGATGCATTCTGTTGGGTGGCTGGGCAGTATTTCTTGGTGTTGGTTGTTAATGGTAGCATCATGATAGCCATCTAATAAGGCACATCTGTGCACTCTTTGATTCATGTGAGAGGGCCTGTCTAACATGCTCTTTGGATGTTGAGCTGATCTGTGGAAAAAAAAAAACAGTACCAACTTTACAGGCATAGATATATAGCTCCACAGATCAAACTGCAGTCAACTAGGTAAGATTAGAACATTGGAATGGTGAGCGCTCCTTTGAAGACAATGGAGTGCTCCAGGCTTCTAATGGCCGGTAGAAGCCCGGAGCATCAACATTCCAATGGTTGTTCACAGCAACAGCTCTGAACAAAGGCCTCACGGAGCCTGAGGGGATTTTAACCCCCTCGGGCTCCGTGAGGCCTTTGTTTCACAAATTATAACATTCTGCCCTCTAGGGGTGGAATGTTCTAACAGCCTCTGTAGTGGGCTCTACTGGTCATTAAAGGCCCGCTCCAATGTTAAAGGCCCGAGCCGAAGGCTCAAGCCTTAAATTCTGGAGCAGGCCTTTAATGGCCAGTAGAACCTGCTACGGTGGGCTCTAGGCTATATTAAAACATGAAATAAGATGGCCGACCACCAGCCCCTTCATATGAGGAAAAAGCAGATGGCTCAATGCTCCAGTGCTGGAGACACACAACAGTCTCAGCCCTTGTTGTGTCCAGTCCCTGCATACCTTTCACCCTAACATGAACCTGTGAAGTTCAAGTGAGAGAATCCAGCCACAGGCTCAAGAGTTGCCCCAGCTGCCCACAGAGAGAAGGGCAGAAGGGCAACCTTGAGTGGTGAGGTGATGAGGGAGTAAAAGGGGACTATGGGAGGCTTGAGGAGATTGTGCGAAAGTGAGGTACTAACTCAGTGCAAACAGTGTAACGACTACATTACCTGGATATATAGCAGTAATTTCGCTACATCTTAGCACTGAATAAAAAACATGTTTATGTTAGCCCTCATATTTGGAAAGGGTAGATGAAGAAGGCTTTGATGATGATAATGACATCCTCCGTTGGATGTGTACTGTGCTTCCACAGAGCTTCGGTGCTACTTTTGGAGCATGCAGTCATTCAGTTGCAAGAGGCCTTGCTTTTATCCCTATGGAGAAAAGGCTCGTGACCTTGAGGAGCAGAACAGGTCAGAAGTTCTTATGGGGCTGGGGAAGGAGAGGGGCAAGTATTGATAGGGCAGAGTTGTGCGAAGAGTTTATAGGTCATAATCACAACCACCACCTCCATCAAGACCCAAACCAAGGCTGCAATCACATGCTAGCCCTTCATCTTAACCAACACCCAAGAACCACAACAATACAAAGAGCAACAGATCCGTGATTGAAATGGCATGGACCTTGGCAATAGACGGCCGAGTACTTAATAGATCATAGGTTAAAAAAAGGTTTGCAACTCAAAGTCTGAAAAATAGAACGTTTGAAAAATTATAAAGAAATTCTGAAAATGTCAAAAGTAAATGTTTCAATAAGGTATAAGATAGACCAGTGGGAAGTATTAGTGTTAGGATTGCAGAATGGTAGTTAGGAGTAAAGTTAATTCATAGTCTAGGGTTAGGTCATGGTAGGTGTTAGGGAGATCTTAGGGAGTAAGATGATGGTGGAGGTGAAAGATTGGGTAAAGTTTCATGTTAACTTAACGAAGTACACATGACTCAAAAACTAACAAGGACTCACCTAGCCCATGTATTTAAAAACTAGTTAAATACTGGCACATAAACAGGTTGGGCCCGATTCACAAAGGCACTCTGAGACAAAAGTCTAACTTTACAACTTTTGGTATTCACAGAGGTCATTTATGAGTCATATCTTTACGTACGCAGTTGGGCTGGAATCTCTGCACTAGGGCCGTACTCTACGCACCCGGGCCATATTCTCCGACTCCAGCCGCACTTTCCGGCTCCAGCCGTACTCTCCGGCTCAGGCCAGATAAAGTGTAACCAATTGGCCGGAATACAATTTTCTACAAAAAGGAACACTAGGAACGTGTGATAAATGGTAGAGGAGGTCATGAAAATCATTTTGGGCAGGAAAGAGGGTGTGGCCTGACACTACATGATATCCCAGAAAAGTTTACTCCTTTGCATCATGGTACATGCAGTCCATGATTTGCGCTCCGCTCAGTGTTGAGCAGTCCATAATTTGCGCTCCCCTCAGTGTTGACTGTAGTGTGGCACTACAGTCAACACTAAGGGGAGTGCAAATCATGGATTGCATGAACCAAGATGCAAAGGAGCAAACTTTTCTGGTATATGATGTAGAGTCCAGCCACACACTTTTCCCTGCCCAAACTGATTTTCATGACCTCCTCTACCATTTATCACACGTTCCTAATGTTCCTTTTTGTAGAAAATTGTATTCCGGCCAATTGGTTACACTTCATCCGGTCCGAGCCGGAGAGTACGGCTGGAGCCGGAGAGTACAGCTGGAGCTGGAAAGTACGACCCGAGTGTGAAGAGTACGGCATGGGTGCGAGAGATTCCAGCCCGACTGCGGACGTAAGGATGCGACTCGTAAATGACCTCTGTGAATACCAAAAGTCGTAAAGTTAGACTTTTGTCTTAGATTGCCTTCGTGAATGGGGCCGTTGCCTTCATGTTCACACCCTCAAGTACACGATGACCCGTTCCATTACTAAAAACACCATCACATAAACACACACACACACTGACTCAAATACTCACAAGCACACAGGCACTAGGCCACACATTTCAAAACTCACACTCATACATGCACTCTTAATAACCATCCCCGAACACACGATCACAAACACTGACACAAATGTTCACAAGTACACATACGTTTCCACAAATTAAAAAACACACTCACTACCCCACACATTGAAAAACATACACTCGGCACATTTACACACGCACAGACTGACCCTTAATTTACATTTATTTCCCTCAGAATAGCAGCGAGTCTAGATGAGTCCAGTCTTGCACGAGTGTAATTTCAGGAAGCAACGAAGGTTGTTTCACATATTTCATTACAGACTTAAAATCAAAGACCTGAGGGGAATTGCTAGCATGTATTGGATACTTGCATTCTTCCGTTTTTTTCACGGCTTGTCCTTACTCATTTTTTTTAAATATATTTATTATCGTTTACATAGGGCGTACTTGGCTCAGGAGGGCTTCTGAGCACTGAACAATTTGTCCCGCCATAAAATAGATAGCATCATAAAGAACAGGCATTCCTATTAATGAGATAAACTAAGTCATAGCAGTGGGGGAAATGAATGAAAGGTAGCAGACAGGTAGAGATCTCATAGATAAGCGTTCTTACTGGGTGGACATAGAATGACGTGGCTTCTAGCTCTTTAAACTGCATTGACTATAGTAGTGCTTCTCTGTACCTTTATCCTCGAATGCTCCCTTTATCTGTGACTGTGTTTACATTTCACTTGTTTATTTGCTTTGTTACTTCTAAGAATCACCTGAGCTAACCTAGCAGGTGCTGCTCTCACACCGTTTCCCATAATATGATGTTTATGAACAATGCACACAGAGGCAGGCGGCATAAGCAGGCTAGCTTGTAACCCATTAGAACCGTAAAAGGGTTCCTTACCAGCAGGGAAGCTTGTCTTTAACCTAGATCAGCGGTGTCCAGTGCTTTAAATGGGACGGTACTGTCCGGTACTGAGTACCGGCACTTTTTTATTTTGAGAGGGAGTCTACCTGCACTTTTCAAGAGAGGCGTAATAGTTTTAATTGGAGAGTACCTGCACTTCTCAGAAACAAGCAGGTACTCTGGTACAGAGTACCTGAACTTCGATTTTTCCATTTCAAGCACTGGGGGGTGTCCAATGTAGGTTCAAGAGGGCGTGATCAATGCCAGAGTCTCAGGATAACCTCAGACTGTGTTAAAGATTTCAGTTTAGGTTTGTTGTATGTAAATTCTTCTTAGGAGTAGCTATCAATAATGAAACAGTGGTACCATGGGTGTGGGGTGAGCGACCCCACTGCACCCCAATTTTGGCAGTTTTTTAACTTGTAGATGGTGACCCATTTTTCTCCTTTATATTAGGGCCCATGCCCCCCATACAACTAAAATACATCTTCCGTGGCTATTCTGAATATCTGGCAAGGATATATCTCTGTTATACCCAGAGTGTACCCCCAGACTAAGAGGGAAGAGATCTGCCCCTGGCACTCCTGAGGTGGACACTTACACATAGGGCCAAGACTGGTTATTAAATCTCAACTTTCCAGTAATTCCATCCCCTGTACTAAGATTCCAGGGCCTGATTCACAAAGGTAAACTTACACTTTTGTGTATGTTTATGATTGGTTGCTATTCACAAAGGGATTTACGAGTAGCGTCCTTACGAGTGTGGAGATTCCACACTCGTAAAGTCCTATCTTTTTATGTGTGGGGCTCCGCACTCATAAAGATACTACTCATAAATACCTTTGTGAGCCAGACTCTCAGGGGCATATTATCAAGAACGGTGTTAAAATTATCGCCGCTTTAGCGGCAGGAAACTGCCGCTAAAGCGGCGATAATGGGCTTGATAATATGCCCTTGAGAATTCCAATAGAAGCCCATGTTCTGGTGTGAACCTGGGCTTCTATTGGAATTCTCAAGGGCATATTATCAAGCCCGTTATCGCTGCTTTAACGGCAGTTTCCTGTCGCTAAAGCGGCGATAATTTTAACGCCGTTCTTGATAATATGCCCCTCAGTCTTGGCCCCATGGAGCACTGGTTTGGGTTTTGCTGGAGAGATGTGGTTGTGATTGTGAGCTATAAGCTCTTCATATCACGGTTTGTGAAGCCGTGACTTTCTCGATAACGCTTAGTTATTCACAAACCTTCAAAGGAATCCTCCTCTATCGTCCACCAGGCTCTAGAGCGGAATTTCTCTCTACTTTAGGCAGCTTACTAGAACCATGCGCGGTAGAATCTGACTTCACCATACTGGGGGATTTCAATTTTCACTTGGAGAGCCTCGATGACAATGACACCTCATCCCTCATTGCCGAACTAGAGGCGGTGGATCTTCTCCAGTTGGTGACCAGCCCCACACACTCAGCCGGTCACACGCTGGACGGGCTCTTCACCAGCAATAAGCACATTTCTTTGCATAACACCATGCCTCTAGTCTGGACTGACCATTGGGCAGTCCTGTTTGACATTCAGATAAAAAAAAACAACCCTGCGCACATTAGCCCAATCCCACCTTCACAGTTTAAAGCCTGGAGTTGCATTGATCAGCATCTTCTTAAAACACACCTGTCATCAACTAACTATGACTCCACATCAGACCCTATACTTGCGTCATCTAATTATTCTGAATGGCTTTACAACGCCTTCAACACTCTAGTACCATTTAAAAATGCTTCTAAAAATAGAGCTACTCCTTCGGCCCCTTGGTTCTCTGAGTCACTTAGACTTGAAAAACAACGATGCAGGAATCTCGAGAGACGCTGGCGTAGAGACTCTAATATCAGTGAAAAAACCCTCTACCAGGAAGCTCTATCCAAGTACAAACAGCTTATTATCAGGGAGAAAAGCAAATACTACCTTAGTCAGATAGAATCCGCCTAAGATTCCACCAAGCAGCTGTTCAGGTAGTCACAAAACTATCAGGGTCAACGACGAATTCCCCAATAGCTCCCACCCAAGATCTTTGCAATTCACTGGCCAGTTTCTTTCAAGAGAAGGTCAGCAACATATACGACAAATTTGCCGCACAACTTAAAGCCGACCCTTTGACAGCTGTCCTCAGCAATGAAGAAAGTTCCCCTTCTTTCCCGAAATTCAATCAAGTCTCACCAAAACAGATCTCTGATTTAATCGCCACCATCAAATCAGGCTCCCCCACTGACCCCTGCCCATCTTCAGTCTTAAAACTGATCCCGGATCTTATAGCTCCCAACCTAACAGATATCTGTAATGCCATGTTTCAAACAGGCATCTATCCTCCTATTTGGAAAAAGGCTATCATCAAGCCGCTGCTGAAGAAGCAGAACCTCGATCCAGCAGAAACAAAAAACTATCCGCCTATCGCAAGCCTTCCATTTCCAACAAAAATCTTTGAGAAATTAATGAACTCGCAGCTGGCCCAATACATCGAGGATAACAACCTTCTGGACGATACGCAATTCGGCTTTAGAAAAGGCCATGGTACAGAAACTGCCCTCATTAAAGCATCAGACGAAATTAGGGCAGTACTAGACCAAGGTGGTGCTGCTGTTCTAGTGTTGTTAGACCTATCAGCAGCCTTTGACACGGTCGACCATGTTACACTGATCGACCGTGTCTCAACCATTGGCATTAAACATAGGGCTAAAGATCTATTGGCCTCGTATCTCTCTAACCGCACACAATTAGTAAGTCTTGGTGACTTTAAGTCCTCCCCATTTGTCCTCCCGTGTGGTGTGCCACAAGGATCATCTTTGAGTCCGACCTTATTTAATATCTACGTGTCGGACTTGGCTAGGGTCATCAAAACCCACGGGATGGGTGTGACATCTTACGCAGATGACACACAACTGGTGCTCGCAATACATAATGACGGAGGAGCAATTGCAGCCAGCTTTCAAGATGGAATGTTGGCTATTAGTACTTGGATGGCCAACAACTGCCTAAAGTTGAACTCTGATAAAACGGAGGTATTGATTTTTGGTAATCTTTTCCCTGCATGGTCCCCTACTTGGTGGCCAGCTAATCTGGGACCTCCACCGCCCCCTGTATCGAAAGTCAGGAATTTAGGTGTCTTATTCGACGACAAGTTATCTTTTTCATTCCATGCCAATGCAGTTGTCTCCTCATCCTTCTATACCCTTAGGATGATTAAAAAACTCCTACCATTCGTTCCACCCAGTGCCGGAAAAACCCTCATTAGCACCCTAGTAATGTCAAAAATTGACTATTGCAACGGCCTCCTCCTGAACGCTCAGAAGAAGGTCATAAATAGACTACAGATGGTGCAGAACTCAGCCGCTAGAATGCTAACAAGCACCCCTAAGTATCAATCAATCTCAAAGGTGGTCCGAAAACTCCATTGGCTACCGATAAGAAGCCGAGTTAAATATAAAGCACTCTGCATCGCATTCAAAGCCATCCACAACGCTGGACCTGAGTTTCTTAAGAGGGTTTTGTGTGTCTATAAGCCCAACAGACCCCTGCGTTCATCAGCAGCCAACCTCTTGAAGGCCCCCGAACAAAAAAGTCTCCTGGGGTGATAGAAGATTCACCGTGGCCACAGCCAAGTTGTGGAACACCCTTCCCCTTCACATTAAATCCTGCCCTACCCTGCTTGCCTTTAGAAAGCTAGTAAAGACTTGGCTTTTTAATCATTAATCACCTGCTCCTGGCCTGGTCTTCTACACAGTCCGCAGCGCCGAGACACCCAAGGGTATTTGTGCGCTCTACAAATCGCTTAAATAAATAAATAAAATATAACTCTGTCCTATCTTTACTCTGCCCTCCCATCATGCAAGTTTTCTCCGCAGCCCTGTTATAATGTCTGACCTCTTTTGCTCCTCAAGGTTTGAGCTGGTGCCTAGCCTCAGCTCTACCTCTTCATTTACCTGGGACTGGTCGGCAGGCCCTTTCAGACCCAGCCTTAACATCTCAAGGCCCCACTTTGCTCCTGCTGCTCCTCTCAACTTCCCTCCACTGTGGACCCTCTTGGACCATTGGCCCTCCCTTTCACACTTTCTGCCTTCTTGACTCCCTTTTCTCTCTCGCTCTGCTGCACTCTCTCAGGCTCTGTGCCATCTTGGGCTACTTTCATGCTCTTTGCTTTTTCTGTGCTCTTTTTGAGTTCTTTCCGTGCCCCCTGCTTTTTTGGGCTCTTCTTTGGGCTCTCTCCTTTTTGCTCTTTCACACATTCCACTCTAACACTTGACTTCACACTCTTTTTTCCACTTTCCCTCGTCTTTGTACTCTCATCTTTACTTTGCATCTTTTTGACTCTTTTTAACTCATTTTGCCTCTTTTGCTTTTCTCTTCTTCTCCCCCTTGCACCCAGGCCCTTTTCCCCCCCTCACCCCCTGTGCTTTTTTGCTCTACGGCCTCCGCCTGCTCCTTAACTCCTCTGCCTCATTGTCTGCCGCTTCCCGCGTCTTCTTTCCGCCATTCACTAGTCCCGCCCACTACCACTCTGTGCTCCTCAGAATGTGCCACTGCACAGTGGGCACATGCATTGCGTGCACACAGAGGGTGAGCCACAGGTAAGCCCGTCTGCACCCGTCCATGCCTGGCTGCGCCCAGCGCCACAAACCCTTGTCCGACTAACTGCCACAGCTGCACCACCAATGGCATCAGTGTCTTCATTCTTAGACGCCTCTACAGCTGCTTCTGTGCCTCACACAACGGTAGGACATTTCACCTGCTTACATTGACACTTCACCTGTGACAACACATCACCACGCATCCCTCAACACAGGCTTCTACACGCACCACACAGCCACCACCTCCCCACCTCTCTTGCAAGCTGCTCCTCAACACACCCTCACTCGGTAAACACTCCATCGAGATCTGGTACCTCATCTAAACCTATGGCCTGGAAATCCTCTTCCTCACTGAAACCTGGCACAACCCAGCGTCGTCACCCGTCAACACCACAGCCATCCCGACGGGCTACAAGATAGCGCACCAAGACAGACCCACACAAGCCAGGAAGAGGCCTTGTCTCCATCCACGATTCCTTGCACCTCATCCGCAGAGAAGAATACACTGTTCATGGAGCACATGCACTTTAAACTTCAAACAAACGGAAAAACTACCATTAGAGGAACCCTCACATACAGGCCTTCTGGACCACGCAGCACTTTCTGCAACTTCATCACAGACTATGTGGCCCCTCTCGCCATCAGCTCAAATGACTTCATCCTCCCCAGCGACCTCAACTTCCACCTTGATGATCCCACGGACCCCAAATCCGCAGTCCTGCTTGAAAGCCTTGACAACATCAGACTTGCCCAGCTCTTCAAGGGCCCAACACACAACGCAGGACACACCCTGGTCTAATCTGGACCCGGTCTGTTTGAGCAACTACCGCCCTATCTCGCTTCTCCCAGGGATTAGCAAGATTGCAGAAAAGTATGTAAACTCCATCCTCTCTAACTACCTTGCAACTTATAAACTCCTCCACCCCTCTCAAACAGGCTTTCGACCGCGCCTAGGTACTGAAGCTGCACTATTATCAGTAGCCGAGGAATCCAGAAAAATCCTTGACGCAGGAGGATCCGCTGCTGTGATCCTCCTAGATCTGAGTGCAGCTTTCGATACGGTTAACCATCAAATCCTGGTTCACCGCCTCAGAGGTCTTGGGGTAACCGGTACTGCCCTGCTGTGGCTGCAGTTCTTCTTGGAGGAAAGATCTTTCCAGGTTTTTCAGGGCGGGGCAGTCTCAAAAAGTCTGCCTCTCCGTTGCGGAGTTCCTCAGGGATCATCCTTGAGCCCCACGCTTTTTAATGCCTATATGGCCCCGTTGGCGGATATTGTACTTCCTTTTGGGGTCCACATAGTTACTTATGCTGATGACACTCAGCTGGTTGTGGCTCTGAACAGTTCCGACCAGGGGTCCAAGGGCCTTCGCCCTTGCCTCGAGGAAATCGCCAAGTGGATGAACCTTTCCCATTTGAAATTGAATGGTGACAAGACTGAGCTTATGGTTCTTGGAGATCATATAAATTTTAAAGCTAGTACTATGTGGCCAGCCAGCATGGGCCCACCCCCTGCCCCTAAGACTGAAATAAAGAGTCTGGGAGTCTGGTTGGATCAGGACCTTAGTTTTAAAGTTCAGGCTAGGAAGGTTGCAGCCTCGTGTTACGGCATTCTTAGAATGCTCCGTAAAGTGCTTCCTCTTCTTCCCTTCCGGGCCAGAAAACTGATGGTCCAGGCACTTGTTTTGTCACGGATGGACTATGGTAACGCCCTATATTTAGGTGCGCCAAGTTCTGTAACTGCAAAGCTTCAGATTGTGCAGAACTGTGCTGCAAGAACGCTCATGGGGATCCCGTCCCGTCAGTCGGCAAGGCCCGCTTTGCGGTCCCTTCATTGGCTTCCCATTCAGGAGAGAATCCGCTTCAAGGCCCTGTGTATTGCTCACAGGTCGCTTGGAGGGAATGGTCCTCCAATCAATCTTTCTTTGATTCAGCCCTATCGAGCTAATAGGCATCTGCGTTCAGATGATCTTTCCTTAGCAGTTGTTCCCAGAATCAAAAAGGCCAGAAGTGGCGGACGGTTATTTTCCATTAATGCCGCCAGGCTCTGGAATACACTCCCTCTGCCCCTGCGGAAGGAACCTAATCATCTGGCCTTCCGCAAACTCCTAAAGACGTGGCTTTTCCCCTAGGTGTCCCTTTCACCTCTATGAATCGTTCAGCGCTGGGATGCCTTCGGGTAGCTACGCGCTTTATAAGTGTCATTTCATTCATTCATTCATTCATATTCACCTCCAGCAACAAGATCCAATTCAGCCCCTCCCCCCACACCTGGACAGACCACTCCATCATTCACATTGTCATAAACACACTACCAGCCACCACTCCGACTATACCCATCACCACCAGACAAAGCTGGAATAAAATAATCAAAGCAGACTAGACCAAGATACTCAGGGCCTAGCAACCAATCCCCACCGGCGATCTAGACAGTGACATATTAACTTCCAAAGATTAGATATCAGGCTGCGCCGACACCTTAGCATCCCTCAGCCACACCAAACAGAGGAAAATTAACAAGCAAGCCAGTCGACGACCTCAGAGAATCCAAACACTACTGCAAACAACTGGAAAGGAAATTGAGAACCAAATGGGACATCACCACCACCAGAAACACATATAAGGGTGCACTAAGACGCTACTACCATCAATTCAGAGAAACAAGATAAAAAGCCCCTGACACTGAGGATAGAACCCTGGAAAGGTCTTTTCACCATCGTCAAAGAATTCTCCAACCCCGCAGCTGCAGCCAACACTATCGCACCTTCACACAAACTTTGCAACAACCTCTCTAACTTCTTCCACAAAAAAATCACAAAGATCTACAGCTTCTTAAACCACCACCCAAACCCATAAGACATCACGGACCAACTACCCACCACCGCAAATGATGATAATCACCTCGCTGAATGGAAACCACTCACCAGTGAAGACACTGCCGCAATAAGGTAATCCATCCACTCAGGAGCCCCCACATACACATACCCCCACCACATCTACAACTTAGGAGGATCCACGATCAGCTCCGCGTTCATCCATCAACACATCTGTCAAATAAGCAACCTTAGAATTCAACTGGAAGCATGCAGAAGTCAACGCCCTCCTAAAGAAACCATTGGCTGACCCATACAAACTCAGCAAGTACCGACCCATCTCACTACTACCATTCTCCAACAAAGTCATGGAGAAGGCAATCCACAAACAACTTTCCAGATACCTAGAACATCACCAATTACTGTACAGCATGCAATTAGGTTTCCACAGCAACCATAACACAGAAACCACCCTCATTGTGGCCACCAACAACATCCGGACCATCCTCGACTCGACCATGGAGACACCACAGCTCTCATCCTGCTTGATCTATCCTCAGCGTTCGACACCATCTCTCACTACACCCTCATCTCAAGGCTACACCACACTGGAATACAAGGACCAGCTCAAAAGTGGATAGCCTCCTTCCTTACAGGCAGAATACAGGATGTCAGGTTCCCACCATACACCTTAGAACCTAAGAAACGTATTTGTGGAGTCCTAAAAGGATCATCTCTCAGTCTACACTCTTCAACATCTACATAGCACCCCTCACAGGCATCAGCAGAGCCCATGGATTCTACACCATATCCTACACCGACGACACTCAGCTCATCCTATCCCTGACAGAAAATGCCAAAACCACCAGAAACAACTTCATAGACTGCATGACCAGTGTGGCAGATGGGATGAAATAGAACTGCCAAAGCTCAACACAGACAAAACGGAAGAATGATCTTCGAAAACAAGAGCTCACCTCCTGGACAATAAATTCACCATGGCAGCTCACGTAAATGCTGTCACCAGCTCTTGCTTCTGATCCAACAAATGCTATGTAAGGTCTTTAAGTGGCTAGCCCAGACCCCCAGACGCACCGTCACTCAAACCCTCATCACAAGCAGGCTGGACTATGGCAATGCACTCAACGCTGGAATCCCAACCCACCTCACATGTAGACTCCAGACCATTCAGAACACCACCGCCAGAGTCATCATCGACCTCCCTCACCGCACCCACATCTCGCCTCACCTCAGAGAGCTCCACTGGCTCCCCATCCAGAAATACTGCCAATTCAAGCTGCTCGACCACTCATTCAAGGTCCTCCACAACAACGGACCTGCCTACCTCAACCCCTGCTTATACTACTACCAGCCCACCAGATACCTGCGATCAATGTCTCTCTTGCACATATACCACACATCCACAGGAGCAGAACTGGGGGTTGCGCTTTTTCCTACATCGCTGCCAAGACCTGTAACGACCTCTCCCAACACATCAGGACCTCATCTTCTCTACTCGACTTCCGCAAGAAGCTGAAGACTTGGCCCTTCAACTAACCCTGTAAATCTCCTTCAGATGACCCACACCTACTTTCGCTCGATCTACATATGTGCTTCAAGTGCCTGGATACTCTCACAGGTGACAACTGTGCTCCACAAATCTATATAACATAACATAAAATAACAAGGTCACCAACTGCCCCTCTTCTACACAGAGATAAAAGCAAGGCCTTTTGCAATTTTTTGCAGGTGATGACTGCATTTGCCAACTGTTTTCCTTTCAGATATGCTTAAACAATCTGGCAAACAGAGATGTACCTGGGGCCAAGATGCCGTCACTTAAACCCTGCTGCGGGAAAACACAGTTGGTCATACTACCGAATCTGAGGCTCTGCTTTACATAATGGCGTAAAATATTCATGGCCCCATGCAAAGTATTTAAGTCTAACTACAGAAAAAGACCAACACAGCAGTCAACTACTCACAGAGCTGGAATTTATTGTCAGCAACAACCAGGCATTAATTCATATATAAACATTTGGAAGAATGGAGTAAGTGATACTAGCCTAGATATGTATTCGGGTTTCACCCCAGAGGAATTAAAGACTTCAGGTGTGCCATATTTACAAATTAACAGTGACCCATGGTAGACTGGAAAAAGTGCTCCACATGATATTACAAATAAGAAGGCTCTCAGCCATGGGTTCAGGGTGTACCGCAACCTAGGGACTTGGACTCCCAATGCTCCGCCACAGTGTTTCAGCTGTTTGAAAGCTGCATGGTTTCCTCCATGTGCCTTTTGGAGATCATTCTTGTTTTAAGCAACAGATATTTTTTTATTCTGTAAAGAAATTACAAACATTGATTTTTGCTACTCTAACCCCGAGTGGGCCCCCAAGAGGGAGGAACCATAAGTGCTGAGTAGTGACCCATTCACTAGAGAACAAACTGAATCAGAACAAATTAGTTCACATCGTTGTGCTACAGGCTCCAGGGGGTGCATTACCGAGAGAGTGCACTAACCCACTCTGCGCCGCGGTGCACCATTAAGTGATGTGCCTGGCACAGACCGAGACTGTACACCCTATTACAGTGAATTCGTTGTTCAGAGTGCAGGCGTAAATTTGTGCCTGTGCTCTGAACAGCACATTAGTGAAAGGTGGACAAGCAGTTTGAAACTGCAGGTCAGCCTTTCTTTTAAAGGGATCAGGCATCTTCACTGCAGACGGGTGCAGTAAAGGGCTGTACCTGCCTCTAGGAAAATGACTGTGGGGTCCCAGGGACCCCTGCACACTCTTCCCAGAGGGCCCACAAAATTGTGTGTTCCTCTATTGTGACGCAGAGTCAGTGCACCTCCTGACGGCCTCTTTGACTCTGCACCCGTGCCTGTAATATGACATGAGCCAAAAGGCTAAGGATTCCTTCATGTGCAAGGAGCGACGTTCCCGTGCAAATGAAGAAATGCCCCCACAGGATCACGCCGGTGCATTTTTAGCACCAGCATAATCCATATTACAGAAAGGTTGGACAAACGTCTGGGCCCCTTCTTTAATACCATAGTGTCCCCGGGGACCCAGAAGCATGTGCAAATGCCGCTTGCGGCCTTGGGCTCTATTAATAATATGGCCTCAGGTATTCAGTTAGCATGCCTTGATCCACCAAGTTTAAAGGTGCCAAGTGGTCAAATGAAGCAAGAAACAACATAACAAAAGCAGGTCCCTCCAGCATTCTGTCACTTGCATACAATGTCAAACAAGCATTTGCAATGCAATAGGTCTCGCATTTATGAGAGTTTGAGTTATTGGCATTGTAATGACAATGCCTTTTATTTATGTGTTGTTTCTAAAACAGATAAATAAAAGGTATTGTCATTTACAATGCCAATAGCTTAAACTCTCGCAAATGCGAGACCTATCGCATTGCAAATACGTTCATGCTATAAAAGTTTTTTAAAATGCGTCAGGAAACAGTGTGTCCTGCCTGCAACAGCAGGCATAACATAGCTGTTTGAGAAAATAGTGCTTGGAGGCTGAAATTAAAGCATGGGAGGTTACAAAATGAGACAAGGAGGGGCTACTAAGCCTATTGACCAATGAACAGCCACAGTTTACAGTGGGCAATGACACAAGCCAATGAAAAATATGAGCGGAGAGTGGGCGGGGCTTCAAGTCCCTACCTGAATACAGCATGCCTTTCAGAGCAGCACATGCTCGGCCCAGGCTCGACCTAAAATGACTCTTTCTGTGGCATATTGAGCATAAAATGGCATCTTGGCCCCCTCCAACAGATCATTGATGTCTGCGTGTGTCTGCAGTTATCCAGTGACCATCTCTTCTAGAAATGTACTGATGATAGGAGGAGCCAGTATCCGATCGACTGGTTTAGACCTAGACAAGATTTCTGCGCCAGTGTTGAGATTGCTCGTTTATGAAAGGGTGCATGAGTGAGGTATTGCAATGGAGGCACAAACACTTCAGATACTGCAGCCTGGTCTTGATTTTGGACGGTTCCTTAAAGACTGTCTTTGGGTTTGATACGTTGCAGCAGGAATTTAACCCCATGCAAAGAGATGGAGTGGAAGTGAAAGGACAGTGTCCTAAGTAGATGGCAACTAGTGGCACAATGGGCAAGAGGACTGTGCTTGTGAGGCAACAGGAGGTTTGCCAGGCACGCCATTAAACATTTATGGACCACTGTAACCGGAAATAATCAGCAATTTTCTTACCTGTGGCGTGTGGTTGTATCTCGCATTGTCAGGACTGCGTCTACCTTACAATCTGAGTAGTGTGTAAACATCTGTTGTCCTGTGTTTTTTAGTTTGATGCTCTGATCGGACTGGTCTGTGCTCATGTAAACACTTGCAGCATGTAAATTGGCCAGAGTAGCATGAGCGGCCTGTAGTTGTGCCCAAAAGGAACCAGCCTTGCCTGGTGGCAGTAAAGCACCACAGAGGTGGGCAGAGAGTGTGCGTGGGCACCATGACAGACGCAAAGGAGGGCACAGCAGGTGTTTGCTTCTTATCCAAAGCCCATGCCAATGAGGTGGCATCACCCCTTCCCTCTCCATTGTCATGCAGCCTCACTGGACACCATTCATACACAATTCATGTCACATGGGTGATTTCACGCCGGACCACGCAGTGTATTCGCCAGAAGATGATAAACAGGGCCAGCCACTTGTGCAGCTGTTTCCCTTCTCCCTGCTTCCCTTCTAAACCCCTCTAAGGGACAGGAGCCCGGGATTGGTCATTAGCTAAAAGGATTAAGGCGTCCCACTGAGTTAAAGTTCCCGAACACTTCGCTTAAGTCTTAAAGGGGGCGGGAAGGCTTGCCTGGCCTATAATACAGATTAGGAAAACCCTTGAAAACACCCCTCTGACAGCAAGAATGTCATTTCCCAATGTCTGCAGGAACCGTTTTCCTTTTCTTATGAACTCTCCAAGGAGATCCCTTTCTTGGGAAGGGGGAGGGGACTCAACTGATGCCTAGACATGTATAAAAACTTTATCTTTTAGAGAGTGATGTGGAAGTCAGTGTGCTGCCCTGTACGTCTGCCCAGCCCAGCATTCGTGCGAGTAGCCCGTGGCCTTTGGCAGTTTTATTTCCTTTGAACTGCACCAGGAATAGCGAGAAGAGATGCAATGCAAGCCTGCTTGTACCAATCACTGGCGTAAGATGTTGACAAGAACAGACAGCCTCTTTTGAAAGATGAAGTGCACCATCACTATCGATGACCATTGGGTAGAGATAAAATAGTAGCCCTAATGACAGTCCAGATCTGCGAAAAGGACATGAAAATCTATGGAGAGGTGTGTCAAAGGAGACAAAAATTGTGTTAAAAATGTATGCAAATATATTTTTCAATTTAATGCCACACTAATGCAACACCCTATATCAAATTAATTCCCCTTTTCTTATTTATTGTGAGCATTTCGATTCTTTAGAAAGCGTAACATTATGACTTTCTGTTCCCCCTCAGTAATGTGTCTCCTATTCACTTTGTGCATGTACTGACGTTATGAGTCCTGCCCCCTCAGTAAAACTCTCCTGTGCTCTCTGTGCATGTTCTGATGTTATGAGTTCTGTCTGGCTCAATAATATCTCTCTATGAGTTTCTGTTCCCCTCAGTAATGTGTCTCCTATTCACTTTGTGCATGTACTGACGTTATGAGTCCTGCCCCCTCAGTAAAATCCCTCCTGTGCTCTCTGTGCATGTTCTGATGTTATGAGTTCTGCCCCCTCAGTAAAATCTCTCCTGTGCTCTCTGTGCATGTACTGATGTTATGAGTCCTGCCCCCTCAGTAAAATCTCTCCTGTGCTCTCTGTGCATGTACTGACGTTATGAGTCCTGCCCCCTCAGTAAAATCTCTCCTGTGCTCTCTGGGCTTGTACTGATGTTATGAGTTCTGTCTGGCTCAGTACTATCTCTCCTGTGCTCTCTGTGCATGTACTGATGTTATGAGTCCTGCTCCCCTCAGTAATATCTCTCCTGTGCTCTCTGTGCATGTACTGATGTTATGGATTCTGTCCCCTTCTGTAATATCTCTCCTGTGCTCTCTGGGCTTGTACTGATATTATGGGTTCTGTCCCCCTTCTGTAATACCTCTCCTGTGCTCTCTGGGCTTGTACTGATGTTATGGGTTCTGTCCCCCTCAGTAATATCTCTCCTGTGCTCTCTGTGCATGTACTGATGTTATGAGTCCTGCCCCCCTCAGTAATATCTCTCCTGTGCTCTCTGTGCATGTACTGATGTTATGAGTTCTGTCTGGCTCAGTAATATCTCTCTATGAGTTTCTGTTCCCCTCAGTAATGTGTCTCCTATTCACTTTGTGCATGTACTGACGTTATGAGTCCTACCCCTCAGTAAAATCTCTCCTGTGCTCTCTGTGCATGTACTGACGTTATGAGTTCTGTCTGGCTCAGTAATATCTCTCTATGAGTTTCTGTTCCCCTCAGTAATGTGTCTCCTATTCACTTTGTGCATGAACTGACGTTATGAGTCCTGCCCCCTCAGTAAAATCTCTCCTGTGCTCTCTGTGCATGTACTGACGTTATGAGTTCTGTCTGGCTCAGTAATATCTCTCTATGAGTTTCTGTTCCCCTCAGTAATGTGTCTCCTATTTGTGCATGAACTGACGTTATGAGTCCTGCCCCCTCAGTGAAATCTCTCCTGTGCTCTCTGTGCATGTACTGATGTTATGAGCCATGTCCCCCTCAGTAATATCTTTCATGTGCTCTCTGTGCATGTACTGATATTATGGGTTCTGTCCCCCTCAGTAATATCTCTCCTGTGCTCTCTGGGCGTGTACTGATGTTATGAGTCCTGCCCCCTTCTGTAATATCTCTACTGTGCTCTGTGGGCTTGTACTGATGTTATGAGTTCTGTCTGGCTCAGTACTATCTCTCCTGTGCTCTCTGTGCATGTACTGATGTTATGAGTCCTGCTCCCCTCAGTAATATCTCTCCTGTGCTCTCTGTGCATGTACTGATGTTATGGATTCTGTCCCCTTCTGTAATATCTCTCCTGTGCTCTCTGGGCTTGTACTGATATTATGGGTTCTGTCCCCCTTCTGTAATACCTCTCCTGTGCTCTCTGGGCTTGTACTGATGTTATGGGTTCTACCCCCTCAGTAAT
Organism: Calotriton arnoldi; assembly: GCA_963921515.1. Taxonomy (NCBI): domain Eukaryota; kingdom Metazoa; phylum Chordata; class Amphibia; order Caudata; family Salamandridae; genus Calotriton; species Calotriton arnoldi. Next base: position 400,266 of record CAWUFW010009884.1, read on the forward strand.
ATCTCTCCTGTGCTCCCTGTGCATGTACTGATGTTATGAGTCCTGCCCCCCTCAGTAATATCTCTCCTGTGCTCTCTGGGCATGTACTGATGTTATGAGTCCTGCCCCCTTCTGTAATATCTCTCCTGTGCTCTCTGGGCATGTGCTGATGTTATGAGTCCTGCCCCCTTCTGTAATATCTCTCCTGTGCTCTCTGGGCGTGTACTGATGTTATGAGTTCTGTCTGGCTCAGTAATATCTCTCCTGTGCTCTCTGTGCATGTACTGATGGTATGAGTTGTGTCTGGCTCATTAATATCTCTCCTGTACTCTCTGTGCATGTACTGATGTTATGAGTTCTGTCTGGCTCAGTAATATCTCCCCTGTGCTCTCTGTGCATGTACTGAAGTTATGAGTTCTGTCTGGCTCAGTAATATCTCTCCTGTGCTCTCTGGGCATGCACTGATGTTATGAGTCCTGCCCCCTTCTGTAATATCTCTCCTGTGCTCTCTGGGCATGTGCTGATGTTATGAGTCCTGCCCCCTTCTGTAATATCTCTCCTGTGCTCTATGGGCGTGTACTGATGTTACGAGTTCTGTCTGGCTCAGTAATATCTCTCCTGTGCTCTCTGTGCATGTACTGATGTTATGAGTTTTGTCTGGCTCATTAATATCTCTCTTGTGCTCTCTGTGCATGTACTGATGTTATGAGTTCTGTCTGGCTCAGTAATATCTCTCTATGAGTTTCTGTTCCCCTCAGTAATGTGTCTCCTATTCACTTTGTGCATGAACTGACGTTATGAGTCCTGCCCCCTCAGTAAAATCTCTCCTGTGCTCTCTGTGCATGTAATGATGTTATGAGTCCTGTCCCCCTCAGTAATATCTCTGCATAACTCTTCCAAGCTTCCCAGTGTGTTTGCAAGGGTCTCTGCTCCTCACCCCCTTGTGAGCTGCAACCATAAAAACACACACATGTAGAAATCATGGGGTCAAATTAATGACACCCAGCACACAGCGTTCTGCGCCATGGCACTAGATACAGCATTCACATGTGATTAAATGATTTGAGCTGGGAACCTTTCTTGCTTCATCACTACACTTGCTCGCCTTGTGCCCCTGCCTGAGGGTCTGGTACCCACCATCAACTCCCAGCCATCCTGGCAACTGATTATAAGCCTTCTAAACTACTTCATATGTAGGAAGTAGTAAGATTTCCCTCCTTATGTGGCTAGTTATTTAGATACCTAGTTTAGGCACAAGCCTAGTTTTTATTGCCCCATAGAGCTGACCCGAAGGTGACAAGGTAATAAACATTGAATTTGATTAAGCCCTGAAGAAGTCCTGGATGCCTGAGGTCAAAACACACATCGGCTGGGCTCTATATTATGGATGAACTCTGTTGTTGTTTTGTTTAAGTGAGAGCTGATTATTTAGGAAAATCAAAACTGCCACATCGGTAGATGCTTGCTGGCTCTGAATGCATGCTGGTTTTTGTAGAGCACAAACCTAGCTTGAGAGAAATAGAATGCTGAAGAGGGGACATGGCCCCTGGAAGATTCCATTGCTGGGGGAAGGGGTAAAGGTACACTGTAGTGTTAGGGCTAGTGCTCCTTAAAGAGGTTTGTCATCAGCTTTTTTCTGAATTGTAGGAGAGTATACATAGTTATATATATATAACTAGATTTAATAAATGATTAATTTCCCGTTAGCATGTGCATTCTGAAGTAGTTCATAGTTTCTACTTAATACCCCATGGGGCACACAAGTATAGTCCCAAACAAAGTAGTTTGAATGACAAGATTTTAGCACTACTAAATATACTTTTGTTTAAATGAAAGATTCTCCGACAGAAAATGGTGGTACAATTTGGTGCTCATGAGCTCTTACACCATTGCTACTAATTCAAGTGTGTTTTGTAGTCGACGAGAGGGCATGCCAATTCAATAGAACAGTCAAAGACATGAAGGGAAAAGAAAGCTCTCCCACATCTGGCTGCCAATAAGGGATTGAGCAGGACACATTCCCAAATTCTGTGGTATCTCATTCACAACATATGCTCCCCCATTTCTACTCCTTCAACATAAAAAACCACCAGCAACCTTCACCCCCATAGGGTGCTGATTGGAGGGGACCCAAATCACATGACCTGCAATAGCAAAATATAAAACTGATTGAGGTAAAGGAGCCTGTGCTCTCCATGGTCACCATTTGAAGCTTAAGCGAGACGTCCCACAACCACTTGGGTGCTCAAGCCTACATTCTTGCTACCCTGTAGTCTTTCTTGCAGGTCAATCATCCACATATCATACACTTCCAGGATAGCAAAGTAATCAGGTACTACCCCTTGAGCCAGATATGGGCATCTGTTAGTCACAAAATGCTGGAGCAAGGCACAATCACAATGTCTATGTTACAAAGGATCAAACACACCATGGCAAGTTGTCCTTGTCACCCCCATTTATACTTGATAGGCCAAGGCAGGGCAACAAGCCCATACCCATGCTCTTTTTCATCCAAGTAAGTCATCTGTTTCTCATTGGACCACGTCTAGTTCCGACCCATTTCCCCCACACCCACACAAACACATTGCACTCACACTCAAACTATTCTCGTGCTTATAAGCTTCTCCACGGCGAGAACAAGAACAAGGGGCACCCTACTCACTAGGAACCAGGGTATGTCATATGTAACAGAAACAACGGTTCCAGCAGAAAGATAGGCTAATCTATAATAATAATAGTCAAATGCACAATCGCAATCAGAAAGACGGGTTAAGGTGATGTCAGAAAGAAAGAGGGCCTTGCAGACTTTATGTTCACATTAGTTCTTTTTATCAGATTTGTAAAATTCAAATTGATATATACACAGACCAAGAGAAAACAATAGTGCTTTTTTGTCCCCAAGTGAAATGGAACCATAAAACAAACAGTGAAAAACATGTAACGTGTACAACTTGGTTTCCACAATTTTTTAAGGCGACCAAAGATTAACTTAGTAATGATTACAGCTTCTGTGTACAATAGTCAGAGCTGTTAAACTGGTTCGCTTTCAAATACAGTCAACGGCGTTTCGACCCTTTTACAGTGCAGGGTCTCTTCAGGAGAAGTCCATTCCCATCTTCCATGGCAGGGACAACATCCCATACTAACACCCACCTTGTTTGCCAAGGAAACTGTGGCAAAAGGGTATCCAAAACACCACAGTCCTGCTAGTTTCCCAGACAAGAATATCTGCACAATTAGTGCCAACCATAGCACCTCCTGTCTGAGGGGAAGGAGAAGAAGAGCATTCCTAGTACTCTGGCAGCAAGCATGGGAAGTTGGGCAGCAGACCAGTTGCTACCTATGATCCAGGTAAATCCCTTTCTATGGCTGAAAGAAGGATTTTTCTCATTCCTTATGCTATTTAGTTTCCTTAATTGTGTTAACATCCGGCTTCTTTTAGCTCTTGTGTCTCATGGATTTATTTGTGGCTTGACTTCCACCCAGACCTTTTTCTTACGAACGTTTCTCCCATTTAACTATTTATAGTGGTGAACAGTGGTGGTTCCTCCGTTAAGGCGGAGGAGCGTTGCCCCACTGCTCTCTGAGCAGTGCAAAAAGGAAAAATGAAATGATAATAACACAATGTTATTATCATTTAATTTTTCAGTAGAGCCAGTCTAGGGTGGGGTGAGGGTAGGCTGTCTGACGGAGCAGGGAGGAGGAGTGGTGGGCACCAAAAGTATGCATGTCGGTTTGTCCAGGATGGCCAAATCAACATGCGCACTTATAATTTCTTTCTCCACCCAGCTGTGTTGCACAGCCGGGTGGAGAACAGTCCCAGGCACTGTCTGAGCAGCAAACAGGCTGCTTAGACCAATCACGCGTAATAGTATTACCAGCATGACAGCAGCATCGTTATTGGCTTAGAGGAGTCTGGGAGCCTTTGTGCTGCTGGGAGTTAGGAACATCCCCCCCCCAAGCTTACTTGTGCTGATATCCAGTACCACACTGGCATGCACACAGACCACCATAAACTTACCTGGCAGTATTTCTCTGAAATTAACAAATGAACATTGTAGTCAGTAACCACATTTGGCATAAAATAGTTCGGGAGTTAAAGCTGCAACTGACCTCCTACCTGCCCAATCACTCTTCATCAATGACGAATCCACTAAAATCTTTATCAGTAAGAGGTTTGAAGCCTGCACTGGCTCCTTCACAGAAGTCTGCTCTTAAGCCATACCAATATCATCAAACGCTACATGGTTATGAAGACACAAACATGGGAGCAGAGGTTCAAGGGCATCGATTATGGAGCAACCAGATTTAATCACTTCTCCGAACGAGCAGTTTAGGAATCCAAAGCATCACCCGGACCAAACTTTGGTGGCAGGAAGACCGGAGACGTGTTAGTCCAAGGGTATGAAACTGGGCCTGTAGATTGTAGGGAAATTATACTTTGTTGGTCTTCAGTAAAGAAGGACAAACATTACTGTTTTAATCTGTGTACTAGTCTTGGCAGATGATAGACTGATTGTCACTGACTCCGTATCTCATGACTCTGCCCCTGAACACTTTGCTCATGTTCCTCCTACTGACCCCCCCTTCCCCAGTATGTGGGTTCTTGGAGTAATTCTTTCCCATTTCTATCATTAGAGGTAGCTCCTGGGTCTTAAAGAAAGAAGCAATGTGTGTGTGCATATGGGCCTACAGTGGGGGTTAAACCCAACGTATTGAAAACTGATGCAATACAAATTAACAAGCTCAGCTGCTTCAGGGGTGCGTGGTGGTAGGCTTGCGGGCCCGCAGACCCGTAACCCTCCCCCACTCTTGTGATTCTGTGGTCAGAGGCAGGGGATCAGGGAAGATTGTGGTGCCGTGGGGAGCAGGAAGGGGCAAAAAAACCACCAGTGGTCTTGGCAACTTATCAGCAGATGGTATGGTGTGCAGGAGCCCTCTTTAAATAAAGACATTGACAATCTAATACGAATCTGTATATTTTACAGCAGCAATGCTTATGTTTGGAATGCTGCCAAGCTCTGCTCATACGCTGGAGTGTCTAATGTATATTCCTCTAGGTGACACAAACTCTATATCATGGCCACTCTGACAACACAGGAAAGAAAGTGTTGTTTAGGTTGTCCCCATCTTCGTCTTGACCTATTCCATACCATGATTCTGGGCCGGCAGGAAGGTTTTCAAACATCCCATCCACCCATTCCCTTGGACGAGGCATACTCCAGAGCGGGGAAGAGGGCCCTGACAGACAATTCAGTTAGACCTTCTCTTCTCCATGTTCACTAGTGGACAGCATATGGGGTTGCCACACAGCATTTCCATTCCAGGAGCAGTTTAACACCGGGTTGGAGAGTGAAGGATAACAGTTCAGACAGTAGCTTAGGGCACTGGGCTGTAGCACCTGCTCTGATGGCAAGGGGTAGACCCCTAATATCCTGCTGGCTGGGGGGGCGAGGCCATGACAGGTGCCCGGAAGGGCAGAGCTCAGATATCACCATTGGGATGCTGGTGGTTTCACCAGCATGGATTGGTGGGATGAAAAACTGTACCTGAGTGCTGTGTAATTCAAACATCCCAGCAACCAGTGTGCATAGTACAGAGTGATGCTTGCGCAGATCAGGTAGAAAGATGTGAATTGCTAACACAGCTTGTGAAGTTTTAATTTGAAATGTGATTTTGTTAACAGTATGGAGCAACAACGTGTGAGTTTCAAACATAACTATGCTTTATTTTTGTCGTGTTGTAATATTGCTAATGAACGTGGCCTGAGTGACTCAAAAGTTTTAGTTGGTCTTGTCTTGTCATGGAATCGGTTGAGTAGCAGGAGGCGGCATCCGGGTGACCACTTCCTGGCCTGACCTTTGCACCTATTGACCATCAACAATTATACCAAATGACGGGTGAAAAACACATTTGCACCGACAGAGAAGTGCAAAAATGGTCCTGCAACAGTGTATCAGGTTGTAATTTTGCTGGGGTGCTTACTGTCTGCGTGCTAGGAAGTGACTCCTAAAAATACTTGCAGCGCCCCTAGTGGCTTCTCCGATCCCCAAAAGAAGCAGAGCAGCCCCCTGAAGCTAGAGCGGTGGACCCCGAATTTGGGGATCCGGATCGAGTCTCGGCAGGGACGCTCAACGTCCTGTGATTCTGGGCAAATCACTTAATCTCTCCGTGCCTAACAAAAACAAGCATTGGCATAGCCAATAGGTCTCGCTTTTGGGACCTTATAAGTATTTAGTTATGCAGCACAATATCCTACGTGCAACAACATCAACTGTTGCATGGCTAAACACTTATAAGGGCCCAAAGGCGAGACCTATTGGCTATGCCAATGCTTGTTCTTTCTGCTTTTGCTGAAGTACAATAATCAACAACGTGAAGAGCAATTCAGTACCATTACAAAGTCCCACCCACATCCAAACTCTAATTTAACTCACCACATTAACTATTGCACACATATTCTCAGAATAAAGGTTTATTGGCAGAAAGAGGGACTTGAATAACTGATAGTACTCAGTCATTTAAGATGGGTGGTTGAACACAAGTAGGACACTAAATTTAACACTGCTTAGAGAATTATATTTTAAAGTGTCATTTACAGGGAGATGCAACATGACAAGTGACTAGTCAAATCACACGCAAGCGGATTCATTAACTAATCAACATGGAGAGAACAAGTACATTTGATAGAATGGTACTTCTTTAGACGACACAGTTTTCTACACATACAGATCAAACATTCCTGAAACCCTGCCACCTACCTGTAAGGAAGTCGTTCATAATTTGCCCCTTCCAATGCAGCAAAGTGATACCTTGGTTTTATGGCCAATGACAGACTGCTTACTAATGCAGAACCACATCGCTTGGTATCCACTTCACCCTACATTAGGAAAATAGTTTATAGATCATCTTAGTAAAATGTAGTTTAGTCAAAAGAAACATACGTAATAATTTTGGGCGAAATTATAATCATGTAGCAATGCCACATAACACATTTAACTGTGTTGTATGATGAAACATTTATCAGAAGCAAGTTGCATGTGACACGCAAAATTTTATCCAGGTCACCACAACAATGAAAATAAAAATATACACCTTCCTTGTTAGAACATAGAAGACTTTATTCAATTCCATAAAGAGAAAGTGCTCCATATATCAGTGTTCTTAATCATGAATCCATCTCTAAAACTACTCTCTGCTACCATTTAGAACAATCACTCCCTGAATGTTGTTATACCATTCCAATACCACAATTACTAGATACACCAAGATCAGTGCCACCAGAATTATGCTATTCTGTAGCGTTTTCTGCATAATTATGGATTTCCTGCCTTTGCCACGTAATTCTACATCTGCTTCATACCTTGCAGATTTCCCACAAAAATACTGTTTTTAGCTGAAACAGAACAATTAAGTGCTAAGACATGGTTTCGCTCAGTGGCAGTCTTTCAGGTTCCGATTGCTACATTCAGGTTTTAATCTGGTACTAACGAGGCACAGCTTTGCCCAGATGGTATTAACAGATACTGAAATGAAAAAAATACCAAACTTCTGACAAAGATTGGGTTACATTATGCTGCATAATTTACCTTTACTTGTTACTTAATTTGGCACTGCATTGCCACGTTTTCAGTGACCATGGCCAAGATGTACATTTATTATTTAAATAAAGGAAGCTTTGAGGAGCAGGCACAGCACATCTCTATCAATGTAAGTAAATGATAAAGAAAGCCTAGAAAAACACCACACATAAAAATAAAAGTCAGCACATTCTACTGTATGTCTGGATAAAACCGGTTTTCAGGCTGGGCCCACTCGTGGAGCCTGACCGACAATTATCAAAGCTAATTAGTGTTCTCCATTGAAACTGGTTATTCAATAGCAAACTACTATATGCCTCACAACAATATGGAAAATGGCAGGCTTGACCAGAAAAATATGCTCCTTAGCATACGAAACTTATTTATACTTAGAAAAATAAAAGTCTACAATACAGACACATGAAGGTAAATTCAGTCAAAGTTAAATATACAACCAGCACAAGCGCGCGCCTCGCGCGGCAGCAGGGGGAGGGGGCCTGCGCGATTCCCTTGCGGGAGCGTGCAGCAAGGCGCGATGATTGTGACCATATGGCGCCACCATATGGTGCCGCGCGCTCCGGCAAGGGAATCGCCAGACGTGCACGCGTTGCCATTGCAAGCAATGCAACACGTGCACGTTTTTGCCCCCAAAGCTGTGCCGATAGCTAAAGGTCTCTCCTATGCAGCGCATGCGCGCTGCGTAGGCGAGACCTAATGAATGTGTCCGTCTGTAAAACTACTGGTGCTCATGTAAAGCGCTCTGATACCTTCGGGTCCAGTTCGCGCTATATAAAACTACCCCCCCAAAAAAACAAGTGGTCTTGGCATCTTTTCAGCAGATGGTATGGTGTGCAGGAGCCCTCTTTAAATAAAGACATTGCCAAGCTAATACGAATCTGTATATGTTACAGCAGCAATGCTTATGGTTGGAATGCTGCCAAGCTCTGCTCATACGCTGGAGTGTATAATGTATATTCCTTCAGGTCCACGAAAAGAGCAGTACTCCAGTGACTGAAACACGTCATTGTATATGCAGACCTATTCTCACTGTACTGGGTACAAGAAAGGAAGCGCCAAGTGCCCCCCTCCCACCCAGCAGCAGAAAGTTCAACAAGGGGGCATTCCAAGTGTGAGATCCTGAATTTTCCACCCATCCTTGAAGCGCATTTGGCACGGTGCAGAGAGACAAAGGTGGCAAACCCATAACAAATGGCACTGTTAGTTCTCAAGAAGAAGAAAAGAGACAGAGGGCGCGGTGGAACAACCCAGAGACAATCAGACCGTTTTATGTTGTATTACATTTTATGCTATTTTATGTTAAGTGATGATATTTGGAGAATAAAACGTGTCTCCCTTCCTGCTTTTTCTGAGCGCCCCTGAGTAAGTACACTTGTGCTTCTGGTGTTGCACTGACTGAAGGCACCAGACTAAATAGACCTGTGCTTCTGGTATGGCACTGACTGAGCGCCCCTGAATAAATAGGGATAAATACCAATAAGATGGCCAAAAAGTAAGTATGGATAAATAAATACCAACCAACAGCGAGCCCTATTTATATTATATTTAGTTACACTCTATGCTTAATTTGTAAAAAATAAAAGAAATATGTGTAACAGGAGAATGGATCAGACTAAGCCACAGAAGTCTTATTAGTAGTTAAATTTGTATTTCTATAATGTTTGCACACACTCCAATATGGCCGAACAATGAACCTTTGTGATTTTCTCCTCTTTATTCCTGGCTTCCGTCTTCTTTCGTCCGGAACCTGAAGGGCGGAATATCCTCGGGGAGAAAAGGACATATGTCTTAGTGACCAATAGCTTCAGATCAACTTTAGAACCTGCCACCACACATTTTTTGTGCTCTTCCCATTTTCTCTTCTCGTTATAGTAATGAGACTATGAGACTATGAGAAACCGGTAATGATATCAGACAAATGAATGAAATGAAATGAAAAGGGGATTTGTAGAGCGCATGGTTACCCTGGAGCATCCCAGCGCTATGTGGTGAAATGGTGAAGGTAAGAGGTATTTACCTCTACGAGTAAATGACTGATATACTGGAATATAGTAGTGCAGTTTTGTAATGTGCTTAAGCGTACAAGAACTAACTTATTACAAACAAACATGCAGAACAGGCTGTGGAGTGTTTTAAAATCCAGTGACAAACTCGCATGCAACCTTCCACCACGACCCACCCTTTGTGCCCCTTTCAGTCACTTGCCTGAGACCATGGCTCCTTCTCAGAGCTGCAGCCGCCTGGACCTGAACGCCTCTCCCCGGGGAAGACCTCCTCTCTGTGTCTCCGTCCAGATGCCACGTTTCGTCTTCCTCTGCACTGACAGTGTTTATCTCCACCTTTCGTTGGCCCATCGCCAAACGTGAAGTTCCCTCCAGCCAGGTACTGTTCCCGCAGAGGCCCTTCAGAGCCCGCAGCTCCTTTGCAGTGTTCCTTGTCTCCTCCGCATGCCAATCTCCTCCACACCTTGCTCCACGCTGTCGGTCCACTTCCAGGTCTGTGCCGTCATCTCCACCGGCTTCCGGCTTCTTATCCTGATTGGCAGAATGAAAACCAGCTACTAGTATGCTGATTCCACTCTTCCTGATACCCCCGGGGCACTGGGTAACACAGCTTTTAGGGGGTACTGCATCCAATTCATTACAGTACCCCCCCTTCCAGGCATGGCCGATCGGGCCATGGGGAGACCGGAGAGCGGGCAAGAAGTCTGCAGTACACAGCAACTTGCCAGGCAGATGATGGGGCTGGAAGTAAAAGGGTTGTAGGGTCAAGAACTAACGCAAAATCCTCACATTAGTGTTTTTGTTCCTGGCAAGCCAGACAAGAGGAGCATGGTCAGTTAATAACGTGAATGTCCTGACCAGCAAATAGTATTGAAGGGCTTCCATAGCCTATTTAACCGCCAAGCATTCTTTCTCAATTGTGGGATAATGCTTCTCGTGGGGCAGCAGTTTTCTACTGATGTAAATGACAGGGCACAAACTACCATTTACATCAGGCTGAAACAACACAGCACCCAGTCCATTATCAGGGGTGTCCATTTGAAGAACGAACAGATGTCTAAAATTAGGACACCTTAAAACTGGATCATCACATAGTGCCTGCTTGAGTGCCTCAAAGCTCTTTTGGTGTATCTCAGACCAGTCAGTGATCTTATCAACAGATCGGTCAATGGTGCTGCCAGTACAGCAAACCTTGGTACAAACCATCGATAATACCTGACCAGATCTAAAAATGATCGAACGCCCTTTTTGTCTCGTGGTCTGAGTAGATCTCTGATGGCTTGTACTTTATCTACCTAGGGGCAGATTTTACCTTTCTGGATATGGTAACCCAGGTATCGAATGGAGGTTTTAGCAATTGTACATTTCTCAGGGTTGGCCGTTAGACCAGCCTCCCTAAGAGACAGAAAGAGAGCGTCCGGATGGCATAGGTGCTGTTCCTAGGTGCAACTATATATCACTATATCGTCCATGTAAGCAGCTGCATACCCACTATGGGGACAAAGGATCTTATCCATGAGCCTTTGAAAGGTAGCAGGGGCCCCATGCTGTCCAAACAGTAAAACCTTAAAATGATACAGGCCGCTAAGGGTTGAGAAGGCAGTTTTCTCCCTGGCTGCTGGACGAAGAGAGACTTGCCAGTAGCATTTGGCCAAATCAAGGGTGGTAAGAAACAAGCCTGACCCTAGGTTTTCGATCAATTTATCCACCAGTGGCATAGGGTACGTATCAAACTTGGATCGACTGTTCAATTGACGGAAGTCCACACAGAACGTGATCGAGCCATTGGGTTTCGGCACTAGGACTACCGGGGAGCACCAATCGCTATTGGAGGGTTCAATTATTCCATCTTGTAGCATTTCCCTCACCTCTCTTTCTACTGCATTTCTGCGTGCTTTGGGACTCCGATAAGGACGTTGTCTTACCACCCCTTCACCCTCTGTCACAATGTTTGTTGTGACAAGGGAGGTGAACCCTGGAGTAGTGGAAAATACATCAGTATAGTGGCCTATTAGATCGTATATTTGCTCTTTTTGGGTGGTGTCTAAGGTTTCGCCTAGATTGACTGGTTTCTCTTTAAGAATTTCGGCTCGGGGAGGGAAGGTTATATCTAGTGTTTGAGAGTTTGAGAGTTGGTGACTGGCATATTAGTAGCATTCTCCCGACCTCCTTGGTAGTTTGTTTCCCTTTTCTTGAGCAGACTGATATGGTAAATCTGTTCTGCCCTCGCACAATGAGGTAATGCAATCTTGTAGGTGACTGTTGTGACTTTGGCGAGCACCTTGTATGGACCTTGCCAGGAGTTTATTATCTGACAAACGCAGTCGAGTAAAGGGGACTTCAATGACCGGTAATGGTCGTAAAGGGGCACGTGTCACATGAGGGGGATTGGTGCATTGCCATCTCTCACAGGCAGCACAGAACCGTCGTATATCGGAATAAACTCTAGGTCAATAAAACCTCCGCAACAGATATTCTTCTGTTTTGTCCCGGCTATAATGTCCGGCCGCCACTTGGCTATGGGCCAAATGTAATACATGTTGTTGGAATGAAAGAGGTACCAACAACTGTCTCACTAGTGTATCCCCTCTTTTTAGGCACCTGTAATGTAAACCCTTGTTAACACAAAAATAAGGGCCTACCTGTCTGGTGGGATCAGCAACAGTGTGTCCCCAAGTGTGACTGAAGTTCGGGTCTTCTTTTTGGGCAGCCCTGAAGCTACGTGTTTTGTTATCATCCATAGCTGTAGAAGAAGAAGTAGAGGCAATATCAGAATTACCAGACAATACAAAGAGTCTATTTTGTTGTCTTTTCTCTCTTTTTGTAAGTATCCTATGTTCCTTACCCGGCTCTATGCCAACGTCGTGGAAAGTCGCTTCACTTAACCAAAGGGCATTCCTGGTTAGGTCTTCTGTAGAGGAGAGTAAAAGAGAGAACTCTACATAATCAGTCCAAATGATCATGTCTTCTACCATCTGGGGTATTAACCCCACCCTCAGGCTTTCTGGCTCGACGCAATAATGACTTGGGCCACGGAATATGGTTTACTGTCACCATGCACACATGTTACCATCATCTTTTCCCCTGGGACTCATTGATCTGGACCTACCATTTCTTGACTGATCACTGAGTGCCTACAACCTGAATCGATTAATACCATGACTTTCTTCCCATTCACCTCTATGGTTGTGTGGTATTTTCTGGGGCTATCCACTGCCCATAGAACTCTCCCCCGGGCATACCCTATCTCCATAGGTTCCCCTGGGGTGGATTTCTGGGAACAGTTCCGGGTGATATGGCCCCATTCATCACATTGGAAACATTGTGGTCCCTGGTGTGGAACTTTTACTGGGACTCTTATGGGATACCTACGTTCAGGTGTAGGTCGTGTATATGTTTTAGGTGGGGGTTGCCTCCAACTAGTGGTGATTGGAGAAACAAACCTCGGGTGGGAGACCCTGAAATCCGGGGATCTATGAAAGGCACAGGCTAACTCAATTGCAAACTGTTATGTTTGGGTGTTGTTTGATCCAAGTTCTTGTTACTCCTGGAAGGGCGTCTAAATATTGCTCCAAATATACTTTGTCCAGTATATCATCAAGAGAGGCCCCCTGAGGTTTGAGCTACCTTGCTCCCAAATACTGGATATGATAGGATAACACCCGCTGATTATCTTGAAGATTCAATTTTTCTTTCCTGAATTTAGTGCAATAGTATTCTGTATCAAAACCAAGACGCTCTAAGATGGCTCTCTTTACCTCCTGGTATGGAATGGTTCCAGAGGGGTTTGCTGCCTGATAGGCGGTTTGTAACTCCCTAGCTAGGAGTGGGGCTACATACTGGCTCCAGTGTTCTGGGGGCTAATTAGCTGAAGTGACCACCCTCTCAAAATTAGTAAAGAAGTAGTCTGGGTCTTCTCCTGGTTGATATTTTTGTAGCACGGAGCTGGGCACATTAGGGTGTACTTTTGTGCTTGATATCGTTTCCACCAGGCATTGGATGGCGATATCTTGTACTTGCATATTAGTAGCAATGGCGGTTGCCTGGGTTTTTAATGCTATATGAAGATCCACTCGCTCTTGTTGAGCTGCCTGTGTTTGCTGTTCTAGTACCAGCTGCAAATGTCATTGACCCTCTGCCAACTGCTTTACCATGTCCTCCATGGTTATAGGGGTAGTGGTATCCATCTCCTGTTGTAATGGCAGCGTGATCCCACTTCTGACACCACTGTAACAGGAGGATGGATCAGCCTGAGCCACAGAAGTCTTATTAGTAGTTTAATTTTTATTTCTATAGTGTTTGTTCAAACTCCAATATGGCCGAACTATGAATCTTCGTGATTATCTCCTCTTTATTCCTGGCTTCCCTCTTCTTTTGTCCGGAACCTGAAGGGCGGAATATCCTCGGGGAGAAAAGGACATATGTCTTAGTGACCAATAGCTTTAGATCAACTTTAGAACCTGCCACCACACCCTTTTTGTGCTCTTCCCATTTTCTCTTCTCGTTATAGTAAGGAGACTACGAGTATACCGGTAATGATATCCGACAAATGGTAAGAGGTATTTACCTCTATGAGTAAATGACCAATTGACTGGAATATATATCGCATTCAGTAGTGCAGTTTTGTAATGTGACTAAGTGTACAAGAACTAACTTATTACAAGCAAACATGGGGAACATTCTTTGGAGTGTTTTAAAATATTGTGGCAAACCCTTGTGCAATCCTCCACCAAGACCCACCCTCTGTGCCCCTTTCAGTCACTTGCCTGAGACCACGGCTCCTTCCCAGAGCCGCGGCCGCCTGGTCCTGAACACCTCTCCCCAGGGAGGACCTCCGCTCTGTGTCTCCGTCCGGATGCCACGTCTCGTCTTCCTTCACACTGACAGTGTTTGTTTCCACCTTTTGTTGGTCCTTCGTTGAACATGAAGTTCCCTCGAGCCAGGTACTGTTCCCGCAGAGGCCCTTTAGAGCCCGCAGCTCCCTTGCGATGTTCCTTGTTTCCGCCACACGCCAATCTCTTCCACACCTTGCTCCACGCTGTCGGTCCACTTCCGGGTCTGTGCCGTCATCTCCACCGGCTTCCTTCTTCTTATCCTGATTGGGGGAATGAAAACCAGCTACTAGTACGCTGACTCCACTTTTCCTGATACCCCCGGAGCACTGGGTAACACAGCTTATAGGGGGCACTGTATCCAGTTCATTACAATAAGTTCAGGAGCCCAAAGGTTTTCCTAAAAATCGGCGGCTTGTGCTGAACAATACTAATGCTGCCTTGTCTTGATTCCACCTCAAACATCTTTCTTCCACTAACCTACGCTTCCTGTGTCTTTATCTGACTCCTCAACAGGTGCACAAATGTCTGTGTCAATGGGAGATTTAATACTTTGACCTTCATTTACAGCTCAAGATGGCCACGGTAATTTCATGAATCTGGAAATAAATCTCCCATAACCTGTAAACATGATATTATCAGAAATGTGTAATTAAATGGGGAATAACTCTGGGAAACAGTGTATCTGTATGTTTTCTACATTTAAAAGTGCGAAGTTACCACCAGATTGTTTCTAGTACTAGCAGGCACTGATTGCCATGCAGACGAGTGAATTGCCACATTTCTTGATGGAAAAATACAACTTTCCCCTAAATGAGAACATTCTGTTAAATGCACAGAAACCTTGCCACGCTTTCAGCACATTTTTTACACTCTTGCATACTTTACAGGAGGGCCTCTGTGTAGTTGCTGCAGTGTCATTGGAAACGTGAGCCCTGGGTGTTTTCTTGAAGCGTAGTAGGCTGTGTTGTTAATTTGTCAGTGAAGAACCTGTTCCATGTGGAAGAAGGAGCCATTTTAAGGGACAGATTTACAAAGATGTCACACAGACCAGCAATCAAGTTTGCTGCACTGTATTGTGTGAAAGAGCAGGAAAGGCCAACTCTACTATGATTTGGCACTGTCCTGCATTCTCCCTAGCGCTGGTGCCCAAACAGGCTGTCTAACGTCACGCAAACACCTATACAACATAGTGCAAAAGTGTCTGTACCGTGTCTAGCATAGGTTTGTATTGGAATGGTACCCTTCTAGTACAAAATACTATGCTTAGACAAACGTTAATACTTTTCCCACTTTGGACTGTGGTGTGCAGTGCAGCAAACATGAAAAGTGTGGAGACATAAAATCATTTTTTCCAAGTTAACACCAATGCTAAAGAGAAGGTTTTTTTGCTGCAAAGCGCTACCTACTATTGTTAGTAAATAGGGCCTTACATCAAAACCTGTGATTGGTTGCAGGGGAACGCCCATGTATCACCCATGTAACGCCCCACTGCCGAAAAGTAAAGAAAATCATTTGCTCTACATTACTTGGAAGCAACTTTCCAGTAGAAAACAAGTTTTGTACAGGAAAGTAAATTCAAAATAAACATTTTACCATGGTTTGCGTCACTTGTGTGACACAAACCCACCGCAAAATGTTAGTAAATCTGCCTTTAAATGTCTATATGGGGCACACTTGAAATGCAACTTTAAATGTATCTTTTTGATCACAGTTAGTTAGCTTTTAAGTTCTAATCTACATTATTGGTGCCGAAGATGCACATTTCTGACAAGACCAGGTCCGTGCAATGAAAGGAAGCATGTTTGCCCAGGGCAGTGTGATGAAATGAAGTGCCTCGCGCTGATGCTATCACATGGGGTGAGGCTCTCGGCCTGATCCCTGCCTCAGTCTACACCCGCAGGGCTCCCGGTCCTGTCCATGACTGCTGACACATGGCCACGGAAGGCCCTTTGGGAAGCGCCCTTCAGACCTCACAGGAAGTGCAGGGCGAGCAGAGATAGGAAACAATTAGCCCCCAGCTGACGAAAGGCTCAGGGCACATTCCTGTAGCCACCCTGGAGCAGGGATTATGAAGAAGAGGGCAGAGAGCTTTCCACCATGGTTGAACTTCAGGCCTGCGCAGTGAGCTGCAAACGCAATGCTTGTCGCACATTTAGCGGCGTACCTTCGGGGGGGGGGGTATTTGGGTTTTACAACCCCCCTAATGAATGTATTATTTCATAAATACTTGGGTACTGGAGGTTTCAATCTGGTTTGATAAGGTGTCTGTCAGATTTCACCTGGGATTTTTAAATACTCACTCAGACAAAAACACACACACATACATTTTTGTCTCTGTTTTGAAAGTCTTATTACATGGGTATTTTACAAAATAGTATTTTAAGTACCCCTCATAATCCGCACTCCTTTTCCTTTCCAATGGCCCTTCTCATATAATAATTAACATGATATGTCAGCGTATTTGTCGGAAAATCTGAAGCTCCCACCCCCCCTAGTCTTACTGACCAAGCTACGCCACTGCGCACATTGGGGCATATTCTCAAGCAGAAATCGCCGCCTTAGCGGCACTTTTCTGCCGCTAATGCAACGATATTCTTATCGCCCTATTCTCAAGTTGTCACTAACAGCCGTTAGCGACAGCTTTCAGGCGATAGCGGGCGGTATTAACATCGCCAACGATGTTAGCGACAACTAACGCTAATCATAATCAGTGTAGGCATTCCCGTGCTAAAAAGCACGTTAACCCTACTTCGCGATATTCTCAACGATCGCCCAGTAAAAAGCTGGTCTTAAAAATGGGGATAACACTTGTGGCCACATCACAGCAGGTTCTGGTGCTGGACAGCGCTGCAAGTAACGTTGCAGCGCTGCCCAGCGACAAAACTACAGTGCAGGAATGCGAAGCATCAATAAGATAGTGCGCATTCCTGGGTCCCTGTCATGTAATGTGTTGCTGCGCTGCGACAAGACAGCGTTGCAACACTTCTTACTACGCCCTCCTTGCGACAGCATGGATGCGCTGTATTCACTGGACAGCGCTCCATGACGCAAGTAATGACAGATACGTCAGGAATCCTGACGTATCTGTCTGCGCTAAAGTCACGCATTGCTGCAGTCGTGTCACAACCCTGACGCAACTCCATCAATGCATGGGGCCAGCCTATCCCTGTGGCACTGCCTCACCCTCACGCCTGCCATCAGGCAGGCGGAAGGTACTGAAGCAGTGCCGTTCAAGAGGGGTGACCGGATGTGGGCGCTGTTGGCGATCCATCGGTGGTGGTTGTGCGCTGCGGTGTCATCGTCTGGAAGCATTGGCGGAGTGTTGGTGCGGAGGGAGTTGACGAGACGTCCTTCGGTGGCCTTGATCCAGCTGCAAGGGGGTGCGATGATGGCGGTGGCGTCGGGTGGGCAAGGTGAAGACGTGACGAATGATGGTCGGTCCAGGAGAGTCCGGTTTCATGGCTGCAGTAGAAGTTCCCGCTGGCGGAGGTGACGTGCACGACCGTGTGTCCTGCTATGTGGCTTGTTGCGGTGACTTGCTGCTTGCGTCTGATGTAGGGAACCTTCCCCATGAGTGGTTGGTGTCCTGGTCACTGGGGTAGTCCAGGTGGAACTTGAGTTCACTGAGTAGGATGTCGTCGGTGGATGGGAGACCCAGGGGTGCAATGAGGCCTACAATGGTATTGGAGAATGGGGGGCCTTTGCCCGTGGGGCCTGCACAAGAAGGTGCCGCAGAGGATGTTCTTGGGCTTTTTCCGGATCTGGAAGTTGAGGTGGTCCATGGTCACCCTTGGGTCATTAGAGTGTGTGGTCAGTCGGAGTGTGCTTCTGTAGGTGATGGCAATGCCTCCTCCTTGACGGTCGGGGTGCTCCTTGTGGGTGATACTGCAGCCGTCAGTGATGGCGATGGCGATGTCCGGTCCGAAGCAGAGGTTGGTCCTGGCAGGCGAGGTGGCGTCCAGGGTTGATGGCGAGGAGGGTGCTGGCGCCGTACCAGTGGAGTGTCCAAGAGGAATGCTCCTTGGTGCTGAGCGCGGTCCAGGGGCAGACGGACGCAAATGGCGTAGCCTATGGGTTGCCTTTGGCACAGGAGACGACCATAACAACTCAGGCAGTACATCGTGAACAACGCAACTCCCACAACGCAGGTGCATTTACATCGCATTTGATGACAACGCATTGAGAGGTCAGTAATGGGGTAATTTTAAGTTTACGGGTGGGTATGGGTTTCGGATGTAATATATGAAAATTGGGGTGTGTTGTGGGGTAAAATATGAAAATTGGGGTGTGTTGTGGGGTAAAATATGAAAATTGGGGTGTGTTGTGGGGTAAAATATGAGAGTTGGGGTGTGTTGTGGGGTAAAATATGAGACTTGGGGTGTGTTGTGGGGTAAAATATGAAAATTGGTGTGTGTTGCGGGGTAAAATTTGGAAATTGGGGTGTGTTGTGGGGTAAAATATGAAAATTGGGGTGTGTTGTGGGGTAAAATATGAAAATTGGGGTGTGCATTTGCTCAAAATCTGATTTTTTAGTGTGTTTTGGGTGCTCAAAAAGAAATTCCAGGGTTCACCTTTGGGTTCGGGGTGCAAAGGTTAGTTGTGGGTTGCACTCACTGAAGTGTGACTAATGATCTTCATGTCTCCGCTATGCAACACCTAGTCTACTGTTGCAATGTGCCTAGTATCAGTATGCATTGGAATGGAATGCGATGTTATGGCATGCGTCGCAACTACGTATGTGCCTTTGGCACACGAGTGGTACGCCCGCTGGGCAGTTCGGGCTGGACTGTTCCCATGAGGCACAGGGTCAGACTGATTTGCATATGGCCATGTCTGAACTGGGGTGGTGGAGTGAGCTAAAGAATGATGATGGATTAAACCCAGATCAGTTGACTGGGGGTGAGTGTTTGATTGGCTCAAACGTTCCGTCCATCATCCCCTTTTGTATCGCTTTGTTCGCCCTAAGTTGGCGGGGGTATGCCCAGACGTGGGTCCCTTGCTCACTTTGCCACTGGATTCAAGCAAGCCTGGCTGATGACGGCTGGAATGCCAGAAACCGGTCCTAGGATGCTTGTTTCCGGTCCAGGGAAGACATAGCTTGGCAGTTCGGGCTGGACTGTTCCCATGAGGCACAGGGTCAGACTGATTTGCATATGGCCATGTCTGAACTGGGGTGGTGGAGTGAGCTAAAGAATGATGATGGATTAAACCCAGATCAGTTGACTGGGGGTGAGTGTTTGATTGGCTCAAACGTTCCGTCCATCATCCCCTTTTGTATCGCTTTGTTCGCCCTAAGTTGGCGGGGGTATGCCCAGACGTGGGTCCCTTGCTCACTTTGCCACTGGATTCAAGCAAGCCTGGCTGATGACGGCTGGAATGCCAGAAACCGGTCCTAGGATGCTTGTTTCCGGTCCAGGGAAGACATGGCTTGGCAGTTCGGGCTGGACTGTTCCCATGAGGCACAGGGTCAGACTGATTTGCATATGGCCATGTCTGAACTGGGGTGGTGGAGTGAGCTAAAGAATGATGATGGATTAAACCCAGATCAGTTGACTGGGGGTGAGTGTTTGATTGGCTCAAACGTTCCGTCCATCATCCCCTTTGTATCGCTTTGTTCGCCCTAAGTTGGCGGGGGTATGCCCAGACGTGGGTCCCTTGCTCACTTTGCCACTGGATTCAAGCAAGCCTGGCTGATGACGGCTGGAATGCCAGAAACCGGTCCTAGGATGCTTGTTTCCGGTCCAGGGAAGACATGGCTTGGCAGTTCGGGCTGGACTGTTCCCATGAGGCACAGGGTCAGACTGATTTGCATATGGCCATGTCTGAACTGGGGTGGTGGAGTGAGCTAAAGAATGATGATGGATTAAACCCAGATCAGTTGACTGGGGTGAGTGTTTGATTGGCTCAAACGTTCCGTCCATCATCCCCTTTTGTATCGCTTTGTTCGCCCTAAGTTGGCGGGGGTATGCCCAGACGTGGGTCCCTTGCTCACTTTGCCACTGGATTCAAGCAAGCCTGGCTGATGACGGCTGGAATGCCAGAAACCGGTCCTAGGATGCTTGTTTCCGGTCCAGGGAAGACATGGCTTGGCAGTTCGGGCTGGACTGTTCCCATGAGGCACAGGGTCAGACTGATTTGCATATGGCCATGTCTGAACTGGGGTGGTGGAGTGAGCTAAAGAATGATGATGGATTAAACCCAGATCAGTTGACTGGGGGTGAGTGTTTGATTGGCTCAAACGTTCCGTCCATCATCCCATTTTGTATCGCTTTGTTCGCCCTAAGTTGGCGGGGGTATGCCCAGACGTGGGTCCCTTGCTCACTTTGCCACTGGATTCAAGCAAGCCTGGCTGATGACGGCTGGAATGCCAGAAACCGGTCCTAGGATGCTTGTTTCCGGTCCAGGGAAGACATGGCTTGGCAGTTCGGGCTGGACTGTTCCCATGAGGCACAGGGTCAGACTGATTTGCATATGGCCATGTCTGAACTGGGGTGGTGGAGTGAGCTAAAGAATGATGATGGATTAAACCCAGATCAGTTGACTGGGGGTGAGTGTTTGATTGGCTCAAGCGTTCCGTCCATCATCCCCTTTTGTATCGCTGTGCATGGGCGCACAGCGTCTGCCATTGAGAAGTGCTGGGGGGGGGCTGGACAGCTGTGAGGTGGTAAACGCCGGTAAGAACACTGGATGGGGCGTGGGCGCGGGGATGTGTGTGTGAGCGGGTGTGGTAACCATTCAAATGAGGGAAGTCTTACCTCGAAGCCGGATCCCGTGTCTTCGTAGCTCCTGCTCTCCTGCGTCTGCTTCCAGGAAAAGGAAGTAGGCAGCCAGGCTCCCTCCCCTCAGTCAATCCCAACGCTACGATGCGGCGGTGGGAATGGTAAATGGCAACGGGACAAGTCATGCAGCCCGGGGCCGGAGGGGTGGGCATGTTCTCCATGCAGGCTGTAATTCAGCCTGCATTGCGAACAGGGTGGTGCGCATGACTGCTTTGGGCGGCCTGAGTGAGCCGAGCAAACAGTCATTGCACACTTGAGTGGGCATGCCAATCCGCCCATGCCCTGCTCCGTGTTTGGAGCAGTCCTACCCACCCTCCCACCCCCTGAGGATGCATAGCATGATTACATCAGTTAGTTATCCCTTTTTTTTCACTTTTGAATATTATTTTTTGGCTTCTCTGAGCCCGTGCTTCCCGCTTCCCCCCGCTGATGCCCCTTTGGCCCAGCACCCCTGTCCTCGTCCGTTCCCGCCTCCCAGATGAGCGTCCCTCCCCTCTCCTCCACTTAATGGTGGCCGCTGCGTGGTTGCGCAGTGGACGTGTGCGGCTGGCACCCCAAAGGCGCGCCTAAGGCAAGGCCGTCTGCGCCCGTCCGTGACCCGACCGCGACCAGCGCCAGGAACCCTGGATCTCGAGCCACCCACTGCTACAGCACAGCCACCCTCCACACACTCAACCCCGGAAAAATCTGAGACTGCCAACAGGCCTCGCCAAACACGACCCACGGCCAGTTCTCCTGCCTCCACTGCCACCAGACCTTAACCACCACCCCGGACTCCAACCCAGCCGACGCCAGCCCCGGCGACACCCTAAGATGCATCCTCCTCAACGTGCACTCCGTGCACAAACACGGCCTGGAAACTTGAACCTACTCGACTCTCTCTCGCCCGACATAGCCTTCTTCACGGAGACCTGGACCTACGCCACCTCCGCCCCCGACATCAACACCGCCATCCCGGACGGATACAAAATCCAGAAGAAGGACCGCCCCAACCACCCGGGAGTGGGCCTCGACATCGCCCACAAGAGCACCCTCCGCCTCACCACCTCCTGCGAAACATTCCCCTCCGCCGAACACCTGCACTTCCAGATCCAGACCAGCCACAACTCCACACCCCGAGGAACCCTTGTCTACAGACCCCCTGGCCCCCGGACACACCAGCCAGCCCACCATCTCCACCTGGACGCTGGTCACAGCCGAAGACACCGCCTCGACTATGAAAGGCATCCACTCGGGGGCCACCACCGACCCCTGCCCTCCTCCCTTCAACCACAGAGCCACGGCCGCCATCGCACCCGAACTACAACGCACCATCCACACCACCTTCAAAACAGGCACCTACCCAGACGACTGGAAGCGCACAAAAGTCAGGCACATGCTCAAAAAGCCCACAGCTGACCCCACCAACCTCAAGAACTACCGGCCCATCTCGCTCCTCCCTTGGCGGCCAAAGTTGCAGAGTAAACAGTCAACAGGGAACTGACACAATTCATTGAAGACAACGCCATCCTCGACCCGTCCCAATCCAGATTCCGAAGCAACCACAGCACCAAGACCGCCCTACTTGCCGGCACAGACGACATCCGCACGCACCCTCCTCGAACAAGGCCACTCCGCATCCCTCATCCTACTCGACCTTTCAGCGGCCATCGACACCGTCTCCCACGGCACACTAGTCGCCAGACTACACGACGCCGGTATACAAGGAACAGACCTAGACTTGTTCCGATCATTCCTCACCGGAAGAAGCCGAAGGATCAGACTGCCACCTTCCTCTCCTATCCCATGTGAAACACCTGCGGAGTCCCACAGGGGTCATCTCTGAGCCAGACCCTCTTCAACATCTACATGGCCCCCCTCGCCGCCATCGTCCGACAACACGGCCTCAACATCGTATCCTACGCTGATGACACCCAGCTCATCCTCTCACTCACCAAAGACCCCACCACCGCCAGACTCAACTTCCAGAAAGGAATACAAGATGCCGCAGTCTGGATGACCAACAGCTGCCTGAAGCTCAACGCCGAGAATACAGAAGTCCTCGTCCTTGGAACCACCCCTTCAGCATGGGACAACACCTGGTGGCCAACCGCCCTCGGAAGCCCACCTACCCCCTCGGACCACGCCACACACCTCTGCATCGTACTCGACTCATCCCTCCCCATGAACCGACAGGTCTAGGCCGTCACCTCCAGCTGCTTCAACACCCTCCGCATCCTCCGCAAGTCCTTCTAATGGATCCCCCCGGAGTCAAGGGAGACAGTCACCCATGCACTCATCACCAGCAGACTGGACTATGGAAACACACTCTACACCGGCATTTACAAGTCCATACTCCGCACACTCCAGACATTACAGTACACCACCGCCAGACTCGTCCTCTGCATCCCCCGGCACAAACACATCAACCAACACCTACGAAGACTCTACTGGCTCCCCGTGGAGACAAGAGTCACCTTCAAAATCCTCACTCATGCCTACAAATGCCTACACATCAACTGCCCCAAATGCCTCAACGACAGTATCAACTTCCACGTCCCCAAAAGATACCTCCGATCTTCCAACCTCGCACTGGCCAAAACCCCGCGCATCCACAGAGCCAGAGCAGGCGGAAGATCCTTCTCCCACATTGCAAGACCTGGAACGAGCTACCGGCAGACATCAGCCGCACCCCCTCCCTGTACGCCTTCAGGAAGACCCTCAAGACCTGGCTCCTCGGCTAACAGATCTGCGGACACCCCCCCTTCCCCCTCAGCACCTTGAGACCCTCACGGGTGAGTAGCGCGCTTACAATTCCCCTGATTGATTGATTGATTGAGTCATCATCATGTGATGATTGTTCCTCTTCTGCACTGCTTGAGGCAGTCGGGCAATGCTCTTCCGCCATAGCGGTGGAGCCGCCACTGGGGGTGCGTCACCTGCGTGTGATAGTCCTGAGCGACTCGCCCCCCGGCCCACCTGCGCTACGCGTCCCACCTTCTCCTTACCTGGACATTGACAGCGTGGCGCAATCCACTGCACTCTTTCCAAATCTGTGACTCAGCCAGCAGGAGCTTCAGCCAGGTGTGATTTCACTAGGTTGGGTACAGCAGTCGCTGCCTAGTCCGCTGGTGGACCTCCCGATGCAGTTGATGCAGCAGGGCCCCCTTAGGCGTGAAGTTGCAGCGCTCACGCCACACAAGTTCGACGTAGCACAGGGGCCTCACCCTCCACAGCGTACAGCCAGGCCAAGATCATCCGGACTGTGATGCAGTGAGGCGCCGCACAGCGTTGGTAATCCCCTCCGTGCACCGCGGTGTAGTGGTGGTTCAAAGTATGCGATGCAGACCTCCCTTCGTTGGTGCGCAGGAGCGCCTCTGCCATTCACAGCTCCAAGGGGCTCATGGCGGTCTTCTCACACAGGTCAGCAACGTGTGTCTATGCGACATGCCAGATTTCACCACCAGGTACGGGCGATCGCCGCCCATCAATGTCTACCGCCACGGCTCAGCTACTCCACAGCTCCTCGGCATCACACTCCAGGCTCCAGAAACAGGTCCAGTGAGGCATCCAGGCTCCAGACGCAGGTCCAGCGAGGCATCCAGGCTCCAGACGCTGGTCCCTCTAGGCATCCAGGCTCCAGACGCAGGTCCAGCTAGGCATCCAGGCTCCAGATGCAGGTCCAGCGAGTCATCCAGGCTCCAGTCGCAGGTCCAGCGAGGCATCCAGGCTCCAGACGCTGGTCCCTCTAGTCATCCAGGCTCCAGACGCAGGTCCAGCTAGGCATCCAGGCTCCAGATGCAGGTCCAGCGAGGCATCCAGGCTCCAGACGCAGGTCCAGCGAGGCATCCAGGCTCCAGACGCAGGTCCAGCGAGGCATCCAGGCTCCAGACGCTGGTCCCTCTAGGCATCCAGGCTCCAGACGCAGGTCCAGCTAGGCATCCAGGCTCCAGATGCAGGTCCAGCGAGGCATCCAGGCTCCAGTCGCAGGTCCAGCGAGGCATCCAGGCTCCAGACGCAGGTGCAGCGAGGCATCCAGGCTCCAGACGCAGGTCCAGCGAGGCATTCAGGCTCCAGACGCAGGTCCAGCGAGGCATTCAGGCTCCAGACGCAGGTCCAGCGAGGCATCCAGGCTCCAGACGCAGGTCCAGCGAGGCATCCAGGCTCAAGATGCAAGTTCAGCGAGGCATCCAGGCTATCATCCTGGTTGTTGGCTGGCTTGCAGGGGTTGTTGATGTGTGCTGCACTTGGCCCTGGCTGCTCCATTCTGCATGTTGTTGTTTTTAATGCCTATTTCCTATTAGGGGATCACTGATGGGCTATTTATTGCATTAGAGGCAAGAAAGCTCACGTTGGGCTGACTAACGTGAGTTTTTTTATCGCTAATGGGACTCTGCTGGTTTTCGCACGCCAACGCTGGTTTCCCTATCCCCATCGCGCTAATGTTAGCTGCAGTTTTCACCGCCGTTCCCTGGAAATATCGCCATGTAGCGACGGCTTGGTAATAAGCCGTTAACATGGCGATAATTTTCAGGGTTAGGCGGCGATAAAAATACTGCCGCTAACTGGCCTTAGCGATAACTATCGCCAGGGCTTGAGAATATGCCCCATTGTATTGTATTGTATCACTTGCATAGCGCTTACTACCACTTTGTGGGGCACTGAGGGGCTTACCCTCCGAAACAGCAAGCTATACCTTGTAGGACCTGTGGTTGGAAGGGTGTTGCTTTTGTTTTGAGCCTGTGTGGTAAGGGTTTTAACGTTGTGGTTTCATGTCGTGCGTGATGACCACCCAGGTACGGTGATAGTTTTACTACGCAGTGCCTGGCGGTGTGATGGGTGAAGACACTTAGGAGGCAGTTGTGTAAATTATAATTGTAAGAAGGGCTTACACATATAGGTAGCGACACAGCACCAGCCTAGACATAAGGGCAGCAGGATGCTGTGTGCGTGTGTGCTGAAAAGGGAGGTAATCAGAGACGGCACAGTAATCCATTTCACAACATGCACCAGGCACCGATGCTGTCGACGGCTAAGCTTGCTTATTCCTTGGCACTTGGCCCCATTCTGATTACCCATCCCTTTTCAAAGATATCACCTGCAATCTTCCTTTATCAGGATTAAAAGATGAAAGTACACTGAGCCCTGCAAGCCAAGAAAAACCAAACTATTGCCTACCACTTTAAGGCGAGGCACAAAGTCCGAGGCTAACCTTGTTGATTCCTGGGCACTTGGTCCCATCTTGCTGACCCTTCCCATTGTGAAGACAGGACTTGCAAGCTGCCTTTATCAGCATTAACAGGAAAAGTAAGCAGAGCCCTGCTGCACAGGATAATACAACTTCCTACCAGATTAAGACCTTGTCTTCCAATTGTTTTATATTCATCTGCATGGCTGGGGTGCAGCATTGCAATGTTGCTTCCGTGCCACAAAGATACAGTGGGGCATATTTACAAGCCCCTTGCGCCGCTGGTGCATCACTTTTAATATAGGAAAAAGTGACGTTCTGGCGGTGCAAGGGGTCGGTAAATAAGCCCCAGTGTTTCCAGCCCTGTGCTTTTCTGTTACAAATCATTGTTTTCAGATGCATCGGTTAAAATGGTTCAATGGATGAAAGCTCCCACAGTGCATCAGATTGTTAAATGAAACACATACTGGAAACTTAGTGCATGGCAACCCTCCTGGAATTTATGTTCACGGAGCACCAGAATATATCAAAGAGAGCATTTTTTGGTTATATCATGAGCATCTTCAACATTTGAGAATGTAAATAAATTATGATTACTGTGATGGGAACCGGATCAGAACAGATTACAGAAACCAAGATGTATTAGGGACTAGTAACATGAAAGTGGTACATTTCATTGCTTTTTAAATATATGTATACAATATCTACTCTTTTTACTCTACATGACACATATTTAAAAATTGTAGTCAAATACCAACAATGGTATTTTAATCCAGATGCTCTATTGTAGAACTGCTGTGGGAAAGCAACAGGTGTTTGCACCTGCTTTTTGTGCTCCCTTAGCAGTTCTGATATACAGATTGGCCACAAACACTAGTCAGCCCCTTCTATGATACCCAATGTGCAGATGCACAATTTCATCATTGAATGTGAAGTGGGCAATTCTTTGCTTGCATGGTGACTGGGTGTATGCAGTTATGGGAACACCTTTGTCTGTGTCTCTGTCCCATTTTGCCAACCAGCGGCGGCTCCTCCACTAAGGCGGAGGAGCGTCACCCCACTGCTTTTCAGCAGTGCAAAAAAGGAAAACTAAAATGATAATAACATAATGTTATTATCATTTTATTTTTCCCTGCTGAGGCAGTTTTGTGGGAGGGGCTGGGCAGTTCACAGAGCAGAGGGAGGAGTGGTTGGGGCACTTTCTAAGTGTGCATGACGATTTGGCCGGCCGTCCTGGGCCGGCCAAACAGTCATGTGCACTTTGCATGTTCTCCACCAGGCTGTAATTCAGCGTGGTGGAGAACATGCAAAGTGCACATGCACAGTCCCCGTCTGAGCGGCGAACCATGGCGCTCTGACCAATCACGATGCTGCTGTCATGGTGACAGCAGCGTCGTGATTGGCTTAGGGGAGCCTGTCTGCTTCCTGCTTCCGTTCGAGGACTCAAGAGGAAGAGGAGTGGAGGGGAGACGCAACCGTGAAGAGGTAAGTCTGTTTTTTTGTTCACACTCCCCTGCCACCCCCTGATTCGTGCCAGCCGCCACTGCTACCAACACAGATGCATGTATAAAAAGATGTGTGGGAGGCATTCTTTTTTTTTTCAAAAAGCAAAAATGAAACACATCTCTGTTAGCTTGTTTCAAAATCAGGTTTACATATGGTAGCTGGGACTGTCTACAGAAAAAAGGGACCATAAAATGGGCTTCCAGCTTCAGTTCCAACCATACCGTGACCAGCTGTCACAGAACCACAGGTAGTTATGAAGCATTACATTGAACCCACAAGATATGTGTGGGAAAGCAGACAACTAAACAATAGATATTTAATCCTCAAGTGTAGCTGGGGTGTTAACACACATTTTGATTTTTACAGGATAGAGGTGGGCTGACAACATGGGACACTAGAGTGCCTTATTGTAGTCCCTTTCGGACAGATGTTCATCTATGGAAAGTGAAGAGTCAAGAAGTGTGAGTTACTAAGGGATATGTATTGTTTCAACAGGTAATATGGATATCAGAGTATAAACTCATTTATCAGCCTCCTGATTAAGAGTACCAATTACTCGAAACGCCTTGAGGCATAACTAAGACATAAGGAAACTGAGAGTTGCACAATTGTTATCAATGAACTTTATTATAGAATGGAAGTGTTTGAGTAAACTATGGACCAATATGTGAATATTGAGGACATTGAGATGGACACTTTGAGCATGCAACCAATTTTCTTTTGTTGCAAATGTTGTGTTGCTTAAAATAATTTAGCACAGGAAGCCATAATCCTTTGAGCTTTACAGCTGTGCACATGGTAACATAGCATGAAAAAGTCGCACTATACCTGTGCTGAATTATTGCCAATGCTGAACAGCACCAGCAGAAAAAAAAGTGGCATGATGATGAACATGCACACATGCATGGTGACACTTTTGCATGTCTGCATTATGATGCCACGGGCCAGAACCTGTTGATGTGCGCATGCGTCACTAAGCATGCATGACCATTCGTCATGATGTAGCAGCCATTAGTATATTTTTTTAAGTTGATCATTCCAAGTTGGCAGACACAAGTCTTGGAATGGCAAATTAAAAAAATATGCAGGAAAGTACATACAAAAAGAAAGAGCGGGCAGTAAAAGATACCTTTATGAGCCATTGGTCCTCGTTATGATGCTCACTGCCGAATGAGCCAAGTCCGGACGGACCTTATTGGCGTGTTACCTCCCTCTAGGGCTTACAGACTTACGTCATAGCCGGGCTTCCCTTAATGGGGCTGTGAATAGTGTTATCTAGGGGCTTTTCCATGCTTCGTCCATCCACTCCTTAGGGGTATCATACTGCCTAGTAGTTTTTAGTATTTTGCGCCTTCTACCCTACATTGGTCTGTCCGGGATGCGACTGTGATAGTCCAGATAGCTTAGCCACAGGTACCCACGTGACCCCTAAATGTTTGATCCGTACTGTTGCTATAGCGCTGGGTGGGGGTCCTTAGTATACCTCTTGTTATGTCAAAAACACTCAGTCTGGTGCTAAGTTCCCTATGGTTCTGTCCGGTGCATCGTATCTTATAGCCTCATTGCTATGGACCACCATTGTATATCCTGTAACTTGCTTGCTATGATCTGCCTCTTATTGCTTACTGCCTAGTGATTGTTAATGTTCTTCCTTTTTTCTTTTTATTGTGTACAAATTCAATAAAAGAGATTTAAACAAAAACAAAAAAAAAAAGGAGCGGCCCAATAGCACATTACTAATGCTGGGCTATCCAACAATGATTATTTCTTATTAAAAGACTGTGATGGGAGGGGTGGGAAAGCAACAGAGGATCAGGTGGGAAGTCCCCCACCTGTGCGAGTGGGTTGGTTGAGCAGACAAGCAATGAGAGATCAAGTGGGGTGTTTTTAAACTTTTTTAAAAGTAGAAGAGGGACATGATAGCAATGGAATGGGAAAAACCCTTTACCCCGCAGTCTCAACAATGCCCAGCCTTTACAAGACAGTCACTACCCCAACTGCGACGTTACCACGCAGTACTTTAATCTGCAAGTCGTTACAACAACTTGCTATAGGGGCTCGTTGTTGGACTGGTGTTGGATTTTTAAGTCCAACACCTTCCCTACTTTTGCTTAGAATGGAGTTGGAATAGTAATTGATATTATTTCAAAGTCCAGCACCCCCTGAAGCAAGTCGTTGTAATGACTTGCATGGTAAAGTAACGTGTGGTAACGTCGCAGTCAGGGTATTGACAGTGTTGTAAAGGCATGCGGGACAAATGCATGCGGGGTTCCATCATACAACCCAGCAGTAGGGATTTTAGGGGAGAAGCAACAAAAGGGAGAGAGCAAGAAAACATATGCACTCCCTTGTAGTGCAAAAACAAAAAGGAAAAAGTAGTTCCCTGAATGAAAACAGCAGAAGGACACAAGTCATTCAATCATAACATAGTGAGGAAAAAATGCTGCAGAGGTGGGACAAAGAAAGAATAGGGAGAAAACCATTGAATAAGTATAAGGGAAATAAGATGGATAAAATAAAAAGCCATTCAATTCAGAGCAAGGGGCTGGCACAATGCCCAGTATTGGTGCATATTTTATTTATTTATAGGCAATAGGTCTGACTCAACTTCTTCTATCCTCCTTTTTCACTTCTCTTTTGGTGTTGGTGGCAGTGAAGCAGGCTGGGACAGCGTTCCGAACAGAAGCTTGATATCAGTGCAGACAGGGTAAGCCCTGAGTGGGGAGGTTTTCAAGGATCAGTGCAGCCATGCACAGGTGAATTCCCATACTGCAATGTGACTATGCACCAGCGATCTCTTTCTAGTGGTGCAGCCACATACAAGTCGATCACCTTCTAGACAATGCAGCGATGTACAGGCCATTGTTCTCGGTCAGCGGTTCCCAAGCAATGATCTGCGTACCCAGGGGGTCCATGACACATTCCCAAGGGGTCCGCAGGTCTCGAGCACCTACCCAAGCCTTCTGCAGAAGAGCTGTGCCTCTTGTTGTTTTGAGGCTGAGCAGCGTTTGGGCAGCTCAAGGCCTGGGAAAGTACTTTTCCAGATGGGGCCTCTCAACAGAAGCACGTAAGTGTTTTCATATTTGTTACTTCATTTGGGCAGCAATTTTAAAAGCACTGCAAAGTTTCTTGTATATCCAGTAGTTTTGGGGCAACAATAAAAGTGTCAAGATAACTCTGGTGATTAATGTACCTGCTGGAGAGATGGGAGTTTTTTCTAGTGGCAGTTTTGACTCATCTAAGGTAGCACAGAGGGTTAATATGCATGCTGCAAAGAACATGTACCATGCAAATCAAAGAACAGTATTTTATGTGCATAGCTCAGTGGGCTACTGCTTTTGTCACAGAGATTATTTTGTTACTGTGCAGCTCATAAGTTAAAATCGTAATCTAGCACAGTGAGCTATGAGCTGCCATCAAAGAGCTGCATGCAAACTGCAAGGTACGAGTTAGAAAGGAATGTTTTTTCCCAGTAATTAATTATCCTGATGCTGCTAAAAAAAGGTTTGTTTGGGTAGAAATACATTCTTTATTGTTAAAGTCAATGTTAACCACTGTGTTATGTTCTGAACCCTGGGTTTGTGAACCTCCAGACCAAGCACTCTTAATAAATGCCTACCAGTAAGAACGGCATTTGAATCCAACACCTTGTAGTCCCTTTTGCCTTATGTAACATTTTCTATACACTGATTTACACACGTATGATTTATTGTCTCTGTATGTGTGTGATCTAAAGTATTCTAAAACGCTCCCCTGGTATGAGAGGTGCTATAAAATAAATGAAATACATGTGACAGAGGGGCTGTGGAGCGATGAGAGGCACTGTTGCAGGATGACAGTGAGGGAATTATTGAAGAGCCCCAACAAAGATTGTTGTATTCTGGTGCGCAGTAATGTCATCAATTACTATGCTTTAAAAGCTAATACAATTGAATATATAATGACACGTGTTGTAGAATGCACCATTTTTCCCAAATTGTCTTGGGGGAGAACCACGGCAAAGCCCCCCTTTCTAGTGGTCAGGCTTGCTCTCTGCACTCGCTATGCACCGTACGGGGGCTGGTCTGACCAAATTTGCCAGGCTGCTTTGGATTCCCAGTCCAGCCTTGGCAGGAGCAGGAGCCTCTTACCGCTAAATAGACCACTATATTCATACATGCCAGTAGACCCGATTCAGACTGTCTCTGCCTGAAATTGCCTCTGCTTCAATAGACAGGAATGGGGGAAATACATTCTCCCAAACATTTATTTTAATCTCCCACTTTCCTCTTCTTAAATGGTGGCATGTATGTGTATGCATTTATGTGAAAAAGCTTTCGCAGATCTTATGTACCTAATAAATAAATAGAGAAATTACTTGGGAAATGTAGAATCTGACCTGAGGATTCAACTTGGTGAAATAAAACTAAACATTGAAAAGTTAATCACTGAGATGCAGCACCAACATTCCCATTGGAATTTTTTGATTTGGTTTCAATATAAAATAATAAAGGGGCATATTAGCAAGAAGAGGCGATAATCATCGCTAACCCTGCTTAGCGTGATTTTTTTTATCGCCGGCTATCGCTGGAATATATCGCCACGCTAACGCTATATTAGCAACGATTAGCGCTATGGCGATGAATATTCCAGCGATAGCGAGGAAATGGGCCAACATCGCTGAAAAACCAGCGATGTTGCATGGAGAAGGGAGAACACCTTGCTGATACGACCCTGTGGTCGTATCAGCATAATCCACCCCCATTTTAGGTATGGCTAACACCTGCTAATTGCAGGTGTTAAATAAATGGCGATGACCCCGGTTAGCGCGACGTTTCACGTCGCTAACTGGGGCCATGGCCACCTTGCTAATAGGCGATAGGCCTGTTAGCGAGTGTTTCCCAGGTTTATTCGTCGGGAATGCCCACTTTGCATGTCATTAGCGATAAATATCGCTGACATGCAAAGCGGTAAAAACGGGCGCTAATGCCCGCAAACTGTCGCTAACTGCTGTTAGAGACAGTTTGCTGATAGGGCGATATAAATATCGCCGCTTTAGCAGCAAAAAGTGCCGCTAAAGCGGCGATAGTGCCCTTGCTAATATGCCCCCAAATCTTTAGTAATTAGAGTATTTGTTTGGTGTGTACTTGTTTGTGTATTTTTTGTGAATTACTGTTTTAATGTTTAAAATTTAAATTGTACAAATTGCTTGGGGTCCCCGGCTTCCTTTAGTGGTTTATTGGCGGTCCCCAAAGGGTTGGGAACCACTGTTTTAAGTAATATGGCCCTAGACCACAGCCTCAATTGGATTCACTGATCATCATGGTTCCCTCCAGGAGCCATTCCCAGAGACACTGTAGGCCATAAACGCACTGGGGCATACAGATCACTCCCAGCAGTCCTCCTCATCTGGAAGTCATACCAGAACTCGGAACCTGCTGCACCTTGATCTTCTTAGACAGCCACTTCTCCTTCAGGGTTAGCAGGCTGCTTTCCTCTCTCAACAGGCACTTCAGGTTACTCCAAGTGTCCTGCAAGGGCTTAAACTCAGTTATGTCCCCTCACATCTGGGAAGCTGGCTATGAGGCAGACACTAGTTCTAGTTGCACAGCAGCAATCTGAGTTCTCTACAGAAAACTACCATCCTTGGCCATAGAGGGCATGGAACTGGAAACACAAGTAGGGTAGTGGGGCCCAACCTTTATACAACAAAAGGAGAAAGGAGATATGAATCCACTGCCTGCATTTTCAGGACCGGTTTAAATGGTTCTCCTTTCATGTGTCCTTTTCAGGCAGCTATCCAGACACGGCCTTTGTTTACAGTGATGCTTCTCACATCAGGGTTGTCTCCAGTCTGAAGCACCCACAACTGAAGCACAAGGAGGAATGAGGTTTCTGTATCTGACTCTCATCAGCCAACTGAAAGTTTAAAAGGGCTTTCACCTAAACGCTCCCCTTCACCTTGCAAAGCAAAGTCTGCAGTCCCACCCTTCTGCCCCACTAGTCAAACTTCAGTCCAGGAAGACTAATCAGCAGCTCCTTGCTCAGAAAAAATCCCAATTTAATGTCTAAAGGAGCCTTGTCTCATCTTCCCTCTCTTCGGTGTCTAGCTCTGCCCTTTAGTTCGTAATGTCAGCAATACAGTTCCACAGCCTGGATAAACAATCTCATCTCCATCTTGTGCAAAAGACCAGGCCATGGTTATCCATAATGGATCCCAAAAGCCTACATTACTGTGGTTAATTCACACATACCATATATGTACCTCACAGGCTACATGCACAACATACATGTGGGAGGTTACGGCTAGTATTTGGGTATGCACATTGTTGCAATCCAAAAACATACTCTTCCAATTTGTAGAATGGTAGTAAGTTTATTGGAGACAGCACAGTGCCTGCCTCAAAGCTGGGCAGCAAAAACTCATCTTTCCCATAGTTCTGGAATAGAACATTCCTCACTGTCCAAGTGGCACATGCCACAGGTGAACACAAACACATTTTATTAAAGGAACTAACCCAAGATATAACAGACATAGAATCAGAATTTAACATCAGTGGCACAATAGGACTTCACTCCAGAGACACAGATAAGAAGATCTGGCCACAACTATGGATATACAAAACACAGCATGCTGCCACCACTGCTCTACGTGGTAAACCTGTGTAAGGGTCAGCTACTTACTGTCTATGAATGAGGGCATGCTTGGTGCACACCTGCAGGGCATAGGACAAGTCCTAGACCTTACTCATGTCAAGGGGCAGGCCTAGGCCTCTGCGTACACATTAGATTAGTGTAAAACCAGGGTCAAAATCAACAAGCATTGACAAAGCTAGTATGTCTTGCCTACATGAGATACAGGCTTTGTCAATGTTTTTAGCCATGTTGCACAACAGCGCTGCTGCTGTGCAGTAAGGCTGAAAGTCTTTTAAAAGTACTATGATGTGGCCAGTGCTGGCGTGATCATAGCGACTTTTTTATTGCTGGCAGGAGGGTATGGTGGGAAGCATCAACACCCTCTATGCTGCATGCCCTTCCTCCCTCTGAGATGCTTCCTGCCCAGCCTTCCTGCCAACAATTTAAAAAATTGTATGTCGCGGCGAGGCTAGTTGTGTCATAGCGCTCTTCTATTTTTTTTATTTCATCTACTCCAAGAAAGGGGAAGATCTATGCAAATGACCTGTAAACGACCCCAAGGAAGGCAGGTGATGTCAATTCATGGTTTGAGAGCAGTGAAGCTGGAGGTGCGCAAGCAACCAAAGCTTCTGTTCTTGCCGCGATTGGGTACTCACTTCCCTCGATAAAGGGCCACTGGTGTGAGAGTTGTTTGTGGGATGCTAAATTTACATTGTTATGTTATGGTTTAAATCTTTTTTATTTGCATTTCGTAACAGAGGCCAACAATAAGCGTCACATGTGTTCACCAGCACAAGACAAGTTAAGCAACAGTGAATTGCGGTTTATGGTGGAAACCAGCTGGTTTACTTCTGCGAATGGCCAAAAAGGAAAACTTACCCTACCCATCCCCCCACCCCCTCCCCGACCCCCGTCCACCAACTAAGATGCCAATTCAGGATAGGCTTACTTCTACTCAGTCCGTGAGGCTCCCTGAGATTCCCCCTCAGTCGGTGCTGATAGACGCAGCAGACGAAGATATCTCGGGCAGGTCAGTTCCCTAAATTCAGAACCAAGTAAGGCGAGAAATGGCAGCCAGAGATCCGCAAAGGCAGAACCCTTCCCAGCTAGTGTAAGAGTGATCTTTTCCATCCCCAAAACCTGCCAGAGACGTTGCAGCCAGCCAGTAAACGTGGGGATACTTGTTGTCCGCCAGTGAATCAGAATGTTTTGTGTGGCCGAGCCCAGCGCAATCGCTATCTGACGACCACGCTGTGAGCGAAGAGGATAAGTGAGGGGGTTGGGGAGGCCCAGGAGGATATAGCTTGGGAAACGTGGGAGCTGAGTATTGAAGTGTTTATCTATTTCGTCAATGACCAGCGCCCAGTAGGCGTGCAGCTGCTCACAGTCCCACAGTAGATGCACCAGAGTGCCCCGTTGCCCACAACCCCGCCAGCAATCCGCACTTTGTCGAGGGTCCATCGAGCGGAGGCGGTCGGGAGTATAGTACCAGTGTGTTGTCACCTTGGTCAGGGTCTCCGTCAGTCCCATACTGCGTGCTGAGTGTCGAGCTCTATAATAAATCCCATCCCATTCTTTATGGCTAAGGGCCCAGCCCAGATCACGTTCCCAGCGCATGCGCCCTGCGTTATAAGCGTGTGTGTGTCCAGCTAACAACATCTTATACAGATCTGAAATGAGCATTTTGTCGGATGAGCGCGTCAGCAGCCATTTTTCGTATGGTGTGAGGGGACGCTGTGCGTGTGGCTTCATGAGGGGATGGAGAGCCCAATGACGGAGCTGGAGATAATGAAATCGCTCCGACTCTGGGATCCCATAGTGTGACCGGACCTGAGGAAAAGAGAGAATCCCGTCAAGGTCGAACAAATGCCCCAAAGACCGGCAACCCGTTGGGCGCCAGCTTACGAAAGAGGCCTCCCCATCCCTGGTAGAAAGTCTGGGTTATCGAAGAGCGGGGTGAGGGGGGACGGGAAAGAAGTCAGGTTGTATTTCAGACAGGTCTGATCCCAGGCCTCCAGAATCGTCCTGGTTATGTGGGAAGTGTAAAGATTGGCAGGTCTGTGAGCCCTGTGTAAAAAGGGGATTCTCTGCAAAGTCTTGGCTGCTACCGCTTGGTCTTGAAACAATCCGTGTTTCTCTGATTCGGATCTGCTCCATTCTACTAAATGTCGGAGTTGTGTCGCTTGAAAGTAGAGTCGGAGATCCGGAACTCCCAGCCCGCCCTCCTCAGGAGGCAGCCTCGCTATGGTTCCCTTCATGCGGGGCTAAATTGTGACAGTTCCGATTGAACCTGCTTGATCCACCCACCGGGTGGTCGTAGAGGGAGAGTCTGGAAGATGTAAAGTATTTGGGGTAGGATCGTCATTTTTATAGCAGCCACCCTCCCCAGCCAGGAGATCGGAAAATACTTCCACAAACCGCAACTCCGCCCGAATCTGCGTCAGCAGTTTAGCGTAGCTGGTGGCGGAAATCTCAGGCAGCGTATGCGCCAGCTGGATGCCAAGGTAGGAGACAGATCTATCCGCCCATTGCAGGGGGTGCGCGGCGCATAGGCGCGCCAGGGTGGAGGGCAGCATGGAGAGGTTAAGTGCGACCGATTTCTCAACATTGATTTTGAAGCCTGACACCTGAGCGAAGCGGTCCAGTTCCGCCATGAAGACTCCCAAGGCTCGAGAGGGATCGGAGAGAGACACCAGGACATCGTCAGCGTAGAGGCTAATGGTATGGATGTTGCCTCCGAATTTAATCCCGGTGATAAGGGGATTGTGCCGGACACATTGGGCAAAGGGCTCCATATAGAGCGCAAAGAGCAGGGGGGAGAGAGGACATCCCTGGCGGGTCCCTCTGGAGATAGGAAGGTGGGACGAGGTATAACCGTTAACACGGACCGAAGCCGTAGGGTGTTGGTAGCAATTAAGAATTAAAGTACGGATTCTCTCCCCCAACCCCACGTGGATCAGCACCTGTTCTAGAAACGGCCAATGGACCCTATTGAAGGCCTTCTCCGCGTCTATGGTGAGGAGCATGTATTCCCCAGGGACCCGGGAGGCCTTCTCAATCAGGTGAAGTACACGTTTAGTGTTGTCGCTCGTCTGACGTTGAGGGATGAACCCCGCCTGGTCCGGGTCAATAAGTCCCGGCATATAGGGTGCTAATCGGGCGGCCAAGATCCCTGTAAAAAGTTTAAGGTCAATATTAAGGAGCGAGATAGGGCGATAGGCCCCACAGCTGGTCTTGTCCTTCCCTGCCTTAGGGATGACCACTATGGCCGCCTCCAGCATGTCCTCCGGTATCGCCCCCGCGGTCGCAAAGGAATTAAAAAGGCGCGTCAGGAGGGGTGCTATTGTTGGGCAGAAGGTTTTATAAAAGGCGGCTGTATAGCCGTCAGGTCCAGGCGATTTGGCCAACTTGAGGCGTGAGATCGCCGCTATGACCTCTTCCACGCGTATCTCCCGCTCCAGGTGATCTACCTGAGCCTGCGTGAGTGAGGGAAGGTGTACTGCCGCTATGTAAGCTTCGCTAAGCGAGCCATCTAATGCTTGCGCTGCATACAATAGAGCATAGAAGTCGCGGAAGACCTTTGCAATGTCCGCGTCGGTCATGACCACTCGACCCGCACCATCGCGTATCTCCCGGACCCCGTGGCGCTGCCGAACCTCGCGTAACTTATGAGCGAGTAAACGGCCGCACCGATCACCACCCGTGTAAAATGCATGGCGCAGGCGTAATGCAGCGTATTCCGCCCGGTCGTTATCGATGGCCGTGAGCTGGGCCCGCACTGCGCGCAGCTGTCTCCAAATTCTGGGCGCCCCGGTGCGCTGGTGCATTTGTTGTGTGAGTTCGTCCCTCTTGCGCTTACGATCGGCATTGTCTGCCGTCGCTATAGCAATGATCTCTCCCCTCAAGACTGCTTTAAGCGCTGCCCAGCGTGTAAAAAGTAGGGTGTCATTGTTATCGTTATGGGTCAGAAAGTAATCTATACATTGTTATGTTATAGGTATTTCGAAAGCGCAACAATTACCCGGAGGTGTCTAGGTGCTAAACCGAAGTACAGAGCTGTTTTACATTCTTTTTAAACTCATGATACCTCCAAAGATGTTTGATTTAAGCATCTCTCCCTCTAGCTTCCTTATCTTAAATCCATGCTAATCACACCACACCTATGAACCTCAATCAGGGCATAACATATCTGTGATTGCTGAATGTCTGTGAGAGTAGTTGATCTTGGAAAACGTCTTGTTTAAAGTGACTGCCTTTATAAAAATATAATCTGAGGATTTGTTTGGAATTCACTGCAGTGGGCAAACATAGAGATCAGCTGCAGCCTTGATTCTGGGGTGAAACCCTGAATAAAGGTCTTTCGAGAACTATGTGGAGTGGCGGCCGGCTCAGGTAAGTGTGGTGAGGCGCGGCAGGGCACGGCAGGGGGGGAAGCCGACAGAAGACGGAATAAGTATTATTTATTTATTTAATTATACCTATTCAGTCGTCTGTCGACTTCTCCCCCTCCCACCCCACCCCGCCCCACCCCGCCCCACCGCCCAACCGCATTTACCTGTGCCGGCCGCTGCTGACTATGTGCCATGCATGTTACATTAATGCAGCTGTTTTTGTGCATATTGCTAGTTTCTTCTTTTTATTCCGTTTTTATTTACAATAGCATTAAAACTTTTGGTTTTATGATTAATTGACCTAAAATTTGTTAAGAAGCTCGATAGCATCAAGTTTTGCAAAAGTGTCTTAAACCGGAACTGGGAAAAACCTTGGAGCTGAATGTGACGTCACTGACAAACTGCTGCAGTGGTGCGTGAGAGGGTTGCATATGAAAATATCACAGCTTCGCTGAGTGCAGAAATGAAAAACACCACCCATGGAGATTATTCCAGTAATGAAAACCTCACAGCATCAGTTTTCTGCTGTGAAATATGTGGTTAGTGGATGGTTTTTAGTGGTGATTTCATCTCCCGGGATGTTGAAATGACGCAGCAACATGAATGAATGTGTGACAGTGAATGGGGAATTTGATATTAATGTGATAACCACAAGGTGATGCAGTTGTGCTGAGTAAATTCACCAAGTGCGGTAGCTGGAGGAGGCAAGCAGCAATGCAGCAGGGTGCTGCAGCTGAAGTAAGAAAACACAAGTAAGCAACACAGACGGCCTGCAAACACAAGCACTGCTGCAACTAAAAGGAAAAAATAGTGCCTCCAAAGTCCGATGAGCAGTGGAAGGACACAAACTATGCAAGGAAGCTGTACTTTGGTGATGCTATAAGAGAGGCTCAAAAACACAAATAGGAAGTGAAGCCGCCACACAATGACCAAGGAGAAGCAAGGAGAGTGATGATGAAGTCAACCAATGGTAAGCAGCGGGCGGGCTCTAACCCCCCTGTACGCAAACAAAATGTCTTGCAAGTTGCAAGAGACAGGCAAGACCTAAAAACCAGGACACCAGAAACACGCAGTCAGGTGCTCCGGATATGGGAACATGATTGTACACCATGCAGGG
Source organism: Calotriton arnoldi (assembly GCA_963921515.1). Classification (NCBI taxonomy): domain Eukaryota; kingdom Metazoa; phylum Chordata; class Amphibia; order Caudata; family Salamandridae; genus Calotriton; species Calotriton arnoldi. Next base: position 440,256 of record CAWUFW010009884.1, read on the forward strand.
GACATTCCAGGGGACAACTGGCCAAATCGGGATTTCTCCTGATTATCATAATGAGTCTTTGAGTTGTTATACAGCACAGTTCCATTATGTATAGAAAAGTTTTACAAAGGCAAACTTACAAAGGAACATTATGCATACATTTTCTAACTTGATTGAGTTCATTCAGAGAGACAATTATGGTGCTATGTGATGAAAATTATCTTACTCTGCAGCAAAAAAACTAATGAGGGATGAAAGCCAAAATAAACTGGGACACTTTTCAAAGGGTGAAGATCGGCAGCTTTTTAGAAATTAGCCTACTAATTTGAAATATGCCTACATTTTCATCTTGGAATTGACATATTCGATGGAAAAATATTTAATGCACATACAGTGGCATCATTAATTCAAACTTCTGAAGGAAGTCTTGTAGCAGAAATGCATAGAAAGGATATTGGTGCAAATTGACATAAATGCACCCCCTTTTCAAACAGACAGCATGGCTTCTGGTAAACCACTAATATTCGCGTTCGGTGCATCCTAGGTGGCAGCCATATGCGGCCTCCAATGTCACAATGCGCGCCTCCTGACAGCTGGCCTTGATAGAGCGAAATGTTCTTGTGAATTGTAGGGGTGCATCATAATCACTGATAGGCCGCACCCATGTGTATTCAGACATATATTCGTTTATATCCCATTGTATACTCATGCACGTTTAGTAAAGAATGAATAGTTCACTGAGACAAAGTGAACTCCGCAGTATAATGGTGTTAGGATAATGATGTAATGTAATGCTTATTGAATTGTGTGAACATAATGCATAGAGGAATTAGTTCGTGTGTGTAATGTAATTGCAGTAGTTTAAACGTGCACCATATTAAAGTTGCACATGTAATTCATTGTTTGCATATGAATCATAATGAAAATGATTATAGGGAAACGTAAGGTGTGTGTTTAAAAGTCATATGTAAAGGCCTGACTACATATATGCTTAGGGATTGCCTGGTATATTTTTATGTTAGCTTATATAGTAGGCCGAGAAAGGTTTCTCTTGGTAAGGCTCTCTGGGCACAAACGGTAGATTTAATTTGCACAGTAGAAGGTTTCTGTTGAAAGTATCTTTCATTGCAGGTGCAAGGACACATGTCTCGTTAGTAAGACTAACTCTTTGTTTTCAAAAGCTAGAGAGAGGGGAGGCATGGTTCGGGGAGTGAAACGGAATGTAGGGATGATACTTTCAGCGGAGAAGGTGCCTGGGACTCAAGGTCAACGCAACCGTCCAGGATGAAGTCACCGTTTCAATGGAAAAGCACAAGAAAGAAGACCTGGCCAAGGAGGCGTGATAAAGGCGTGTACAATTGTAGTGTGGTTTTGTATTAGGGATAGTGCCCTGAGGGAGGAGGCCAGAGAAGAGGTAGGGGAGACCTGAGAGAAGGACAGAGCTGAGCTTAGGTATTATGTGATTGCACTTCTTAGGAAGTCCTCACAGCTGACACCTTTTATTCACTCTTGCCTGGGAAATCGTTATGCAGGGATGTCACTTAGCGTTAGTGTAGGGTCAGCAATTGATTTTAAGCTTGTTTAGTCCAATGAAGAGCAACTTAGAAATTGGAGCAATCATAGTCTGGTTGATCCTTCTAGAACTTTCTATTCTCCTTATCCTGAGTCGGATGAGATTCCTGCGTAGATTATTATTTGTATTAGTACCCATTTATTTCTTTAACCTCGTGTTGAGGTGCTTGCACGTTCAGTTATTTTTGGCGATAATAAATTCTCAAACTTGAATTCGGAGTCAGTGGTCCTTTCAGGCAAAGTAAATGCTGATATAACCTGATGAGATTCTCTCCTTTACACTATTCAACAGGTAAAAAGATCTTGGCGACCAGAAGGTTCTTATAGATAATTAGATAAGAATCGGCGTTATCAGTTGGTAGCAGAGTAGGATGGTTACCTTTGATGGTAAGGGGAGATCTAGAGCAAGATAGGAGATTAAGTTGCCCCATAGAGCCCGAGTGACGCAGATCCAGAGGACCGCGGGAGAAGGATGTCGGAGGTCGTGGAAAACTGACGGAGAGTGACGGTGCGGCGGAAGTAGCAGTTCGTAGTAGAGTGAGTATGAAAAGAGTGATGTTTGGTAGATTGCGGTGTTTTATTGTTGTGTGATGTCTTGCGGAGTTGGAACGAAAGTTGTGTGATTGAGAAACGGACCGTGAGCGCGCGCGGGACCGGGAGATTTATTGTGGTGTAGAATACACCCAGAGTGAGAACGTTGACCAGAGGTTGTGGGGGTCACGAGATGTCATTGACAGACCCACTGAAGATAGGGAACACATGAGTGAGTGTGTGAATAACCAACGCAGGTCGTAGGTTATTGTGTGCAGAACATCGAGTGATTGAATCCTATCGAGTGTGCTAAAGGCGATTGTCCGGTCGTTTCGCGGACAGACGGTTGCCAGATTGAGGTCAACAAGCTCAAGAGGCTGATCGGTCATTGGTAAGACCGACGGTCAGAGAGGTAATTGTTCGGTAGGACGGACATTATTTCAGAGTATGATTGGGATAGATGCGAGTGAGAACAAGTGAATTAGAAAGGAGGGGAACTGCTGCGAGCGGAGGAAAAGTGACGTCAGACAAGTGCCGCGCTGCGATAGGCCGGTTGGTGTGAGCCGCGCTGGTATTGGAGGATTGAAATCAGGAAGTAAAAGCGGACATTTTGAGTGCGAATACAAAGTTGATTCATCATGAAATGTTTTAAAGCTTTACGGGAACTTTGTAGAGGTGATAGACATGTGGTTGTTCGGGAGGGAGAGGAAGCTCCTCCCGAGGATACATCAGCACATTATATGGCAAAGAATGTAGGATTGCATACTATAATTTGGCTTGAGAATTGGCATAAAATGACAGAAGCAGAAGGAGAATTGTCGTTCCCTCGATATGGTACTTTCAGGTTAGAGGTGCTGTACCAGCTAAAGAGTGTAATGGCTTCATTACGACCACTACCTAGACCAACACAGTTTGAGGCACTACATGCGTGGATAAGAGCAGCGTATGATAGGAAGAAGGACAGATGTCAAGAAAGGGTGAAGAAATCGGTCAGGGCATTCCAAGATGCAAGGTGGGATGCATTGGAGAAAAGGTGGAGAGTGGAAACGATCGAAGGGGATAAGTTGTACCCATTGTTAGTACAAAATGGGAAAATAATAAGAATCGATGAGGACGACAGTGATCTAGATGACAGCTTGTTGGATAGGATGTTGGCAGAGAGGCCACCACCATTTAATCCAGATTCAGAAGAGGGAAAGACGACCCCAGCAGTGGCAATAGTGGATGAGAGCCAGAACCAGACTAGCATGAGAGTGGTGGGAAGGATTTCCACAGGAACGGAGGGGGCAACGGCGTCTATGATAACACAGCCTCCTGCGGGGAACACAAGATTACCGGACTCCTTGACAGTACCGGTTACCATTGGCCCTATAGTACCGGTATATGACCCAGACCGAGTGAGGGAAGGGAGCTCCGTACCGATGAGAAGGGAAGAAGGAAACTGTGAGAGTGGGAATGGGTTTGGAGTAAGAGTGGTTCATTTCCCAAGACCAATGGAGACAAGTACGCCGTTACCGGCTACTGCGGACTCTTCCTTTAGGCGAGAAGAGGAGAGACCAGAAAGACCGAGGTCTTTGCGGGAATCTAAGTCAGCTTTGAGGGAGTGGACACCAACAGTAACGAACCAAGAGGATAGGATGCAAAGAGATAGGGCACAAAATGTCTCGGAAGACAGACCAAGTTCCAGGAATATGATGGAAGGGAATAGATCACAAGGACAGAATAGTGACTGTGACGAGCGAGATGGCTCGGGTTGTCGAGACGTACTGAGGAGTGCAGTACAGGCAAGGTTGCTAGACGTAGTGAGGCTGAAAGCAGAGGTAGACGAAATGATCAGTGGGGGCCTGCCTTTGGAAAGGATAGAAATTTATGGATCAGATGAACTGCTGTTTGTAGCAAAGGATGTGACTCGAAAAGCTAGAATGGCACATGATAGATTGAAGGAATTGGCCAAAAGATATGAGGTGGACCTGAACAAAACTAAAGCGTTGCAGGGACCACATAGATTGCATTACAGTGATCAGGAGTTGGAGGAGAAAAGAATCACAGGATTAAGGACACACACCAGAGACCTGATTATAGGAATGAGAATATGGATTTTGTTGGACAAATGGGAAGAAAGGTGGTCCAAGAAGAAACTAGTAAAGAGAGCAGAAGGGGAAACGCCGCCGCCAGGAGGGGGGGCGACGGGTGTTGGACATTTTCCTTTACGAGAAGTACAGAATGGAGGGTACGTGCATGTGCCGTGGAATAGAGGTGATTTGGCTGCATTTACTAATGATTTTCCTCGGCTGAGGGAAAAACCAGTAGAGTGGTACAAACAGGTTGAGCGGTTTGTGAAAATTTCAAAAGTATTGTGGATTGATTTGAACACTTTGTTTGACATAGTGGTACCAGGAGATTTGTGGACAGCTTGTAAAGTCGCTATTGAGTGGCCGACTTCAGAACCAGAGAGAGAGGCGGTTACAAATGGTCCCTCACCACTAGTCATGAAAAAGTACGAGCAGGTGATTACATGGTTGAAACTGAAGATTTCACCTCAGGATATAGATTGGGTTAAGATAGATCGGACTGTACAGGAACCCAAAGAAACGGTGCATGAATATTATGAAAGACTTCTGCAAGCTTTTAAACAGTATAGTGGGTTAGATATCTTAGACCCTAAGGATATGGGACAGTTTGTCTCAAAGTTTGTACTGGGTCTGAGAATGGAAATCAGCCTCATGATACAGCACCATTTGATCTGCTGGCAGAACAAGCCACTAGATGAAATTCTGCGGTATGCGAGATACTGTAGTGATGAGGTGGATTCGAAACATCGAAAACTAAAAGACAAATTAATGCTTGTCCAGATGCAGACAGCACAGAGTCAGCCTAGTGGAGGGACCTTAGGGAGAAAGCAAGGAAATTTCCAGGGAAACCAGAATGGGCAGGGACAGGGAAAGGGAAGACCAGTAGACCCCAAGACAGGAGTGGACGTGGCCACACTAAAGAAGACCACTGCGTGTCATCTTTGTCGCCAGGTCGGACATTGGAAACGCGAGTGTCCTTTGAACCCAGCAAATCAGGTGCAGGAAGAGGAAGAGGGGGCTCAGGCACCCGCGCAGGAGGTAGTTAACACAATAACGAGACCTAGGACGATGAAAGGGGGGGTTTACAATTCTCACGCTCAGATTCCCCAAGCTCCAAGGATTTCACAAGGAACGCGAACGTATCAACAGATGCCCCTGTTCGAAGGTTATGATGAGGATAGCTCAGACCCTTTATCCTGACGGTGCCTGAGAGGGGAGGAAGACTGCACACTTGGAGCGGTCTTGGAGGTAGACCAGAGAGGACCTTTTGTGGAGGCAGAGATTAAGGGCAATCCTGCAACACTTTTGGTTGATACTGGAGCTACCCGGTCTACTGTAAGATCTGCAGTGGTCCCTAACCTACCCCTCTCGGGACAATCAATCCAGGTTGTTGGAGTAGCGAACAAGAAGATGAGCAGCCCATTGACAGAACCGATCCTAGTAAAGATAGGTTCTTTCCAAACTAGACATCAGTTTGTAGTGTGTGATACGAGTCCAGTTTGCCTTTTAGGGAGAGATCTGTTGTGCAAGTTGAACTGCACGATTTACTGTACACCACGGGGAGTGGAGGTCCAGACGAGAGATGACGATGCTGACTTTAAGATTGCCAATCAGCATCTGTGTATAGATCTGTACCCAATGGTGACGGTGGAAGAACTTCCACCTGATCTGAGAGACGCAGTGTCGTCTGTGGTGTGGGATTTTGCAGGAGATGAAATAGGTCTAATCAGAGGGGTTGAACCAGTGCGGATTGAGGTGAAACAGAATGTTGATTTCCCAAGAACACCTCAATACAACTTGTCGACAGAAACGATTGCAGGAATAAAACCTGTGATCGAGACTTTCATTGAGAAGGGTATTTTAAAAGAGATCAGAGGTAGTCCCTGTAATTCACCCATAATGGGACTACAGAAACCGAGCGGGAAGTACAGGATCGTGCAAGACCTGCGAAAGGTCAACACGATAGTTGTCCCTTGTTGTCCAGTGGTACCGAATCCTTCAGTAATACTGTTCCAGATCCCATGTGAAGCCGAGTGGTTTACGGTTATCGATTTGTGTCAAGCCTTCTTTTCGATACCGCTCCACGAGGAAAGCCAATTTCTTTTTGCGTTCAGGCTAGAAAATCGCGTGTTAACATGGTGTCGTATCCCTCAAGGGTATACGGAAAGTCCATCGATCTTTAACCAGATCCTGAAGAAGAACCTTGAGAGTCTCGTGTTGCCACAGAACTCGGTTCTCGTGCAATACATAGATGACTTGCTCATTGCCTCAGAAACAGAAGATGCTTGCAGAATTGACACTGTAGCACTGTTGAACCACTTAGCAGAGAACGGACATAAGGTGTCCCCGAACAAGCTGCAGTACTGTTTGAAAGAAGTACAGTACTTGGGACACAGATTAGAAAAAGGCAAGAGGAAGGTGTCACCAGATCGAATTGAGGCAATAATGAGCATGGCAGTACCCACGACACAGAGAGAAGTTAGGATGTTTCTAGGAATGGTTGGCTATTGTCGACAGTGGATTCCTAGTTTCTCCTTGAGAGCAAAGCCTCTGCAGAGGCTTACGCACAAAGATGTGAGTGATCCGGTACCATGGGACGAGGGGTGCTTGATATCATTCCTGAAACTGAGAGAGGATTTGTGCAGGGCTCCGGCACTGGGAATGCCTGATTACAATAAGGCCTTTTCATTGTTTTGTTACGAGAGGGAAGGATGTGCATTAGCAGTGTTAGCTCAGAACCATGGAGGTGTCCGTAGACCAGTTGCATACTTTTCAGCTACTTTAGATCCAGTAGCTTCTGCATTGCCCGGATGTCTAAGATCCGTTGCTGCAACAGGTGTCAGCATTGAAAGATGTGAAAGCATTGTAATGGGACATCCATTGACTGTACATGTGCCACATTCGGTTGAGTTATTGATGACCAGGACCAAGACCCAGCACCTAACGAACAATAGGTTAACGAGGTACGAGCAAGTCATACTTGCCGCAGAGAATGTGACTCTGAAAAGGTGCTCTGTCTTGAACCCTGCGACATTGATGCCTACACCGAGCACGGATGATGAAGATTGTGCGGACCATGATTGTCTCCATGTGACCGAGCTTTGCACCAAACCGAGACCTGACATTGTCGATGAGCCATTGGCCGACCCAGATGAAATTTTCTTTGTCGATGGTTCATGCTTAAGAGACAGTGTGGGGCAATTGAGAGCAGCGTTTGCTGTATGTACCATTTCAGGAGTGGTCGAGGCTGCTTGCCTAGAAGGAGTATGCTCCGCGCAGGTAGCTGAGATCATTGCCTTGACCCGTGCCTGTTTGGCCGCTGATCGAATTCGAATAACGATTTACACAGACAGCCAATATGGGTTTGGCGTGGTGCATGACTTCGGGCAGTTATGGTCTCAGAGGGGATTTTTGACATCATCTGGCTCACCCATTCGTAATGGAGAATATGTTAGACAATTGTTAGAAGCATTACAGCATCCGAAAGAAATTGCTGTGGTAAAGTGTTCAGCCCATGGGAAGGGGGAGGACTTTGTATCCTTGGGTAATAACTATGCGGACGAAGTCGCCCGCTTCTGTGCAGAACAAGGATGCATATTCACAGGAAGAGAGATAGAAGAGAGCCAAGAGGGAACCGAGCTCAGCATAATGTTGACCATGGCAGACACTTGGGAAGAGCTTAAGCGATTGCAGGATGAAGTTTCAAACCAGGAGAGAGAGGGATGGATCAAAGCTGGGTGTGAGAAAGGAGACGTGGATGTGTGGGTATCAAACGATGGGAGAGCCGTGTTGCCGGAAGAATTGCTGAGTCCGATGGCTAGATTGATACATGGACAGGCACACCTGGGTAGAGACGCAATGATGAGAGTGTTCAGACAGACGTGGTATAACCCACGGTTCCGAGCAATGGCAGAAACTGTATGTCAGAGGTGTGTTACGTGTCAGCAGATGAATGCTGGAAAGAGAACGGTAGTCACGTTGAGTCACATTGGAAGGTCGGGAGGGCCCTTCAATAGACTACAGTTGGACTTCGTGGAGATGCCTAGGTGCAATGGATTGAGGTACATTCTAGTGATAGTATGTGTATTCTCACGGTGGGTGGAGGCTTACCCCACACGCAGGTGTGACACTCTGACAGTGGCTAAATTACTGTTGAGGGAGCTCATCCCTAGATTCGGGATCCCGACCTCTTTGGAATCAGATAGAGGAGGGCACTTCCATAGCGAAATCATGAAGTTACTTTGTGCAGCATTGAACATTGACCAGAGACTCCACTGTAGTTACAGACCAGAGGCTTCTGGGATGGTGGAACAAGTTAATGGAACTTTGAAAGCCCGGATGGCAAAAATTTGTTCTTCGACATCCCTGAAATGGCCCGACGCCTTGCCACTGGTGCTAATGAGCATGCGAAGTGTCCCAGACAGAAAGACCGGGTTGTCCCCCCATGAAATATTAATGGGGAGGGCAATGAGACTGCCAGCAGTACCAGCTACAGCCTTGATAAGCATCACTGATGATTTGATTCTCGATTATTGTAAAGGACTCTCTGATGTGGTCCGTTCTGTATCCCACCAGGTGCAAGCAGCAGTGGTTCCAGCCTCCAGTGATCTGTGCCACGACTTGTGTCCCGGTGACTGGGTGCTCGTCCGAAAGCACGTGAGGAAGAGTTGCTTGGATGCCCGCTGGCGTGGCCCGTATCAGGTGATTCTGATCACGAACACAGCAGTAAAGTGTGGAGGATTGCCGAACTGGGTGCATGCTTCCCATACCCGCAGAGTTCCAGCACCCTTGGAAGAAACAGCTCCTCTCGTAAATGAAAACCCAGCGGATGTGGCAGGGCCACATGAGAGGACAAGTCAAGCTGTAAGGGTTGCTGACACAGCTGTAGGTGCACTAGAGCAAGCTGAAGGGGGTTTCCACAATTCGAACCCTGACTCAGACACCGAAGAAGGAGACGGTGCAGTGGGCGGAGAAGAGTCAAATTCAAAAGAAAGAGGAAGTAGTGCACTGGCTATAGAAGGGGAAGGCAGACGAACGAACAGAAGTGCAGAAAGTTGGCCTGAGAGACAGAGGCGACTGAACTTGAGGTTAGCACCGGAGAGAGACCTTGCTCCAGTGTCTGAAGTATCTGAAACGGAAGCAAGTGACGAAGACCAAGCACAAGACAGTCGGCGAAGGTCAAGGAGAACAAGAGTGCCTTGTCGCAGATACTCTACCCCTGAGTGGACTTACACTGTGTTTGATGCAGGGGGTGGTGAGTACGGGAAGGCTGAGGTCAGTGCAAGTGGTCTGTCGGAGCCCGAATGTGGTGGTGAAGGTGGTGCTGCGGATGCCAGGGCTCGAGATAGAAGGAACACTGACTCTCACGGGTCCGAATCCCCCGCTTCTGAGTGAAGTCCGAAACTTGCTTTTGCATCGACTCGAATTCCCGCCTTTTGGAGTTGAGCCGTTTTCACATGAAGTGCTGATTTTGCGTCTTGAACTTTTGTATCACGTTCTGGTCTCGCTCAATGAGGATCTCATTGTGGATCAGTTATGAACTGTAAATAAAAGTCTAAAAGAAGAAGATAACCTAGGTCCGAGTGGAAGAAGAATAAACTTAGGGACTTTCCACAAGAAGAGGAACGAAAACTAGGGAAGTCTTTTTCTGGACTGTGTAAATAAGTTGTGATCGGAAAGGGAAAGCCCGGAGATTTCATGGTTGCTCGAGCTGGTTAAGCAAGTCACAAATAAAGGACAGAGACTTTTTCAGAGTTCTTTGCGATAACCAAGACTTTTGAGAACTTTCGAAATCATGGAGCCGGGAGATCCCAATCGTAGATCAAAGTGGATTGTAGGCATTCTTATAAGTAGTGTGATAATTTCTATAATCATAGTAGTTGTAGTCTCAAATACTGGTTCGCACGAGCCAGAAGTAGAGGCAGTGACAGGGACACCGACACCTATCACACCTAGCCAGAAGGGGGTAGACAGGGCAGCTGATAGAGCTTTGCTATTAGAAGAAAGTCGTAGATTACATGTAGATTTATCAAAGGGTGATTTTAAGTTAAATGCATATGCTAAGTTGTTGTATGAGTATGTTGACGTGATGGATGCGAAAGATTGTTATGTGTGTATGCAGTTGCCTACTTCAGTGGATGAGGGTATTAGATATCACCATCTTCCACTGACTTATGGTATTTCATGTAGTCTTTTGCTTAGTTTGTTTTATGAGAGAGATCAGTTCGAGTATTTCTTTTCCAATTTCGACGCAGTGCTTCCTGAAGTCCCAGCTTACAAGCATTTGAATAAGTATGACTATTATAAGACCGAAGACAGACTGAGGAAGTACTTCATACCGAGTTTGGCATTGGATACAGCATTCGCACACAGAAACAATCTGACTTGTTTGATGTCGGATGTAGAGAGAAAGTTTGTAGATCAGGTTGAAGATAGGTATAGAAAGCTGACTGAAAACCGAGATTTAGGGCATCACAGGACAGATTGGACAGAGGAAGAAAGGTTGCATAAGACCAGGGGAAGCTATGGTCCTATAGCGTTAGATAAGGAGCAGAGGGGTAAGTTGTGTATAAGGCGTTATCAGACTTACTACGAAAAGGTTCCAGTGGGACAAAGTACTTGTGATCACGTTTTCACCATGGCAGATGTGGCAAAAGATTTTCTCCAAGGTCCTGTACAAGTGATACCAACGGTGTATTATGTATGTGGGAAGAATGCTTATGTGAGGTTGCCTGCAAACTGGTATGGAACATGTTATTTGTCAATAATATTTCCAAAGATTTACCATACAGAAGACTTAAATCTTCTAGAGGGTGGAGAGCATTCAAGAACGAGAAGAGCTGCAAGTGCAGGAATCGTTGTGGGGGATATCTTTGGAGCTATGATACCTAGTCTAGGAGTAGTCTTGAATGATGTGAAGATCCGGAGGTTAGCGACTGTGGTGGATGAATTTTCGATGAACACAGCAAAGTCGTTGGTGTTGGTGGAAGGAGAGATGTTGTCGATAAGGGGAATGGTTTTGCAGAATCGCCTTGCTTTGGATGTCCTATTGGCAAAAGAGGGCGGAGTCTGTAAAATGTTGAAGGTTCAAGAGTGCTGCACTTATATACCAGACCGTAGCAAGGATCTGGAGAAATATATAAGTAACATCACTATGATCCACACAAAGATAGCGGATTTGACCGAATAAGGGGCCTGGGAAAAGGTCGGAAAGGGTTTTGGTCAAGTGGGAGGTTGGTTTGCGAACCTAGGAAAGGGATTCCTTGGGTACTTCCTGAGACCACTCCTTATTTTGGTGGTTTGTGTGGCTGGCTTGTGGATTATGATCAAGGCCTACAAGTGGTATCGAGCAGGCCGAGTCAAGAGAGCTTTGAGGGAAAATGACATGAGATTGGCAAGACTACAGGACAATCAGTATCAAAGGCTCAAGAGCATGGAGAAATTTAGATCAGGGAAGATGGCAACAAGTTCTGTTTAGGTCGGTTCCTTCTCCGAGGGAGTAGAATGAAATATGATGACAGAAGTCATCAAAGGGGGGAACTGATAGAGCGAAATGTTCTTGTGAATTGTAGGGGTGCATCATAATCACTGATAGGCCGCACCCATGTGTATTCAGACATATATTCGTTTATATCCCATTGTATACTCATGCACGTTTAGTAAAGAATGAATAGTTCACTGAGACAAAGTGAACTCCGCAGTATAATGGTGTTAGGATAATGATGTAATGTAATGCTTATTGAATTGTGTGAACATAATGCATAGAGGAATTAGTTCGTGTGTGTAATGTAATTGCAGTAGTTTAAACGTGCACCATATTAAAGTTGCACATGTAATTCATTGTTTGCATATGAATCATAATGAAAATGATTATAGGGAAACGTAAGGTGTGTGTTTAAAAGTCATATGTAAAGGCCTGACTACATATATGCTTAGGGAAGGCCTGGTATATTTTTATGTTAGCTTATATAGTAGGCCGAGAAAAGTTTCTCTTGGTAAGGCTCTCTGGGCACAAACGGTAGATTTAATTTGCACAGTAGAAGGTTTCTGTTGAAAGTATCTTTCGTTGCAGGTGCAAGGACACATGTCTCGTTAGTAAGACTAACTCTTTGTTTTCAAAAGCTAGAGAGAGGGGAGGCATGGTACGGGGAGTGAAACGGAATGTAGGGATGATACTTTCAGCGGAGAAGGTGCCTGGGACTCAAGGTCAACGCAACCGTCCAGGATGAAGTCACCGTTTCAATGGAAAAGCACAAGAAAGAAGACCTGGCCAAGGAGGCGTGATAAAGGCGTGTACAATTGTAGTGTGGTTTTGTATTAGGGATAGTGCCCTGAGGGAGGAGGCCAGAGAAGAGGTAGGGGAGACCTGAGAGAAGGACAGAGCTGAGCTTAGGTATTATGTGATTGCACTTCTTAGGAAGTCCTCACAGCTGACACCTTTTATTCACTCTTGCCTGGGAAATCGTTATGCAGGGATGTCACTTAGCGTTAGTGTAGGGTCAGCAATTGATTTTAAGCTTGTTTAGTCCAATGAAGAGCAACTTAGAAATTGGAGCAATCATAGTCTGGTTGATCCTTCTAGAACTTTCTATTCTCCTTATCCTGAGTCGGATGAGATTCCTGCGTAGATTATTATTTGTATTAGTACCCATTTATTTCTTTAACCTCGTGTTGAGGTGCTTGCACGTTCAGTTATTTTTGGCGATAATAAATTCTCAAACTTGAATTCGGAGTCAGTGGTCCTTTCAGGCAAAGTAAATGCTGATATAACCTGATGAGATTCTCTCCTTTACACTATTCAACAGGTAAAAAGATCTTGGCGACCAGAAGGTTCTTATAGATAATTAGATAAGAATCGGCGTTATCAGCCTCCTCAGGTAGAGCAGGGCTTGCCCTCCATTCCTGTGGCTAAGATGGCGTCATGACTCTTTCGGTCAGTTGCTCCGAGCTGCTGCTCTCCCAGTTTTCAGGAAGTGTTCCACAATGGAGTTTAGGGACAGGTTTTACAGCCGGATGAATGAGGGAGCTGTTCTAGAGCGTGCAGCTCTTTTCATGACGGGATGTCGTCTGTCCCATTGAGCTGGAGAGTGAGACATTGTCCTCTGGGATCACGTACCATAGGCGCATCCCTCGTGGAGAGCCGCGAGTAGCTGACAGGAGGCCTGACCCATCTCCGCCTCAGTCCTCGCGCCTCCCATCCAATAGCTTACCGCTAGAGGTGCCTCCTGCCCGGAATCAGTCTTCGCGCGCACAGCGGCCTTTTATTCTAGCCTTCCGGGAAGATGATAAAAGTGTCACCAATGGGCTCTGGGGAGCTGTGCGCATAGAGGAATCTCCCGCGCAGAGTGAAGACTTTGTGCAGCCTGTGCTATGAAGGCCCAGCAAACACAGAAATATTTGCGCTATTGTTCACTAGTTTAACATTGTTGGTTAAATGCGCCATAATCAAAGTATTGAAGAAAGTGCATTGGGCTGAACAGGGAGAATAGGTCATCTCTTGGGGGTCTGTATATGTGAGCTGGGATCATATTCAGGCGAGGAGGGTGTGAGCTTAATGACACAAGACTGTAGCATCATGTAAATGTTGCACACACCCAATACTAACACGCCAAAGAGCAGTGTGAGAAGGATTGCATCCTAGCAATAACTCAATGAGACGTAGGAATGCGTCTACAAATTTTCTACATTAAAAAATTGACCGGATTCTTAAAAACCCCAATGCATGCACACCTAAACCTATGAATATTTCTGTATGCGCGGCTACCCCATAACTGGTGGAGTTGCTCCCTGTAGAAAATCTGTTGGTTCATAGTTACAATTGAGGTGCAATTGTTGATGACTTGTTAAAAAGTTCCACCTATTGATTTTCCCAACATCTACACGGGATAAATATTTGAACACATTAGAGGAATGTAAAGTTGAACGACTAGAAACTTTTCTAAAAGAAACTTTGCCAGTGCAAAGCTCACAATCGTGATAGCGGAAACGCATGGGTTTATGCTGTGAGTAGCCCTGGGTGTCATGGCACCACTTGGCAGTCTTACTCCATAGAAGGCCTTACCTCCAGCATGTTCGTGGACCATTCCCGGCAACTCAGATGATTCCCTGCAAATTTAGAGAGCATAGTCCCTGTGGGACAGCTTCCTCCCACACACTATCTTTGAAGCTCCAGCTCCGCTGCCAAAACCCCATTTCTCATGCTAGGCTCTGCCCAAATAAAAAAATATATTAATATTAAAAAAGGGTATGGGGTTTAGCATGGGGATTAACAATATACATGTAATATATTATACATTATTACATACATATATAATATACATACGCACACACATATATATTACAACAACAACGCTTGATCACACACTAAACTCCTCACTCAGGATAAGTGAGCAGTGATTACTTTATTATGCCAGGGAGCATTTGATGGAAACGAAATATCCCTATGCGTTTCGGCATAACATGGTCCTGTTCGCGGGATCTCGTTACTCCATTTTTTCTACCTATAAAGCATGATGTTAAGAGTACATAATTTTCGTTTCCCAAGACACCTGGGAAATGTAGTGCTGTGTATGTGCAATTGAAATCTCAGTGTTAAAGTGGCAGTGGCAAAAAAACATGAAAACGTTAAAAACCTGATTAAAATGACAAACCACAGCAACATCTGTCCAATGTTATCTCATTTTCATTCTTAATTTTTTGATTCTTTAAAATGCATTGTGCCAGGTGAAAGTGAATTCGAATTATCAACATAACATTCAAAAATATTTATGTCATGATCATTTATGTGAATCTGTCTCTAATTAATTCTTATTACACTGAGTCCAACCCATCTGTCCAATTCATATCCCATCCATTTGAATCATGTTTTTGTGTTTTTTACACATATCTTTTCTCATAATGCAGGACTCAAATTCCGCAAATCTCACAATACATTTACTTGGATTCATCAACTTCATCATAATTGTTTGAGTTCATTCCTACCAATTGTTTTAAATTCTACATTGAATACATTTAATCCAATTGAGATCACACAACCTTAGGTCCGGCACGTATCCCGAGGCACATTGTGCAGAGTCCACATCACTTGTCTCAACCCAAATGTACACACAGTTCATCGTCTTGGTTCAGGCCTCGTGTGGTTGTCGTTCTTAATACCAAAATATATCTAGATTCTAATTGATAAAGTTTTAGGGTCTAATTACAACCCTGGCGGTCGGACCGCCATGCAACTGTCGGTGGTGGTTGGACCGCTGCATATCCGTCGGTCCAACCGCCCAATTAGGAGTGGGGCAGTCGGACCGCCTCAACACCGCCAACTCCAACGGGCTCATGAATCCCGCAGCGGTGGCAGTCTGCAAAGATGTGGGGTTTTGCAGCGGCCCTGAGACAGGCACCACTGTTGGGTTTACAAGTTTCTTTTCTAACAACCTTTTCATGGCGGGAACCCCGCTTTGAAAAAGTTGTCGGAAATGCAAAGAAGGGGCCCCAAACAGGGCTCACATGTTGTGCACTCCTCTTCATGCACTGTCATGCGTGCGCTGTGTGCCATGCACAGCATGGTGCATGGCAACAGTGCGCACACGACAGTGCAGTCGCTGTACCGCGGCGGCATTGCCTTCAGGCTCACTATGTGAGCCTGAGCATGCTGCCGCTGACAGACCGCCGCGGTTTCCACCCGCAGCTCAAGCTCCCATAGAGTAATGGGAGTTTGTGTAAATCCCTGCACCGTGTGGCAGGCACCTCAGGGGGCACCATAGGTGCCCCCTATACCCTCCAACTGAAGGCCCCGGACGCATGGAGGCCCTGTTAGGGGCCCCCAAACTCGCTTTCCGACAGGCTTTCCATGTTGGAAAGCCCGATATGAAAAGTCTGTGGGAAACCAGCATCATAATCCTGACGGCGGAAATGCTGTCTTTACGGGATTACGTGACTGTTCTGACTGGCTGACAGGCTCCTTGAGCCCGTTGGAAGCCAGCCGGAATGACCGGCCGGTTTGACTTCCGACCGCCTACAATATGATCAAACCTTAGATGTTGGTCGGAAAGCCTCCCTCCTGCATTCGGAGGCTTTCCAACCGACATCCAAATGAGGCCCTTAATCTCCCCGTGCCTAAAAATGAATGTGTCCATCTGCAATGCAACTGGTCCTCATGTAAAGCGCTCTGATACCTTCGGGTCGGGCTTGCGCTATATAAAAAAACTGCAAAAAAAAAATATATATATATATATATATGCTATTGAGCAATGAGAGAGGTCAGGCCTGTGAGAAGAGTACTTTTAATGGCCTGTTACAATATCATCAATCACCAGCATTTTTGTTAGAGTTGTGCTCATTATTTTACTGGGCAAAGAGGCCAACTCTTGGCAGTGTAAAAACGTACGATTTGTGCAGAAAAATAAAGTAGCCTCCCTTGGGGAGGACTTTCACTAAGATTCATGCTTCATCTGTCCCAGAGGGCCGTCACCATTTCTCTTGTCACTTTCGCAAGGCTTCCGCAAAGACAGGGTCACGAGTAGCATGATGGGATCACTTGCACTGGTTACCTATGTTCTATTCTCCTAGTGAGTCGCCCCCAGGTGTCATGAGCATCTCAGGAGTTGTTCTTGGTGCTTGTACTTTACTATTTGGCCGCATTACAGAAAAGAGAACATGGGTGACGAGCAGCATTTCACGGCTCCGCGTTTACCCGTTTGGTCTGTTGCCGGCGCAGGACCCCTGATAGGTTTATCTGCGGTGGGAGGTACTGCTGGCCGTGTCCAATCATTTCATAGGAGACAGTGGGGAGGAGTCTTTACAAATTGCTAAATTCAAATGAATGACAATAAAAATGGTGGGCCTATTTCACACAGACATTTACGGCCATAACCCTATTCTGATGCCTAAAATTGTGTCCATGTATGCGTAACTGCTGTCCACAAAATGCATCTGTCAGGTGTAACTGGTTTTACTACTGCTTGACAGTACATCACGACTGCATGCCATTAAACAAGAATACACCACATGCAAGGGGTGGGGAGTGGGATGCCAAAAGAGTGGTTTGCCTTAAAAGTTTGTTAATGACCAACAAACTTGTGAGTTTGTCAGTGTTTACAAAATCTTTTCCGACCCTTGGCCACTCAGGAAAACGGTCAGAGATTTTGGCAAATCTTCCTCTCTTGGTGTGTTCTTACCATACATGCTTTTTCAAAAATGTCTTTGCATTTATTGAAAATAATTTGAAAGGTTTCATTGCTTTTGTATTAAGTGCACGGAACACAGCAACCTGGAAAGCTTGCCAGGCATACAACTGGAATGTTTGTGAATTCCCAAAACCTATACATTTATACTGGTGCACAGGAGTATATCTTCGAGAATAAATTGGACCTTGTACTTTTATCCTGGAGGCTTTGAATGGATCAGTTCAACAATAAGATTGCCTGCACTACTTTTGTCTGTTATAGCAGATTGACAACCATGTATGTGTCAGTGATTTCCATGTATGTGCTGCTTTTGAGTTGGTGGACGCAAGTTATCAAATGTGCGGGTAGCACTGTTTTTCTGTTATATGATATTAAAATGGGGACTGCAGCCTTTTGTCCTCTCAGAAGCCATTTTGTTTACTGTCCTGCAATCAGAGGACTCCTCTGATTGCAGGACAATAAACAAAATGGCTTACGGCTGAAGGGTGACTTACCACCTGAAAAAGGTGGTTTTAGGGTCAGAATTCCTACATGCAGATTCACTGAAAAGGACCTGATGAATTTTCCAATCCTAAATCTCATTTACATGCATTGAAATACTGCTATGACGATAGATTATTTTTTTGTCACGAGCAAAGGGTTATGGATGGGAATATGGGACTTAAAAGTGGGCGAGAGTAGCCATAGGGAATTTGGTAAGCACGCACAAATTCATAAAAAGTATGCACAAGCCTTCCTAATGGCTTTTCATTTGCACACTTACCTTTAGTGGCAAAGAATGCTGGAACAAGTCTGTGAATGCTAGTGTGAAAGAGCCAGGGAATGGAATACTCAGAGAATGGAAGGGAAGATTCCTTCATGTGGAAAACTGGTTTCCACTTGGAGAAAAAGGGAAAGAGAGAAAAGTGACATGCTCGTTTTCCCGGATATGCAAAAAAGTGCACCCAGATTGAGACAATGGTAGCTAGCATATACAAATGAGAACAACAAAACAACATAACAAATGAATATTTATGCAATATTAATTGCACTTGCACAGATTCATGAAGTGTACTAATTGGGATTGTGTGAAATAAAAAAAAGTTAAAAAACTCAATGCAAATAATTGGGTGAAATCTACAATCCATATATTTCCTTAGATGTGTTTATCTTGGAATATAGCCCAAGTGTACACGTTGAATTGTTAGCACAGTAGTATCCTATGTTTGTGTGTGTATTTCCAGCATTAAAACGTCTCAACACATTAACTGTTTCTGCCTTCTCTGTGAAGTCAAAGTGGTGGTTGGGACAGGACTATCTCCTGCATGGTAAATGGACTACTGGCCCTGCGTGGGCACTTCACATAAATTAAATTGGTAGTGACTGTGTACTGTGTTCAGTGAGTCTGTAGTGTGACCAGATCCTTTTCTCTGTGACAGTGAGCGAGCAGTCTACTGACCCCTCTCATGAAAAGTTCTGCTGTTACGTGAAACCCAGCAGCTTGTGCTGATATAAAATATGCATGTTGAGTGCATGTATGTGCAGTGATTGAAGTACAGGTATGGCAGTAGGGTTTTGTGTTGTGTGAGTCTGCGTGCCACGGCCTGTGGGATCCATTTTGGATGGCCCTAGTTTAGCATGACACTAGATTGAGGATGAGGACAGCTTGCCCAGACAGTGGAGTCTGTATTCCTGTGGCAGGAGGGTGGAGATCCAGACACTGAATGGCAGGAGAATAGAGTAAGGGCCAACCTGAAAAATTGAACGAGGGCCATGTTATCAAAGGATTGTTGATTAGTTCTTCTTGAACACTGCCATTTGGTACGCGGTGTGCGTGAGGCGTGGGACTGCAGTTTTTGTTGTTCAAAAGTGAGGAAGTTCCTAGACAGAGCCTGCCCTTTAGTCTGTATCTAATTTTGTTTTCAGGAAGGCTGGTGACAGCCAGGCACAGAGATGACACACTTCATTGTGCCCATGCAGTGGATACTTCTGCTTGGCCTCGGCCGCATTGCCACCTTCTGTGAAAGCCATCACCCTACGCAAACAATGTGTCTGAGGAGCAGCCAAAAAATGATATTTGAAAGACTACCAACCTAAACCAGTACTGAAACCTTAGACAGTGGATTGACATCCCATGTTGGGAAAATATATATTGAAGTGGTATCTAAACTATCCCACTTCGTTCCAGTCCCAAGTTCTACTTGGCCAAGAAAATCAATGCACCGTAGAATACTTGAAGAGCTGCTGTTCAGCAAGTGCTGGTGTTTGCCTGACAGCCTTTCTTCTAGAGGTGAGGGGGCATCACCTAAATTCGGCACTTTCTGCTGGAAGACCTGAAGGTCTGTCTGAAGGCTCTAGAAGCCTGTCTAACTGCTTGGAGAGGGAAACAGTGTGCTTGGCTTTGCAGAAGGAGAGACTGTCCTGAAGGAGAAGGCCAGCCTGTTCCCATTGTGAGGAGCATCCAGAGAAAGCTAACTACCAGAGAGAGAAGCTAGGAGTGGCCCATGTCTTGAAAGTGTTCCGTATAGTCCCTCTACATGGTACGTGTAAGAGGTACGATAAGATTTTTTTAAGATCAAGGATCTCTGTTTTGCCTGGTAATGCACCTTGGGCTGGAGAAACTGGTGGTGCCGATGTCGTGGAGTGAAGCCGCATCTCCTCTGTAATGGGTAGCCCTGATCGGAATAGTGGCCGCAACTACCAAATACCACACCACCATGGATGACAAGGACTAGAGGCTAACCTGGGCAACTGTCTGTAAGCGGCTGGAAAGGTCACTTTATCATGTGTTTCTTACATGGACATTGTCATTTTTCCTATGTTAGCCTAACTATGCATGTTGTAGGTCGCTTCTGCTTTGCACACGCTTGTTTTTGGGTCGCATTGTATTTTCACATATAGTTAGCACACGTTTTTGTCCTTTTCCTGGGATTTAGTCTGCAAAGCCTAGACAAGGTCAAACAACACTGCTTTTTGTTATTCTCTGTGGTCGAACACTAGCACCTAGACATAATGGATACACCCAACTGCTGTTTATGAACACACATGTTTTGTCATATAACTCGGGACATGTCTTTCTAAATAAACAGAGAGCGGAGACTGGCAAAGAGTGCAAAGGTCCTGAGACAAGAGAGCTGCATCAGCTGGGATGTAGAACAACTATCTATGAATGCTAAGGTATGGGGTCTGCTGCCAAGCCCAGAGATCTGTAATCAACAATCTATAATCATTTAGCTTTCATAGTGAGGGTGGGTTTAGGCAAATCTGTCAGATAATATGACAGGACTCTTTACTGTATATGGTCTAATAGCTATGCTAATGACATTACTGACCTGTATTTGTTTGCTAGTTGTGGCTCAACTATTGCACATTAGAGCACAATAGTTTAAATAAATATCCTAAACTTTCCTTGTGTCTCTTTTCTATATATTGTGGACAAGTACGAGTGAGAGAGCGAAATGGCGTGACCTGCTACCACGATCCTGAGAGGGTTGAGAGTATTGTGTTCTGGGGTTCCAAATCACTTGTCTCTCTGGAATGGTTAGGAGAGCAAGTGAGGCACTATGAGCTAGTCGGATTCGGGCCGTAGCTGCTGGTGGGATATGGGGACTCAACTCCTACATGCTGACGTTCTATAGTCCCAAGCATAGTTCTGTTCCTGAGCAGAATCCCTGCAACAACTTCTGCTGAAGATTAGTGTTGCTGCCCAGATCTGCTTCACCAACTTCATCCTGCAATCACTGTCTCAAAGCGAGACTAATGCTACACCCGCCAGAGAGGTGTAGCTACTGTCATGAAGAGAGGTGTACAACCCCTATCCGCTGCACTGCTAGAACAGCAACAATAACTAGTAGATAAACTCAAGGCATAATCTGCTCCTGGGACAATAGACTAGTGTTTGCAGATGAGTCTGCCATGTAGGCTTAAGTCTTTTGCTGAATTATATGCAACAAGCATTAAACTGAATTGCACCTTTACTCATTGAGAGAATTTGATACCATCTGTAAACATGGAATCCTGACCATAGCGGAGATAGAGGATATCAAGTAGTGGGGAGTGTACTGCCTCACTAATAAAGGCAGCGTAGATTACAACCCTGTATTACACATTCTCATCGAATAGTGAAGTATTAATTCTGCTGTGAGACTAAAATACTTTTTACATTAAAGATGAGCACTGGGCTGGAATATACATTATTGTGTCAGTTGGTTGACTTTTGAGTTCTGAGTTCTTGTCTGCACACTACCACCCTGAAATGCCTGTGATTGCTTGTCCTAAAGGTTCAAGTGGGGGAAAGGGCTGTACTGAGTCCAGTTTGCAGAGCCATAGAGGACGGAGCAAGAGCACTCATACAAATGAATTCAAAAGCCACGGTTGAGGCCCAGTAGCTCCTGCCTGAGCACCCCCCAAACAGGATCTGACAGGGCTACAGGCAGCTTTTATGTTGTCCAGGTGCCACACTTTATCAAACAACTTCATTTTCGTCATTCTATCATCTATTGATTGTTAGAGCCACCTTTCAGGAGTACCTAAGTGACGCTAGGTCTCCAAAGCAATTTTGAAGTTATTCAGTGTGCTAAGGATTGAAGGCAGAGAATGTGATTTTTGGGATAACTTGCTAGGGCAGCTAAGTTTTGAAATGCAAAGGATTTATTAGGTCTTGGTTTTGCAGATGACAAGTGTTGATAGCAGGTGTTTTCTGAAATCATTACATGAACTCAGTCAAGTATGCCCTATGCTTGTATGTCTATTTAATTATCTTATTGCATTTCTCTAGTGTTGTAGTGAAAGCATTTTAGAAAATGTAATGGGATGGAACATTAGATTTAGAAATAATGACAAATTCCAGCCAATAAGGCAAGTTAAAAAAATCTAAGAAAACTTCTGGTTGAAAAAAGAACAGAAATACATCAAATACATTGGTTAGAAATATTAATAGGCATAAAGTGATGTTTCAAAAAGTATCTATCTTTATTAATTCATCATTATGAAAGGGGGAGCTAACTTTCAGCATACAGAAATGCTGGAATGCTGCCAATTGACATCACAAACCTGCAAACCCATGTTAGGAGCAGCAGACCAGTTTGAGAAGGTACGATAGTCCATGCAAACTCTGCACATGTTCCCTGCAACTTCTACTATGGATGCCGGATCAGCAGGTAGAAGCTTACTGAGATTCCAGGATGAAGAGCGGTTGAATTACAGCTTGAGCGTTTGACGAAAGCTAAGTCCTGGAACTCATGAACTGACGTGGGGCAACTAAGGTCTGGCAGATTGGATGAGGCATTCCATGCCAACTAGCATAGTTGGGGATTGCATGTATTACGTTTGGCTTGCCATTTGGTGCCACAGGTCTCATTGGTTATGAAGGCAAAGTCAGGCACAGAAAGTAAAAAGGCATTGGCTAAAGAACAGCTAACACTTGCAGACAAAAGCATGTACAAATGCTATTTACATGCGTCCACACATTGAATACAGACCTATTGGATTTGCTAATGCAAGTTGTCCTGAAAGTTAGTGGCCCAAGACTGCAGTACCAAATGGTGTTACATGGTGTCCTGAGAGTGAACAACAAAAGCTTTAAGTACCACAGGGTGCCAATATGTCTCCTGAGAATGAGCAGCAAAAGATGTACTTTAGGCAGTAACTATGGGCCTGATTATGATGACGGTGGGACCACCACCGACAGCCCGTCTGTGGCGGTCCCACCACCATCGGACCCATGGTATCCGACCGCCATATTACAATGGCGGGCGGATGGGTGGCGGTTGGCAAAACTGACCGACACTCATCCGACGGGCTCCTTGAGCCCGCCAGTGCGCCGGAGGGGGTTGTAGTCCCTAATATGGTGGCGGTGCCTGCCAGGCACTGCCGTGGGGATTACAATGTCCCTTTCCGCTCGCCTTTTCATGGCGGTTAACCAGCCATGAAAAGGCTGGCGGAAAGGGACTTTTGGGGCCCTTAGCGGGCCCCCCTTTTCCCCCCTGGCCCTCCGATGTGGGCACTGGGGGGCACCTACTGGGGGGCACCTAAGGTGCCCCCCTACATGTCCCTGCACCATGTGGCAGGACACTGCATGGTGACTGCCACACAGTGCAGGGATATGTGCAGTGTCCCTATTTTGCATTGCGGCGGGTGCTGCAGCCAGCAGCACCCGCTGCAATACAAAGTATAGGCATTGCGGCCGCCGTGGTGTCGGTCGCATTTTAATGCCTATGTCGGGACCGCCGACAGCCTGTGAGGCGGTCCCGATTCCCGCCATCCTAATCAGCCCCTATATTTTCAGAAATGGAGCAGTGAAGGACTGCAGCATGACAAGATGTTATTAGGTGCCCCAAGATTAAAAAAAGAGCTGCTCCAATTTATTAAAATGGCTCCAGTAAAATCTAGTAAAATAAAGTAAAAATGAGCAAACGTATATACAGCCAAAAAATATGTAACCTAATTGAAATATTAAAATAAATATTTAAAAATGGTTGTATTTAATACTGTACATTAAACATAGAAATACAATACATTTATTGTTTTTTAAAAATAGCATAAAAACAATATTTTAACAATGTTAATAACATAATATTAACACAAACAAAAAAGAAATTAATAAATCATACATATAAATGCATTAATTAACCTAATATAATAAATATAAGAATAATTTACATTTAAAAAAAAAAATATGAACTTAAAAAAAACAAAATATAAAAAAACAGGTAAAATAAACCAACAATATTAAAAAATAATATAAATCCACTGAACCAACATTAGGGAAACTGTTGGAACTCTGAGGGGTTTGATTTACTATTCCCTCTCAAATTTGTGCAACAGTACCGAAGGCGTTGTACTTCAGAGGGGTTAGGTTTACTATTCCCACTCCAGTCTAAACAACAGTAGGTAAAGTGTTGGACTTAGGAGGGGTTAGATTTAATATTCCTACCCCAGTCAATCAACAGTAGGAAAAGCGTTGGACTTCGGAAGGGATTAGATTTACTATTCCCAATCCAATGTATGCAACAGTAGGGAAAGTGTTGGACTTTGGAGGGGTTAAAATTACTATTCCCACTCCAGTCTAATCAACAGTAAAAAAAAGTGTTGGACATGGGAGGGGTTGAGTTTACTATTCCTACTTTAGCCTAAGCAACAGTAGAGAAAGTGTTGGACTTCGGAGGGGATCGATTTACTATTCCCACTCCAGTCTATGAGTCGGATTTAGAGCTAAGCAGACCAGGTTACTCCGTCTCAAACGTGATGGATATCCCAGCCGCTGTATTACAAGTCCATTATATTCTATGGCACTTGCAATACGGCGGACGGGATATCCGTCACGTTTGTGATGGAGTAACCCATTCGCCAAATTCTAAGGGGCTGAATATGACTTTGGCAGTGTCTGGAATGGGGCAGAACACCACTGCCTCGCACCAGCAAAGCCAAATTGACCGCCAGCCAGATTAGGAGTTTTCTCCTGGTCTGGTGGATGGTCCTTTGGCATTCCCACGGTGGTGCCTTTGAAAAAGGCACAGTGGCGGTCACCACAAACAAAGGGTGGTGAGACAGGTGGAGGGATCGTGGGGGGAAGTGTCGCACGGGGAGGGGTGTCACCCAGGGGGTTGTTAGAAATAATATACATAATAAATACAACTTACCTTTAGCCGCCAGCCGCATCTCCACTTACTGGTCCCAGCAACCCCTGGGATAGACTCCCATCCAATCCCCGTGCTGCAGAGCAGCGTGGGAATTGGCTTGAGCGGGCTAGAAAGATGCTCCCCTCAGGCCAGGGAGTCTGTGGGGGTTTCTCCAGCCCAGCTGCTCAATGAGACGGTCAGCCAAACACACATGAGCACTTAGGGAGTGCACGTAGCACTCCCCCTCCCCCTCCCCCTCCCATACCTCAGCCCGCCCCTCCCTACAGCGCTGGCTCAGAGCTGGCAAATGCAAAATAAAACGATGCAAGAACATCGTTTTATTTTTCATTTGCTGGCTCTGAGCCAGGCCGTGGGGTGACGCTCCTCCGCAATTGTGGAGGAGTCGCCGCTGAAAAGGCACCTCAATGGGAACATCAAAGGCAGTATCTGCATGGCATGGACTGGTGCAGTCCATGCCGTGCAGGTACTAGGGTGCATGCACACAGAAGGGCACAACATGTGCCCCCCTACATGCACCGCATGGCCCTGAGGCAACAGAGGGCCCTGTAGGGCCCCCTTTCTCTCCTTTCCGCCATGGTTTTCATGGAGTAGGAACCGCCATGAAAACCGTGGCCGAGAGGAAACTAGTCCTGGGCGTGAAATTCCGCTCCGCTCGCGGTGTTTGCAGTTTTTTCTACTCTGCGTAGCGCGTGGAGTTCCCAAAAACTGTGCTCTGCGTAGCAGAGTTTTTTCCTCACTCGCGGGGGCCAGCCTTAAGTTGGTGAGCACAAGCGAGGAATATCTCACTCCAGACCACCTTCTGGCGAGATTTCTCAATGCAGTCACGGATGTTCGCTACTGCTTGCATAAGAAACCTTTTGTTCACGTTGATGAAGCTGCCGCTTGAGGAGAAAATCTACTCTAGCGGCAGAAAGAAGCAGGCCCTCTTGCGCTGTGCATGGTGCCATTCGCGCTGATGTTCCAGCGAGGGACAAACAACCGGCGCTAAAAATCAAAACGAACGGTGCGACCTAACATACTTGGTCGCTTGCGGAACTCTGTGTAGCGCAGCGGATTCTTTTGGTCACTTGGCGGAGTTCAGCGTAGCTCCGCAAACTCCGGCCAGGCCTAGAGGAAACTCGAAATATGCTTGGCAGGACCACCACGGTCCTGACATGCATATTGCGGCCTCAAGACTGCCGTGCCACCGCTAGGGATGTCTGGCGGTTGCAGCAGTGCAATGGCGGTCCAACCGCCCTAGTTGCAACAGGGCCGTCGAACCGCCTGTGTGGCGGTGGCCGGACTGCCACCGCCGCGCCACTATGAGTCTGGCGGTCCGTGGACGTAACAGTAGGGAAAGTGGTGGACTTTGGAGGAGTTAGATTAACTATTCCAGCTCCAATGTCTGCAACAGTAGGAAAAGTGTTGAACTTTATGATCATTACAAATACCATTCCTACTCAAAATTATTTTCTACCAAACACAGAAATACCTAACAACAATATATTTTTAAATCATATTTTAAATATAAAATGCACACACAATCTGATCATAAAAACACATTAAAATATACAAAATAATGTTAAAAAATGTAATTACATAAAACTAAATTCACTTCCCTCCCTACAACCTCAAAAAACCCAAAGAACCATAACAAATATAATTAAAATATTTAAATAAAAATATTGCTTAAATTAAACAAATAACATAAAAAAATAAACCATACATTTTACAAATGTTAATATTAAAAACTAGTGACAATAAATTAATACACAAATCAAGTTAAAATATCTTTTAAATAATAAATACAAACTTAAAATATGCATATTTAATGATCAATAAAAATTAATTAAGATTAACAATTCATTAAAAGAAAATATTGTCAATAACTGCCCACCCTATTTCCCTACAAGCTCAACAAAACTCTACTAAAATATAAATTTCTAACAAAAGTATAAACATTTAAATATAGATTATAGTTTACAAATTAAACATAAATAAAATAACACATAAATAATTCAACAAGTTACATAACCATCAATTAAATATTTAATTAACAATAAAAACAATACTTGACATTAAAATTAATTTATTATAATACAAGCCCAAAAACCTGCCACTAAAATATAAATTAACATGAATTTTAAAATTTAAATAAAATTTAAAATTGACAACTTAAACTTACACAACTAAAAATAACAAACAATTAAATAACTAATTACTATTAAAATTAAATTAATTATAATTTAATTAACTCCCACCCTATTCCCCTATAAACCCAACAACCTACTTCAATATTATAAATTACTAATTAAATTACGAAATAATAAATTACGTATTTAAAATTGCAAACTATATGTTAAAATCTTGATAACAATTATACTAACAATACTTGCAGTAAAAACCAACATGCTAATATACATTGAATAAATAAAAAACGATATTTCTTACACCTATACTAAAGTAAACAATATTAAATACAACAATATTCTTAAAAACAATATTATGCACCAAAATAACATTATTCTTACCTTAGATATTCTGTTCCACGATATTTTGGTAGTCACAATATTGTTGACATGTTATACAAGTCGCATCATATTTTTATTCCAATAGTTAGGTGACTCACCACGTCATCACCTTCCTCTGTGATCACCCTCGCCCTCCTCACCGATGATTCTCCCCTTCCTCTGCCATTACCCTCCCCTTCCTCTGTCATGACCCTCACTCTCCCCTACCATCACTCTTATCTGCCTTTATCTTACCATTCCATCATAGTTCTCAGCCATCACACTCCAATCATCACAATCATCTGCCATCAGCCTGACCTCGTCATCACCCTCCTGTGTCATTACTCTCCTTTGCTGGCCTCCTTACCTTCATCTACACCTGTGGTACTGCACCACCCTCCTCTTCCATCACTGGTAACTGTCAGGGGCCATGAAGAGAGCAGCCGGAACAAAAGGTAAGCACAGCTCTTTAAACCCTGTTTAGTTCCTGTAGCTTCAATGCCTTGCATTTCCTCGAGCCTGCCACCTACCATCAGAAGGCTGTTGGATGCAAGCGCGGAAGCAGTGGTCATCCCTGTGATGTAGTTGATCCAGCGTTTACCGGGCCCAACAACAAGGTTTAGTATTTATCCCCCACACTGAATTTCGGTCTCTCTTGTAATTTGTCCTCGGATGGATCTAGCTCATCACATTGAGGGGTGAAGGAAACTAGGGTGTCAATTTTTGACTACCCAATGAGGACCAGGAATTGGTAACCAAATTACCGATTAGTGATTGAATTCAGATATATAACCCTTAGAACCATACTGTACAGGTATAGGATGGTAAAAGGAAGTTCGAGCCTCCTGAAGAAATTTAGATGCAATGCAGAAGAACAGTAACAGAACTTGATGCTCTATGAACAATTTGTGACTATCTTTGCATTAGGAATCTGAGTATCCCAAGCACAGTCCCTGTGGAAAGAACATTTATGAAATTTGAAAGACTCAGACATTAGAGAGTTTCAGTTAGAGATTATAATATGCAATAATAGTAAGCAAGGCAACACTCAACATTTAGAAAGCTCGGTCATGAGTCAAAATAGGTCAATGACAGGTGTAGTGTAATACTACACATTCAGCAGCCTAAGAGGTAAAAAGTTCCCAAGGTACATAGAAAAGGACAACTCATGGAAGAGGTCTGGAAGAAACAGGCTCAAAGGGAAAACTCAGCTGGCCATTGCAAAGTTATGGTTCGGCCAAGAACTATATGGAAAGTCCACAAGGCAAGGGGTTCCTGCTGTCTGAAATGGCGGGCGAAAGTCCGCAAAGTTCACTCAGAACAGCCATGGAAGAAAGGGTGAGAGTGCGCCGAAAGCCAAAGACAACTCCCAACTCCAAATCTCGCTTCCTCCTGGGAAAATTGGTATTACAGTTCATTAGTCGGGAGGTGACACCCACTGTGTCACATCATCATCGTCAGACATCCATGAGGTAATCTTCCATTCACTAGGTGCAAAAGTGGCAACAGCTAGAAATTATTCTACACCAAGCACGGAAACGATTGTCCGTTACAGGCACACAGGTTAATTCACAAAAGACCATTTATTGCTGGAGTTTCCAGTGTACTAGTCGCTAAAGTCAATTTTTCATGAAAGTGTCAATATTGTAATATAATCTGTATCAACTCTTCAAGCATCTCCTGGGAAAGTACAAGAATGCTACATGAGTGACAGCTGTTATGAAATATTTTCTCACATACCTCATGAGAAATTGCAGGCCTAAAGAATAAAGTCAAGTTAACACATTGAAAGGCAATATAGCATAATTAATATACAAATATACATTTAAACTTAATAATGTGTGACTTCATTAATACATTTGTTAAGGCAGTCAGTGCCACAGATTATCTCATGAAATTGTTCAATGGTAAGTATAGTTTATTACTACATTGGAAAACATATACGAATACTATATGTGCATACACTTAAAGAATTTTGTCGTTTTAGGAAATTTGAGACTCTACTCATAAAGATCATGTCAGGAAAGTTTTAGCGTTGTAGCAAATAGTATAATAGTTTTGCACCAACGTTTCATAATTCAAAGGTGCGTTACAACGAGTACCGATGAAGATGGTTTCTTAGACAATTATACATTTATAGTCAGCATGTAAATCATTACAGTTGCAAGTAAAGCGTAATAATGCATCACAATTTTAGCATTCATATATAAATTCTTATTAATTGCTTGATTGCAGAAAGTTTGGTTTGAGAAGCCGAAATACATAACTCCTTCAGAACTGTTTAGTATGATTTGTAACTTATGTGAAAATGAACTTTTAGACAAGTTAGACGCACAGTATATCATTTTTCCACCATTACTACAATCTGAGCATTCTTTCACGGTGCATGTACTATATGTTTTCTCATGATCATTGTTAATTTCCAAGGCGTGCAAGGTGCACATTCATTTTTTGTGTCTGTTATCACTCTCATTATAAGTTTATGGGGCATATTCTCAAGGACTTATCGCCGATTTATCGGCACTTTAGCGCCGCAAAAGTAGCGATAGACTCATCGCCCCATTCTCAAGCTGGTGCAAACTGCAGATATCGCCAGTTTACCAGCGATAGCTGCTGCAAAAAACATCGCCACGGATGAGTGCGACAACTAACGCTAATGATATGCAGAGTAGGCGTTCCCGTGCAAAAACTCACGAAAACACCACTTCGCGAGATTCTCAACGACCAGCCAGACAGGGCCGGACTGGCCGTTGCGGGCACCGGGCGTTTCCCCGGTAGGCCGCCAGGGAGGGGGCCGGTTTTAGGCACTGGGGGGCCGTTTTTGTTACCGGCGGCCGGCCATATCGGCCCCCTGTAACAAAAACGGCCGAAATCGGCCGTATCAAACAGCTCGACCGCACCCCACTTCTCACCCCCAGGGGGGCCGGCCGAGCTGTTTACCAGGGCCAGTTTCGCTTCCCAGTCCGGCCCTGCAGCCAGATCTGCGATGCAAACCAAGAATAGGTGATAAGGTGCGTTAGCAGCAGGGATTTAACACCTGCCTTTTGCTGGTGTTAAGCAGGATGACTACCTGCAGTATGAAAGGGAGCCCAGCCCAGAGCCACATCTGAAGACCAACACATGTCATGGAGCCAATGATCATGCAGCTCGGAGAACCAAGAGGGCCACAACACCCACCGCCACCACTCCCAGGCCCCCCCTCCCCGGACCACTCCCCCTGGATTACCACCTAGGCAGTGCAGGACAGCAGACGACCATAAAACGCACCAACCCCAGAGACTCAATGCCAGAGGAAGTCATTGGCCAACACAGGCTCAAAAGGACAACCATCCACCGCATCCTGACCCACATTGCCCACAGGCTGACGGTACCAACACAGCGGACAACCCACATCCCCCCGCAGACAAAGCTGCTGGCTGTGCTGCACATGTTGGCCCCTGGTACCTTCCAACCAACAACTGCCGGAGTCGGAGGAGTCTCACAGCCAGCCCCATCAAACTCCCTCACACATGTCATGGATGCATGTCCACAAAAGCAACAGCGGGCCCCTTTATCCGCACCACACAATAGTTCCAATTTGTACTGCACCTGCGCAACCAACCCCAACGCCAGCCGTGCTAGACGCCTCCGTGCAATGCACATGATTGTAGTAACCAAAATGTGGGTGCGCCAAGTCATGAAGTCCAGTAGTCAACAGTAGTGTAAAAAGAGAACTTTATTACAAATACACAAACAAACAAAATGAAAAGCTCAGCCAACGCGTTCCATTCCCAACGGGGTACTTCAACAGGGCAACGTGTCTTCAGAAACCTGTGGGAGAAATGGTGACAATGGTCAAACTTCTGTATAGTCACATGCCTAATCTGGAACAGTGTACTGCACTTGGACAAACCGGAATGCTCACAGGCATGATAAACCATGCATGAGAAGACCGTAACAGAACTACGTGTGGCCGAAACCGTCGTAGGAATGAAGAGGAGGGTAACGACCACACGAACTGCTGTTACGGTCACATCATGCAGGACTCATCATACCTGAAAGCATCACGGTGTGTGCCAGCTCGATACCCCTGCCCCTCACTCCCCCCACACTGCGCAGGAACATCTTGAGACCACGCAAGGGAACTACGCCATAGCTGGCGTCACGCACGTGTTGGGGGCAATTCACAGCACACGTGTATGACTAGTGCCCCCTGCCAACACTGCTCACAATCACCGCAACAGCAACCACACGCATGCCATCACTGTGCATACAGAAGTGGACCACCGTGGCCTGTCCACCAATGTCGTCGCAAACTCCCCAGGCAGTGTGCATGATTCCCACATGTCCGCAAGTCCGCCACCAACCAGCGCTTTGAGGATGGCCCCCATGGAAATGCACTGCCCATCGGCAAGTACCAACTGAACACACCACACACCTCAACTCTACAATCCCCCAAATCACAACTGTGGGAATGCACACGTCACCAATCCACCACCAAAGTGACTACTGGATGTGTCACAGTCTGCGCCACAACCTGCCCATAGGCCTAAACACACGTGGCCGACCACCTTCAACGTGCACATTCACACTGGAGATGAGGTGGCTACGTCCCAAACCAACCCACGCACATCACGTCATCGCATGCAGGGTCGTGTCAGCAAGGGCGGCACCCCCCACCCAGCCACGAGTCCGCCGCCGTGACCGGTGGTGCCTGCGCGATCCTGTGCGCCTGCTGCACTCCAGCCCTGGTCCCCAGACCGGTCCTCCGCCCAGCGATGACTGGCCGCCCCTGCGCACCCAGGCCTCAATGCTCACCTGCTGCCACTGGCGTGTCTCCAAGAGGGCCCACAACGTGCCGGTGCATCCTCCTCAGCCGATCGCTGGATTCTGCGCCACAGGCCCCCAGCGCACCCTGCAGCACCGCACCACGGAGTCATGTGTGTGCTGACTGCTACCTGCGCGTACACTGCGGTCCAGCAGGGCACACTGTTCAATTTGAGTCTTGATTCGCTGGACGCCGTATCGAGGCCAACGCATCATCGCAGGCTGCACACCCGCTCAGCTCTTCAGGTGCCACTAACCCTGTGCAACGCAAGTCATCGTCACGTGGCGGTAGGCCCCTGCCAGCCACAGTGCAGCGGGTGCCACTGACCCTGTGCAACGCAAGTCATCGTCACGTGGCGGTAGGCCCGTGCGGGCCGCAGTGCAGCGGGTGACACTGACCCTGTGCAACGCAAGTCATCGTCACGTGGCGGTGGGCCCGTGTGGGCCGCAGTGCAGCGGGTGCCACCAACTCAGTGCACCGCAAGTCATTGTCCCGTGGCGGTAGGCCCGTGCGGGCCGCAGTGCAGCGGGTGCCACCAACTCAGTGCGCCACAAGTCATGGACCCTTCATGATTGGGTCGCGTGGTGCAGACGCCATCATGTCATCTCCGGCAGTGGGGAATGTGACGTGCTAGGCCCCTTTTATTGGCAGGGTCACATGTCCTGTGACGCCTGTGCTGGATGGGTGTGGTGTGGGTGTGAACCAGCCCTCAGGGAGTGGCTGTGGCATGCTGACAACTAGACCAGTGATCAGCAGATCACTACAGGGAAGACCTGGGACATGTAGCTTTGTCCTCCCCCCCTCTGAGCGTAAGCGGAGTGGACTGGTCTGGCGTATGGCAGGCCACCGTAGGGGTGGGAACAATGAGCCCGGGGCTCTGGGCGTGCTTCAGTTCTGGGCTGTAGAATTAAAAAGTCCCTAAATACAGTAAAAAATCAATACACAAAGAATACCAATCTTAACTAATACTGGTGGTTATACAGTTATCAAATTAGGAAGACATCACTATAATATCATGTTGAGGAATCAAAGTATATCATAAAAAACAGCAAGTATGCATATAATGTTTATTCAATACATTTATAAAAAGCAATACCATAAAAACATTTCATTAAAAATATAATATTAGGCAAATTATCGTAAAAACATCATATCAAATACATAATCTTGAGAGCACAGATATCAAATACATAATCTTGAAAAAACAGTTGTCGACGCAGCGTTTCGGTGAATACGTGGAATAGACACCTTCTTCAGGACAGTTTTCTAACAATTCTGCAGACGATGTTAGCATTTGATAAAACTAACACATCTGGTGGTTACCCTCAGTCTGAATTAAGAATCTTGAAGACAGGAGATTAGTGATATTCTCCTCTTCAAACGAAAGCCCTTATGGTGCAAAAAATACGTTCTGTTGATATGTATACTGGTGCCACCGTTGTTTGGCTAGGGTCCGGGTGCTAATGTAAAGGAGCTGAATATTGCCAACCGATGTAGGATTTATCAGTTTCTACGATTTGGGCTGGTGTGCCACTTATTAAATACGTAGTCCCACAGGTGGGTGGATTTACAGCCAATGGTCCTGGCCTCTTGTATATCACCTGATACACGTAACACGGCCTCCCTGCAACCAGTATACAGCTTCCGGGTCAGGATTGTTCTGGGCTGGACATGGAAGTAACTGATGCTTGTGTCTCTGTTGTAGTGTCTACGCCACCCGGAACGCAATCGGCAATGTTGCACCCTGTGACTCAAGTCCCACGACATGAGCAACATGGACGTAAGGGAGAATCACTGACCCTACATTCATCCATACTCTCATACTTGAATGATCAAATGCATGACACATCTGTGCGATTCTAAATGTTTAATTCACATCCAGTGGAGTGTTGCAGCTGGAGCAGTACAGGGCCGTGTAAACCCCACTTCACATTATTGGCCCGTGAAGGGCCAGCCAGAGTCCTTCAGGGAATGACAAGTACATCGGAAGAGGAAGAGTTCAGTCCGCAGTCTGATCGCTGTGTCATTGGTAACCAAACAGATAATGGCAGTCCATGTCGAGGTCCAAGGTGAGTGTCGTAGAGTGTATCGGGGGACAGTGGAAGGTGATGATGCAAAGGGCAGAACCAAGCAGAAACAGGCCATAATGAATGAAATGAAATGAAAGGGGCTTTTATATAGCGCATGGCTACCCGGAGGCATCCCAGCACTGCGGAGGTGGCTAGGGAGAAGGGTGGGTTTATGGGCATAGCCAAGTTTTCAAACGTTTTCGAAATGTCAGATGGTTAACCTCCTTGCGGATAGGAGGAGGAAGGGCGTACCAGAGCTTAGAAGCATTATAAGAGAAAAGGCGACCGCCTGTTCTGGCCTTCTTAATTCTGGGGACCTCAGCCAAGTGGAGCTCATCCGAGCGCAGACTTCGTGTAGCCTTATATGGTTTAACCAGATTTTTGGTGATAGGAGGACCTTTGCCTTGCAGACCTTTATGCGCAATGCAGAGGGCCTTAAAATGTATTCTCTCCTGTACCGGGAGCCAGTGAAGAGAACGAAGAGCAGGCTTTGCTGAGCAGCGTTTTTTTGTGCCCGTAAGAAGTCTTGCTGCCGAGTTTTGAACCACTTGCAGTTTGGCAATGACTGATTTGGGAGCACCCAAATAAAGAGCATTGCCGTAATCCAGCCTGGAAAGAATAAGTGCCTGGACCAGGAGCTTTCTTGAGTGGCTTGGTAGAAGAGGGAGTATTTTTCGGGTGGTTCTGAGCAGACCATAGCATGCGGCGGCCGTTTTCCTTGCTTGGACTCTGAAAGTGAGATTATGGTCGAGCCAGGTACCCAAGCTTTTTATCTCCTTTTTTGGCATTGGAGCTGGGCCCATGCAAATCGGCCATATGATGTTTGAATTAAAATTTGCTTGGTTGCCCAGCAGCATGAGTTCCGTTTTGTCGCCATTGAGTTTCAGGTGAGATGCGCTCATCCAGCTAGCGACTTCCTTGAGGCAGGAGCGCAGATCCGTGGGGGATTGTTCCGCCTGGTTCAGTGCCACAATTAGTTGGGTATTATCAGCATATGTGACTATGTGGATTCCAAAAGGGGCTACGATCTCTGCCAAGGGGGCCATGTATACATTAAAAAGTGTGGGCCTCAGAGACGAGCCCTGAGGAACACCACACTGCAGCGGGGCTGGTTGGGAGCGGGAATTTCCTTCGAATACCTGGAAGAACCTTTCTTCCAGGAACGATTTCAGCAATGATAAGGCCGTACCTGTCACTCCCACTTTTTTTAGACGGTGGACCAATATGCCATGGTTCACCGTGTCAAAGGCTGCACTTAGGTCCAGGAGGAAGATAGCCGAGGACCCTCCGGAGTCAAGAATCTTTCTTGACTCCGCCACTACCGCTATCAGTGCAGTCTCTGTGCCCTGACCAGGGCGGAAGCCAGTCTGGGACGAGTGAAGTAGTTTAAACGTTTCCAGGTGTGCAGAAAGTATACGATTGATATGTTTTTCTGCAATCTTACTAATACCGGGGAGTAATGAGATAGGGCGGTAATTGCCCAGCTCAGTGGGGTCTAGATGAGGTTTTTTTAATAACGCCTTCACTATTGCATTTTTCCAGTCTTGGGGGACTATGCCCGATGCTAATGAGGCATTAATTAAATTGATGATGGGAGAGGCGACTGTGGGTGCTACCAACTTCAAGATGTTAGGAGGGGCAGGGTCCAGCGGGGACCCGCTCTTGACCGTGTCTAAGATGGAAAAGAATAATTCCTCGGTAAGTGAAGTGAATGACTCTAGGAGATTAAAGTCGTAGAGTTTAAGTAAGTGCTCATTGTCGGTGGGTGGGAGGAAATTGAGGATATTTTGAATTTTGGTAGAAAAAAAGCCAGCTAATTCCTCGCATCGGCGACCAGACGGGTCAGGGGCTGCAGGAGGATCGGGAACTTTCATAAGTTTTTTTGCGAACTGAAATATTTCTCTAGAGGACTTAGAGGAGGAGCGGATTTTTTCCTCATAGTAGGCAGCCTGGACTGCTTTTAATGCTGTTTTATAATGAGCGATGGATAGCCTGTATTGCAATTTTTTTCGCTTGAGAAGTCTTTCCTCCATGCTCTTTCCAATCTTTTACACTGTTGCTTCAATTTACGAAGTTCAAGAGTGAACCAAGGGGATTTATTGGGACCCGTTTTTTTAAATATAGTTTTCCTAGGAAGTACTATGTCAAGCGAGTTCTCAATCCCTGAGGAGAACTTTCTATTAGCAACTAAAGGATCAGGGTCATGGATGGGTATAGTTGACTCCAATTCGCGGGTCCAGTCTTCTACAATCAGTTTGGACCAGGGGCGGATTTGGATACGTGAAGCTAGCGATTGTGAGCACGAGGAGGGTGGGTGCCAAGAGAAAGAAACAAAAAAATGGTCTGACCAAGGAAGGGGAATGGGGTCATTCCCTTTTAATTCCGCTATACTTGAGAAAATGGGGTCAAGGAGGTGACCCTTGACATGTGTTGCTTGGTGTGTTTTTAGGTCTAATTGGTAGGCTGCAAGGTCATAGGCTAGGTCGTTAGCCACCCTGTCCAAAGGCACGTCAAAATGAAAATTAAAATCTCCCAGAAGGTTGAAATTGGGCGAAGCACTGGCAAGATTTAAGACAGTTTCCAGTAGTGAGCTGCAAAATTGTCCCTGTGCTCCTGGGGGGCGATATAGAAGAATGCCAACAAGGGTAAGTGATGGAGCAAATTCAATAGAGAAGTGGGCATTTTCGCAGTCTAGGAGAGGGCTGTCCAGAATACGGCAGATTAAATTGTCTTTGTAAATGATTGCAATCCCACCCCCCTTCCCACTTGTTCTGTCCAGTCGCTGAATCAGGTAGCCAGGGGGAAGCGTTTGGACAATGTCTGGATCTGAACTAGGAGATAACCAAGTCTCCGTAAGAAACAGAACATCCGGTTCAGTGTCTTGTAAAAGTATAGATATTTCCGTAGCGTGTTTTGGCAGGGATCTGCAGTTAAGCAGAGCCATATTAAACACGTTCCCTGCTGAGGGGGGGTGGATGGTCAGTGGGGTCAGTTCGTATGAGCAGTGTAGGCATCTGTCCTGCAACTTCTCGAGGGATATAGGATGGATACAAGTTAATTTAGGGGCTTTCTGCAGGAGTATTAATTCTTCCCTAGTATACCGAAGGAGAGCTGAAGGTAGAGGGGCAGGGGGTCTGGCCCCTGGGCCCTGTCTGGCGCGGACGGGCGCAGACAGGCTTGCCTTAGGCGCGCCCTTGGCGCGCCAGCGGCGCATCCGCTGCGCGTCGAGGCAGGCATC
The DNA here is from genome assembly GCA_963921515.1 of Calotriton arnoldi. Taxonomy (NCBI): domain Eukaryota; kingdom Metazoa; phylum Chordata; class Amphibia; order Caudata; family Salamandridae; genus Calotriton; species Calotriton arnoldi. The sequence goes on from CAWUFW010009884.1 coordinate 477,810, forward strand.
GGTATTTATGCTGCCGGTTAAGCAGCTAGACTGCTAACCGGTGCTGTGCCTAAAGTCTAAAGAACAGCATATGGCGGAGATGAATGCTACTGCCTCCTCCTTACCACTAAGGTTGATTCACCAGCATCTTCGTCCTCTGATGTCACATGTGCCTCACACGTGGGTGGTGGTGGATTGCCTGCCGCACTGTGAGGCACTGACACATCGGGGGGGGAGATGTGGATGTAGAAGCAGCAGCAGCATTCATCTGCTCAAGGCCTTGAGGCAGCAATGCCATGATGATGTGCTGCAGGGCATGGAAGGTCCCAGCCACATCTCGCTGGTGTGCAGCCGTGGCAGCCATTCTTTCCGCCGTCATCCGCTCCATGTTCTCCATGAGCCCCCGCATCTGTCCCAACTCCCGGCTGACATCGCTGGAGCCACTCTGACTGGACAGTTGTTCTTGTCTCAGTATCATGACTCCAGCGATGTCAGCCATGGATCGTTAGAGAGCATGGAGCGGACTGTGGGTGTCCGTTAGGGACTGTAAGTGGTCCCTGATGGTACTCAGGCACCCATGTATGGCATGGCATCAAGTTTGGCTGCCATGAGGTCGAACCCCACCCGCACCTGATCAGCCATCTTCTCCTGGACCTCTAACACACGGCGTTGGAAGGCCATGTGTTGTCCGTGGGGGTCCTGGGAGACAGCCGGGGTGGTAGGTGCTTCCTGCTGTGTGGTCTGTGCAGAGGGTGGGGTCTCCTCGATGCAGCTGGGCTGCCCTGCTCCTGGAGGTGAGGTGCCGTAGCTGTCCATGAACTCTTGGAGGGCGTCGGTGTCGAAGGTGTGGAGGTCCTCTTCATCATCAGTGAAGAGCTGTTGGGTCTGCTCTGCAGGAGGTGTTGGTTCTCCCTCTGCAATGTGAAGGGGAGGTGCAGTTTGACATTGTGTTCACATGTATGTTGACGCATTGTACAAGTTTACATACAAACTGCATGACAATGTACATTGTGACTGTTTGGGAGGAGCTGCCTATTTGATGCAGGACAGTGGACATTTCGACAACATCACGGATGTGTGTTTGTACTTGTACATTATCATCACACATTTCCCTGCTATGCCAAATGTGATTGACCAGTTTCTACACACAAGCAGCACCAGTTATGTCCTCTGTTCTGTTGTGAACGTGTTGCAGTTTGTACCACATTGTTGTCAACGTTGATGTGCTCTGAATGTCATGTGTGTGTGCTGCATTTTGGGAGAGTCGCCCCTGCAGCTCTGATTTGGCTGGCCATTATCCCTTTCAGGCGGTGTGCCTTTGACTTCTATGCTTATACAGTGCTGAGATGTTGCATTCTTAGGTAAATTGGGCTCTTGGTGGGAGTTGGGACTCTGGGGCATGGTTTGTCCGCAGATGTGTTGTTGACGTCAGGGGTTGTTTGTGCAGGTGGATGTGTCAGAGTGTGACCTGCTCCTTTACGGATGTGGTCCACACTCAGCCACCTCAGTATGGTGGCGTGCACCATGTCATGATGATCGTACTGCAGCCATGCTAATCGTCATGCAGTGTCACTTGCATTGTCAGTGTGGCTCACGGACCCACAGCTTTGCTGGGTTCAGCACATGTGCATGGGTTGGTTGTGAGATTGGTGATGTGTGGGAAGGGCCCCCTCTGGGCACATAGGTGACGGGGGCCTACTTGCTGTTTCTAGGTGTGCTGCAGTGTGCCAAGGGGATCAGGGACATGATCCAGAGTCATTGTGGGTGTGCATTGTGCTCCGCTTTATTGTGCATGTGTGCCATTGTGCCCATCTCCCCCCAGTACCCCCAGTCCCTGGTGGTTACTCACCCTGTTGCTGTTGTGTCAGGTCATGTAGAGCAGTGTCCGGTCCCCCAACTCCTGCCACCGTCTCCCCACTGATGACTGTGGCCACCATTTCCTCCATCTCATCCAGTTCCTTCTGTGGCGCTGGACTCCCACCTCCAGTCTGCATTGCTGCCTTCTGGTTGTTGGCGAGTTTCTGCTTGGTCTTGCCCTTCACATCATTCCAGCGCCTCTTGAGCTCTTCCATTGTCCTCCTCAGCACTCCGACTGCATTCACCTTGTCCAGGATGGACTGCCATGTTTCATTTTTTGTTGCCAATGACACAGTGGAGGTGACGAACAGTTGCTGATGGTGTTCTATCACCTCCGTTATCAGGATCCTGTTTTCCTGTGGACTGAACCGTGTCTTCCTCTTCTTCTTGTCCTTGCCCTTCCCTGTCCCTGAGGTCCCAGGCTCCTCCTCCTGGGGGCCTGTGGGGTTCTGGCCGTCCTCTGTACCTGCTCCGGCTGCCTCCATTGTGCTTCGCTGTAGTTTGGTTTTTGTTTGTGTGTTTTTTTTTTCTGCTTTTGTAGTGATTTTTCCCGCCTGACGTGTGTGATTTGCAGGCCTGGTGCTGCTTTTCGCTGATTGTCTTATCGCTGTTGGGCCCATCGCAACTTTTTTCGCATTCGGGTTTAGATTTTCATCGCCGTTCCAGTAATGTTATCGCGGACATTTGAGGCATTATTGGAAGACTATCGCATGTTACCGCCGTGTTGAGAATACGACGTTAAACCGGAGTTATTTTCCCGCGATAGACGGCGATATGAAAACTTGCGTTAACCTATTTTGGCGATGTTTATCGCACGTTCTTGAGAATATCCCCCTATATGTCTTGCAAAGAGTGAGCAGTTTCTAAGCTGCATCATAGTCAGTGGTTAGTAGTTAAGCGAGGTCCTCCCATTCTGGTGAATGATCATTCACTGTACATTATGAGTACGTACAGTGACTGGGTAATGGGTGTGTGTGTTGTGTGTATTCTGTGGATGGTGTGTGGAGCACTGAGTGCTTGATCTGTGTACTTTTCTGTTTATTTTTCTCTCAAGGCGAAAGAGACGGGCTTTCAGGTGGCAGATCCCTCAGTCACAGGGATATTTTGCCCAAGGCCAATAAAATGTAAAAGGATGTTTTTTTTACATTTTGCAGGCACTTTGGGAAACATTTTTGATTTTTTTCCCAAAAGTGCAGATTTTGCGGTTGTATTGCAAATTGCAAAACTGAGGCTCTGTCTGCAAAGTAATTGTTGTATATATAATGTGGAAAATATTCAGTAAATTAGGCAGTGACTATATTATCAAGACTGAATTGATTGCTTTTAAAAATGTCCCATTTTTTACAATGACCACAATGGTATGTACAGCCAGCAACATAAAGTAAGTACTTCAGTGCACATACAGCCAGTGACGTTGTAGAAGGAGCATAATAACACATCCAACCAGTGGCATAAAAGAGGGACCACGACACATAGAAACAGTGACATAGAAGGACCTCAATGGCACATAGAATGAGCGACAACGAAACCACAATGGCACATACAATGAGCAACAATGGAAAAAAAAACACAATGGCAGATAAAACCAGTGATACAGAAGAAGGATGAGAGGAGCCAGCAACATTGAAGAAGGACCACAATGGCACACGCAACCAATGGCATAGAAGAAGGACCAATCACATAAATCTTTTTGAGGGGCACGCTCATAATGAAAGAAAGCAACAGATCCAACCTCTTGAATGACGTTGGAGCCTGAGTAAAATAAGGACAAAGTTCATCAAGAAAATTATGTCAAATTTGGATAATATTTATCAGGTGTTATATTTACAGAAAAACATATGTATAGAAAATAATTTTGGCGCAGCATTTGTCCTACAACAAAAATGACAACAAAACACATGACACACTACAAGTGACACAAAATATAGAGCATTTGCATACCTAATTACCAGCTCATACTTGAGGTGTTTGCTCATAATCCAAAGAAGGGAAGCCTTTTTGTCAAGTTGGCACTTGTGTTCACCAAATAGGTCCTGCTGGAAATAGCGTACCTCATGCATTTTAATGGAAACACTATCTAGGAAGCCAAGCGGCCATTAGCATTAGTAATGACAAAATGTCTGAAACCTTACTATTCTGTCAAGCCCAGCTAGAAAAGGTTTCATAAAGGCCTTCTTACTTTCAATGCTTTGTACTTCTTGCTCTTCCTCTAATCACTCAGCAGCTAGTGATAGATCATTCATGGACTGAGCATGGGATAAACAGCCAACCCTATGATGTCATTTGGGTTCAATGGATTGTGATGTTGCTTTTACCACTGGCACCGAGCAACTCAATGTTCCCAGGCTAGCAAACAATCAACCACAAGGCCAGCAGGAAAATCAGGCAGTCAGCAGAAAAATTACACATGCACAGCTAAAGACAGTGATCCAGCGCGATATTAGCAAACAGCATTCATACACCAGATACTCACTTGGGCCCATACATTCATACTACCCTAATACTTACGCTGGGTTTTATCAGTTGTTACTCTCTATCAAAATCCCTGCTACCAATTACCTTCTGATTGAAGAGTAATGACTTACCAATGAATCCTTTGCTAATTGGGAAATTTAAAATGAGTGACATTCATTTATAGTACTTAATCCTGAAATAACCACTGAGTCAGGAAGTTTTTAAATGTTTATCTAAAGATTTAGCAGAGTAAAATACAGAGCCACATGGTACTTAATCGCAATACCCAAGATTAAGCATAGAAATGATTATTGCTAATCAATGACAGTGTTTAAAGAAAAGGAGAAGATAGAGACAGCAGCGCAACTAAAGGTTGCATTATATTTACCTAAGTGCGAGAACCAAAACCCCTTAGCCAAGGAGTTGAAAGAATAAAACCCAGGAAGGATGAAGAGCAAAGACCTCCTCCAGGATCAGGACAGGACCGGTGACCTCTCTACAACGTCGCCTGCGTCGTTCCCCTCTCTGATACTCGGCTTCTCCTCGATTCTCCCGTGCCTTCCTTCTAATGGACTCTGCCGCCCCCTCCTCAGGACCTCTTCTGGACAGGGACTCGGTCTGCAATCGGTCAGCTTGGCGGTCTGGAGCTAAGCGCGCTCTGGCAGCATGGACGCCTGTTCTTCGTGAACGCATGCTCTCTCTTCTAATTAACTAATGCTATATTCTATTATACCCTTCTACGCCCATGTACCTCCCCTTAATGTTACTAAAATATGGGACCACTACTTCTGATTGGACAGGGACAGGGGGTGGATTCTCGCACCATATCAATTTGGCTTAAATTGTAAAGCCTATTGTCTTTAAGTTCCCACCCCTTCAAATTATTACATTCGCTTTATTTCCCACCCGTTTTATGACAAATGTAAACCAATTTTCACAGACATTGTATCAATGTGCGACAGGAAAAGCAATAGTACAACATCTTCGGCCATCAGGTCGTTGCCTTGGACTTCGTCCAGGTTGACTTCATTTGGCAGGCACACAGGACACATGCGCAGAACCATTTGCCTCTCGAGTTTCAGAACACCAACCCAGGCCCAAGTTTACGAACTAATAAAAGTGCAAGAAGAAAATATTAGAATCACAAATAAAATGTTTCACTGTATACCCACTTTTTCTATTCTATTCCCATTTAATTATATATTCTAACCCGCATTAGTAGCGTTAGGAAACGACAATTTAGTAATGACATGAGAGCAAGCTGAAGCATGTGAAAACATCAAGCAGCCATTTTAATGCACACTGCGCAGAAGCAGAAGTTTCCCACCAAGCAAAGAAAGACGTCACTCCATGTGATATGGTTGCGACATGCGCATTGAGCTTTCCCGCGCATAGCGGCCATTTTGAATTACAAACAAGCGTTATTCATTAGTAAAACACATAGGCAAGCATCCCTTTCGTTTGTGTCGTGAATGCAAAGGTTAGTATTAACAATACAAGTTTAATAAATTAATACTGTGAGGAGGATTGAATACAAGCAAGTTTCATTTATGAAACCTTGCTCCATCAATCCCCTCTCTGATGGCGTTTCTGAGCCATCAAAAACATTACCCTCAATCAGATGCCAACTTCTAGCAAATTACTTCATTCTCATCTTTACTCTTTCTATTTTAACAATCTCCTTTTAATTTCTTGTATAATTCACTTCTCCATTCTTCAAGTTCGATTTCATCTACCTTTCGTTTCTTTCCTCTTCCTGTCACCTTATATGTTCCATTCCTTTTACAGCATTTGCACCATATTGTTATTGCCAAAATTATTATTGCTATCCCTGCTAAGGGTACTAATATTTGACCTATAAGTCCTTTTCCTACATTAGCAAACCAGGTACCAATTGACGATATACTATTTGTCAATCTTTCCCATACACTATCAACTTCCAGTGGTTTAAGTTCCTTCTCAAGTTTAGTTATATTCTGTATATACGTTCCAATTTCTGCACTCTTATCAGGAATATAAGTGCAACAATGTTTCGTCGTCAATAATTTACAGACTCCGTCCTCTTTTGCCAATATAATATCAAGAGCAAGTCGATTTTGCATAACCATAGACCTAATCGCAACCATCTCCGCATTAATCATTAGAAAACCTCCAGCAGTATCCGTTGATAAACGATCAACCACTGTAGACAATTTACATATTTTCCTTGAGTTCAGAATTATTCCCACTGAAGGTATCAATGCACCAAATATATCTCCTACAATTTCTGAAAAACTAGCTCTTTTACTACGTATTAATTCGCTATTGTTTTCATTGCTCTCAGTGTTTCTTTTTACGATGTATATCTTTGGAAATACTATTCCAAAATAACAACTTCCATACCACCGTGCAGGAAGCCTAAAGTAAGCCTTATTCCCACACACATAATAGATTCCAGGAAAAACTGAATCTGTTCCTCCTTTGAGTCCCCAACCTCCAAGAATTAAAAAATTGTGTTCGCATTCACTGGTACCGATGAAAACATTGTTAAAATCAGTCTTTAACCTATGAAGACAAATTTTCCCTGTCTTTACGAAATCCAGAGCCATAGCAGCTTGAGCCTTGCCAGGTGTGTAACTACCTTCTTTCTCAGCCCAAGGTGGTAAATGAGCCTTATGCTCAGAAGCTTTCTTTTGAAAATCTTGTCTTCTATCTTCTACTAAATTCAAAAATATCTTTTCTTCTTCAAGTAAAGAACATGTTAGATTGTGTCTATATGCATGTGTTATGTCTATTGATTTCATTGTTAAGAAAAATTCTCCCATAAACTGTGCGTCTTGACTACTAAGCACTGGGTTCATACTCTTGCGAATCGGAACCTCAGAAAATATCACATCTAAGTTTGAATAATAATACTGAAGTTTCCCTGTTCTATAAAATAAACTAGACAAAACACTACATGATATGCCATATGTCAGTGGTAAGTGATGGTATGTTAATCCTTCTGCTACTGATTCAGGTAACTTCATACAGACATAACAATTACTAACTTCCATTGTGTCTACATATTGAAACAATAACTTTGTGAAAACATTTAAACTAGTGTCGTTGTCAGCTACTTCATGATGAATTTCTGCCTCATCTTCTGCCATTAGTTCTACTCTATTGCCCTTCATGTTTGCTGTCCTCTCCTTAGTTTCATTATTAATCTTTTTATCTATTATCATAAGGTAAGGAATTGCTACAATCAGGACTAACCATACTATAAGCACCATTACTAGACTACATATGCATAATGCACAGCATCTTCTACAACATTTCTGTTTTGGTCTCCCAGCAACTCTATCGTCAGGCATTTTTCGACAAGGAAGATTGCTCTTCTTATCTTTTCTTCTTTTCTTTAGCTTATTCTTTTGCTTAGTCAGGGTGGTCTTGTTTCTTCTTCGTACGTCAATTCTGCACTTGTTCCTTCGCCACCACTGTCACTTGACTCTAAGCTTTCAAAATCTTCAAGAATTATATATGTCCAGTCAGGACCCTTGAATTTGTTATTCACAAGTTTCAGTCTTTTGCTTCTTCTTTTCGCAGTTTTATTTTCTTGTTCGGTTTGACTTGATACTTCAGGTACTTGATCTGGATCTTCACTTCTGGTTGTTATGTGGTACTTTACTCTTTTAATGACACTCGGCCAATGATCTCCTTTTCTTGTTTTCTTTGTTGGCACTGTTTCTTTGTTTTCATCTTTAGAGATCTCGTTAATTTCACTGCTTAGCACTGTTTCGTGTTCTTCAATTACTGTGTTTCTTGTTTGCTCCTTTTCAGGTCTAATTGGTTTCTCTGTAACAGCTCCACTGTGAGTTTCCAATAACTGACCTTGTTCTTTATTTATTTCTTCAAGTTCATGTTTTTCAAGGTTTTCTTCTTCTGTGCACTCTTCTTGATCTAACTTGTTCTGATCAGGGCTTATTGCACTGTGAACTTCTGCAGCCTGAACGGATTCTTCTAGACCTGTCTGTCCCTGTTCAAAGTCTATTAGGTTTTTACTGTTTTGAGTCCAGTTTTCTTTCCCTATCTGACCTTGTTCAGGATTTCTTAATGTCTTTTCTTCTTTTTCCTGAACTGCTTCTTCTTCACCTATCTGATCTTCTTCAATTTCTTCCAATTTCGCTTGACTTCTTGTTCTGTGGTATACTTCAGGAACTTCTACCACTGGTATCCAATCCTGACTTGTGCTCGGTTGTTCTTCTTCAGCTTCTCTGGAATCTCGAACTTGAGATCCTACAGCTGGGCAACCTTCAGCCTCTTCAGTGATTGGCGTTGTCTGAGGATTCTCTTCCTCGGGATCTGGTACTCTCTTGGTGTGACTTACATGAATCCAATTAGGAAATCCGGCACACTTCACTGCTGTATTCGTTGTCAGTATGACTTGACACGGTCTGCCCCATCTAGGTGATAGACACGTTTCTCTAGTGTGATTCTTCACTACCACCCAGTCACCAGGATTCAGATCATGTTCTTGCTCGGGCTGCCTGGAAACTGCGTCTTCTCCAACCTGATGAGAGACAGAACACACTAGGTCAGCCAATCCTTTGCAATAGTCCAGAACCATATCATCAGATGTATTCACCAGTTTGTTTGTGGGAACATGTGTTTGTCTCATTGCTCTTCCCATCATTATTTCATATGGGCTCAATCCTGTGGTTCTGTCAGGTATACTTCTGAGTCCCATTAAAACGATTGGCAATGCATCTGGCCACTCTAATGATGTTGATGCACACATTTTTCCCAGTCTTGACTTCATAGTGCCATTCAATTGTTCAACCACTCCAGAAGCCTCTGGACGATATGCACAGTGCAGTTTCTGTTTTATTTGAAATGCTTCACAGATTATTTGAATCACTTCGCTGTTAAAATGTTTTCCTCTATCTGATTCCAAAGTTACTGGAAAACCAAACCTAGGAATGAGCTCTCGTAGCAACAGTTTTGCAACTGTAATGCTGTCATTTCTCCTAGTAGGGTAAGCCTCCACCCACTTTGAAAACAGACATACTATGACTAGTACATATTTCAGCCCTCTACATGGTGGTAACTATATGAAATCAAACTGAAGTCTCATAAATGGACCCTCTGCCTTTCCAATTTTCCCAAATCCAATTACTGTCTTCCTCCCCGGATTATGCATCTGGCAAGTTAGACATCTCTGGCAAAGACTCTCTGCAACAGCTCTGAATTTGGGATTGTACCAATTTTGTCTGAACAGCCTAATCATTGCATCTCTCCCTATGTGTGTGTCTCCATGATGCATTCTAGCCATTTGTGAGAGTAAGCAGTCTGGCATGACTGGTCTGCCATCAGCACTGATCCACACTTCATCATCTCCTCTTTGGGAACAACCCACTTTGATCCACAAATTCTTCTCATTTTCATCAACCTCATCTTGCAATTTCTTCACCTCATTCCAAGTTTCAGGTGGCATATACAGCATAAGTTAGCAGCTGATTCCCATTCTTTCCACCCTCTTAGACTGACATTCTGGTTTTGGCACAATGTTGAGCCACCAGATCTGCATATCTGTTGCCGACTACCACCCAGTCATCTCCTGACTGGTGTGCGGCACATTTCACCACAGCCAATTCTTTTGGTGATTGTATTGCTTCTAGCAATTCCCTTACTGAATTGTCCATTTTTAATGGGGGATCCTGAAGAAGTCATGAAATCCCTCTGCATCCATAGTTGGCCAAAATCGTGCACAACCCCGTAACCATATTGGCTATCTGTAAATATGGTCACTCTCTGATTCCTCCCAATTTTGCATGCTTTTATCAACGCAATCAATTCAGCTACTTGTGCAGATTTGACTCCTGGTAAATAAGATGCTTCAACTATTCCAGTTAATTCACATACCGCATAGGCAGCAGTTAGTTTACCATCTTCATGTCTTTGACATGAACCATCTACAAATAGCTCCCTGTCTGGCTTTTTAAGAGGCTGTTCCTCTATATCTGGGCGTGGTTTTGTGCATAATTCTGTGATTTGTATACAATCATGTTCATCGTCTTCATCATCTTTAATTCTCTCATGATATGGGTCTGGTAGTAAGGTTGCTGGATTTATTATAGTACACCTTACCATGTTCACATTTTCAGCTCCCATTATTATTCTTTCATATTTAGTCAGCCGACTAGGAGTAAGATGTTGAGTTCGGGTTCTTGTCAACAGAATGACAACTGCATGTGGAACATACACTTTTACAGGGTGTCCCATCACAATTGACTCACTTTGCTCAATGCTCAAACAAGTAGCCGCCACTGCTTTTAGGCATCCTGGCAACGCGGCTGCTACTGGGTCCAATGTAGCAGAAAAATATGCTATAGGACGTCTTTCTAGTCCATGTCTTTGAGTTAGGACAGAAAGTGCACAATTTTCTCTCTCATGACAGAACAATGCAAATTCTCTTTTATAATCAGGCATGCCTAAGGCAGGTGCTGAACATAGGGCATTTCTCAATTTTACAAAGGCTTCTACACTTTCATCCTCCCACTCCACAGGATCCTTTGCTTTCTTTTTTGTCATGTTAATTAAGGGCTTAGCTAACATGGAAAATCTTGGTATCCATTGTCGACAGTAACCTACTATTCCTAGGAACATTCTCACTTATCTTTGTGTTACAGGCATTTGCATTTTCTTTATTAAAGCTACTCTTTCAGCTGTTACTCTTCTTTTTCCTCTCTCAATTTGGTGTCCCAGAAACTTAACAGCTGTTGTACAGAATTGCAATTTTTCAGGTGAGACTTTATGTCCTTCTTCTGCCAAAAGATTTAACAATGCTATGGAATCAACAACACAGTCCTCTCTGGTGTTCGATGCCACCAATAAGTCGTCGATATATTGGACTAACACTGAGCTTCCTGGCATCACTAGTTTTTCAAGGCACTTTTTCAGTATCTGGTTGAAAATAGAAGGACTTTCTGTGTACCCCTGAGGAACACGATTCCACACATAAACCTTGTTTTCAAATTTAAATGAGAAAAGATACTGGCTGTCTGGATGTAATGGTATTGAAAAGAACGCTTGACACAAATCAATTACTGTGAACCATCCTGCATTCCAAGGGATCTGGTATAGAATTACTGCAGGATTTGGTACTATGGGACAACATGGTTCTACAATCTTATTTATTTTCCTCAGGTCCTGAACAATCCTATATTTTCCACTAGGTTTCTTTAATCCCATTATTGGTGAATTACATGGGCTACTCATTACTTCTTTTAGTATGTTTTGTTCTACCATTCGATTTATTTCTTCAATGACTCCTGCTTTTACTTCTGCACTCATTTTGTACTGTCTGGTATTTGGGAAAATTGCACCTTCCTTTACAGTAATTTTAACTGGATCTATTTTAGCCATAAGTCCTACTTCTTTTCCGGTGAAATCCCATACTATGGGGTTTACTGTATCTTTTAATTCTTCTGGCAACTCATCTTTTGTTATTAACGAAAACATCTCGTCTACTTCTGTACCTTGTTTTGCAATCATAATTTTATATACATGATCTTCATCTGGTGTCTGAACTGCCACACCATCCGGTGTGCAGAAAATTGTACAATTCATCTTGCACAACAAATCCCTACCTAATAAGTTTACTGGACTAGAATCACACACTACAAATTGATGCATTTCCCTGAAATTTCCGATTTTAACTTCCATTGGTTCGGTAAGAGGTGTTCTAATCCGCTGATAAGCTACCCCCACTACTTGGATATTTTCACCAGAGAGAGGAAGGTCTGGAATGTCTGCTGTTCTCACAGTAGACCGGGTAGCACCAGTGTCCAAAAGGAAAGTAATATTATTACCTTTCACATTCCCTTCAACATATGGACCTGACTGATCTACCTGTAAGGATGCGCCAAGTATGCACTCCTTCTTCCCCTCTCCTAGGCACCGTTATGGACTGAATTGACAGAAATCGTCCTGCAAAAGAAATTGTGATGTCATATAATCATTCTTACCACTTCCTCCCTGATATCCGATGTCTGTACCATGCTTTGCTCTGCTTACATTACCCTGAATAGTTGCAGGTGGCAACTGACTCTGAGGATTTACACCCTGCTGTGAGTCATTCTGCGTCTGTGGATTTAAATTTTGATTTGGGCCATTATTATTCCGGATCTTTTTACATTCATCCTTCCAATGCCCCAATTTTCCGCATCCATGACAAGGAAATTTCTTTTTAGCTTCTTCTCTACTCATTCGTCCTCTAAATTTTCCACCATTCCCAGTATCACCATTCGTTCCAGAATCTTTTCCTTGATTTTCACTCGGATTTTCCAAATTGAATCTCTGTTTCTCAGCCATTTTCACCTGAGCCCACATTACTTTTTCCTGCAATTTCTTGTGCCTATCCTCAATATTGTCTCCACAATATGTTGCATACTTCAAAATCTCGTCAATGGGCTTTCCCTGCCAACACAGCATATGCTCTTTAATCATCTGGCAAATTTCTGGCTTCAAACCGTAAACAAATCGATACACAAACTGACTCATGTTCTTGTCTCCAATGTCCTCAAATCCACTATACTGTTTAAATACCTGCAATAGACGCTCATAGTAAGAATGTACTGATTCATTAGCTTCTTGGGTAGTTCGATCTATTTTTACCCAATCTGTTTCTTTCGGTGGTATTTTCCCTTTCAGGTAAGTTATCACTTGCTGATACTTTTTCATCACATCATTTGACGGGGCACCTGTCTTCGGATCTCTAATATATTCATCACTAGGCCAATCGACTGTGATTTTGCAATCTGTCCATAAATCGGCAGGTACCACTATATCAAACAACCCATCCAAATCCTTCAACAATACCTTTGACACCTTCACAAACCTATCAACCTGCTTGTACCATTCAATTGGTTTTTCTCTCAATTTTGGAAAATCATTCGTAAATGACAAAATATCCTGTCTGCTCCATGGGACATGTACATATCCTCCTCCCGCAACTTCTCGCATTGGATACATCTGGTCTGCTTTCCCTGTTTCTTTCATCACATATTCTGATGCTGTTCTACTTGTTCGTGCTTCTTCCTTTTTCTTGGCCCACCTAGTTTTCCATTTATTTAGGTCTCCCCATTTTTGCAAAACTAACATTAATTCTCTTATATGTAATCTTCTTCCAGAGGCATTCATATTTTCTAAATCTTTGTCTGAAAATTCTGCTCTATAGGGTTTCTGTAGTACCTTTGATCTCCCTATTTCTATTCCCATCTGTAGTGCTAAATTGGATAATTTTTCATGGAATAACCTTACATTTCTGGTGATACTCCTGCATAGGAACAATAACTCTTCTTCATCATAGGTATTTAAGCGTTCTAGTCCTACATTTCCTGCTATTATTTCTTCTAATTCGACTTTCAATTTATGAATGTCCATTATTTTCGGAGGTGTGCACTGTTTAACTGACCCTTGCACCCATTTTTCTAGATCTTCAGGTGTTACTATGGTAGCACTTTTTGCTCCCGATGAAGTTATTAAACTTACATCTTTTGAACATCCAGGTACATCTTTTCTGGGAGTGCTATTTACAGAACCTCGAATAGGCAAGTCCATAAGTGATATTGTGGATTCACAGTCACTAAATTGATCCTCAATTATAACTGGAGCTTCAGGTTTGGGATTATTCACAGGAGTAGGTGTAAGTATCGGTGGAGGACAGCTTCCCTGAGTACCATATAATGGAACTACTGGACCAATTGTTACTGGTATGGTCAACGAATCAGGGTGTACTTTAATCTGAGTTATTTTCTGTATTAATTCTGCTTTGGTCTTTTCTAGGGCTTCTTTTTCTTTGTCATGAAGTATTCTACTCGTGGTGAATTCATGCATTACCTGTGGCACTAATGGAGTTTTTGGTGGTGCACTTGGGGTGCATCCACTTGTCCCTTCCTGATATGGTGGGGGTTTCTTAACATTTCCTCCATAAATTCATCTTCAGACTCCTCATTTCTCATTAAATGTTTTGTCTTTTCTGTGCACTTACTTCCTAATTTCTCCTCTGCTGAGAACAATGGATATAATCCTTCTGTAATCATTGCCCTTCTCCATTGTTTCATCTGACCATTCCTAGACTCATGTAGGTATCTGGGGAAAAATCCTGGATAACTCCTATTACTTCTAGATCGGTCCCGCTCAAATGCCTCGGTTTCCCATTCCTCTAGAGCTTCGTACTGAGTTAATCTAGGTCTGGGTTCTAAGTCATTCATCCTCAATCTCAAGTTTTGCAGAATTCGCCCATTGAACGTGCCATTCTCGGGAAATGCTAGTATTCCATCATTTTTGGTATATGCTATCCAATTCTCCATCCATACACAAGTATGATAACCTCTCTCCATCATCATAAATGAAGCGGGCGTTTTAGCTGGTGGAATAATAATTCCTTCTCTAGTTTTGATTGGTTTGTCCTTTTTAAAATAATTCTTAATCTTTTGTAAAAATGACATTTTTCTCCTTTCTCCGTACATCTTGGGTAAATACCGATGTATAAAATTATATTCTGCAAAGCCTAAATATCTCCTATCCTGACGAATTCCTGTTAAAGTCGGATCGCGTTTTAACATGCAATCCTTATCCACTAAGAATTTCGCTTCTATAATTTTGACCAATAAAATGTCTGCTATCTTTTATTTCCGAGCCAATCCTTGCGCGGCCTTTTGGTAACGTTTATCTGTCAACCCCTCCTTTACAATCTGCTCTTTCCTGTCCTTGCTGGTTCAACCAATCCCAGCGCGGCACCTGTGACGTCAGTACTACTCCTGACTACTGACCCCTCCTTTACAAGGGTTTTTCCACACCCGCTGATTCAACCAATCCCAGCGCGGCGTTTTGTGACGTCAGCTCCCTCTCCGGCAACTGACCCTCCCTTTACAAAAATTTACGCAAACTTATTTTCTCTATAAATCTTAATTTCAGTAACAACATAAAACATTCGCTATCGTGCCAGTTTCTTCTAAATTCGAAAAGATAGTTTTCTCTCACCCTTAGTAAAACCTTTCCGTTTACTAAACATACACTACGAGTAAAACACTTCCGTCTACTCTTCACACAAGCTCCAGAAGTACCTGTTACTTCTCCAATGTTACCCTTTCTAGGTGATATAACATCACATTTTTACCTGCGTACTCTTTTGCTATTACTCACACGTATAGAGTCCCTAACGAGTACTGAAAGTCCTGCTTAACTTTTCAGTACTATTTCTGCCTGGCAGATAACCTCACTTCAGTATGGCTTCCACTTACCATCCGCTATTCCTTTTACCCGGGGTATTCTGGACAACATAAAACAAAACTTTGAATACACGGATGTTAGTTCATAAAAATACAAATAAAAATTCTCATTACCCAATTAACAAAGAGTAACCATCCTCTGATAACCAGAAAACTGATCCAGCGCGATATTAGCAAACAGCATTCATACACCAGATACTCACTTGGGCCCATACATTCATACTACGCTAATACTTACGCTGGGTTTTATCAGTTGTTACTCTCTATCAAAATCCCTGCTACCAATTACCTTCTGATTGAAGAGTAATGACTTACCAATGAATCCTTTGCTAATTGGGAAATTTAAAATGAGTGACATTCATTTATAGTAATTAATCCTGAAATAACCACTGAGTCAGGAAGTTTTTAAAATGTTTATCTAAAGATTTAGCAGAGTAAAATACAGAGCCACATGGTACTTAATCGCAATACCCAAGATTAAGCATAGAAATGATTATTGCTAATCAATGACAGTGTTTAAAGAAAAGGAGAAGATAGAGACAGCAGCGCAACTAAAGGTTGCATTATATTTACCTAAGTGCGAGAACCAAAACCCCTTAGCCAAGGAGTTGAAAGAATAAAACCCAGGAAGGATGAAGAGCAAAGACCTCCTCCAGGATCAGGACAGGACCGGTGACCTCTCTACAACGACGCCTGCGTCGTTCCCCTCTCTGATACTCGGCTTCTCCTCGACTCTCCCGTGCCTTCCTTCTAATGGACTCTGCCGCCCCCTCCTCAGGACCTCTTCTGGACAGGGACTCGGTCTGCAATCGGTCAGCTTGGCGGTCTGGAGCTAAGCGCGCTCTGGCAGCATGGACGCCTGTTCTTCGTGAACGCATGCTCTCTCTTCTAATTAACTAATGCTATATTCTATTATACCCTTCTACGCCCATGTACCTCCCCTTAATGTTACTAAAATATGGGACCACTACTTCTGATTGGACAGGGACAGGGGGTGGATTCTCGCACCATATCAATTTGGCTTAAATTGTAATGCCTATTTTCTTTACGTTCCCACCCCTTCAAATTAATACATTCGCTTTATTTCCCACCCGTCTTATGACAAATGTAAACCAATTTTCACAGACATTGTATCAATGTGCGACAGGAAAAGCAATAGTACAACATCTTCGGCCATCAGGTCGCGGCCTTGGACTTCGTCCAGGTTGACTTCATTTGACAGGCACACAGGACACATGCGCAGAACCATTTGCCTCTCGAGTTTCAGAACACCAACCCAGGCCCAAGTTTACGAACTAATAAAAGTGCAAGAAGAAAATATTAGAATCACAAATAAATTGTTTCACTGTATACCCACTTTTTCTATTCTATTCCCATTTAATTATATATTCTAACCCTCGTTAGTAGCGTTAGGAAACGACAATTTAGTAATGACATGAGAGCAAGCTGAAGCATGTGAAAACATCAAGCAGCCATTTTAATGCACACTGCGCAGAAGCAGAAGTTTCCCACCAAGCAAAGAAAGACGTCACACCATGTGATATGGTTGCGACATGCACATTGAGCTTTCCCGCGCATAGCGGCCATTTTGAATTACAAACAAGCGTTATTCATTAGTAAAACACATAGGCAAGCATCCCTTTCTTTTGTGTCGTGAATGCAAAGGTTAGTATTAACAATACAAGTTTAATAAATTAATACTGTGAGGAGGATTGAATACAAGCAAGTTTCATTTATGAAACCTTGCTCCATCAACAGTGCAGAAGATACAGCATCCCAGATACCTGTGAGTGAGAAAACCAAGTATTGCAGGAATCAGAGACTAAACTGCTTGTCACAATAGGCATTGACTGCCTCATTTATGAGGCCCCTTGCACCGCCGGAACGTCACTCTTTGTGACACTCCGGGGGCGCAGGAGCCTGCTCCATATTTACCAGGCAGCACTAAGCCAATTTTCTTTTGGCTTAATGCGGCCTTGTAAATATCGTTCCCTTTAACGCAGTTTTCTGCATTAAAGGGGGGTGCAATGGGTGTTGCTAGGGGCGTTCCTTGCAACATCCATGGCTTTTTGACACTGCCCTAGATTTACGAGAAATTGTAACTCTGAGGTAGCACCAAAAATGTATGCCTCGCTTGGGGCTGCCCTCGGAAACACCCCAAGATATGGAAGAGATTGGCGGATTACCGGGGGATTTACTTAGAGCCCATTCCTGATCTACCAACAGAGTGAGTTGAACATAGTTGTTATGTGGGGATCCACAGATGGTCGTGACGTAGACTTCTCAGTTTTGGATGGACTTTCTACGCTTTATACTTATTGTAGATTGATGGCACTTCTGTTATTTGTTATTATGACAGGTTGTTATGCACAGGATTCTCTATTGTATAACCTGATACAAAATGTCGACATCAGTATTTGTATTATGTATTTAACGCTGTTCTGGTGCAATGCCCCATCGGGCGTCTTTTGGCTGTTGACAATAAAATTTTGTTGTGAAAAAAAAAATGTATGCCTCCCCAGGGGAGGCGTAAGGGAGGCACAACGAGGAGAAATATCTTTATTTCTCCTTGTTTTTCCTTTTTGTGTGTGTGCTGCATTCTCCAACAACTGGGGCTTTACATAGCTGCCTTCAGTGTACTATTCATTATCTGACAGAGTGCACCTGGCCATAACTTTAGTTCTGGCAATAAAATCCCATAGTGTTAACCCTATCATTTTGGATAGAGTCCCGGGGGCTAGGGGATGCGCTATCCTAGTGTCAGAAAAATTGCTGTGGTGTAAGTGGAGATTAAGTAGACTGCTCCAAGAAAATGAGCGGAAAAATATTATTTAGCACTTAAAAATAGATATAACCTAATAGTGAGAAAATAATGCAAACGCTAATGGAAGGATGAAAGACAGAATTTAAAGGATGGCTCAGTGAGCTGAGCTTTAGCTGCTAACTCATGCAGCGATTGGCCAGCCACAAGCTTGAATTCTGTCACGGCTGACTCAGCCTTCTATCCTTCCAAGGTCTGTAAATTAAATGTCATTAATTTGGGCATTAGTGACACCTTTTGTTTATCTCTGCCATTAGGAACCACAGAAAAGAGGTGTGATGTGGTATTTAAAAATACTATGAATATAAGCAGGGCAACGGTAAACAAATAAGTGCACATGGTGAATTGGTAACTGTACATGTGGACAGTCAGGAAAAAGATGAGGGCCCAGGCAATATTGTATTTACACCAGCGTAATCTCATGTAATTTCCAGCTTTTCATGTTAAAATTGTTAAGTGAAACAGCCAAGATGGAACTATTATGCCATATCGTGTAATTGCAATTTTGTTTAGATAAAAGTACTATTGTGGAAGCATGTGAACAATACAAACCAATGGATTGGCTGTTGTTCACATCACGCATGATTATGCGCTATTTTTTAGTGTGAAATCCTTTTTTGAGCCCAAAATGGAAGCAAAAATTCAGTTTTCCCTAAAAAATAGCACAACATGCCAGATTTTAATTTTGAACAATATCACTTAAATTCGCATATTTTGGGGGCATTCCACATCATTTCTGCAAAGGAAATTACTAAAACGTAGCCTTCCTTTACAAAAGATATGAGCCAGACAGGCAGGACCTTTTCACCTTTCGAACAGAATTTAGATCTAATGCTACAGGATTTCGTAAAAAAACGAGACACAATCAGCAATTAGGGCCTGGTGTACTAAGAGCTAGTTTGCAACAAGTGATCATAATTTGTGCAACAATTTTTTGTGACCTGCCTCTGATTTTGTGATATGCCGAATGTGCTTCTAGGTTGTGCGTCAAACTCTCCAGTTGCAGGGATCGTAGAATAGCATGCTTAATTAATAATGGTTTGTGACCCCCTGTGACTGGCTACAAATACAGGGATGGTGGCCGTCAAGGAACATCCTGTTCCTGGGTTTGCATTACCATATGGGATTTTTGTTTAACACTACCTATGTTCCTTAAGGTAACCATTGCTTCTTGTTTAAAAATAAAATGTTTTCCATTTGGGAATACATTAGGGGGGCATGGAGTGGTCCTTTAAACCACTCCCTGCAAATCCCACTGCCCAATGTGGTCAAAAATCACAATTCACAAAGGGAAAGATCCTCCAAAGGGTCACGTTCCCCTTTTTGAATCTGTTACCACTTCCTTTGAAGTGTCGATAACGGATCAAAGGTTTTTGGTACAAACCATTGATTCATAACATTGCGACTCGCCATTATAAGGGGACACCTCTTTTCACACACCCTCCTAATACCAATTTGGAATGGATTCCAACATACAAGACGGGTTTAGCACATTGCACGTAACATGTTACGACTTCATCATCCACCCCAGCACCACCAGCACGACAGTCAGCCAGTTAACCGACTGGAGCCAACTCATTCACCAGGACACTACCTCCATCATGAAGACGGTATACTCAGGGGCCTCTAGTTAACCATGCCCACATCTCATCTTCAACCTAGGTAGGCTCAGAATCAGCCTCAAATTCACAACCATTATTAATGCCTCTATAGCAACCATTACTTAGTGCCCCGCTATAGAAATTATTAGCCAACCCCAGCATACTCAAAAGCTACAGTCATATCTCACTACTACCTTTAATGCCCGAAGTCATGGAGAAAGAAATCAACCAGCAACTCGCTAAACACCTGGAACACTATGAACTTCTGGACAGGTCACAAACTGGGTTCCTCAGCAACATAGCACCGAAAAAGCCCTCATCGCAGCCTCGGACAACATCGGTGCCATACTTGGCACAGGTTAGACAGCTGCTCTCATCCTCCTTGACTTGACAGCACTCAAGTGGATCACCTCCTTCCTCACAGGAAGGACCCAACGAGTATGCCTCCTACCCTTCACCTACGAACCCAGGGAAATTATCTGCAGAGTCCCACAAGGCTCGTCCTTAAGCCCCATCCTTTCAACAGTTACATGACACTACTGGCCAACATTGTCAGACACCACTGATTCACCAACCCTGAATGAGAGCACCAGAAACCTCGCAATCATCCTCAGCACTTAACTTACCATAGCCTCACAAGTGAACGCTGTCACATCCCCTGCTTCTTCATCCTACGCATGCTATGCAAGATCTTCAAGTGGATCCTTCAGGATTCAAGTCGCACCATCACCCAGGCCCTCGTCACAAGCAGACTGGACTAGACCAACGCACTCTATGAAGGAATACTAGCCCACCTCCTCCAAAGACTCCAGACCATCCAGAGCACCACCACCCGACTCATCCTGGATCTCGCTCGACATAAGCACATCACTACCCGCCTAAGGCAGCTGCACTGGATCCCGGTCCAGAAATGTTACCAGTTCAAACTCCTCACAAATGCTTCCACTTCGCTCTTTTACCAGCAAATGGGCTATAGAAAGCAATAGCGAGTGTCCCCCCTGTAAGTACAGGGAAGAGTCGATTACCCATATTTTCTTTTTTTGCCCAACCTATCTTACGCCGCGCAAGCGTTGGTTAATCCAACTGTGCAAGAACATCGGCTTTGTGCGTTGCGTGGAGGCATTGAGGGTTCTAAAATATGCAACTCACCCGCCAATAGTGTTTGCTGTCTCACGCTTTTTAAATTCAATGTGGTTCATTAGGCGGCCTTTTTTTAATGCAGTTGATTCCGGGAGGAGAGAAATAGTTGATCACGCACAGGATTGTTTTTCATCACTTATGCGTCCCCCCCGGATCTAGACTGTATCCATTCCTAACTTTGAATAACTTTTATCTCCATTTTTATTGTATTTTTTTTTTTTTTTTTAATCTTTTTTATGATATTTAAAAAAAAATAAAAAAAAAATATTACCACTAGTACGGCCGAGTTCTCTTTTTTATGTGTATCTCTGTAAAACTGCTGTGAATTTAATGATAATGAACTCGGTAATATCGAATGTGCTATTGTAAATATTTTTCAAGCGTTTTAATGTTTTATTGTCAAATGCACTTTTATGGTCTTTTGTGGCCGAAATAAAGTTTATGGAATGGAATGGCTTTCAAGGCTCTGCATAACACCGGATCCTCCTCCCTCAACCACCTCCTCCACTTCCATCAACACACCAGACACGTTTGCTCTCTCTCTCTCACCCAAGTACCCCGTAATTGCAGAAGCAGAGTCGTAGGCCGATTTTATGTCAAGACAGGAGGCTAGCATTATGCATTATCTTTTATTAACTCCTTCTGAGCAGCAACACAACTTTAAAGCTCCCAGAATGGAACTTAAAACATCACAATCAAAAAGAATGTTCAGCCCATATAAAGTATCTGTGTCCTCCATCTTCTTTCTCTTTTGTTGCTGCTTATGAGCAGGATAAGTACATTGATTATGCTTTATGAGCGCACGGTTTGAGATTGAGAACATGCGTGTATGCTACAAAAGTTATGGGTATTATGATTGAATGTTGAGATTTAATACGAATGATTTTTAATTTGAAGATGGTATATGTTTTGTAGTTGTATAGGTTAAGTGGGAAACCCTGTTAAAACTGAGAAAACAAAGGGTTAATTTAAATGAGAAAATCTTGATTGATAGCGGTCTACATGTTTAGCGAGGGGAGTTTGCATCGAAGATTTTTGAGAACTGAGCTTTCCGTTGAGAAACTGGTGGTTGCTCGTGCAGGCTGGATGCGAGTTTTACACAAAATGGAGGACGCGTTTAGTCGCACGTCTGTAATCTGTCCACATCGTTATGAGTGGACCAGTTGTTTCTAAAGGAGTTAGGAGTAATTCCTAACATTACAGTCTGTTTCGAAGACGATACCCAGTTAGTGGTGACACTATCAGACGACTCCACGCAGGACGCGCTTAAGTTCAGGGACGATTTAACAGCTATAGCGGAGTGGATGACCACCAACTGCCTCCAACTGAATGCGAGCAAATCTGAGATTTTGCTATTAGGAAGAGACACTGAGTTGTGGAGTGAACGGTGGTGGCCATCGACTCTGGGTTGTCCGCCTGTCCCTAAACAGGCGGACAAAAACCTGGGAGTATGGGTAGACTCCGCTCTCACCTTTCAGGCCCAAACCAAAATGGTACCGGGGACCTGTTTCGGACTCCTGCGTAAGCTCAAACCACTGCTGGGTTTCTTCGACCCCACCGTCCGTCAGGTTATTGTCCAGGCCACCATCTTATGGAGGCTGGACTATGCCAGCTCACTTTATCTAGGGGCAAATAAAGCCGAGATCCTCCGCCTGCAAAGGGCACAAAATGCGGCTGCCCGGACACTACTCGGCCTCCCGAGAGTCTGTCCCACTGCTAACGCCATCCGCAGACTTCACTGGCTGCCGGTGGCGAAACGCATCGAGTTTAAGTCTCTTTGTATTGCCCACAGAATCTTGAATCTCCATTCCCCAGATATTGTGGCGAATCTCCTCACACCCTACATACCCACCCGTCAACTTCGCTCAATGGGCTAACACCTAGCCATTGTCCCCCGGGTGAGGAAAGTGCGAGCTGGAGGGCGCTCTTTTCGCGTCCTGGCCCTGAAACTGTGGAACTCTCTTCCTGTCCGCATCAGAAGTATCAAGAACCATGCTCTATTCCGTAAAGCCATTAAAACACATCTCTTTCCTGTTTAATGGGTTTCTGGTGTCTTTCCTACAGTGTCTCCAACAGTTTGCAGGGTCAGCGCCGGGACGCCCCTTGGCTGGGGCAGCTGTGCGCTTTACAAAATATATAACATAACAGAGTCTTCAGATGATGCGAAGGGCTTATTGTTTGGAGAAGGTCTGGTAAGACCATTAACTAAATATGTTAAGACTTTTACCAGTCTTGATAAAGCGCAGTGTTCTATGCGCAGGGTGTTTCAGAACAGCAGTCTTTATAGAAGGGCCGATAGGAGAGGGCAAACTACTGGCCGGGCAGGTTTTAGAGCCCAATACCATAATTCACCATATCAGGGATACAGAGGACAGCCAGGAACCGGTCAGTTCTTTCCTCAGAGAGGAAGAAATCAGGGAAGACGTGGAGTATGTTCAAAAGGACAATCCACTAATCAAGGGCAAGGATAGGGCTAGGTGAGTACAAGGAATATTTTTGGTTTTATTCCTTCAAAGGTAAGAGGAAGGTTAGCATTTTTCAAAGATCATTGGGAAAATATAACCTCAGGTGCATGGGTTCTTCAGTCCATAACAGGCTATATGATAGAGTTCGATTCAGATCCAGTTCAGTTGCTGGAAACAAACGAGTTAGTATTCCAAGAGGATTTGCAGGAGATAATCCAAGAGGAGGTAGCTCAGATGTTAGAGACGAACGCTATTATACAGGTGGAAGAAGAGGAGAAAGGGTTTGTGAGTACCTTGTTTGTGGTGGAAAAAAAGGACAAAGGGTGGAGGCCAGTAATACATCTCCGGGATTTGAATCAATATGTAAAATATCATAATTTCAAAATGGAGGGGATACATTTTCTGAGAGATTTGATGCAGGATTTAGATTGGATGGTGAAGATAGATTTAAAGGATGCTTATTTCACCATTCCTATGGCAAGGGAAAGTCAATGGTTTTACAGCTCAGATGGAAGACTCAGTTGTATCAATTTCAGTGTCTTCCATTCGGGTTATCAGCGGCACCTTGGTGTTTCACGAAGGTGATGCGTCCAGTAGTAGGTTATCTAAGAGAGAGAGCAATGAGATTGATAATATATCTGGACGATATATTACTGATGAATCAGGATGTGGACGTTCTATTAAAGGAATTAAAAGTGATGATGGATTTGTTACAAAATCTGGGTTTTGTGAAAAATATGGACAAGTCTGTGATGTCACCATCACAGAGTTTGGAATTTCTTGGGTTTGTGGTGGACACAAAAGAGAATTGTTTACGTTTGTTGGAGAAAAAAGTAAGCAAGATCAAGCAAGAAGTTTTTTTCAATATCAAATAAGGAATCTGTAAAGTTAAGGGAGTTGGCACGAGTGATCGGTCTTTTGTCGACTTCGATTCAGGCAATATTCCCAGGCCCGCTTCATTTCAGGTCGCTTCAGCAATTGAAGACTCAGAGGTTGGCGGAAGGATTCTGGTTCGGAAATGTTGTTCTTTTGAACAAAGAAGCGAAGGAAGGATTGATTTGCTGGAAGGAAAATTTAGAGGCTTGGAACAGGAAGGCTATATTTGGGATGCAGACGGATTTTGTATTAGAGAGCGATGCGAGCAATTTAGGTTGGGGAGCATCTTGCTTAACAAGGAAGACAGGTGGTGTTTGGTGAATGACGGAGAGTGTAGAACATATAAATTGTTTGGAGATGCAGGCAGGTTTGTTAGCGCTGCAAAGTTTTCAGAGGGATCTGAAAGGGAATTCAGTTCTTCTGCGTATGGACAATGTAAAAGCGGTTACATATGTGAAGAAGTTGGGAGGAAGCAGGTCAAAAAGACTAAAGGAATTGGCGAAGGAGATATGGGAATTTTGCATGGAACACAAAATAGATTTGAAAGCAGAATATTTGCCAGGAAAGATGAATGTAGTTACAGATTGGTATTCCAGGAATGTGATAGATTACAGCAATTGGAAGCTAAACAAGAACATTTTCAGGAAGATTGTAGACGTATTTGGGCCTTTGAAGGTGGATTTGTTTGCCTCACGGCTGACCTTTCAACTGCCAAAGTATGTGAGTTGGAGGCCAGACCCGGGAGCTATGGCGATAGATGCTTTTTTGAAGAATTGGAAGGAAATACGGGGGTATGCTTTTCCACCTTTCTCGATGATTCAGAGAGTGCTGGTCCAGGTGAGGAGACAGGGATGTTGTCTAGTTCTGGTGATTCCTTTTTGGAGGTGTGAACTGTGGTTTCCAACTATAATGGAGTTAGCAGTGGAGGAGCCATTTTTGATAATGCGGTCAAAGGTCTTTTGTTGGGAATAGAAGGAGTGGAGCATCCACTTGTGGAATTAGGTTCTCTCAACCTACTAGTTTGGAGGATATCAGGCATTCAGGAGGAATGTCAAGACTTTCGGAATCAGCTTTTAGCTTACTCGATGAGTCTTGGGCACCAGGAACCAGGAAAAGGTACAGAGGTGCTTGGAGAATATGGATTCGTTGGTGCTTGGAAAGGGATTTGGATCCGGTGGAGGCGGATGATGTAGAGGTTGTAATTTTGTTTGGCAAACTTGTTTGAGAAAGAGATGTCTTATAGAACAGGGAACTGTTATAGATCTGGTGTGGCAGCTGGGCATTCTTTGGTACAAGTGGTATCAGTGGGGAGAAGTCCCTTAGTATGCAGAGTCATGAAGGGTATCCGTTTGAAGAGATTTCCTTTGGCAAAGTACGAGACTTTATGGTATGTCGATTTGGTTTTGAAGTTATTTCAGGATTGGCCAAGTAATAAGTATCTGGAGACAAGAGAGCTATCATGGAAGTTGGCTACACTACTTTGTCTAATTTCTTTTAGAAGGGTTTCAGATGTTAAGGCTTTAGAGGTGTCTAGACGTTTTTTCCAACTGGATGGTGTGGTTTTTGATATTTGTAAAAGAACCAAGACTATGTCAGGGTCCATTTTCTATCCAAGGTTTGATAGTACACTGAAACTTTGTCTGGTGTGTTGTACAAAAGAGTATGAGTCACGAAGTTTGGGTAAGAGGAGTGATGGGGTGGAACAGCTGTCGATTTCTTATGTGAAACCGTTTAAACCAGTAAGTAATGCGACTATTGCAAAATGGGTGAAGGCGACTATGAAGGAGGCAGGTGTGGAAATGTCTAAGTTCACAGCTCATTCTGCAAGAGGTGCGATGGCTACTAAGGTATGTATGATGGGGGTAGAGTTGAAGACATCCTGAAGGCAGCAGATTGGTCTTCGGCTGAGACTTTCAGGAAGTTTTATTTTAAAGAAGTTGATCATGTTTCAAAATGTGTTTTGAGAAGCTTTGAACATGCAGAATGCTAGCCTCCTGTCTTGACATAAAATGACGATTCCTATAGGTTTACTGAATAAAGAATTGAGATTTTATTAAAGACAAGGAGGCTAGCATTATCCCACCCACCCTTCCCATTCGGATAAGTAAGTGGGGGTTTTAGTATCTGGAAAAAAAAGAGAAAAAGGAACAAAGGTGTAAGTCAGGTTGTATTCAAGTAATCTGTTTGTTTTGAAAGGATTGTATTTTCAGGATGATTCCTAGGTTGGGTTCATATATGGTTGTTTTATTTTTTTACAGATATATAGGAGGACATTTGTTGGACGCGAGGATTGTTTTTTGATGTTATTAAAAAGAAGCTGAACAAAAGAGGAAGAAGATGGAGGCACATATACTTTATATTGGCTGAACATTCTTTTTGATTGTGATGTTTTAAGTTCCATTCTGGGAGCTTTAAAGTTGTGTTGCTGCTCAGAAGGAGTTAATAAAAGATAATGCATAATGCTAGCCTCCTTATCTTTAATAAAATCTCGATTCTTTATTCAGTAAACCTATAAGAACCGTCATTCTTCTCCCACCTTGAGGCAAAGTCCTGGAACAACCTCCCTCATCACAGCAGGACCTCCACATCGCTGCTGGATTTTTTAAAGAAGCTGAAGAACTGGCTCATAGACTAGCAATCTAGTCCCTCCACCGACTACTGCTAGACTGAGTTTTCACCTGTCTAGTGCCTGGATACCCCAAGAGTGATAAGTTCTGCTCTACAATTCCACTAACATAACACGTTTGCATTTGCAATTTTACTAATTGTATGCTTTGTGAATGCAGTGTTGTTTAGTACATCAGACCCAATGGTTTATTTCACAGAAGTCTCTTCTCTTTACTTAGCACAATAAAGTGAACAACACTAAAAGTGCTGACTTGTACTAGGCTCTGAAGATGGATTCTTGCTGTTTGCAAATAAATAACGTGTCAGACACTCCAGGAAAATTGTGTCCGGATCGAATGTTCTGGCTATGACATTCCATGAAGCACTTTCAATACACAGGAATGGTTCACAAAAACAATACATTTCCACATCACGAATTGGCATTACAATGTATTAATTCTTTACTTAGGGTCACCTGCTGTGAACAGCTTTCAGCTGGGTTGCGGTGACCCTCTCATGTGAAGTACCTGTCGTGTAGGACATTTGATCTCAGTGCCAAGTCAAACTGATCACAGAGGCCTCCCCCTGGCACTGGAGCAAAAGGCTATTTCAGGCTCACCTCTGCAGACACACTTAGTAAAACATTAACACCGGGCTGTGTAGCGAGATATGACCAGAGTAGTGGGAATTTTGTGAGGTTGGCAGGTATTATCCTTAGATAACATTACTTTATCAGAACTGGCAGTCATTCGCTCTGTTCAGTCATTTATCAAAAACCAGGGCTACAGATCTGAGCACTCACTCTCTCACTCAGCTCATTCACTCACTGACTCATTCCTTCTTTCAAACTCAGGCACACTTACACTTTAACTCTTTTGGCACTCGCTTTTATTCACACTCACTCACTGTTTTGCTACCTCTCCCACTCATAACGTACTGATACACCTTCAGAGAAACAGCAAACAATGATTGTCTGAGAAGGATGCTGACCCCTTTCTCATAAACCTAGGGGCCATAGCCTTTACAGAGCCCAATTGAGAAATATAAACGTTCACTCAGTCATCCACCCACTCAATGAATCATTAGTATGTAAGTAAATAAGTAAAGCATTTATAGAGCGCTACGAATGCCGAAGCGTCTTGGCGCTGAGCTGTAATGAATCATGGTAACTGTTGCAGAGTGAACATGCTTAAATTCGCTTAGTTGGGAACAACCAGGTTTTAAGCATTCTCCTGAACAGGAGTCTGTTTGCTTGTAGTCTAATTGCGAGCGGCAATGAGTTCCAGAGTTTAGCTGCCCCATATGAGAGGGTTCTTCCCCCCCATCTAGCTCTTCGGATTTTTGGGACCTGGACTAGTCCTTTATTGGCTGATCTGAGGTCTCGGCGCGGGATGTGCCAACGAAAAAGTTGCTGTAGGTCCAAAGAGCCCTCTCCTTACAGTGCCTTGTGCACCATACACAGAGCTTTAAATTTGATGCGTTTCTGGACCGGAAGCCAATGAAGCTCCCTAATACTGTTGGCAATGGGATGATATTTTGGGATGTTGAGTAGCACCCGAGCTGTGGCATTCTGCAGAGATTGGAGTTTTAATAATTGGCGTTTGTCAATGCCTAAAAGAAGCACATTGCAGTAATCGATTCTTGAAAGAATCAGTGCTACTACCACAGCTTTGCGAAGGTCTTGGGGAATGAATGGAAGGATTTTACACAGGACCTTTTAGGAGGAAGAAATACAAGATCAAGAGATTACACTGGCCTGCAAAGTTCAACTGATCGTCAAACAAAACTCCTAGGTTCCTAGTCTTCCCAGTAGATTCAGGACACTGCCCAGCCTCCGTTGGCCACCACGCCTGATTCCAGATTGATGGAACCTTTCCGAACTCCACGACCTCTGTGTTATCAGTGTGTAGTTTGAGAAAATTCGAATGCATCCACTCAATAATGTGTTTCAGACAGTTGTGAAACCTCCCTGCCACCGTTTCTACACTCGAGGATATTGATATTACTATCTGAGTGTCGTCGGCATACGAGATCAATGAGAAACCGTGTGCTTTGATCAGTCTAGCCAGCGGAGTGACGTAAATGTTGAACAGGGTCGGTGATAAAGCTGATCCTGCGGGACTCCACAGGGGAGGGAGAACGCCTCAGATGTCAAGCTACCCCAGCACAACCTCTGTTCCCTAGAAGTCAGAAACGAGGTGAGTAAGGTTAGAGCCATCCCTTTTATTCCTATTTCCTTCAGTCTCTGTATTAATACTTGGTGGTTCACAGTATCAAATGCTGCTGAAAGGTCCAATAGGATGAGGATGGCTCTCCCTCCACTGTCCAACTGTTTACGAATCTCCTCGGTGGCCATGACTAAGGCTGACTCCGTTGAGTGACGTGGTCTGAAACCATGTTGGGCGTAATCTAGGAGGTCGTTGGATTCTAGGTAACCAGTTAACTCCTGATTGATGGATTTTTCTAGAATTTTAGCAGCCAGCGGTAGACAGGATATAGGTTGGTAGTTTTTCACTTCTGTGGGGTCTAATGAGGGTTTCTTCAAAATGGGTCTGATACAGGCTTTCTTCCACGAAGAGGGCAATGATCCTGACATACAGACATTGTTTAGGAGAGGGGTCAAGTAGGTGCTTACCCTGACGGAGGCCATATGAAGTATGGAGGGGGACAGGGATCCACCGGGGAGCCAGATTTCGTAACTTGTAACAGTTTACTTACTGTCTCATGAGTTAGCAGTGGGAAACCTGCCAGCTGGCAAGAGGAGGGATTATTCAGGCTGGCGATCTCAGTTATCCTTCTGTTATCTGTGTCAGGGGTGTTTACTGCAAGCTCATTATAGACCATTTGGACTTTATCTTGAAAGAAGTTAACCATCTTATTGCAGAAGGCTTGATCTGGAGAAAATTGATTTGCCCGCTGCAGTTTGGACAGCGTGGTAATGGTTTTAAACAGTTCTCTCAATTAGCTTTTTGCCGCCTCTATTTTAGTGGTAAAATAATTATTTTTGGTGCCAATGATTGCCTCTTTATATTCTGCTAAGGCTAGCTTGTAGTCCAGTTTACCCTGCTCGTTGTAGTCGGCTCTCCAGATGCGTTCTAAGCGCCTACATTTGCATTTAATGGTTTTAAGTTCTGTACTGTACCATGGTGCCGAAGGTTGAGTTCTTCAATGTTTACTTGTTTTTTCTGGGGCCAGAAGGTTTACTGCTGATCTGATCCAATTATCGAAATTGTCAGCAGCCTTATTGTTATCTAGAGCTAGGCTAGCGGGGTATCTGTCAAGTGCTTCCTCCAGGTTATCTTTATTGATTTTATGCCAGGGTCGAGTCTTAACCAGTGGCAATGTGCTTCAGGATGTCACTTTCCTCTCCGGACAAAGGAGTGTAAAGAAAACAGCCTTATGATCTGTCCATGTTAGTGGTAAAATGTTATCCAAGCTAATATTGGGGTTGTTCGTAAAGATACCATCTAGTGTGTGGCCGGCATTGTGAGTGGGCCCAGTGACAATCTGGGTCATCCCGAAACCCTCCATGTTATCTAACAGGGTGGCCGAGTCTGCACTGTTCCCACACTCCAGGTGAAAATTAAAGTCACTGAGTGCCGTAAGGTTTGGGGGCTCTAAACAAGATTCCATGAGAGTTTGCAGTGATTGTATAAAAGGGGCTCGAGGCCATGGTGGACGGTAGAGGAGTAGACCGGGGAAGGCCAGGGTGTTATCAGTTTTAATGTTAAACATCATAGCTTCTGCTCCAAAAAGCTCAATGGGGTCATAAGTGGCCTTGAAGCAAGAGCGATAGATGATTGCTATGCCGCCTCCCCTATTGTTTTCCCTATCAATGCTAGCCAGTTCATATCCTACTGGCAGCGCCTCATTCCAGTCGGGCTCCGACGTTTCATTGGAACAGGTTTCTGTTAGGAAAACCAGGTCAGGGTTAGAAGTCTGCATCAAGTGCTCAAACTCATATTTGTGCTTGATCAGAGATCTGGTGTTCTGCAACAAGCCGGTTAGTGGCCTTCCCCCACTCTCATGGGTGTTATTTTCCCTCAGACAGGGATCAAGTGGGTGCTCTGACGTACAGGTGACTACAGCAGCACTATCTGAGAGGTTGATGCCTTTTATAGTGGGTCCAAGATCGTGGCCCCCCGTGAGATTCGCTGCTAAGTCCCTGCATGAAAATGAGAGTTCACATCCTTTGCAGTGATAGAGGTCATTATCTTTCTTCCCATCCTATAATGGGGAGTAGCAGCTCTTACCTTTATCAAGTGCAAGTAGCTGCTCCCTTGTGTAGACATGGGGGGGAAAACGAACAGGAGTCCTGGTGCAAGGTGCATTCCGGGCGCTGAAGACGCAGACAGGCTTGCCTTTGGTGCGCATGCTCTTTTATCCCCCACGTATCCCAGGAACTAGAGCGCTGACCTTGTAAAAGCGGGCCCGCTCTTACATACGGGCACCGCAGGTCAGTTTAAACAGCGCAACTGTGCGACGGCGAAACAGAGTGCAATTCAACAGTTTAAAACAGTTCACGGTGACAGATTAAAACAATGAGTTTGGTCATGTATTCAGATCAGTTATAATTAATGTTACAGCTTTGTTCAGTTATCTGTGTAAGCGTAAGCAAATTCAAAGGTGTCAGCCTCTGATACAGAAGGTTGTGATTGTACACCTTCTGAGGAAGAGTTAACAGTTTTAGTCCATAAAGGGCGTTGGCTCCCTGACTAACATTTGGAAAATCTGGTTTAGAAATATAAACATATACTCACTCATTCACTGTCTCACTCACTCACTCATTCACTCACTCACTCACTCGCTCAAGGTCTCACAAAGAGCCAGTGAATCAGCCAGAACACGAATTCCCAGGTAAGTGATGCCTAATTCCGGCCTTAATATTTTGGTCTTCTCCTTGTCCACAACATTAAAGCTGATCCACCAAGAGTGTATCTGGGTTAGCAAGAACTGAGGTGTGGCTCACAGTGAGTTGTTATGTAGCATGTGTGTACAGCCCCATGTAACACTAACACGACCCTCTGCCCACAGCCTACAAACTCCATGGACTCAGCTGCCTTTTCATTCACACTAATAACCGGAGCCAGCTCAAGCAGATAACCTGTGACGGTGCCCTGTCACTGCTCGTTGTGACTGCTAGTGCCCCTGCCAATCACAAGAGTGCTATGGGATTAGCAGGAGCTTTCAGGCACTGCTTTGACCACACATGCCTTTACCACGCCTTTATTCCAATGCATGCATTTAACATGCATCTGCCTTTACCACGCATGCCTTTACCATGCAGCTAGGTATAAATAAGGTAAATCATATATATATATATATATATATATATATATATATATATATGTATATATATCAAGAAACGCTCATAGGTGCATGCAGGCACCACGACGAGAAACGGACACTCCAATAGGCTGATTCTGCTTGTAAAAATATTGTATTTATTTGTTAAAGTTTTTGACGGTGCAAAGCGGTCATTACGCGTTTCGGCCAACGCAGTGACCTTGATCACATGAGCGCATGACGGGTGAGTGAAACAACTTTATTTGATACCAGTGTACCACGTGATGGGTTGTCAGCTGACACTATGAACATAGTAAAAATACTCTGTATATAAATGGTCATAAACAACAAATGCAGTTTAAATTGATATTCATTTGCACCAACAATTATATTTCTTGAACAACCAAAAAGCCAGGTAAACTACGAACAGATGTATCTTCAAGTATTAATCCAAATATTGTGTTCTCAAGTATTATTTTCAGTTATTTATGTAGTTGTTGTTATTGCATAATTGGTTCAGGGAATCTGCTATATTTATCATGACCTGTAATATGGGGTCATGATTATTAAGTCTGCAATCAGCCAGTCTTTAGGACTTTTTAAATATTAAATACACAAATGCAATAATAAATAAAATAAAAGTCAAATATATAAAGATGTTGCCACTGAATCTAAAAACAAATACTATATAAAAATTCTAATACTACCTGGTACGTATAAAAATATGTGCAAATATGCCAAGTACAAAAACTTCTAATAGTCAGTGACAAGAAAAGGAACTCAAAGTTTCCCATATCCACTAAATGCATGAATGATAATACATATGGCCATACATACGTGTAAACTGCTGACAATCATAATAACAAAGTGCAAAGTGCAAAAAGAGTGCAAAGATACTTCTGGTGAAAAATCGACGTTAATACTAGAAATTTAAAATTTAAGAATACAATGAGAAAGACAGCATATATAATACTAAATGTACAAAAAATCCTTATATATCTTCATTCTGCAACAATCGTATACGCTATGGAATCTACTGCACTCTGGGGAGCCCCCAGAAGCATAGACCCATGATGTTATATATCATGATGTCAGAACATCAAATCAAAGGGTAGAAGTTGCTATTTAAATCATTGCTTACCACCCAATGATTCATATTAACACACCCAAAATGATGATTGAAAGTCATAAAAATGATGATCATAAAATTGAAATGAATAGAATAGAGTACAAAGTCCAAACTGCTAGGGTTAAAACTGCTAAATTGTTGGCCATACAGCTAAGTAACTACAGATAGTAATGCAAATCCTCACAAATGTTCAGACCTCGGGGAGATTTTGTGTCGAGTTCAATAATATATTGAGTTTCCAACTGTCTGAGCCTCTTCTCCCGATTCCCTCCTCTTTTGTTGATGGGCACACTGTCAATAACAAAATACTGGAGCACGTTAAGATTATTGTTGTGCTCCAGTTTGATGTGTCTCGCTACAGGATATGTAGGATCCGAATTAACAGTTGCCCGGAGGTGTTGCAATATGCGTGTGAAAACTTGCAATTTGGTGCTTCCGACATAACGTAACCCACAGATACATTTTAAAACATAAACAGCGAACTCTGTGCGGCATGTGAAATGTCCATTAAGCTTGATAGGACTATCCGAAAAAGCAGTGGAGTAAGAAGTAGTATTCACCCCGAACTTGCAAGCACGACAAGTACTGCACTTAAAAAAGCCTTTTTTCGGGGTGAGCCAACTGCCTTTAGTATCTAGCTCAGGGCTAGTTTTAACTAAATCATTGCGCATAGAGTAAGCTTTACGGTATGTATAATTAGGTTTGCTAGGGAGTATCTGTTGAAGTGTGACATCGGTAAGCACTATAGGCCATTGGGAATTAATGATGCCTTTGATGGCATTGGCCTGTTTACTATAAGTCGAGATGAACCTACACGGTACATCACTAGACTTGTCATCATCTACTACATCATCAAACCCTGCATATGGAGACATAGCTGTATTGTTAAGCTGAATGACAGGTTTCAAAAGCTCTTTTCTATCTTTGCCATTGGCTTTTCTTATGGCTATGTCCAATTTAGTGGAATCATAGCCTCTCTCCATTAACCTTTCTTTGGCGGCCTGCTGTGCTGTCACTAGAGTAGTATTAGAACTGCACGCCCTACGGATGCGTAAAAATTCACCGTATGGAAGACTGGAAATAGTGTGCTGGGGGTGGAAACTTGAGGCATGCAATAATGTGTTGCCTGCTGTCAGTTTTCTAAATAAACACGTTTCAATAACACCCTTTTCAATATACACTGTGATATCCCAAAAATTGATAGTTGTAGAATCAATATGCGCCGTAAAGTTAAGGTTATAAACATTCCTATTGATGATGTCAACAAAATTACAGGCTTCAGCATGTGTTCCCTTCCACACTATGAAAACATCATCGATGTATCTCCACATGTTAACCACATGCTTATCAAATAATGCTCTGTGTTCGACCTTGAGGACATGCTCCTCCCACCAACCTACGTGAAGACACGCATAGCTGGGGGAGAAGCATGCCCCCATGGCCACGCCCTGCTTTTGTTTGAAAATCTTACCATCAAACAAGAAAACATTGTTGTATAGACACCAGCGTATCATTTTTATCAACATTGCATTATGCTTGTACATTGAAATGCATCTGTGTTGTAAATAAAAATCTACAGCATTTATTCCATCGCTATGTCTAATACTCGTATACAGAGCGGTAATATCTAATGTTAAGAGCATATATATATATATTCCTCATCAAATACTTTATTTTGGTTTTCCACCCATAAAAGTACAGAAACAAATATAATACATAAACATTTTTGTGAGAAAGCACGAGGATAAAACACTATATTCTTATGTCATTTCGTAAAACAACCAATTCCCAATAATCAATGCTCTAAAAAAATAAATATCCAAACATCCCTTTAAAATTACGCAATAAGAATATTTCAGCAATTATATGAAGAGAAATGAATCAGTTAAGTTCTGTATGATGGGCACTATATAGAGATTGTGATTTGACCAGCGCGTCATGTGATCAAGACCGTGGAAACGCGGTCGAAACGCGTCATGCTGGGCACTTGCTATCGATTGAATGGATGTCTTTAATTTTTGTTTCTGCAAATAAAGCACTGCAACTTTGAAAAATCTACACGCTGTGGTCCGTACCTGTTCTTCTCCGTATTGGTGGATGTGGTGAGCCAGGACTGTGGTTTTTTATATTATTGTGTCGGAGTTTGGCTGTCTCTGGCATTACGGACCCTCTCTCCAATTTGTGGCAAACCAACGTGCAGCCACCATTGCGGAAGCGATTTGTTTTCTACCCGGAAGGAGTATTATCCGAGTTTGCCTCCCGCAGTCGTAATCATATGGAAAGGCGAACCAGCGATCCTAAAGAACATTTGGCGGCGTCCGAGGAGTCGAAGGACACCAAGGTGCCGAGCGGGTCTTCCAGCGGTAAGCCGGTCAGGCACCTCATATTGACATTTGCGGGTGGAGTGATTGCGTACGTCCATTGAGTGCTTTTTAATATAATATAAGCACCGCCGTGCGTATATCAAATTGCAGAACTGGCATCCACTATGTCTTCAGCCGACGCGCTGCGGGACTGCGAGGCTGCGGCGGAAGCCCTATTTCTCAACTTACCTGAGGTTGACAAAGTACAAACTTGGATCAGTAGAAACCAAAACACCAACAGTGACGTTAAAACATTGCTAAAAAACCTGGAGAAATTACTCAGAACAGAACTAACTAAATGGTGGGAGAAAAAATCCCTTGAAAAATATAGAGACGTCAATAGAATTCTGCGTGGATTGAGGGTCATGATAGCGCCCACTTTTGAGAATCCAAATCCATCAATGCTGAAAGAGTGGGCTGCCGATAACTTAGAGGCCTCAATAAATATGGTGGCAATCCTAATAAAATATGCGGAAATAGATAGAGCAGAAATCCTCAAAGAAATTGAGAAAGTTAATGGTTTGCTAGAAGCACACGAACAGAAGGAACTGATAAAGAAAGGACGTGAGAAAATTGAGACTCGTTTAAAAAAGCATGAAGACACCATAAAAGCGCGAAAGATCTTTAAATTCGCAAGGGACAAGAAAGATTACGAGACGGGCAGGGTATTTACCTTTTGAAAAAAATTCGACACCGTCAAAAGACAAGCCTTGGCCGTTAAATCTCCGTCTATTCAAATTCCAGCTCAATCCGGCCTGGAGCTCTCTAGTTCTGATGCGAGCTCGGTTCCCAGCAGTAGTGAATCTGATGATAGCAGAGAAACTGGTCTTCAGGTACCACTGCCGATAACTACGAATTTCACGCCAGCAGAGGAGCTGAATTTTTTACGGCAAGATCAGCGCCAGACCCTGCGGCCGCGCAACCCCCTGAACAAACAAGGCGAAGGAGAAACCAGCGCAGGCGGCAAAGGCGCAAATTACGGAGGCAACAACAGAGGCAGGGGATCGAGAGCCAAGAAATGGTCCCAACAATAAAGAGCACTGACAACACTGTCATCAATCTTTCTGACACTGTCCTGACAATTGCTGAAACACAACTTCTTTCTCTTGGCCTTACATTTTGCCCTGCCAATAGTTTCAAATATGTTCAGTCAAGAGTGGATGTCTTCAAATTCATACGAAAATTAAAACTTCTCAAGTTCTATAAACTTAAGAATTCATCTGATGCCACTACAAGTGCTAGGCAAACCATCACGACTCCATCTAATTTACAAGTGGCTGATGTTGTAACATTACGGCTGTTACACTCATTGGCCAAGCTTGATGATACCACACCTGGTTCTACACAGAGTGACCTGTTGCAAGTTGGCATCAATTGCAGTAGCTCTATCAATAGCCCCTTTCGTCCGGCCTCCACTTTCATTCCAGTTATGCCCGAAGACGAAATTGACGTGTTCAGTGATTGTGTCATCGAGGAACTTAAAAAACTGAACAGAACCGTCATTCGTAACAACCATCGAAGAAGGCATCTGGAAATACAGTACTCAAATCTTATATGTAAGCTCAGAGACAATCATAACTTAATCAACAATCAGGCGGACAAAGGGGGCAACATAGTGCTGTGGCCAATGGATCTATATATGGAGGAGGCCCTACGCCACTTGAATGATGCTGATTGCTATAGAAAAGCCTCCTTTCAAGATCTTAGACAAGTCAAAGACATGGTTTTCAAGGATCTATCCCAGTAGAAGTGTATGGGCCATTTAAGTAAAAATGAATTCTGCTTTTTAAAAAACGAATACCCTATAACTCCTGTGTTATATTTTATTCCAAAAGTTCATAAGAATGTAACACCAGTCCCAGGGAGACCTATAATATCTGCTCAGAGAAGTCTTTTAGAGCCAATGTCCAAATATGTAGACTATTGTTTAAATGACTTTGTATCAAATCTCCCATCTTTCATCAAGGACACTGGCCACTTTTTATCCAAACTCCAAGCTATCAAGTGGGATAATGATTGTCTATTAATGGTTATGGACATCAGCTCACTATACACGAGCATACACCATTCTGATGGTATTGAGGCCGTCAGATATTTCTTGGGTAAACGCAGTATTCATTTGTACGAACATAATCTAATGATTCTGAAAATGATCGAGACATGTTTAAAGAATAACTATTTCTTATTTAATAAGGAGGTCTATCAACATCTCCGAGGGGTGGCGATGGGGGCATGCTTCTCTCCCAGCTATGCGTGCTTGCACGTTGTTTGGTGGGAAGAGCATGTCCTCAGAGACCACCACAAAGCTATGTATGATGCTCATGTTCTCCACTGGTGGAGATTTATAGATGACGTCTGTGTGGTATGGAGAGGATCTGTGGAATCCGCCGAATTGTTTGTCAATGCCATTAACATCAACACGCTGAATTTAGAATTCACTGCACACATCAGCAGAGAATGCGTACAATTTTTAGATGTTGAATTGGATATCGAGGGAAATGCAGTGCATACACACTGCGGGTAACTCAATCCTGCATGCCAGAAGCTCCCATCCCAATCATCTAATCCGGAGTATCCCCTATGGGGAATTTTTGAGAATCCGGAGGATTTGTAGTTCAGAGACCGATCTTAAATCTTGTCAGACTGAAGCTTTCCAGTGTTTTATTGTACAGGGGTACAATAAGAAGGAGTTGAAGCTAATGGTTACACAAGGGAAATATGTCCTCAGGGCAATACTGTTAACACCGTTCCCACACCCGTTGGTCCTATTGAGGAAACTGGCTCGTCAGATGAAGTCAGATTGATAACCACATATAGCTGCCAAGAAAAACAGATAAGGAAGATCATCTACACCCATTGGCCTATAGTTCTGTCAGACATGACTTTGTCCCAGAACCTGCCACAACTTCCTTCGCTGACTTTCAGGCGCGCTCCCTCTATGACAGACGCGCTTGTTAAAAGCAGTCCTGAAGTTAGTTCTTCTAATACGTGGTTATCAGCTAGGACAGGTTTCTTTAAGTGTAGCTCTTGTCGAGCCTGCAAATTCGGGGTCAATACCACTGAATATACCACAGCGTTTGACTCCAAACCTACCAAAATCCAAGGTCATTACACCTGTCGGACAGACTATGCAGTCTACATATTGGAGTGTACCTGTCAATTGAAATACGTGGGTAGCACTAAGCTCCAAGTATTTAACAGGATACTCCAACACTTACGCGCAGTGGTAAATTCAGACCCGAATTACCCAGTTGCCCGACATCTGAAACTTGTCCATAACAATAATCTAAACGACCTAAAATACTTCGCGATAGGGTCAGTAGCCAAATCGATTCGAGGCGGTAACAGGGAAAAACAACTACGCAAGCTTGAGTCCCGGTTCATCCTGCAATTAGACACCAGGATGCCCAATGGTTTGAACACGAGGGAGGATTTACATAACTTCCTGTAAACCTGTAACTTATTAGTATAGTTCAGTTAAGACTGGTTTTAACATCTGCCCATCCCGTCTATCTCATGCACTGTTCCTGTTATGGTGTACACTTTACCCATGTAAGCATTTTGCACTCATCTATATTTTTACAGTTTGAATATGTATGAATTGGGCGTACCCAAGGCTTTGCTGTTTTAGTTGTCATTGAACAACTGACATTTTGCACATTCTTGTTATTTGCACAATTTTGCACTTGCACTTTAGTTTCAACACTTTTTGGGAGCGTGCAATGGGGGAACATGAGTACTTGACATTTTGAGGTGATATAAAATGATTATAATTCTCAGGTATAACTGTTTATTAATTTCAGGATTTGGCATATTTTACCACCATGGTGAAATTTTAATACACTTTGTATTTATGTCTGCCTTTTATCTTATTTTTAAGGTTTTTATATTCATTTTAACCTCTGGAATCTATACTTGTTTATTACAGATAAATCATTATATTTATTGCATACAAGTGAAAGAGATTTTATCGCTGTCAAGTCTTTTGTTCAGTTTTATTGCTCAGGGGTGTGGTTGAAAGTCTTCAACCAAGGATGTGGTCACTATATAATGATTGTGATTTGACCAGAGCGTCATGTGATCAAGACCGTGGAAACGCGGTCGAAACGCGTCATGCTGGGCACTTGCTATCGATTGAATGGATGCCATTAATTTTTGTTTCTGCAAATAAAGCACTGCAACTTTGAAAAATCTACACGCTGTGGTCCGTACCTGTTCTTCTCTGTATCAGTGGATGTGGTGAGCCAGGACTGTGGTTTTATATATATATATATATATATATATATATATATATATATATATATATATATATATATATATATATATATATATGTTTTCCAAAGTTTTTCCTGCATTTAAGGACGCACTCCACAGCAGGTAGGTTTTATACCCTTTATTTGCATGAAAGTGAAGTTACAATCCGACCTTTTAAATCCTCCTGCCTAACGCGTTTCAAAGCTTGCTGCTTCTTTATCAAAGGCATCCGTGATTTCACAGCAATGTTGCACGAACACAATGTCACTACGTGCTCCTTCATTTATAGGCATCCGGTGTGCCTTCCTTAATGGATTTTATTGAACTGATGCACGCTGGTATTTGTGGTCAAATTTGGCAATTGAAAATACCTTCCAGTAGGTTCTGTGATTTTCACGTTGTTTCCAAGGACAAATTAAGCCCTCCATTGGGCCTCGGAATGGAATTTCACCTTCACAAATCATCGCGCTGCTGTGCTTATATCGGAAAGGAAAAGTCCCCTCTCCTTCAGCCCCTCGTTGCTTCCACGGGTGGTGCAGTCCTCCACGGCTGGAAAGAGCCGAGTATTTTGTTTTCCAAAGTTTTTCCTGCATTTAAGGACGCACTCCACAGCAGGTAGGTTTCATACCCTTTATTTGCATGAAAGTGAAGTTACAATCCGACCTTTTAAATCCTCCTGCCTAACGCGTTTCAAAGCTTGCTGCTTCTTTATCAAAGGCATCCGTGATTTCACAGCAATGTTGCACGAACACAATGTCACTACGTGCTCCTTCATTTATAGGCATCCGGTGTGCCTTCCTTAATGGATTTTATTGAACTGATGCACGCTGGTACTTGTGGTCAAATTTGGCAATTGAAAATACCTTCCAGTAGGTTCTGTGAATTTCACGTTGTTTCCAAGGACAAATTAAGCCCTCCATTGGGCCTCGGAATGGAATTTCACCTTCACAAATCATCGCGCTGCTGTGCTTGCATCGGAAAGGAACAGTCCCCTCTCCTTCAGCCCCCGTTGCTTCCACGGGTGGTGCAGTCCTCCACGGCTGGAAAGAGCAGAGTATTTTGTTTTCCAAAGTTTTTCCTGCATTTAAGGACGCACTCCACAGCAGGTAGGTTTCATACCCTTTATTTGCATGAAAGTGAAGTTACAATCCGACCTTTTAAATCCTTCCTTAATGGATTTTATTGAACTGATGCACGCTGGTACTTGTGGTCAAATTTGGCAATTGAAAATACCTTCCAGTAGGTTCTGTGAATTTCACGTTGTTTCCAAGGACAAATTAAGCCCTCCATTGGGCCTCGGAATGGAATTTCACCTTCACAAATCATCGCGCTGCTGTGCTAGCAGTCCTCCACGGCTGGAAAGAGCCGAGTCCTTTCAATTGCCAAATTTGACCACAAGTACCAGCGTGCATCAGTTCAATAAAATCCATTAAGGAAGGCACACCGGATGCCTATAAATGAAGGAGCACGTAGTGACATTGTGTTCGTGCAACATTGCTGTGAAATCACGGATGCCTTTGATAAAGAAGCAGCAAGCTTTGAAACGCGTTAGGCAGGAGGATTTAAAAGGTCGGATTGTAACTTCACTTTCATGCAAATAAAGGGTATGAAACCTACCTGCTGTGGAGTGCGTCCTGCATATTGCAGTTCTTCTCCTTTACTCTATTGTGTAAGTGGTAGAAAGAAAGAGTGTACACTAAAGGTTAAACTTATATATAATTATATAGTATAAGATGTGATAGTTTTACATGTGTTCTGCTTACAATGTTTTCATTTGAATTGTGGGAGTTGTAGTCCTATCTGGCCCATTATAAAAGAGGACTAGAACTGTTACAATTGAATGTGGAAAGCATTCATTGTGGTTGTACATGAATTACGAATCTGTCTAAGGTGACAGCTATCTTTGCATACTCTTTAGTGTAGTTGTTGGATAGTTTCAGGGCAGATTTGTATGTGCACAGATGGTGAGATATTTTTTTAATTATTATTCTAAGTGAGATGTGTAATATAACACTGCTAGGCATAGTTACACATGCAGTGTTTAAATATGGATTGCAGTTAGTAGTGTAAAGTGTGCTTTTGTACTGCTACAAGCAGAATGTAAAATTAGTTTGTGACGTTTTCAATGTATGTTTTGGTATATATGGGTAACCTCTGATATATGCTGTAGGTATGTTTTCAAGGATGGTTAAAAAAGTGAGAGTTGTCCATTTGAGTTTCTGTTACTTAGTCATCATGTGGAAGGTGTTATGTGAGGCTGTATATAGACTATTTAAGTTATTATGCAAGTGACATAGCTGCTTAAAAAGTATATAGGGTGTTACTGACCCAGCTATGTATTAACAGAAAGCACTTATGCATTCACTAACATACTGAGAAAGTAGGCATATATTTCTAGCAGTAAAGAAAGCAGTTGCAGATATGTTTTGTAATTTGTAATAGAGGAACTGAGGTATTCATTTAGCTATGTATGTTCCTACACAAGGCATAAACTGATGTTCTAATAGATAGAAGTGCAAAGTGAAGTAGGCTGCAAATAGGCCATAGGGCAGTCTGGTATGTTCTTAAAAAGCATCACGTACTCTTAAGACTGACTGGGCTATATACGCTCATAAAAATTATATGC
This sequence comes from Calotriton arnoldi, assembly GCA_963921515.1. Classification (NCBI taxonomy): domain Eukaryota; kingdom Metazoa; phylum Chordata; class Amphibia; order Caudata; family Salamandridae; genus Calotriton; species Calotriton arnoldi. Next base: position 520,523 of record CAWUFW010009884.1, read on the forward strand.
CCTGTTAAATATCCATCTTATTAGGAAAGCAGACAGGCAGTAAAGAAGCACTGAAATAGACAGGCACAAGTCATATATATATATATATAACTTTATACATATACGTTTTACTCTGTTCACCAACACTGCCACTCTCTATTTCGAAAGGTGCCGCTACCTTACGGAGGCTATTCTGCGTAAATTTGCAAACCAATCCTTGCGGAACAAAGAATGTAGCGCACTCAGGAGTCCTTGAAAATATGTTTATTCCACCATAGCTAACAAACGCGTTTCTGCCATTACGGCCTTTGTCAATGTCAGCATTGCTTCCAGCTGGTTTGTTAGTTATCGAAAAAACCCAACCCACTATCGTCAGCGTCATAATAGACGGACTATCTCTATGAAGTGAAAAAAAATAAAGGCATATCGGTTCGGCTTTCTTAGAATGGTCATACATTCAAATAACCTGGTAATGTAAACACAATGCCACACCCTTCCACAAGCATAATATCCATAAATTCATGGTCATTCTCTATACATAATAATAGTAGTTTTCACAATCGATACATCGAAATGAATCTGCCACAATACATTTTTCTCTATAGATTGTTCTACAAAATTGAGCCTCATGTTAATAGCCTTTCCTACATTTATCACCACAAATGCAACCCACTCCATTGTAAAGCAACTGATAAGCGATTCACCAGTCTTCCAGGTTCCATTCATGGCGGCTATGCTTATCCTGTAACTCTGATTCTAGGCTGGTTCCCATAAATTCTTCCGACCGACCTTATGTGGTGGTCTAACACCAGGACACAAAGTGGTAAGCACCAATCCATGTCTCTGCTCGTTCAGTGTGTGCTTTAAGTGCTGAGCAGCAGTAAACTAATAGGATTAAACTGTTATGTTATTATAATACATGGGATCCTGCAGTCCCTGTTGAAATAGCCAAACTCTAATTTCCTTATTATCAGTGACTTGTGACACCCAGTCGCCTTTAATGAAGGAATGACATTGCTGCTCAACTGTAATGTCTTCTTACAGTTGGGTTTTGATGCCATGATGCCTGCTGTAGGAGCCAGCAGGCAAGGTTAAAGGTAGGATATGGAGTATAATTAAATCTGCACTTTAAAAAACGAAAATGAAACATGGCTTTTCCTTCTGCTCTGTTTTTCTCGGTGAACAGTGATATGAAGAAAGAAGATATTTATAGCAACATGCTTATTTTTTGCACCCCTTGGGTATGCATAGATAAAATAGAATGTATCTGCATGTTTGTTCACATTTCGAGCTACAGCGCCTTTTTTAGGTGTGACTTGCATTAATCTGATGTTAATATCTTTTTGCAACAATATATAACTGCTTTTTCAGTGTGTTTAGTTTTGCACTAGAGATTCTGGGGCATATTAGCAAGACCCACGTTAAAATTATCGCCGTTTTAGCGGCAGGAAACTGCCGCTAAAGCGGCTATAATGGGCTTGCTAATATGCGTTATAGAATTCCAATAGAAGCCCAGGTTAGATGTGCAGGACATCTAACCTGGGCTCTATTGGAATTCTCTACGCTATATTAGCAAGCCCATTATCGCCGCTTTAGCGGCAGTTTCCTGCCGCTAAAGCGGCGATAATTTTAACGTGGGTCTTGCTAATATGCCCTCTATTTTTATTCTTCAGGTTCGCAAACATGCTATAGCCTTCATACGAAAAAGCATTGCACCAACGATTTAAATGGTTTGTGGGAAAAGAGATGGTGTGACCATGTATTTTAAGGAATAAAGTACCCCCTGCTGTACAATATAAGGATATTGCAAGTCACCTTGAAGTTCTATGACCGTATTAAGGAATTCAGCCTTAGGCCTTGTTCCTCTATATCAGAGGTCTTCAAACTTTGATGCACCGAGCCCCCTAAGCTAAATATTTTGAAGTCGGGGCCCCCTCCAAAACTTTATGGCAAGGACTGGAAGAGCTGCAGGGGCAGGGCTGAACACAGAGGTTTGGACTTGTGAGACCATTTCAGGGGTACTTTTTCTGTAGCTCATAACCCACAGTAATGTCAGACTTATAAAGGAGTAAATGCTTGAAACAAAAACAGAAATTGATCAACAAACACTGCTCCCCATATTTGGGGGTAGTTGTGAGCCCCTCGTACTCCTGGGCCTCAATACAACACCAAATGCTTCACTAATGATATATGCATTCCTGAGTAGCAGGCGGTCACGTGTACCTCTTTCACCCCTTCCCCTCCATGCCTGGCCGTCACTCCAGTCTTGACACAGGCTCACTATACCTTTCAGAAAAAATAGCTACACTTGTTGTCCCTTCTGCAGCAAGGGTTCTCTCTGCTCTAATGCTAGCAAAGAATATCAGCCCTAATGTCCTATTTCCAAATACACCCACGCGCTACCCATGAAACTCACCCTTGATGCAAAGTAATGCATGGCAGCATGTAGCAAAACTTTGTGGTACTTTGGGAAACTATCCAATGCAAATCCTGACTTGCTTTGGATAGTAAATCCCAGTATAACACTTTGCATCGGGTTTGCATTACAAAAGTAATGCAAACCTGTTGCAAAGCATTAGTAAATCTGGTCCCTACAGTGGCGCTGCGCAGCCTTGTATTACATTTGGGTGCAATCCAGTGCAAATAGTGATTTGCACTGGATTGTTAATACCAATACACTTTGTGTCAGGTTTGTTTAAAAAAAGTAACACAAACCTGAGACAGTCTTTGTAATTCTGGGCCTAAATCATTTTTCTGCAGCCTGTCTTATGCTGTGTGTAACAGAATTTTAAAATAATGACACATATACAGTGCTTTCTGCCAAAGACAGGGACCTTGTAGCATTATAAAAACAAAAGTCACTATTCCCCACTGCACCAAGTAGGATTCAATTCTCTGACAGTCACACAGACAGAAATCTGCAGCGATTGCATTAACTATCTGAGATTTCATCCTTTAGGAGTGCCTTTCCCACTGATTAATTTGTGTGTGCATTATTTTATATGCAGTTAACTTAAAGTTGAAAAGAAAACACTTAAAACCAGCTACTGAATATTTTTTGTTCTTTGTAGGCCAGTAATTGACCTGGCACCACACCGACTGACCTCTGCCCCATGGCACTTGAAATCGCAGTTCCCATGCTTTTTTAATGCACTTTGGCTGCATGTAAATGAAGATAGCCTGGAAACTGAACAAATAAATACGTTCGCGCTTCCAGCCATCTTCATTTACACTTCTTTTCTGAAACATTTGCGCCCCCCTGAGAATGCCGCCACGGACCCCCAGGGGGGCGCGCCCCACAGTTTGAAGACGTCTGCTCTATATGGTCATAGAACTCCTGGTTGACTTGCAATACCTTTATATTGTACGGTGGATGGTACTTCATCCCATATGTTTATTGACTGCAACATGATCAAAGTTACTTGGGGCTATAGGAATATTTACTCACTGAAAGATGGGCAAGCTATCGAAGGGCCTTATAATGAGTTTAGCTGTCCGATTGACCGCTAAACCCACAGTGGCGGTGAGGCGGTCCCACCACCCTATTACAAGCAGGGCGGTTGGACCATTATGGAACCACTGCTACAGCCAGGGATCCGCAATGCCCGGTGGTCTTGCAGTGGTCTGAGGCCCCTAATATGCTGCTGGTGCCGCTGTGGCACCGCCAAGCTTATTAGGAGTTTCCTCACTGCCACAGTGTTCATGGCAGTGAGCCCGCCATGAAAAGTGTGGCGGTGAGGAAACAAAGGGGGCCCTACACTGCCCCTTGTTGCCTCTGCACCAGGGAATGCATGCAGTGGGGCACATTTGACAGTCCATGCCCTGCAGAAACATGCAATGGTGTACCCATTGCAATGCCTTGCTAAGGCTCATGTATGAGTCTTAGAACGACACTGCCACGGGCCAGCTCCCGCAGAACTGCCCGACCTGGATTCCAGTCCAAATCTGGCGGGTGGTTTCAATATGGCTTTGGAGGTGTGGCAGGGAGGCGCTGGCGTGGCGGCCCGTTGCCACACCGTCAAAGTCATAATAAGGCCCTAAGTCACTTCAGAACACAAAAAGTGAACAGCCAGATTTTCAAAGGTTTCTTAAGCTTTATCAGGAAGGTTTTAGTGTGTTGATAAAGCAAGTGTTCCACAGTTTACCGAGTGTATGTATTGGATGATACTGACCAAATTTGGCAGCTGCTCTCTGCATGCACACTCTGCATGCTAAATGATAAATATAAACTGATCGCACCTCCTTGGTGTTACTGCTTAATATACATATGTGGCAAAACTTATGCTTCATGGGTCCTCCGGTGGCAAGGTACACTTGTAGTCACACACCAAAGCGTAGTAGGTGCGATCAGTTTATATTTATCATTTAGCAAGCAGAGTGTGTGCTGGTATTGTACATGAGCACTACTTTAGGAGTGAAATCAAGGAGTTAGTTCCTTGGTCCTGATAAAAAGTCATGGGGATTGGCTTGAAACTTGTAGACCCCTAGGAAGGCAGGTACGTTATCACCAAAACTTTCCACTTTTTCCCCGCTTTTAATCATACCGCCTAGAGGACTGATTAAAGGATTCACTAACCTACCAGGCAGGTATTTTTAACCTTCTACATAAGACCTCTCCCACTCCTATTCATTTTTTATTAGTATAATAAACCACTCAGGGCTCCTGCGTACCGCGCAGGTCACAGCACGCCCCATTCTGCAGCAGAACAGGAAGAACCCAATGATGAAGCATGCTACCAAGGGGCAACCCTGGGCGGTGAGGGTTATCTAAGAAAACCAAAGGGTTTTCTCACCATTCTGTGGAGGGTTAGCTCACGTCAGAACGGACGTGCCTTCTTTTGTTTTTTTAAATTTGATGAGTAGGAGGAGGGGCCCCTTTGTTGTTCTTCCTCTTTTCACCCCCTGTTTTTGTAATACCATGCTCTGGATATCACACTAGTACAGTATTTTGAAGAGAAGATTGTGATTGATGGAGCTGAATACCCCAGAAGTCTAATAGTTTCTGCTCAGTCACCTCATCTTCATCAACCTTGATTGCTAGTTTGACAAGGACAGACAAGACCACTGGCTCAATATTCATACACAGGTGACGTTGTGGCAATCACCTGCTTGGGGTGCAGATTTTGTTTGTTGAGTTGTTTGCAGGCTAGCATCTGCCCCACATGTCTATTCTTGGCCAAACTCATCTTCTCCCACATTGGTCCCTGGCCGGCTAATGGTGGACACATCACTTTCCAGGGTCTTGACCACCTTGTTGATCCCTGCCATCACCTCCCACCAATCCAGCTGAAGAGTCATAGCCCTACAACCAGATGCCAGACAATGCTCTCGAAATCTCGCCAGATTTCGGCATCCTCATGTGCCTCAGCGGTTATCTTGGGGGCATGACTATTAATACTGTGCCCCTGACGCATGGCCCTGCTTGACTTTGTTCTTTGTTTAGTCATACAAACGCTTTCTCTGCCTGCTGGAACAGTGGAACAAAGAATCCTTACCCCCTGAAGAATCTGGTTTCCCTGGCCATTTCCTCCTGGCTAATTCAAGTAAGTTCTTACAATTTTGTGTGCCTGTTCTCCTCGTGCACTAGTTGTCATCAACTTCATAAGAACTTCAGTTGGAGCTTTCATACAACTTTGTTTACCTCAAGGCATTTGTGACCTTTTTAAGAACTCCTCCTAGAGTTTTCATACAACTTTTACCGAAGGATTAGTGCTCAATGAAGGAGCGCAGCGAATCCCTTAAAAGAATAAAGCAGCAATTTGAAAACAGTAATATCCTTGAGGATATAGCAATGAGTTGAGATTCCAGTTACAGTTCAGTGAAAAGGGAAAGCAAGATGCTAATATTGAAGAAGAGGAAATATGGTTAGTGTCTAAGAAATGTAAAATGCTAGTGTAAATTTTTCTGTGTATTTATATTTACAGATAAAGCAAAGCAGGTGCATTTCAGACCAGCCTAGCTGTATAGAGATCATTGAAGATGAGGCTCCCGGAGTGAAAGGGAAGCTCAGAGACTACCCATCATCCAAGAAAACCTTAAACTCCTGTCTCTCCAACTCCCAACCCTCCTTCCCTTTGGGGGCATCTGCATCTCATGGCTCTTGTTCCCTGATTGAGAGTCGTCCTCGATGGGAGTGGGTGGATCAGCATCACCCCTGCAGAATGCCTGACATTCAAATGAGTGGAAAGCACAATAGGAGGTGGTAGGCAGTCTGGAAGAGATCAGAGATGGAATTAGTTTCTGCAAAATGTTGCATCTGAACAATGACAAATGTCTCCAGTAGTTTGGAAGAGTAAGACAACAACAAAATCAGATGAATGTTACTCACTTCTTTTGGTTTGAGAGAAGGCTTCATTAGTAGAGGTTTTACTATTGCTTATTTAATTTCATGATAGGCCATCTACAATCTTTAAAGAACAGTTAAGAGGCATAAAATGTCCATGCTTATAATGAGAGTTAGTTGCTTTACAAATTATGCTGGGAAGGGATCCAAAGAAGAACCAGAATGCCTTAGAACTGCAATAACAAGGCTAAGATTGTCTACATCATCATTAAATACATCAAAGGTCAGTTGTCTGTTCATATTGCAAGGAATTTCCCATAAATAATTTTAATATTGTTCAAACCCTACAGCCATGCTGAATAGTCCCACTCTTTTATAGAATATTGCATTTCTCATTCCCCTGGAGGCCTGAAAGCATATGTGATAGTTATCTGCCTTCCGTCTTGAATCAAATTAATGCCTCTCCTTACACTTTTCCATTTAAATTGACAATCAATTCAGCTTTATACCCAGCAATACATGTTTGTAACATAGGTAATATACTTAAGTATCTTTTATAATGATAAATTGCATCTTGAAACTTGATAGCCCATATTTCTTTAATAATGCAAGCATTCTACAAGTTTGCTACACAAAGTGCACATGAACTTTACATAATACTCTGTTAGTCATAGAAATGACTTCAATTGTTATTTACTTTATAGTGATGGTTTAGCCCTTAAGATCACCTGAACCAATAGGTTCCTAAAAGTAATACCTTCACCTGATACAATGTGCCTTACATACATCGCTGAGCTCTCATTTGTTATCTATCCATATCTCTTTTTTTGTCAAACCATTGCTTTACATTGTGATTAATACACAATCTCACAATTTATCATGTTGTTGATCATTTAGGGCTCTTCCCAGAATATCATCATCAAAACAATATCTGCCCTTTTTCATCTGCAAAACATAATCCATACTTCACTGGACAACGGCTGAAGTAGATACTGACCTCAAGAGCATCCAAATGATATAATATGCTTTCAAAGTAGTGATAAAGGACATCAAGTGCCTGACATCTTCCTCCAGATTGCCGTGTTGATATGTCAATGACAAGTCCACCATGATAAAATACTATGCTTTACCTAGAGTCATCATTATATTCCAAAGTTTGGTGATGTATGCCTATGTGCCCCTATTATTAAACTTACATCTCTGAGGTCAACACAGATTCTTAACATATTACCTAGTTTATGAGCAATCTCCACAGGACCCAATCACTCATATGCCTTCTCCAGATCTAGTACCTGTTTTTCCATCAACCTTTTCAAGTCCACCTTAAATTGTGTGTTCTCCATATGTCCCCGGAATCTTTTTTTATTTTATTGGATATGTGTAGGGAGGAATATCAACACAAAATACAAAGCAACCATCTAAGAATGTCATAGCCTATAAATACATGAATAAGATACCTTATTTTTTATATTTAGCTTTTCATCCCTTACTGTTCTGTCTTAATCCAGGTATAAAATATGCCCCAATTCCTCTTGTACTTCAGAGGTTTCCCAGGTCATTAAAGGTGCAGTTCCTCCAAATACATATTCTTCATGTTAATGACCATTATACCCCTAGAGGGCCTCTAACCTCTATTTCTGAGTAACAATGTATCTTGCAACCAATGAACCTAAATAAATCTCAATGGCCATATTTTTCCTGATAGGTTTCTGCCTTCCTACAGTAGTCACACCTGAATCAGTATATAATACTAACCGTAAAGCATGCACCAGTAATGCATATATAAAAACCAGGAAAGGTTTATTTTTGGATACTCCCTTACCATATGCATCTCAGTCTCCATTTAAGCTTTTCGTACATCGATCACAGATTTCTAGTGAATTTGGAATTCTTACTAGTTTTCTTCTGTTCCCACCTGTTTTCTGCTTTATCCTCTTTCATCTCTTGAGTCTTTATTGACTCGACAGCCCTGTTACCATTGAACAGAGTCACACATTTGGAAATCCTCTTTATCCCTTACACAGTTAGTGATGACCTTCAAGTTAGTATTTTTGTGAATTCCATCATTCCCTGTATTTCATAGTTACATTATTTTATCATCTCAGTGTCCCCTATGTACTTATTATCGCCCTGTGCACCCAAGCAATTAAAGACCCATAAACCTTTCTCGTCCTCCATAAACCTTTCTCGTCATGCTCAAACAATATTAGTCAAACATGCATTTGCACGTCTTCACAGTATGCTTGGTTCTTTGGGTTCTAAGGGGTCTTTGTGTTCAATGAAAAGGATGGAGGTATATTCACCTGCTATAATGTCTCAGACACACAGTACCACAGTCCCTGAAACAAATAGATTTATAGAGCAAGATTTGCAGACATTTCACTCTCTATGGTAGTCTTTGCCCCAAAGTGGTTGCTGCTATCTCTTTTTTTATGGGCCTGGCCCCTGTGCCCCTACTCCCCTTCCCACCTTGCCCACGGGCTTTTCACCACCTACAACTGCATCTCTGTAGTGCAGGCGGTGAAATGTCCATCGGCCAGAATGAAGCGGAACAAAGTCTGCAAATCATAGAGCAGCATAGCTTCTCTTCTCACTTGCTCAGAGTTCAACTCCTCTTTTACATCTCCATACAGTACATTCTTCATGCAGAACTGAATCCTTGGAGTTGTTCAATCAACACACTTGGTTCTGTTCACTGAACTGAAGCATCATAAAACATCCACTTTATCCACAGTTGTGTAGCAAGGGTGCCAAAGGCCCTACTGCAAGCAAGAAAAATATCCATTCGACCACTGGTTGGGTAATGAAATACGTCAGTAATCAGGGATCAGTGGGTCCAATGGGCCTCATGCCCCGGTCCCACTGCAGAAGCTGCACCATTAATAGCTACACATATTCATCTTGTTATAATAAATGTAGAAAATGAAGAAGGCCACTCATGTCAATGCAAGCACCAGCAGAAAGTTGTGTGCAGATGTCCGTATTAAAAGAGGAATACAGGCCTAAGCTATCTGCAATAGTAGAATGGAAAAGCAGCACAACATTGAGTCAGGTCTTGGGGAAGGAAAGTAGAGATGAGCTTCAGTAGCATCGGGAAATATAATTAGATATAGCAGAAATGGAAAGTTACAGGCCTGCATTGCGAGAACACGCCTCTGTGAAATATGTAGATAAGGTAGCACAGAGGCACAGGATAGGTGGGAGATTAGGCCTTGTAGAGCATTAAACTAGTAGGGAATAGAGCATTGCTAGGATTCAAAGAGACAAGTCATGGACAACCAATAGTGGGGGTGTGGAAGTGTAACCAAAATAACATGTGCACATGTATCGCGTTTCATAAACACGTGATTATTTTAATATAATGTTGTGCTTAAGTAAATGCCTGAATGATTATGCAAATATATGATGTATTTACGCTCACAAGTGTATAAAAGAAACTAGCCATCACATTGTAAGTCAGAGCTCAGATTCTACTTCTACTTAGCTGTCTCACCTTCCATGCACTTTATTAAACTTAATACTATATTGCCAAAAGAAGTTGTGTCGTCTTTTTTATCCAGCAACAATATTCCATGTCACAGTAGCTGCAAGAGTACCATTCTGTTTCTGCCTAAATTCACTTCTCACCTCTCTACAACACTCCATCTTTTGTGGTGTCGTGTTTCACTTGCCTGAAGCATGCACGCATCCCTTTCGTTCCTCAGTCACCATACTCAAAGGATCACATGCATATCTAATGTGAATCACCATACTCAACTTACATGTGCGCATATATAGCTGTCCACGCAATGTCACCTGCTGTCTCTGCATTCATGGTACATGTTCATTCCTCACAACACTCCAGGTACTGCACAACAGTTCCACACAATGCCTCACCATTCTTGCACAGCATTATACCACGGTCATACGTCTCTGAACCATCCAGTTAGTGGACAAAGATCTGTTAGAGGCCTTTGTCCCTCCCAAAGTCAAAGAAATATTTTTATTGCAAGAACAGTGAAACTTTCAACATTTCTGTCAGCAAAAGTACTCTCTGTATATGAACATCACCCACAGTGTTTCCAACTGTGGAGTACCCAACCAGCACAACTTTTCAGTGATCCTTCTGGACGCCCTACTGTGGGGCATTCATGACTATGCTATCACACTGTATACCAGGTCGTGATAGTTACCCTCGCCCTTCACCGTGGTGATGTAACACTGAACTTAAAACACCAACTAGTTGGACAGATTCCCCTGGGCACAGTTTGCGATGAAGTTCAACACATTACCATCACAAATATTCAAAAGAATGGATAATTCAACCTGAGATTGCAAATATAACATTGGAATGTTGTGTGCTTCATTGAAGACAATTGAGAGGCTGGAGCTAATTAATGGCTGGTATAGATCGTCAATGTTTGCCTTTCTATTTCTCCCATTTTAATTTAATACATTCTATTTTTGGTGGGGTCTAACAGCATTATGGCCTTTCTGCCATGAGCTGTATCAGTTGTTAAAGGTCCTCTCCCTCATTATCGGCCCTCGCTTGTGGACTGGGGCTGTAACTCAAATTCAGGACCTTTAACAACTGGTATAGCAATCAGCAGGGTGCTCTAATGCTATACTGAAATGTTTACCATCCCAGTTTAATGCCAATAAAGCCCCTCCAGTGTCTGCCTAATATTTTCCCCCAACAACCAACCCTTAACGTTCTTTCCAATACTCCAGTCCTATTACTATTCCACACTGCTAGTTACAACAGAGCATTAGACCTCCAGGGATATATGTGAATTGCCAGATCAGCGTAATGAGATATAGCTGAGGTGTCTAAGGCTTGAGCAAGAGCAGGTGAGAAAGATTGAGCAGGTCCCATCTCTCCCCGTGCTGCTGCATCACTCTTGCTCCAGTTTTCCCCTTGCTTCTTTGCTGTTCTCTAAGTGCTTTCTCCTTGCTTTTCCCCTGTTTTTCACAGCTTTCTCCTTCTTTTTACCCTGTTTTTTTAGGGCTTTCTCCTTGCTTTTTCCTCGAGCTCACTGCTTCCTCCTTGCTTTTTCCCCTGTTTTTGAGTTACTCCTCCTTACTTTTCCCTCATTTTTACTGTTTCCACTTTGCTTTTCCCCCAGCTTATTGAGTGACTTCTCCTTGCTTTCCCATCGTTTTCATTGCTTTCTCCTTGTTTTTTCCTTCATTGCTCCATCGCCTGCCGCCTGTTTTCCCGCCTCCCACCTAGCCTCACCCACTGCCTCCCAGCACCCCTCTCTCCTCCCATGACCTACTTAATGGAGACCGCGGCGCAACCCCATTGAGCAGGTCCCAGACCTGGCTCTCCCCATGCTGCTGCATCGCTCTTTGTCCTGTCTTCTCTTTTTAGTGCTTTCTCCTTGTTTCCCCCTCATTTTTCACTGCTATCTCCTACCGTATCCCTCGTTTTTAGGTTTAAATCTTTTTATTGATATGGAGCCACACAAGGAAAAGGTGCATAATAAGCGAGCCACACAGGGCTCGACAGATTCAGATGTAAATACGTAAAGATATGTGAATTCCAATGTAGAAAAAACACTATCCCCCCACCCACCCAAACAAAGAGAAAGAAAGGGGGAAATAGTGAAGAAATGAAAAAAGGGGAGGGAATCCACTCTTCACCCTCTCGGAGTCCACTATCTCTTCATAGCGTAACATGGGCCAGTGCGTTCTAGGTAGAGCCGAGATGAGTCATGCGTGGGGGTCTGGAGTAGTGAGGTGCAATAGGCGTAGATATTTGGGGCAGTACAGTTCCCTAAATTCTGGAGCTAAAAGAGCTAAAAATGGTTGCCAGAGTTCGCTAAAGGAAGAGCCCTTACCGGCCAGGGTGAGGGAGATCTTTTCCATGCCCAACACGTGCCAAAGGTGCTGATACCACCCTGTGTGTGTGGAGACCCGGGTGGTTTTCCAGTTTATGAGTATGTTCTGTGTAGCCGTACCAAGAGTAATGGCTATTTGTTTCCCCCTTCGGGATTTCAGGGGGTAAGTGAGTGGATTGGGCACTCCCAGCAGGACGTATGCGGGGAACCGAGGGAGTTCCGTGTCCAAGTGTTTGTCAATCTCGTCAAGTACATGTGTCCAGTAGAGTTGAATGTGCGTGGAGTCCCATAGGAGATGAACCAAGGAGCCTTTCTGTCCGCAGCCCCTCCAACAGTCAGCGCTATGGGTGGGATCAACCTGGTGCAGTCTCTCTGGTGTGTAGTACCAGTGCTATACGAGTTTGGTGAAGGTTTCGGTCAGGCCTACGTGCGTTGCTGTGTGGCGGGCCCTATAACACGCGCCGTTCCATTCCTGGGAACTAAGGTCACGTTCAAGGTCTCTCTCCCATCTTGCCCGTCCAGCGTGGTAAGTGTGAGTGTATCTGGATAAGAGCATTTTGTAAAGATCTGAGATCAGTTTCTTATCAGAGGGTCTTGTGATGAGCCACCGCTCATAGTGAGTGAGAAGTCGCGAAGCCTGCGCTTGGTTATCAGGATGTAAGGCCCAATGTCGGACCTGTAGGTAGTGCATGCGTTCCGCCTCCAAGAGGCCATGGTCAGCCCGAATTTGCAGAAAGGGAATGACGTCCCCTTTGTGGAACAGTTGGCCTAGGGCGCGACAACCCGCTTCTCTCCACCGAGCGAAAGCCTGAGGGCCAACGCCAGGTCCGAAATCTGGGTGATCCAAAAAGGAGGTGAGTGGGGAAGGGGATGTGGTAAGGGCGTGCCGTATATTGACCCGGTCCCAAACCCTAAGGATGGAGCGCGTTACATGAGAAGCATATAGGTTGGGCGGGCAATGATGTTTGGGCATGAAGGGGATCTTCATTAGAGACGTGCCCGCAACAGCACGGTCCTGAAAAAGCCAATGTTTCTCAGACTCTGCTCTACTCCATTCAACCAGGTACCAGAGTTGGGTGGCGTTGTAATAGAGTGCTAGGTCTGGGACTCCGAGGCCTCCCTCATACGGTGGAAGGAAGCTCACCAGCCGCTTCATTCGCGGCTTGCGCCCCTGCCAGATAAAGGAGGAAAGGTCAGACTGGATCCTTTGCAACCATCCAGTGGGGGGTGGGAGGGGCAGGGTCTGGAAAAGATACAAAATCTTGGGAAGAATGGTCATTTTGATAGCTGCGATACGCCCCAGCCACGATATTGGGTATCGTTTCCATTTCATCAACGCAGCCCGTATGTGTGTCTGCAGGAGGGAATAATTAATTTGTCTCATAGTTTGTAGAGTCGGAGCCAGCTGTATGCCGAGGTAAGGAACCGACTCATCGGACCAATGTAGCGGATGACGGGCCTGAAGGTCCGCCAAGACGGCCTTTGGTAAAGGTAAACCGAGCGCCACAGATTTCGTCAGGTTGATCTTGAAACCGGAGGCCTTCCCGAAGGCCTCTAATTCTCCCAAGAAGCTCCCCAGAGCCGTCGCAGGGTGTGTGAGAGTGGCCAACACGTCGTCCGCGTAAAGGCTTACAGTATGGGTGTCCCCGCCAAAGCGAATACCAGTGATCCGGGGATGGTCTCGGACCCTCTGAGCAAACGGCTCCATGTAGAGTGCAAAGAGCAGGGGTGACAGAGGGCACCCCTGTCTAGTGCCCCTACTGATAGGGAACGGAGCTGAGGTGTGGCCATTCACTCGGACTGTAGCAGTGGGGAAGCGATAGCAATTCAAAATATGCGTTCGCATCTTCTCTCGGATACCGGTGCGTATCAGTGTCTGCTCGAGATATGGCCAGTGGACGCGGTCGAAGGTTTCTCCGAAACCACCGTCAAATGTATTCTCCGGGAATGCGGGAGGCCTTTTCAATCAGGTGTGCGACTCGTTTGGTGTTGTCGCTCGTCTGATGCTGCGGTATAAAACCAGCCTGATCAGGGTCCACTAATCCCTGCATATGAGGGCTTAGCCGGGCAGCCAGGATCCCAGTATACAGTTTTAGGTCAATGTTTAACAGCGAAATAGGTCGGTAGGACCCGCATGACGTTTTATCTTTCCCCGGCTTCGGAATAACAGCTACTGCTGCCTCTAACATGGATGCAGGGATTGCGCCAGGTTCGGCGAAGGAGTTAAAGAGCCGAGTAAGGAGGGGAGCCAGCGTAGTGCAAAATTGCTTATAAAAGGCCGCAGTGTAACCATCGGGGCCAGGCGATTTACCCAGTTTCAAGCGGGCTATGGCAGCTATGACCTCCTCGACCCTGATCTCCCTCTCAATGTGGGCCGCTTGGTCAGGCGTTAAGCTGGGAAGATGAGCCTGGGCTAAGTAAGAGTCAATGTCCGGTGCCTCCAAGGGCTGCTCAGCATAAAGCTGTGCGTAAAATTCCCGGAATGTCTCGGCAATGGCCGAGTCATCTGTGTGGAGCGCTCCTGAGGGACTCCTGACCTCCCGGACTCCATCTCGTTGTCGGGCCTCCCGTAGTTTGTGCGCGAGTAATCGCCCACACTTGTCCCCTCCCACATAGAAGGAATGTCGCAAGCGCATTGCCGCATATTCTGCCTTATCCCTATCCAGGGCCGTCAGTTGCAATCTGGCTGCCGTTAACTGTCTCCACACCCGTGGGGCCCCCGTGCGGTGGTGCATCAGCTCCAACTCCCACACCCTAAGGGTCAATTCCTCCCTCTTTCTCTGGCGCTCTTTATTGTCAGCCGCGGATATAGCTATCACTTCGCCTCTTATCACCGCTTTGAGGGCCGCCCATCTAGTGGAAAGGACTGTATCTGAGTTGTCGTTATGTAGCAAATAATTGTCTAAAGTCTGCTGTAGGCGTGTGACCGTTTCTTGGCGGTGTAAAAGAGTGTCTCTAAATCGCCAATGTCTAGCCGGGGGATGCGCCTGCGGGAAGGCTAAGGTGAGCACCACAGGAGAGTGGTCGGAAAGGGTCGCCGCTAATATGTCAGCCGAGAGCGCAATATCCAGGATGGGTTTGGTGCCCAGAAAATAATCTAGTCTGGCGTATGTTTTATATGCATGGGAGTAAAAGGAGAAGTCCCTCGTGTCAGGGTGGAAGTGTCGCCATAGGTCCGTAAGGCCAAGGTCATGTAAGTTGGCGTGTCCGGTCGGAGAAAGGGAACCGACTTGGCTAGTGCGTTGTGCAGAGCGGTCCGTGACATTATCAAACACTAAATTGAGGTCCCCCCCGATCAGTATCTGGCGATCTTGGGTGGCCATCGCTTCCATCAATGCTTCACCCAGGAAGCGTTCCTGGCCGTCGTTGGGTGCATAAATGGAACCCACCGTGAATGTACGACCCCCTGCAGTGAATTGGTATGTGAGGAGCCTACCTTGTATTTCAGCCCCCTTTTGCGCCACCCGTCCCTGAAAGGTTTTCGAAACCAAGATGGCCACCCCAGCTCTCTTTGCAGGTCCGGAAGAGTAAAATTGAGTTGGAAAGGAACGGGACCGGAGCCTGTGACAGTCTTTGGCAAGGAGATGAGTCTCTTGAAGGAGACAGATATCCGCCCCCGTGCCCTCAAGATAAGAGAGGAGTGCCCTCCGTTTGATCGGGTTGTTAAGGCCCCTCACATTGAGAGAGAGGATTTTAATGGAGGGAGGCGGCATTCAGACCTGGGGGGGTTGTGTATGCTTCAAGGGAGTCCCTGTAAAGACAGGACTCTGGCACAGCCACATGCAATCCTCATACAGCACCAGCCTAGCGGCTAGAAGGTGAAAGTGTCCTATGAGCCACGGGGAGCCCCAAGCTGGGAAGAGGGGAAAGAGGGCGAAGGATGCAAAAAGGAAAAGAAAACCCCAACTAAAAAAGGAAGGGAAGAAAAAAAAAGGAACCCCAATAAGCGCAACGGGCGCTAAAAATAGTTCAATGTTCAAACATTGTCCGTCATCCAGGGATGAACAGAGAGGAGGTCCATCGGGCGATCGCGTGGCCAATGTCAGCTCTTCCCCCCTCCCTCCTCCACCCCAGGTATATTAAAGAAAGGATACATCAGTGTAACCAGTAATAATCAGTCAGTTGATGCTTTAGCCAATGCCCCCGGCAATGCCTCCAGAGCCGCTTGCTGCTCCATCTTAATCACCGCGGGATCCGGTCGGCGGGCCCCTCGGCGCCGTCTCTGCTGTCTCCACTGTGGTCTTCCATCTCCGGACCCGTGGTCTGAACGAGCTCCCTAGTCTGCGTCTTCCGGGAGGGTGATCCCGAGGAGCTTACTGGCCTCCGACAGCGAGCGAAGCTGGAATAAGCCATCATGCCGGAACACTAGGCGGAACGGATGCCCCCAGGAGTAGGGGATGTTGCGCTGTCTGAGGACTTCCGTGATGGGCCGGAAGGTTCTGCGCTTCTGAAGGGTAATCGCTGCAAGGTCCTGGTACAGGGAGGGCGTCTGGTTGCGGAAAGAAATTTGCTGTAGGGAGCGCGCCTTATGCAAGATCTCTTCTTTAGTATGGAAGTCTTGGACGCAGACCACTATATCTGCGGGAGGCGCTGTCGCCGCCCTGGGCGTGCCCACCCTATGAGCGCGATCCAGTTTCAATGGAGTGTCCAGGGGATTACCCAGAATGTGGTTGAACAATTCCCGGACGTAGGCAAATATGTCCCCGGCTTCTTCATTAGTGCCCACCCCTCGGATCCTGATGTTATGGCACCGGGAACGATTTTCCAGGTCCTCCAAATGAGACTGCACATCCACCTGTTGCTCGTGAATACGGAGGACCTCCTGTTGTAGAGCCACCATCTCAGTGTCGCGAGAGTCACTTTTGTCTTCCAGGGTCGCCACCCTCTCCCCTATGTCATCCACATCCCTGCGGACGTCTCTAAGTTCCGCGGTTAAGTCACGCTTGACTGTTTGGAGGTCCTCGCGCAGGGCGGCAAACAGAGACTCCAGGAAGCCCCGTGTCACAGGAGCATCCGACGAGGCCTCCATCTGCGATGATGGGCTCAAGCGTCCCGGGTCGCCAGACCCCCCACTTTGTGCCTTGGCGAACAAGTCCTTCAATGCGTTTTTTTCCCTGGTGGCAGACTTGTACTTCCGACCCCTGGCCGAGGCCATGGTCAGGGTCCACTCCTCCCCAGCTGTGGGTGCCCCTGCAGAGGTGGAGCAAGGTCCAAATGGCGTCGGGGCCGGGGGGCCAGGTGGGCGAGTTTGTCCAGGAATGCCCCGGGGCGATTGGTAGGAGACCTTGCAGGGGAACCAAACGCCCGTATGAGTGTGGTTAGGCGGAGGCGTAGCGTGTGAACAGGGAGGCAGGGAGGCTGTCTCGGTGAGGGTGCCGGGCCCAAGATGTGCGAGGAGGGAGTCAATGTTCAACTGAGCCCGGGCCTGCAGCGTCATCCTCGGGTAGGGCTGCACACCCCAAGGAGCCCACTACAGGGGGGAGACCCCAATGCTAGCCGCAGGAACCCACCTTAGGTGCGCCGATGTCGTGAGGGCAGGCGGCAGGCAGTCACTAGGCCCAGGTCAGTCTGGGAGCCGCCCAGCGCACCCGGGGAGACCGCCGATGTGGACCACAGGGCCGAATGCCGAAGTGCCCCCCGATCGGCCACTCCACCTGAGCGTCGATGTCACCGCCACACAAGGAGAGGCCGGCGTCGGGACCAAGCGGGTGAGATATGCAGGCCGCTAAGATGGCGCCCGGTGCTGAATCAGTCTGCCCTCTCCAGGCGCGTCGGACCAAGAGTCGGTCAACAGGCAAGTAGGTCGGGAGTGGCTGGAGTCAGCAAGGCGGGGATTTGGAAGGGCTCCCGGCGGTGGACTCAGCAGGACGGAGGCCCGGCAGGGCGGGAGGGGTTCGCAGGGCTCAGCTCCCGGGCTCCCGCGGTCCAACGACGGCGGAGCCCCGCAGGCCCCCAAAGGTGTTGTCTCGCCTCCGGCAGCGCTCTCAGAGGGGGCGCGTCAGTCAGGCTCCTCGATGTGCTCCGACGGCCGCCCCCGGGACCCACCGATCAAGGCCGAGGAAGCGTCGTTGTCTCTGCAGCGCCGCAGACCGGGCCGCTCGTCCCCACTGCTCGTGATCAGGGCCGCGGCGTGTCTCTATGCCGCACGCCGACTGTCTCCAACGCCACTCACTGGGTCCAGGGCAGGCTGAAGTCGGCGGCCGCAGAGACCCCCGCGTGGACCCAGGAGTCACCCAGTAGGTCGTATGATGCTCTTGGGTGCCCCAGGAAGCTCGATGGCTGATCCTTATGCTATTAGGGCCAGAGGCCGGTGCTGGAAATCGGCGGATGGAGGAGCAAAGACAAAACACGTCTTAGCTCGCCGCCATCTTGGCCACGCCCCTATCCCTCGTTTTTGAGTGCCTTTTCCTTGCTTTTCTTCATTTTTCACTGCTTTCTCCTTGCTTTTTCCCATTTCTGAGTACTTTCTCCTTGCTTTTTCCTCATTTTCACTGTTTTCTCTTTCCTTTTCCCCCGTTTTTAGGTCTCGCCTGCGTTGCAGCGCATGCGCTGCTCGCTTGCGAGATCTATAGTCGTTGGTTTTCTGTCGGGCTTCTTTGGAAGTGGGGTTGGTGCACGCCCTGTCTCCCTTAGGCCCCGCCCACCTGGACTGGACTCGTCGTCACTTGCTGGTCATGCGCGCTGCGTCTTTTCACTTCTGCCGCGGTGGGCGTGTCGGCACTTGTTCTTGTCAGCGTCCTTCCGCATCGCAGCAAGCTTCCTGGCCTCGGCGGCGGGCTCATTGCACTCACTAGTGCTTCTTGCTTGTTTTTTTTCATTCCCGCAATGGCGTGGCGATATGGCTAGTTGCATTGGCAAACATGCCTTTTTTTCTCTTTATTTATCTTGGTTTCAATCGCGGCACTCGCGCTTTAACTGTAAAGATCTTAAGCTAAAGCGCAGTGCCACGATTGCTCAAAAAGTAAAGAAATAGAAAAAACCTTTTTTTTTCAATTTCTTTACTTTTGAACCATTCGCGGCACCCGCTTTAGCTTAAGATCTTTACAGTTAAAGCGCGAGTGCGGCGATAAAACCAAAGTAAATAAAGAGAAAAAAAAAACGTGTGTCCGCCATTTTTTCACTTTATTTACTTTGCTTTCAATCGCGGCACTCGCGCTTTGGCTGTAAACATCTCAAGCTAAAGCGCGGGTGCGCTGATTGCTTCAAAAGTAAAGAAATAGAAAAAAATGTTGTTTTCTATTTCTTTACTTTTGAAGCAATCAGGGCACCCGCGCTTTAGCTTAAGATGTTTACAGTTAAAGCGCGAGTGCCGCGATTGCAAGGCAAATGCGTGTTTAGTTTGTTTTCCTGTGCAACTGGTCATTTAGGCATTGCACACAATCAATTATACTCCCGGGATTGATTACATAAACGCTGAGCTGAGGGGCCATTATGTAGGAAGGGGTATTTACAGAGCCCTCCCTCGCTGTTGCAATGTTACCTCCCCCCAGCCTGTCCTGTGATTGAGGCTCTGGGGGCCCGGGGCCCTGGCAGGCAGAGTTGCATATTTCCATCTGTGTAGTGTGTATTAAATTGTGGACGGTTGCTTGTTTTTGTGCAAAGGCTAGCTTTACCCGTCACGAGCTGGTGGTGACTTCATGTCACTGCGCCTCGCGTGCGCTTTGTTCTGAAGGCACTTCATGCTGAGAGTCACCAGCCAGACACAGACCCGTCTCTGCTAATTATTGGATGAAATCCGAGACCGGGTTTTTATGATCCGTCATTGTCCAATTAATGGAGCCTCTTGCATCATTTTGCAGTTCGCAAAGGCGAAGCCCATTTGCTGTCAATTAAAGGGTGGCATCTGTTCCAAGTGTCGGCCGAGCTGGCCTGGTGGACTTCACCAGGGCAGTGCCAGGCCACGGGCATGACAAGTAGGTGTCTGCAGCATGGGCGTCTCAGCATCCTGCCCCGTGAGCTGGCTGGACCTCAGACCCCGGCCAGCCAGCCTTGTGTGTGAGCCCTTTCACAGCAACACTAGTATGAGAGAATTTTAGATATTTATGTGGTCTGAGACACAGAGGGAAAGATTTCCTGATTGACAGGTTGGGTTTTTTAATGTTCCACTCAGTGTCACTCTTTTTTTAAAAAAAACTATACCTTCAGAGCCACCATAAGGTAAATATTACAAAACATAGTTTTCCGGTCTATTTGCATTTTTTTTTTTTTTTGATTTAAGTATTTATTATTTTCATAACTTTTTTCTCTTATGTCTGCTTTTTGTTCCTCCTCTGCCTAGTGGCCAGTGCATTGGAATTATGCGGCAAAGGTGGACCAAATTGTGGAACAAAATTGCTGATTTTCTGCAGTAAGAAAAGACATAGTATGGCGCAGAACGCAGCACATTTTGTGGCAGTATTACTTCACTATTTTATCTTATGTTAACGCTGTCCGTGCAAAGGTTCCACCTCATTAGTATCTGCTTAACAAATATGTGCGGCAAACAGCAGCTGGATGCTGACCTCATAACTTATGCAAAGGGCCCTCTATTGTGTGGCAACATGTGTGGCAGTGTTTTTGTTAACTTTTAATACGTTTAAGCTAGAAACAATCTCTTTGTCACAAACCGCAAATTACGATGGAGAATATGGATTCTGCGTCAAGTGTGGCAAAGCCATAACTATGCGGAAAACACTGCAGACGCAGAGTGTCATGATTCCAGTGGCCGTGTTTGGGGCCACTTCCAACAGAGGGTGAGTGGTTTGAGCCATTCCTTTGTTACCCCAAGACCCACCATCTGGGGGAAATCTCTGCAGTTATATATGCTCTCTTAATATATTTTCATATATTAATTGTTATGGTTCACTGACGCAGATTCTTTCATGTAAAGCTCCCAGGCCTCGTTCATGGCCAATGGCCTACAAATTCACATCAGTAAATACAGAACACCAGCCAGCCTCTGACATCAACATATAACTACTTCTGAACCACAAGCAAATGCAAGAGAGAGAGAGAGAGTTTTTATTGGTGAAATCTAACTATGATAGCTTTTTTAGGAGAAATTGCCCCTTCCGGTTAATTGCGGGTCAGGTCAAGGGGTAACCACTTCATCATGGGGGGGGACATTGCCATCTGCAAGCCAAGCTGGCCATCATGTGAGGACCTCGGACCCCTAGAGGCAGACATCCGCACTCAGCTCCCAATGATCTGATTTATGTATTTATCCCCTAATCCAAGCCTCGCCTCTCCCGCTGTAGGGCCGGGCTTTCTAGAATTTAATTCAGTACAGTTGTTTCAGCGGGGAAATAAAATCGGTGTTTGAATGAGGCCTCTCTCCTTCTGGGAACTGACCAGTTTGTGTAATAATCTACGGTGGCCTGTGAGGGTCTCCGCCCCGTCCATGTCTATGCACAGAGAGGGACAGAGGGTGTGAGAGAGGATGGATTTCAGCTGGGGAGCCCTATGTCGGTCCAGGAGGGCCGGCTCCATGCCAGATGTTCAGGTTAACCGCTGGCTGTATAGACATGCTCAGTGCAGGTTCACTGGGGGCTAATTCACAAAGCCATCTGTGCAAGTTCAACTTCTGTGCACAAATGGCTCGTTTTACTAGTTAGAGCAATTCACAAAGGGGAACTAGCATATGTAAGTCCATTTATACGTGTGTAACATCACTGCTTGAGTAAATCCGGGGGAGGGAAGTGGGCATTTTTTTGCATGGATTCCCTGGACGGGTTGAAAACCCTCACAAACTCCCCAGTTTAAGGATACAAATTTCAAACCTACCAATCTGTACCTAGAGACGCCAGCCCGTTAATAATCAGGGGCCTGCTTTTAAACAGACTGGCGTGTAACAAAATACGTTTTTGATGTTTTGGTGCGCACATAACATGCCACACAGTAATCTTCTGAAAATACAAACCACACGTAGCACATTTTTGGAGCAGCGAATTTACCACATTATGCCAGCCAGGGGGGGCACTTCGAAAGATCAGAACAAACCTCTGGCCGCACAAGACGCCCCCGCCCACCTTTGCAAAGGCCAGGTTTATACAATCCATATCAGAGTATTCCAATAAAACGTTGATGTCTGTGAGGCACCCATCTTGCCGTCAGGCAGTGTCCATCCCTTACCTACTTTTGATGGCGAGCGATGGATCGCACTTATTTTTTTTATTTTTTTTTATTTTTTGTCCTCATCTCACCAATAAACTTCTGCGGATCTTACAAAGCCGATATTTCGATCTAGGTGCCCTTCGACTTACCGCACTTGCTTAGGTCGCCCAGACCAGCCCGATTTTAGTTGGAGCTTGGTGTAATCATAGGACTGATTATATTAGTCTCAAGTTGTGACTCCCAACTCAAAAACGGCTGCCAAATGTTAGTCGTGCTTTCCCCTGTACCATCCTGATCTAAGCGCGCCATAGCAAGCGGACTTCAGCCAGTCATCACTCTTCGGGGGTAGAGAGTCTTTCCATTTCTTACAGACCTCTCTCCGAGCGAAAGTATCAAGTATAATAACAATCCGCATTGTAACTGTGATGCATTCTGACTAAGCGATCCGTCATCGACAAAAAACACTAGAGACAGGTTGACTTCAATACAAGCTTTAAAAATGCCACAGATACCGTCTCCCACCCCTTTCCAAAACTTTCTCAGTTCGAAACACTCAAAAAGATATGAATATCGTTGGCCTTAGGAGTCATACATCTAGGGCATTTAGGAATTGATAATGGGGCAAACTTGGCTATTTTGGCTGGCGTGTAATACAGCCTATTAATGACAAAAAAGTGATTCTTTTTTAGGCTTGCTGGTTTGACAAATTTGTATAGTACTTTCAGAGAGGGCTCATACAAATCATCAATAATAGGTTCAAGGGGAGAATGATTCCACACTGAGTGCTGTGATGGGATCTCCAGGTCTTCTGCATCCAAAAACTTGGTGTACCACAAAGAAATCTCCTTCTTAATTGGATGCGGTATTTGAAGAGAAAGCTCCGTTTCCCAGTTACCTCTGACCTCCTCCTTTTCTGCTTCAAACCAGGAAACAAGTTGTAAATACTTAAACCTGGAGAACCCTATACCAATCTTAGCCCTTAACAGTTCCCAGGGATAAATCCCCTCTGTGTCTAACAGATCCGACCAAATATTGATGCCCGCCCTCTTGATAGGTACAGCCAAGCTATCCCCGAGGCACTGAGGGGTACCGGGGGAGTCCCAAATAGGAGCAAAATCTGAGTAATATCCAATCCCCCAGCTGCATCTCACTTTGTGCCACGTTTCCAAGGCTGCCTTAAGAACTTTCAGGCGTACTCGCTTAAAGTACCTCGGTGCCCCAAACTTGTACAAAAAGCCCTCTCCGCCTCCACCACCCTCCATTGTAGCCATTTCACCCAGCAATCTTCCCCACGCTGACTCCTCAGGTTTTGAAAGTAACATCCGGATGCCTTTAAATTGGAAAGCAACCAAGTACCACCCAATATCCGGAAGAGCCAAACCCCCTTTTATTAGCTTGTGCCTCAGCTTTTTCCAGGAAAGCCTCGCACCTTTCTCGCCCCATATAAAGCTCCCGATCTTACTCTGAACCATGCTTAAACTCTTACTAGGAAACCCCAGTGGGACCGCATTAAACAGGATCGCACTTATTACCTTTACGACTTTATCCATCTCTGTGGGCAGAGGAATGGGGATACGCCCACCTTACACAGAGCGATGAGTCGCGAACAAAATCCTTAATACATTTAAACCAGTGACCAAAAAAGTCACCCAAACTAGAGCCTCAACACTACAAGCATTTGCAATGCAATAGGTCTCGCATTTATGCGAGTTTAAGCTATTGGCATTTTAAATGAGCACAGGGTTCACGGTTCGATCCCTGGCTCCGGCGGCAGCTCAGCTCAGCACCATGTGACTCTGGGCAATAGCTCACTTAATTTCCACGACGGCCCCCAGCGCCTTGAGACCCGTAAGGGTGAGTAGTTCGCGCTTTACAAATACGGATTTAGATTTAGATTTAGAATGACAATGCCTTTTTATTTATGTTTTAAAAACAAAAACGAAAATAAAAGGCATTGTTATTTGCAATGCCAATAGCTCAAACTCTTGTAAATGCGAGACCTATTGCATTGCAAATGCTTGTTTGATTGCCTTCTACTTCCTTTTCCCTCATGTTTCACTACTTTCTCCTTCCTTTTCCCCCATTTTTATGAGTGCTTTCTCCTCGCTTTTCCCTATTCTCACTGCTATCTCCTTGCTTGTTACCCCCATTTTTGAGGGCCTTCTCCTTGCCAGGAAAGGCTGTTCGAATGAACAGAGCACCACAAAGCAGTGTGCAACTCCAGCACCTTGAGACCCTCACAGGGCATTTGCCGCAGTTTATAAATCCTTGATTGAAATCTCTGCTTTCTGAGACATGCGCTTGTAACCTTTACTTCACTTGAGAAATAGCCTCAATCAATCAATCAATCAGGGGCTTGTAAAGTACGGCTCCTCACCCGTGAGGGTCTCAAGGTGCTGGGGAGGTCGGCTGATGGTCGGACTTGGTGGAGGATCATTCGAAGAGCCAGGTCTCGAGGTCCTTCCTGAATTGGGTCAGTGACTTTGATTGCCTGAGGTGCAGAGGCAGGGTGCTCCAGGTCTTGGCGGCGAGGTAGGCTCTGCTCTCTAAAGCAAACACTTGTAAGGTCTCTGTAACGTAGGAGATAGTTCTGCTGTCTTCAACCTTACCACAGTTGTTCTCTTATTTGAGTGATAGCTCTGCTGTTTGAGGTCTATAAGGTTTGTGAAACCTGAGAGGTAGTCCTGCTCTCTGGAGGATAATGCACGCAAGATCTTTTACCAGAGGCCTCCCTTTGCTGTCTGAAGCTAGAACATGGAGGAGTTCTGAACCTGAAAGAGGCCTGTAAGTCCCTTGCCTACTGAGAGGTACTTCTGCTGCTTGATGCCTGACCCTGTACCTTCTATTTCTTTTCAGCAAAAACTTTGCTCCATGTTATGTTATGTTAAAATGACTTATAGAGCGCACGTAAACCAATTGGTTTCTTGGCGCTTGATCTAGGATGTGCTGGAGATTTGTTGGTCTGTCATGCGCATGAATTAGTCATAGGCTTGGGCAAATAGCCAGGTCTTAAGAAGACTTCTGAATTTCATGAGGTCCGTACATGCTCTAATGTTTAATGGAAGGGAATTCCAAAATCCAGGTGCCAGTACTGCAAATCTGCAGCCACCTAGTCGCTTCAGTTTGAAAGAAGGTGTGGTTAGGAGGTTCATATGAGATGAGCGCAGGTTGCGCACAGGTATATGCCTTTGAATAAGGTTGGAGATGAATTTTGGGCTTGGGCCATACAGGGACTTAAAAATCAAACAGCCCACTTTAAAAGCAGATCGTTGTGGGATGGGGAGCCAATGTAGCTTCCTCATAAGGGGGGAAACATGTTGCCATCTGGGTTGCTGAAAGATCAATCTAGCGGCCTGGTTCTGTACTAGTTGCAGTCTCCTGATAAGATACAATGGTATGCCAAAGTATAGAGAATTGGCATATTCTAAATGAGAGATCACCATGGCTAAAACAGCCTGTATTAGTGCTTCTCTCGTGAGGAGTCTGCTGATCTTCCTTATTTTTCTTAATTGATGAAAGCAGGTCGAAGTAACCAATGCAATTTGGGTTTTCATCGAGAGGTCGTTGTTGATTATCACCCCAAGGCTTTTAGCTTAAAGCAAGAACATATAAGTCAATGTAAACCAAAGGATAACTCTGGTGTTTAATGTTTGAGCCTGTAAGTTTTGTGTCACCAGAGTCCATCAATTATTCAGGGAGAAAGGTAGAGGGTGGTAAGATCCCCTTTACGTTTGGACTGTCAATAATATTAATAGCATCACTTTAGAAACCCAGCGTTTGTCCCTGTTTTGGAAAGCGTTTGTTAAAAAATAAAGCATATGTACAGGCATAGCTGAGGCTGACTATCTCTGCATAGCCCTGCATGGCCTCCTCCTCGCTGCCTCCACCCCATTTCATTGACCCTTATCCACATTATTGAACTCCTAGAGTACATTATTTGCATTTTCTGTACTAGATGAAGTGTTTTCTAAGCTTCTTGTCCTCATCCACCCAGAGGACAGACACAGCTTGGAACTAAAAGTTGCCCTTCTAAACGTGTAACGTTAACTCCATTTAGCCCCAAGCAAATGGAGAGTCGGACCCTCTGCACGGTATTGTATTGTATTGTATTGTAATTGCATTTATATAGCGCTTACTACCCCTGACGAGGCGTCGAAGCGCTTTTTCGGAGAGTTGCACGCTTCTCCGGAACCCATAAAGGATTAGTGTTGAGTTAGTATAGTGAAATATGAAAGTAATTTGAGTGGTGGATATTAGTCAGTTATTTGGATTCAGAAGGATAGCGGAGGGATAAAAGAGGGAAAAAGGTTTGCATTTATATAGCACTTGTTACCCCTTGGGCGGTGTTAAAGCGCTTTTTTCCGCGAGTAGCACGCTACTCCGGAACCCATAAAGGATTAGTGGTGAATTAGTATGGTGAAATATGAAAGTAATTTGAGTGGTGGATATTAGTCAGTTATTTGGATTGAGAAGGATAGAGGAGGGATAGAAGAGGGAAAAAAGGTTTGCATTTATATAGGGTTTGTTACCCCTAATGGGGTGTTGAAGTACCTTCTTGGCGAGTAGCACGCTACTCCGGAACCCATAAGGATTAGTGGTGAATTAGTATAGTGAAATATGACAGTAATTTGAGTGGTGGATGTTAGTCAGTTATTTGGATTGAGAAGGGTAGCAGAGGGATAGAAGAGGGGAAAGGTTTGCATTTATATAGCGCTTGTTACCCCTGATGGGGTGTTGAAGCACTTTTTTTTGGCGAGTAGCGTGCTACTCCGGAACCCATTAAAGGATTAGTGTTGAATCAGTATAGTGAAATATGAAAGTAATTTGAGTGGTGGATGTTAGTCAGTTATTTGGATTGAGAAGGGTAGCAGAGGGATAGAAGAGGTACAAAGGTTTGCATATATATATATAGCGCTTGTTACCCCTAATGAGGTGTTGAAGTGCTTTTTTCGGCGATGGGCGCGCTACACTGGAACCCATAAAGGATTAGTGGGGAATTAGTATAGTGAAATATGAAATTTGAGAAGTGGACATGTTAGTCTTTTATTTCGATTGAAAAGGATAGTGGAGGGACAGAAGAGTGAAGGATTTAGACTTTTTTTTATTATTATCATTTTTTTTTGGAGGTCATAGCAATAGTGGGAGGCTTGGGATGAGTAAAAAGGGATGTGGAGGGGAAGAGTCAGAGGGAAGAGTTTAGAAAGGCTTGTTTTGGGGGATCAGAATAGTAAAAGAGGTGTCAGGTGGTGCAAGGAGGGGTAGAGTAGGGGAGAGTCTAGAAAGGGCTATTTTGGGGATCATAGAAGTGTGCTGCATGCATTCCTCCCGCCACTAACTCTTAAAGAAGATTAAACAGTATATTTTCACTCCAAGGCCTCTGCCACAGCCGTGTATTTTCACACTATAGCAGCCACCGGAAGTCTCTCACCTGCCCTATGAGCAGGTCCAGCCCTGTCCCCTTGCACAAGTCTTTCACTGCTACTCATGCTCCAGGGCCCTGTTTGAAAGGTGACCTCTGCAGTGCTTAATTTGTACAGTAATTAGTGCCAGCAGCGACTGATGCCAAAATTAAGTGGTGGGGCAGCGTGGGGGCAAATAATTAAAAGAAACGCACTTACCTGCTTCTCCCACTGCCGCATGCCTCGGTGCGCTCTTTCGGTATTGCCTGTGCCAGCACAGGCTCCCAGACTCCCCAACCAATCCAGGTGCAGCTCTCATTCTGTGAGAGCAGCGCCTGGATTGGCCTGATTAGGCACTCACGAAGGGACCGGGAGACTGTGCCATTTCTCCACCCAGCTGTACAATACAGCTGGGTGGAGAAATTCTAAGTGCCCATGTCTGATTGGCAGGCCTGAGATGGCCGGCAAACTGACATGCGAACTTACAAGTGCCCTCCACTCCTCCTCCCAGTCCCTGGTTAGTGTCAAGAGAGGATAGCCTGGCTGCCAGTGAAAAATAAAACAAGAATAACATTTTTTATTATTGTTTTATTTTTCATTCTGCAGTTGGGCGGCGCTCCTCCACCATTGCGAAGGAGCCGCCGCTGATTAGTGCAGCGCCCAAGTTTCTTCTTAGTGACCCGCCGCTCTTCCCTCTGACTGCCGAAGTTGCTAAATCCCAGGTCTGCTGAACTGCAAGGCCTTGAAGCCCTGAAGATACCGTGTGCCTCATTCTCCCACCACCCTCTACTTCCTGCCTTTTTATATCACTCTTGCAGGTTTTTCCTCGATTCTTCCTTGGTCTCTTCCTCCCTTTTTCCTCCCTTTCTTGCCTTTCTCTATTTTGCCCAGGGTCAAGGTCTGATGATGAAAAATAAGCCCCAGTCCCTGAAGGGTAGGTGCCAGGGCCCACCACCTACAGCCATCTGCACAAATTATGCACTGGTTTTACCCTTATGAACAGACTTCTGTGAGCCAAAATCTAACATTATATTTCCACATTTTATTCCATTCATCATGTTTTCCTTTGTTTCTGATGCAGTTTCTTTCTGTGCGCTTCTGTTCTGGCACCAGCAACTTGCTTTCGAGACAGGAGTCTGAGCCTCAGGCCTTCGCCTGCCCAGCCTCTGTGCCTCCCCCTAAGGCGACATCCACTGAAAAATGTATCATCTCACTAGCCACATCCCCAGAGCCCTGTAACTAGAGAAAATCATGCTTTGGCGTGTTCCTGTAATTTCTTATAAACACGCATAGATTTACAGGCAGTCATTAAACAGTCAATAGGAAGGATATGATATCTAAAGAATATTGCATGATCTGAAATCAATATTTTCACCAACAACCGACTGCCAATTCTGTGGCTATGTGAATTTTAATTTTAAGTATTAATATTATGTGGTGCATTGTCCATAAAGCAACCACTCTGATACAGGTAGAGGCTGAACTCTGTGGGTTATAAAAAGAGAAGCAAATCCGGCATCCCTGGGAAGATGTCACTATACGTGGAATATGAAAGATTAATTTAATTTCTTATGGTGAGGGTGAATCAATACAAGATTAAGGGCGTGATTTAGAGTTCAACAGATGGGTTACTCTGTCACAAACATGACAGATATCCTGTCCATCGTATTACAAGTGCATTATGTCCTATGGAACTTCTATTATGGCGGAAGTAATATCCGTCAAGTTTGTGACGGAGTATCCTATCCTCCAGACTATAAATTTGGCCTAAATCAGTGATTGAGTGCATGAGAGACTGTATATATGAATGAGTGTGTGAGTGAGAGGTCGAACAATGCAAGAAATACATCATCAGAGACGGGTCAAATACAACACTTTCTTTTGGCACTGCATTTGTTCGTAGACTGTAAGACAGGGGTGTCCAATGGAGGTACTGTGGTGGATCTATCCTAGATATTAATGAGAAGTACTGATTATAAATTATTTCTATTTAGACTCAGTATGCAACAGCCGCAGCCTGTCCTTTGGGGCTGAGGGGCCATGCCCCTCCACCTTTTGTCCCTCGTGAGCAGTGTCTGTCAGGCTGAAGAAAGGTCAGCCTTACAGACACTATTCATTTTCAGGTCAGGCAGCCAGAAGCCAAATATGCGCTAAATGCTCAGGCTCCTGGCTGCCTGAGCTGAACTTTGCTGGGCTGAGGAAGTCACAGCTCCTGTGGGATTGACGTCCTCAGCTCAGCAAAGGTCCCTGAGGCCCTCCCCTCAGTGACAAGGGGTAGCATCACTGATTGCCTCGCAACTGGGTGCTTCAGTTTTAAGCCCTGAAGCACCCAGGGTTGAGTGTCAATCAGTGACACTTCATCACAGAGTGAGGTGGGGTAGAGCAGTCTCACTGACCCCATCCCACTCTGTGATGACGTTGGGACTGACCTATGGTCAGCCAATGAGGGAAGGCAGCAGTCCCAAGCCTCCTGGAACCTCCGAGGCAGAGCTGGTTGCAGGTAAGTGTGCGTTTTCTTTTAAATTAATGTTTGGTGCGTGCGTGTATGTACAAATGTTTGGTAAAGAGTGTTGTGAATGGATGTACTTGTGTGTGTGTGTGTGTGCGCGCGTGTTAATGCATGGCTGTGAGTGTTATGTGTATGTGTGAGTGTGTGTGTCCCGTCCGCCCCCTCCCTCCAAAACTTACCGGCCGCCACTGGTATGCAAATACCTCCGATGTGGGTATTCTAAAAATCCGGCAAGGATCTGCCATGGATCTGGGAATATTTGTTGGACATCCCAGCTGTAAAGAAAACAGACTTAAAAAAGAGAAAATCTACATAGTTGCTGGCGGTATTATCAGTAAAGAGCCTATTCGAAGAGATCATCTAAAGGATGCTCACCTACAGACCCGACTGGAGGCCCAAACATTGTTGAGATTGGTAAATTTGTTCATGATTGTGAGGGTGGTGTTTGAGGAGCCACAAGGACTCTGATAAGTATGAGGTGAGGAAAGTAAGCTAGTATATGCAAGACCTTGACAGTGAAAGATTTAGTATCCATATCCATTGGGCGGAATGGGACAAGATTCTTGTTGATCGGAGATGTAAGTGTTAGCTTGGAAGCATGACTGCAAGAGTTGCAGATCGCCAAGGTGACCTTGGTGGCATATGCCATGCATCTGCACCAAATATGGTTTATTACCTCCTCACCAGGCCTTCTCAGCATGGTCCTTACATAGTGAGCCCCGCCTCCTGCCTCAGTCAGAGTTTTAACCACCCAGCTAAAACTGACAAATGTTAGAAGGAACTACATATACCTACTACTTCCTGGACAACTCCCCCGTTTTCCACAGGAAGTAAAAGGAGATTGGATTCATAGCTCTTCCTGATTTTCCAAGCAGTCCAACCACAGCCTTCCAGACCCAGTTGACAAGTAACAGGTAGAGGAGGGAGGGGTAACTAGGAATGTGAGGAAGAGGACTAAGAGTAATGGAGATCGCAGTAAGTCATTGGGACATTTGTGCATTTCAGACGCTCAGGAAGGGCTTACATGCATGCTGCATGCAGTTAGAAATCGCCTGTCCTTCTTTAAACGTCTAATCTGCAGTATTTGCTCATTTGTTTGTGTGAGGTGGTGTGATTCATGTCTTCAGCTAAGTGTCATTGTTGATGTGCTTCCATGCTTGTAGGTAGGTGCGTGGGAAATATTATAGTAAGGACAAATAGGGCCCTAAGGCAAGCACGAAAACTGGGTTCCATTATCATATGAGTTACTGCACTACCTGTGTGATAGAAAATCTGGAAATAATTAAATGTGCTCTCCTAAATTTTTACTGACTCACAGTAAATCACTGCATTGATATTTTGTCTGTCACACAGAGCTTATTAAGCAACGCCAGCATTGCAAACATTGGTAGGTGTGATGGTATCGAACTGTATTGTAGTTGTATGTGCGTAAGGCTTAAAGCATTACTGGGTAGTGAAATAGTAAGTTTCATTTTTGTTGTGCTTGGTTAGTTTAGTGTGGGTTTCGAGTATGGCGTACATGTTATTTGGGATGGGATTTTGGGCCAGATGCAGTAAGAGTTAATTCACAAAAACTGGTTGCAAATTGTCCAACGATGTTTTACGAATGCACTGATGGAGCGGAAATTTCATTTCATTTGTAGGGGTGCATTATAATCACGTGTAGAGTGCATCCGCATATAATTTTGTAATTGTATTAACATAAGGTGTTAGAATTGTGAAATGTATTAACGCGATTACGTGACATGTCTTAGGTTATGGACAAATGTTGTGGAGAATTAATGTAGGAAATAAATGTAACTAGCAGAAAATGTTAACATGTAAAATTCGTGCTGTAAAGCTGACACTACCCATATACTAAGTGTGATTAACAATGATAGTCCTATTAGTGGGTAAATGTATTGGTTGAAACGCTATAATGATTATACGAATTATATTGCTGAAAGTGGCACATTCTTATGTTAGCTAAAGTGGTAGGAATGAAATTGTTATGATTTACAATGTACCCCAATATAGGCCTGGGTAGTCTCCTAACCTTTTACCTACATGTACCCTGCATTGTACTACATAACTGTTTTTAGTGCTGACCTTTTACCTAGTTGCTGCATAAATGTCGTGTGGTTTTCCCCGAAAACTGGCCTCATTTATTATACATGAGGATTCTCAGAATCACAGCAGGATTACCATCTTCTGCATAATAACTGTGTATAAGGTTCATCTACATCGTCATTGTTATAATCTACTTGGTCCATTCCGTCCCCCCCCTCTTTCCTCCCTCTTAATGGACCCTCCCATGGACTGATGTCAACATTCCACAGCTGACACCAGCTGACTGGAACTGTGGTGGTGGAAGAATAAAGAAGGTTCTACACTTACCTGTGTGCGATTGGTCTTTGTAACATTGGCAACGTGACAAATCACCGTGTGGGGACGGTCCACCACTACCCCCAACTACTACTCCGGTGCCAACTGCTGTGACACGACTTCTGGTGCCACTCCTGGATGAACTGAAGACAAGTCTCTCCTGGTTTGAAGTCTACTCGTTGTGACCAACTTTCCTTCCAGTGGTCTACTGCTTCAGGTACCGTGTTGTGTGTACCTGTGTTGGAGGTTCTGTCACGCACAGCCTCATCGCTAGTCCCAGCTCTCCTGCCTTTCATTGCTGTGTCGCCCTGACCTAATTTGACTTTCCTGGGCTGTTTCTCTTCTGCTGGCCCTAGCGGAGATGTGTGGAGGCTCGCTTCGTGTGCCGCGGCCGCATGTCAGCCGATGGCACGCAGAGCGTAAACACCTTCTGCAGGTTCCCACACGAGTCCCTCGCGGTTTCCTGAGGTAGATTCTCTGGGGGATTCCTGTCAGAAACTCTGCTGCCCGCTGCCCGCTTCTCTCTCTCGGCTTCCTAGCCGCAACGGATTCCAATTGCTGTCAGCGAGTTTGCTTTACGGCCACTCCTCTTTATCGGCTTCCCAGCTGCAGTGGATTTCCCTTCTCAAAACGCCCAGAGGTGTGTCTTCATACATTTCCACCATTGCTTCTTATTCATGGACACTCCTTCGTCAAGCCCATCGGGGTGTGGTGTTTCTGACAAGACTGCCGCCCACCCTTCGCGGTTCTGCTAAACCTGTGTCTCGTTTATCTCACGAGCTACAACGAAGGGAGGCGTGTTGATGTTTTTTTTTTTCCTTTTCTCCACGTTGTTTCTGTCATGCTGGTAGCGCCTGGAAGTGTGTCTACGCTTCCCTCCCTCCTCATTGCGCTCTCTACGCTGACAAGCACAGCCCTCTACACAGAAGATATTCCTTGTCAGCGCCCTCTGCGCTGACAAGCACAGCCCTCTACACACAAGACATTGCTTGTCACTGTATTAGTTCTTGGTGAGCTAATAATTCCTTCATGCTTTTCACTGACAATCACAGTTTTTGCTTGCAATTTACACCTGTACTGGAGCCTGCCAGTGGAATACTGAGTACTATTTCTGTACATGTTTTGCCAATCTCTTCTCCACGCTGATTGGCACAGCTCTTCAAAGATACTCTCAAGGACATCCTCAAACTGTATATTTATTGTGCCGGTTATGCTCATTCCGCTGGCAGGCACAGCTTTTCACTAATCGTAAACTTACTTATGTCAATCCTATTAATTACTGTGATCACGAATTGCCTTGTTTTTTCACGTATTTTGCTTGCACTCTACTTTTTGGGGGGAAATTTGAGGAACGTTTATAAGGATCACCCTACTTGTAGCCTTTACTGACTTCCTTCTAGCCTTCAGTGGTCTGTTGTGATCTCCTCATATTTTAACTCTGCCTTTTTGTGTTTCCCTGTGCAACTATAATGGCTTCACCAAACATGTCTCAGCCACCTCCTTTTCTGAACGAAGTTGGTGAACCCTTACTGCCTTGGAAACAATGGTTTGGTTTATTGGAATCCTACCTTATTGCAATAGGAGGAGAACATTTTTCACTTTTACGTAAACTACACACTCTACTTCTAACTTGGGTATTGAAGGACGTAAAACATATGATAATATATCAATGTCTAGTCACGAGGGGGAGGATAGTGATGAAGATGAGAACATTTACCAAGCCACAGTGAACAGGTTAGAAAAACACTTTGGCAAGAAGATACATGTTGTCGTAGAGAGACACAAATTATTTTCTAGAACACAAGGTAAACACGAGAAAGTGAAACCTTTTATTGCTGCATTAAAGGGGTTAACTAACACATGTGAATTTGAGTCCCTCCAAGAATCCCTTATCAGGGACCAACTAGTCAGGTGCACCAATAACCCCAAAATCCAAGAAAGACCACTAGTGGCTAATCCTGATCTCAAGGAAGCGATTGATATTGCAGTTGGGATCAAACATACTGCAGATTGTATCGTTGCTATGAAAGATAGTGGGGACAAACATACGGATGTAAATGTCATCAATAAGCAAGATGTAACTAAGGATAACAAGAGTAAAAGCAATAACACTGACCATTCTTCATTCAAAACCAAGTGCTACAGATGTGGCAGCCCGGCTCACTTAGCTAATAACAAAGCTTTCCCAGCGAGAACAATTGTTTGCCACAAGTGTGGTAAAAGGGGCCATATGGCAAGGGTCTGTAGAAAACTGAGAAACAAAACGGTATTAGCAATTGAGCAAGACCAACAACACAATACTAAATTTGTCTTCCAATTACAAGATGGTAGTGAAGCTACTTGTTTTCCCTCTTGCAACATCACGTTTGATAAAAAACCTGTGTCTGTATTTGCTGACTCCTGTTCACCCTACACCCTAGTTGATGCCAATTGCTTTTCTGAACTTTTTCCCACCTGGCAAGATTTCCTACAATCCCCAGGATTCTATACCCCTTTTGGGAATGACCACCATGGAGATTGGATTCAAGGGTAGGAGCACCATTGGGAAAATCTATGTCACGCAAAAAGGGTCTAGCCTGCTGGGGTGGAGGCACCAAAAGGAATTGGGTATCAAGTTAGTCCCCAATACTCCCGACCAATTATTACTGGTGGATCAGTCAGTTGGTGCGAAGGAAGTTTGTAATGAATTCCCTAAGGTGTTCACTGAAGACTTAGGGTTACTTAAAAATTATCAACACTCCATCAACCTAAAATCCAACGCCAAACCAATCGCACATAAGGTAAGACCTTTCCCCTTCTTATGCAAACTCCGCTACAACTGGAACTAGACCACTTACTTGCTCTAGGAGTGATAGAACCCATCGAACATTCCCAGTGGTTGGCCCCTATTGTTCTCACAACCAAAGCTTCAAGCAAAGACATAAGGTTATGTGTGGACCTCAGGGATCTTAACGGAAACATTTGGGTGGACAGACATCTACTACCATGGATTCATGAGGTCCTCACATTAATTAATGGAGCCAGTTGTTTCAGTGTCCTCGACCTCTCTGCAGCATACCATCAGGTTGAGCTCTATCCAGATTCCCGCCACCTTACATCTTTCATAACCCCACTGGGTGCCTGTCAATTCCGGCGTATGCCTTTCGGATTGGCTTCAGTCGCGGCTGACTTCCAAAGAATCATGCAGCATGTGCTGAGGGATCTTCCTGGAACATTGTGCTTCCAGGACGATATTCTCATTTATGGAAAAGATGTTGATGAGCACAATGTCAGGCTGAGGAGTGTACTATCCAACCTAGAAAAAACAGGACTTACTTTAAAAAAAGAGAAGTGTCGCATAGGGGTAGGATCAGTAGAATACCTTGGCCACACTATCTTACATGATGGCATCAGACTCAAATTAAATCTGTTAGAAGCAATTCAAAATACTGATGCCTCGTCATGTACTGAAGACCTAAAGTCATTCCTAGGGCTGTCAGAATACTATTCTAAATTTATTCGCAACTATGCTAGTATTGTTGAACCATGACGAAGATTGCTTAAATCCAAGGTCCCGTATGTGTGGGGTAAAGAATGTAATATTGCTTTTACAGCAGTGAAAGAAGTAATTATATCTGCACTGTCGCTTGGTAGATTTGACCCCACCAAACCAACAGTCCTGTGTACAGACGCCAGCAACAAAGGTTTGGGTGCCAGCCTTACACAGTTTACTGATGGTAAAGAACAAGTAGTGGCATTCACATCTCGTGCTCTTAAAGGAGCAGAAAAGAACAATTCAGTGGTGGAAAAAGAGGCGCTGGCTTGTTTTTGGGCCATTAAACACTTCAGGTTCTTCCTATGGGGAATACCATTTGCGGTAAGAACAGATCACAAATCCCTAGTATTTATATTCACCACAAAAGGCTCAAACAGGACTCCCAGAATTTCTAGATGGGTGTTGGGATTAGAAGGCTACAATTTCAAGGTAAATTATGTACCTGGTACACAAAATGTTGTGGCAGACTATCTATCCCGTACTCCCATGGATGTGGAGGATGAATTTAACAATGGGGTAGGTGAGGAGATCGTCTTACAAGTAACATGTCTCAATAAGGAGGAATGGGAAGCTTGTGTTGTAGCTGATAAGGAGATGAACTCCCTTAAAATGTACATAAGAGAGGGTTGGCCTACCACCAAAAATGAGCTCCCGGCGTCACTGTGCAAGTACTGGGAGGTGAGGCTGGAACTCAACATACAGGAAGGGACAGTATGTAGAGGGGAGAAAATCATCCCTGCTGTGAAGTTGAGAGAGAAAATTGTGGAGTTGGCACATATCGGTCATCTAGGACGCAGTCTCACCAAGAACAAAGTACGCCTGGACTATTGGTGGCCCGGTATGGACTCCATGACAGAGAGTATGGTGAAAGACTGTTTTGAGTGTGGTAAGAGTGATAAAACTCACCAAACACGTAAACCTCCTCTTTCTCCTGTAGAAGTTCCTAGTAAACTGTGGTCTAAATTAGCACTGGACATTACAGGACCACTTAATCTCAGAATGCTAAAAGAACGGTTCATCTTGGTATTAGTGGACTATAACTCCTGATGGGTGGTTTTTAAGTGTGTACACCAAATTGACACAGAAGCCTTCATAACGTTCTTAAAGGGAAAATGTTTTGATGAAGGTATTCCTGACACCTTAATCACAGATAACGGAGTACAGTTCACCTCAGAAAACATGAAAAGTTTCTTGAATGATTTAGGCATAAGTCACCAGAAAACACCATTGTATTGTCCCCGAGCAAATGGACTGGTAGAGCGGATGAACAGGGTATTTTAGAAATGCTTACAAAGGGCTGAAACTCTGGGCACATCAGCTTTATCCGCTTTACAAGAAACCATTTGGGCATATCGCTCTACTCTCAATAGCATCACAGGAATCTCTCCATTCATGTCATTAAAAGGCAGAGCGCCTGAGACAAAATGATCACCCCCCACTTTGAAAAATATGAGTCAGTGTGTTGTGGATCGTAATGAGATTTCCAAGAGGGTGAGTGAGCATCAGAACAAATATAAATACAGATATGACCAAACCAAGTGTGTCAAGTATGGCGGGTTTCAAGAAGGAGATTTAGTTCTAATCGACCTTCCAAAACCCCGTAGGAGGGAAGCCTCCAGATTTTCTGAACCTTTCAAAATTACCAAAGTGGGAAAGAATGTGTTCACCTTGAGAATGGCCAAACTTGGAGTATGGACAGAATCATTCCCCACAAGCTGGGGGGAAAAGCTGCAGCCATCCGAGACCCTAGTGGAGTGGGAAGGGATAATGCATCTCAAGTTCCCAGGGTTTCCCGGAGTACCAAGACTATTCCGGTATGGTTCAAAGACTATAACTTAACATAGTTTTCATTCCTAACCTTTAGTTATTGTATCCTGGTAGCAAATTTCTTCAATTGTCAATATTATATGCAACTGTATATTGACTTGTCACTGTACCTCTTGCTTCCTTCTCACTCCCTCGCTTTCGTTTCCCTTTTCGCTTTCGTTTCCTTGCAAAAGAGATGTGTTATAATCTACTTGGTCCATTCCGTCCCCCCCCCCTCTTTCCTACTTTCCTCCCTCTTAATGGACCCTTCAATGGACTGTTGTAAACAGTCCACAGCTGACTCCAGCTGACTGGAACTGTGGTGGTGGAAGAATAAAGAAGGTTCTACACTTACCAGTGTGCGATTCGTCTTTGTAACAGTCATCCTCGGCCGACATGACACAGCAAGGTAGAACCCCTGAGGGTACCTTTTGGGTATATAAGCACCATATCTTTGCTGGGGCAGGCAGAGGATAAAAACACTTCCCTGCTGACACACTGACGCGAGACGCTGAGATCCCTGCACATAGACACTCCAGCATGCAGTGGTCTGACATCCCTCGCGGGGTGTCCATCTCGAGACCAAGACGGGGTCCTTCGTTCTCTCACACAAGGTAATGGGGTTGGCTTTATCCTAGGGGGAGTCTTGGCTATACACCTACATACATGCTAGGTACACTTAGGTACATCTAGTTAGGGTTTGCATCGTAGGAGTACGCATTATTACTGTCACGTGTTCATACGCCAGCATATATCCATTGTTTTAAGCATTATGGTAGAATTCTACCATCTATTTACTCTGTTGGTGCTATACCAGTATACATCTGTTTCTGTCATATGGTTGTTGCAACACACGTATTTTACACTAGAATGACGCTGGTTCAATAAATACTTATTGAGAACGTCCCCATCATTTATTCTGTGTATTTCTCTGAGACAAAGTGAGCACGAGTGACTGAGCAAAAAGTACTGTACTGTTTCCACGATCCCTGAAGGGACAGGGTTGTCATGTTCGATAGTTGCCAGAAACTATTTACTCCTTGGTAAGAGGAGTTCATAGTGGCACTGTGAGCTAGCTGGTATACAGGCGAACGTATCCAGTGGGGGTGTCTGGAATCAGTCTGGACACCGATCCCACAGTTTATGTTGTTTAAACGCGCAGATGCTATATAGATTTATAGGGACTACACGACAAAATGAAAGTCCCTGAAACTCTCGCTTTAGAATTAATGGTTTGAATTTCATGTGCACTGTAGAATCTGTTCTTTCTCATGTTTGCATTGCAGGTGGAGAAGCATTCTCTTAGGAAAAGTAATGTCTTTGTTTTAGTAGCTAGGCAAGGAGAGAAGAAGTTACAGTTACATGGTTTAAAGGTGATAAATACGGAGAAGGAATCACATGGGAGAAGGCATGGGAACCAAGGATGAATTGTTACGAGACATGTACATGGAGAGCATGGTGGCAAAGTACCCGCATGACTGTGCCCATTGTGAACTGTGCACATGCTGTGCATTATGGGAAGCATACGTGTGGATAACTGATTGTTGGAATTAGGGAAAGTGCCCCCTTCTTTCTTGCCTTCAGAAGGAGAGCATCGCAGAACAAGCTCTTTCTAATGATAGTGGCTTTATGCTACTTGACCCATTGATGGTGGAGAGACTTCTTATGAAGACTCCATGCACTGACACCTTTTTCCCTTTTCATTGAAAATGCTTAAGTAGGGATGTCATCTTAGCGCTAGAGAAGGAATAGATTGATGCTTTTCACTCACCAATCCTCGATGCAGGGAAATTTGGACTCATGCTTCTTGATTCTCTATATCCTGCTTCTTGAAATTAATAGTTCTGTCATGCTGAACCATTTAAATTGAATGTGTAGATTTGACTTTATGCGAATTCCTTTGTTTTTCTATACCCTCGTGTTGAGGTGTCTCTACGTCCAGTTATTTTTGGCTTTGTAATAAATTAACTAACCTTATCTAGTTGTCTGTGGATCATTATGCGGTAAGAAGAATTGTTGATTAGTTGCCTGTGTATTAACGATTTTCTCCCCTTCACACTTTCATGCTGCGAAAAAGACCCAACCGAGTGCGTCTCTAGAACAGGTTCAGAACTAATGGGACCGGCCCTTTCAGCACTATGAGTTTGCAAAGTGACCTATGTAATTTTAGGTTGGTTCAGAAAATAACCATTTGCAGGTGATTGCAGAACTAATTTTCTCATGAATATTGCTTATGCAGGTCACAATTTGCAACACTCTGGGATTGGCTATAAAACAGGGGTCATGGCCTGCAAGAGACAGGAGACCACCATCTCTCTTGCTGCATTCTCAAACTGGAAACCTTTTTCTTAAAGCAGCCTGAGTTTGTTAAAGGGACCAGTGCAGCTTAAAAATAAAATACGTTTCTCATTTAAGAAAACATTAAGGAGAGCAGACAGTGGTCCCCTGGATCACTACCTACTTCCCCCTGAGTTTGCCAACATGATTTCCACAGGGGAAGAGGGTCCCAAGTGCGAATCAGTTGCCACTGCCTGTGAGGATTTGGTATCTGATCAATGGTTTACTACCAGAATTATGGTTGCAAAATAATGACACATACCATACTGAATTGGAATTTGGAAGGAGAGCCTCTCTCATGTCCCTTCCAAACTGCTATATAGTATCAATAGCAAAACACCATTTTATGAGTTAGAAAAACTTGACAACTCATAAAATGGATTTTGTACAATGGAACTAGTGATTTTGCGGTCGCACACCTAGTGATATTGTGAATCGCAGGGTTTGCACTCACAAAATTGATTACTTCATTTGGCCCACAGTGCTGTGCTTGTAGACTGGAATGGTGCTCATGTTGTGATGTTGTAAACTTGCGGCTGTGCTCAAATGTGAAGGGTACACAGATGGCAAGCGCCTGCGGAGGTAGTTCCCTTACTTGCTCAGTCATCTAGGGCTTCAATTTATGATGGGTGTTCATGCCAAAAGTAATGCAGAAGAGGTCAAGGTCGGTCAGGTGGCCTATAATACCCATTTTCCTAGATTTTGTTTACCAGGTAAAGTAGGAATATCATCTGTGTCAGGTCACTGGGTTGTTGGCAGAGGTGAGGTGGGATTTATGCTGCAGGAGGTAGCAGCCAAGTGTTTGTAGCTCTCTGGAATACCAAGTAGTTAGAAGAGCTTTCTAGTTTGCTTTGGCAGGGAGTGCCAGTGGGTGGTAGTCTGTACAAAATAGCAGACTCACCACCAATCTGTTTTTGAAGCATTGAATTTCAGGTGATTGCAGAGCATTCGATGGCCGATTGCAAGCAAACAAAGACAGAGGGTCCGAGTTACAAAAGCATTTATGAGTAAGGGATGCAGTATTACAGGATTATTCACTTATGTACTTTTACACGCCTTTATAAATCGGCCCGAAACATTCAACTTCAGATTAGTAACAGAGCAAAGGGAGCACAGACCTTTCTATTTATACTAACTGCATATAGAGAACAACCGAATATTCCCAGGTTTTTTCAAATTTGAGATGTTTGAGGGCTAAATCACAAAGGCATGTAAGAGTACGCAGAAGAGTACTACAAGTGTACTATTTTACATACTCTTATGTGCCTCTTACATGCATTGTGATTTGTTAGTTAAGTTTCATGGTGATCTGTGCACTTTTGCTTTACATGCACCCTCATCGCTCTCAACCCAGGACGGACCTCCACCTGCTTCAAGGCCGCCCCGAAACGCACCCATGGTCCCTTCACCTGCCGGAACTGCAGCTTCACCTTCCTCGGAGAGCCCGAGACTCCCGCCAAGAAGGACCTCAACCATCTCCGGTGCATCCTACTAAACACCCGCTCCGCACGCAAACACGCCATCGAGCTCTGGGACCTACTCGACACCTCATCACCGGACGTCGCCTTCCTGACAGAGACCTGGATGAACGAATCCTCCGCACCCGACATCGCCAAAGCCATCCCCGACGGCTACAAGATCACCCGCAGAGACCGCACCAACGGAATCGGAGGAGGAATCGCCATCGTCCACAAAGACACCATCAAGGTCTCGAACAGCACCGACGACACTTTCAACACCGCCGAACACATGCACTTCCAGATCCACACGGATCCCAACACCACCG
Source organism: Calotriton arnoldi (assembly GCA_963921515.1). Classification (NCBI taxonomy): domain Eukaryota; kingdom Metazoa; phylum Chordata; class Amphibia; order Caudata; family Salamandridae; genus Calotriton; species Calotriton arnoldi. Next base: position 562,435 of record CAWUFW010009884.1, read on the forward strand.
TAAGAGGCACCCTCATCTACAGACACCCCGGACCCCGACCCCAGTTCAGCGACTCCATCGCTGACTTCATCAGCACGCACGCCCTGACCTCCACCGACTACATCCTCCTCGGAGACCTGAACTTTCACCTGGAGAACAACAACGACAGCAACTCCTCCACCCTGATCGACAACCTTGCCAACCTCGGACTGAAACAGCTCGTCACGACGCCGACCCACATCGCCGGACACACGCTCGACGCTATCTTCTCCTCAAGCTCCCACGTCTCCTTCAGCCACACCTCCGAACTCACCTGGACCGACCACCACTGCATCCACTTCACCTTCCGGAAACCCGCCGCACACCACCGCACCCTACAGATCCCCCGCAGATGCTGGAGCAAAGTCACCGAAGACCAACTCCAGACAAACCTCACACTCAGCCCACCCACCGACCCCTCCAACCCCGACGCCGCCGCCCGCAATCTCAGACGATGGATGGACGACTGCACCAACACCTTAGCCCCGCTGAAAAAACCAACCTGCAAAGACACCAGCAAGAGAGCCAGCTGGTTCACCCCGGAACTCCTAGCATCCAAGCGCACCTGCCGGAAACTGGAGAACAAATGGCACAGCGAGAAGACGCCGGACAGCCGCGCAGCCCACAAAGACGCCATCCGCAACCACCATCACCTCATCAGGTCCGCCAAGAGGACCTCCTTCAAAGACCGCCTCGACAACAACGCACACAACAGCAAGGAGCTCTTCAGCATCGTGAAGGAACTCTCCAACCCCAGCTCCAACGCCAATGACATCCCGCCGTCGCAAGCCCTGTGTGATTCCCTCGCCACCTTCTTCCACCGCAAGATCGCCGACATCCACAACAGCTTCGACTCCCGGACGACACCAACAGGCCCCGGCACATCAGACCCGCCGCACCCCATCGACCATGACCCCCTGACAGCCTGGGTCAACGTGAACACCGAGGACACAATCAAGACCATGGGCACAATCCACTCCGGCTCCCCATCAGACCCTTTTCCACACCACATCTTCAACAAAGCCGGCAGCTCCATCGCACCCACCTGCGCAACGTCATCAACCTCTCCTTCGAGACCGCGACCTTCCCAGAGAGCTGGAAACACGCCGAGATCAACGCCCTACTCAAAAAACCCAAGGCGGACCCGAGCGACCTCAAGAACATCCAGCCCATCTCCCTGCTTCCATTCCCAGCTAAGGTCATCGAGAAGATCGTCAACAGACAGCTCACCCGCTACCTCGAAGATAACAGCATCCTGGACCCCTCCCAGTCAGGATTCCGCAGCAACCACAGCACCGAGACCGCCCTCATCACCGCCACAGACGACATCAGGATCCTGCTGGACAACGGCGAGACGGTGGCCCTCATCCTCCTAGACCTCTCTGCCGCCTTCGACACTGTTTGCCACCGCACACTACGCACACGCCTCCACGACGCAGGGATCCGAGACAAGGCCCTGGATTGGACCACCTCCTTCCTTTCCGGCAGAACCCAGAGCGTCCGCCTCCCCCCATTCCGATCCGAAGCCTCCGAGATAATCTGCGGCATACCCCAGGGATCTTCCCTCAGCCCGACACTGTTCAACATCTACATGGCTCCACTCGCACGCATCGCCCGACAGCACGACCTCAACATAATCTCCTACGCCGATGACACTCAACTGATCCTCTCCCTCACCAAGGACCCCCTCACTGCCAAATCCAACCTCCACGAAGGAATGAAAGCCGTCGCCGACTGGATGAAGTGCAGCCGACTTAAGCTGAACACAGACAAGACGGAGATCCTCATCCTCGGCTCCAACCCATCAGCCTGGGACGACTCCTGGTGGCCCTCGTCACTAGGGGCACCCCCGACACCAACCGACCACGCACGCAACCTGGGAGTCATCCTCAACTCAACGCTCACCATGACCAAGCAAGTCAACGCAGTCTCCTCCTCCTGCTTCAACACCCTCCGCATGCTCCGCAAGATCTACAGGTGGATCCCGACAGACACGAGAAGAACAGTCACCCAGGCCCTCGTCAGCAGCAGACTCGACTACGGAAACGCCCTCTACGCAGGAGCCCCGTCCAAGCTCATCAAACGACTGCAAAGAATCCAAAACGCCTCTGCACGCCTGATCCTCGACATTCCACGCCACAGCCACATCACCCCCCACCTGAAGAACCTGCACTGGCTCCCCGTCGACAAGAGAATCTCCTTCAAACTCCTGATCCACGCACACAAGGCACTCCACAAAACCGGCCCAGCCTACCTCAACAGTCGACTCTCCTTCTACGTTCCCAACCGTCAACTCCGCTCCGCCGACCTCTCCCTGGCCACCGTCCCGTGCATCCGGAGATCCACCACCGGAGGAAGATCCTTCTCTCACTGCGCCGCCAAGATCTGGAACACCCTTCCCCTCAACCTACGACAGACCCAAGACCTGCTGACCTTCAGGAGACGACTCAAGACCTGGCTATTCGACCAGTAGCGGCAACACCCCCCCTCCTCTCCCTCAGCGCCTTGAGACCCTCGCGGGTAAGTAGTGCGCTTTACAAATCTTGTGATTGATTACATGGAGCAGGAGATGCTGAGGGCTATGATGGTGTCTGGAAGAGGACTCAGTTAAGCATTGAAGAGTAGGGGAGAAATACTAGAGCCTTGAAGGGCGTCTGTGTCAATGTTGAAAGGGGCAGATTAGAATGGAGACTGGTAGATCGGCAAAGCAGCACTGGGAGCCCAACCATTGGAGGAAGCTGTAGAGGGACTCAGAGTTGATGGAAGCCCAGGTCCAGATGATCGGTGTTCATTGAGTTCAGGTTTACCTTCTCAGGAGGGATAAAATGTTGACATTTGCACATTTACTAAACTTTCATGCAACGCAGGGCAGCAAGCAATGTTTCTGTGCTGAATTGCAGGAAAAAGAGAGCAGAAATGCTCCATATTTTCAAAGATATGGAGCATTTTTTCTCTTTCCTTGCGCTGCCACACAGTGTGCAGGCTAGCGCAAAAGCACCATAGTGCAAGGGTGCCTGCATTACAGGCAGGATCGTTTTTATGCAGGAAGGGTATCTTCCAGCACAAAAACAATCCTTAGAGGCATTTTCCATTTTTCTGTGTGTGCTGCAGAATTGGAAAGAGGAAATAACGAGAAGAAATAAAGATATTTCTCCTTGCTATGCCTAACTTTGGAAGGTGTAAGAGTTTGACGCATTCCCAGTTTACAAGTCTTTGTAAATAAGGGAATGCACCAAAGTCCATGGGTGGCTGCATGGGAACGTGTTACAATGAAGAATGATGCGCAGGCAGGTCTTGTAGAAAAGGTTGTTGATTTATTCTTGAGGTTACATCTTAGGTTACCGGTTACAGGATGATAGTCAGATCCATTTATGTGCCCCACCAGGAGCAGCCTCCTCGCTGCTCAGCCCTTCCACACCAACTGATTCTCCCTTCAACACAAACACTCTGAACATTCTAAATGACATCACCATTGGCTGAGCAGCAAGGCAGAGAACCTCAATAGGGAAGATGCATTAAGTAACAAGTACATTATAACACATCTCCCCCCTTATAATGATCATAAACAATCAAATGTATGAAGATGAAAAGACACACATATGACAGCAAAGGAGGATGCATAAAACAACAAAAAAACAACAAAAATATTATAACACATCTCCCCCCTTATAATGATCATAAACACACAAATGAATGCAAGATGAATGAGACACATTCTTTAAAACAGTGGATGCTAATCTACCATAACTCTCACTACAAACTACGGGTACCACACCACCACACAACACAGTGTACCCATCTCACCTCATACTAAGGCACAACACTGCGGCAGGACCAGGGATTCTCAACCCTCTACTGCACTTACTAATGGCAGGACCAGGGACTCTCAACCCTCTACTGCACTTACACACAGGGTATAATTACAACCCTAAAACAGTGGATACAAACACCACCACACCTCACATTCAAGGCACAATACTAATGGCAGGACAGGTCTAACCTCAAAGAAAAAGGCTAAGACTCAACCCATACCAAGACAGGGTATCTTTAAACCCAAAACACTCTCAAAACATACTCAGGGTATCCTTACACCCAAACCACTCTCACAATATACTCAGGGTATCTTTAAACCCAAAACATACTCAGGGTATCCTTACACCCAAAACACTCTCAAAATATACTCAGGGTATCTTTAAACCCAAAACATACTCAGGGTATCATTAAACCCAAAACATACTCAGGGTATCATTAAACCCAAAACATACTCAGGGTATCATTAAACCCACAACATACTCAGGGTATCCTTAAACCCAAAACATTCCTAATAACACAGGGAAACTCAGAAAAACGTAGCACAATGCACGGTCATAACCACCACACGTTTCAGCTTAGGGAATGCAATGTCAAAAAGTATAACATAAATTGCAAAACAATCCTGTAGCTAAATAGCAACAACAAGTCACTGTCAAATCATTAGTTTCATTTCTCTGTGTAATAAGACAATTTACGTTAGATTTTGTAATCATACACCACAAACAAGAATTATCAAAGACAATGGTGTGTCTGTAAACACAATCCCAAGGCAAACATGACTTCGTAGAGGAAAACCGGCCCCAGGAAACTTCCAAAAAGATAGTACTTTTTAAGCAGAGACGACGTCTAATGAAGATGGAATGCCGTTTGACAAGTTCAGTTCCGGTTGGTACACTGTTGTACTTACACAAATGGCGTTGCTGAGGCACACAAATGAGAAATTTTACACACTTCGATGCATGTGCCGAGTATTCTTTAGAACTCACACCCAACGTAGAAACAGCCAAGATGCTTACCAGTGAAACATTGCGGCGAAAACGATGTGGGAAGAACAAACCTCACACTGTGACGCCGGTACAGACTTCCAGCAAGTGAATAACTTTATTGACACAGTGGTTGGCATGGAATAAACACCATGACGTTGGTTGCAAACTGAAGAGAAACTGTAAACCCAAGATGATGGCACGTCCAAGACGCTGAGCCGGATGGCTCACGGCACGTCCATGCTGCAGGCCGTCCCTCTGCAGGCCTGAGCTGCGTAAAGACAACGACGTGATGAAGGAGTACAGCGCCACAGAAGGTCCCTGAGGTGCTGCACATGTACTGAACAGGTAAGGTTGCTCGCGCTGTCAGATAACAGTTGGTGCTTTCAAAAGGGTGTGCGCGCTCCTAACAGTCCACACCCCCGACCAGTCTCAACCTTAAAATATCACCATAGACTAAATTTGCCTCACCAAAGGTACTTCCGTGCCCGCGTTCTCCATGCGTCTCTTGAATAAATGTAACATCGCAGGGCGTAGTATCTAGAGATCACTGAACGAAAGCTGCAATTGTTAAAACATGAAAGACAACATGCTTACTCAAAAAGAAAGCGTGCTTCAAGTCACCCAACTCTTCCATGTTGGTACATTTCCAACTTCACACGAACAGTGAAGGGTGAACTCCTAGGACGACTTTTAGTTCCTCTAAGTCACATCAGCTCAGTCAAATAAACAAGGAGACATGAACCAGTTGCTCCTCTGGGGAACTCCACTTCTGAGAGGCACTCTCCCAATGTAACAGGATAAGGAGAAAGAAAATCCAACATAAAAGAACTGCAGGTGTTTCTCCACATGACAGTCACAGGGGGTTGTAGCTCCCAAGAAAGCATACTACCATTAAGAGGTTGTAGGAATGTCACTTTGCACGAGAGGAACCCCTTCACACAAACGCTCTACCACGCAAAGGCAGAGAAAATACTTTATTCTTCAATGTTGTTAGCTGTTAGGCTTGTTACTTGTTTGGGGAACTCCACATGATGGAGACACTCACCCAAGTCCAGCATTAACTGGCACGTCCACGATGGGGCCGACCGGTCTTCTGGTCACTGGTGTGGCTCAGGACTGCCAGCTAGCTTCTTCCAATTACGCTTCATAAGTTACAAGAGACTTTTAGGTAGCACACGCAGGTTCTTTCAGTATCGTCGCCAGTGTTACAATGAGGAATGATGCGCAGGCAGGTCTTGTAGAAAAGGTTGCTGATTTATTCTTGAGGTTACATCTTAGGTTACAGGTTACAGGATGATAGTCAGATCCATTTATGTGCCCCACCAGAAGCAACCTCCTCGCTGCTCAGCCCTTCCACACCAACTGATTCTCCCTTCAACACAAACACTCTGAACATTCTAAATGACTTCACCATTGGCTGAGCAGCAAGGCAGAGAACCTTAATAGGGAAGATGCATTAAGTAACAAGTACATTATAACACATCTCCCCCCTTATAATCATCATAAACAATCAAATGTATGAAGATGATAAGACACACATATGACAGCAAAGTCACGCAAGGCCAGGCAAATCACATCGGTAGCTCCCAAAGTGGGAATCTACAACTGCATTGTTTTTTTTTAGTTTCTCTGATGCTAGCTAGTCTAAGGTCTAAGACCTGCAAGGAGCAGGACCAATCACAAGATTTCACTAGGCCAATGATGATGGTGGCAGATGGCTTCAGGGACGGATTTACTGCAAGGGAGTGCTGATACCAAACTCTGACTCCTAAAGAAGGGCTAACACTTCAGGAGAATCCCTTTGTTATATTGATCGTATGGTGACAGAATTAACCGCAGTGCCCTTGGACTATACTCTTAAAATGCACTGGATTGTAAATCCGTACATGCCAACATTTTAGAGGGGAAAAGTGGGACATTTTTTAAAAATAATCAGGAGAGTGTATTTCTCCCATTGACTTCTATTGAGGCCAGAATTGGGTCTATTGTCATGTACTGGGACTAAATTAAAATATAGGTTTTTTTTACCTTACCTATCAGGAGCCCGGAGAAAACGCTAAGGCAGGCAGAGAGAGCGTGACAAAAATGTTGTGCAGTGGCGTGCAGTAGCGGGTTACTAGCAGTGCATAATCCGAGTCACACAAGACCAGTCCACCATGTATGCAGAAGCCTGATGAGGAACCGGGTTTCTGCATGCAGGAATTGGGAGGTGGGAGACTAGCCTTGAAATCGTTAGTCTACCGCCTGAATCGGGAGGTTTGATATGTATGTAAATCTAACCCCACTGGGTTGGGAAGCACGGTGTCCTTGGTGACCAACCCTCTGGGTCTCCCCCTAGAAATAAACAGCTTTCAAGCATTCGTTCAAAATAACTGTAGTCTCTAGGTCAGTGCGGACCTATTTGTTGACACAAAATAAACAAATCTTAAAACAAACCCTGTAATATTGCTAAATCCTGGGAGCAGCCCAATCATTTGAATTTTATGTACATAATATTCACGTCTCCTATGTGACCCCTACAATGTCTTGCAGGACACGTTCTAGTGTTCAAGAGTGTGATGTATTCGACTATACACTCACCAAGCACAGGCGTCACTGGTTAGGTGACCCTGCTAAAAAACAGGGGCCAGGCGCACGTGCCCTGGGCCAGTTAACTAAGCATTACCACAGAGTCTGTCATTTATGTAGCATGGTGGTCTAGGGCCCACAACACCACAACCCCTACTTTTCAAAAGTAAAAACCTAATAGCCAAAACTTAGCTTGGTAAATGGGACCTGCCTGGCTGGTCATGGAAGGGGGTATTGGCAGCAGCGGCCTGTGCATGGAAGAGCGGTGGGGCCGGGTGGGGGGGATTTCGACAGACGACGAAGAGGGAAAATGAATTATCTATTTAATTTTCCCTCGTGGTCACTGTTGAATGCCCACCCAGCCCACCGCCCCACCACTCTTACCTGCAAGGGCCTCTGCTGGGTATTGGGAGGGGGAGGGAGCAGGGAGTGAGGGTGGGGAAGTGTAGATCAGCGAGGAAAGGAAGTGTTGAGAGGGGGAAGGGAACAGAGAACAAAGGTTAAAAGGGCACATATGATTAAAAGAGGATGAGCATCCTGGGCAGGAATAAATACGAAAATTAGAGGCAGAGGGTGACAATGGACACCCCCATGGAAGAAGGACGTGGATGAGAGACAGCCATAAAGGGTCGGGCAGGGTCATCATTCCTGGGGAAGGAGGTGGATATAGACAAAAGTGAAAGCAGAAAGGGTTTAGAATAGTATGTCAGCATGGGCAGAATGATGTGCCCAAATAAAGAAGAAACAAAGTGGGCAAGGGTTCGGCTGCAAACCATTTTTTTTTTCTAGTATATCGATGCTGCGAGAAAGTGAGAGCGCCCCCTAGTTCTGACATATAAAGTATTTGATTGCGGATACTCTGTCATTCCAGTCTGTTGGCATAAGTCTAACCACACACTGCATTCTGGGAGATGCGGCTTTCGATGTAACCAATCCCGACAAGGCAGCTGGTCACGGCTTGTAAAGGAACACCCCGGGGGGTGGAAATGGGACGTGCTGGTGACATACAGCCATCTGGTCACTCCATGTGTGCTTTAAATCTGTCATTTAAGTGAGTCTAACTTTTCACAGAATCTGAAATATGGTTTATTTACAGCCGAGGTGCCCTTATGTACTACTGCTCATGCCATGAAGCAAAACGTTTTTGCGGTTGGAATTTTTGTTACCCAAGCGGTAGTAAGCGCTATATACATGCAATTACAATACAATGTACATTTTAATATGCTCTCACTTGTACCAAGAAAGTTGTACTGCGCTTTTTCAAGTGGCCTGAAACTCTATGTAAATGCATTCTTTATTGCGAACTGTGCTGTGGTGCGAGCTATGATCACTTATTTTCAGGCTTGTGATTTCATTTAACTAATTGGTGCATTCTGGGAGTTGCAGTCCCAGCGTAGTTGAATCAGTTGACCTCACAAATCGGTGATTTGTAAAAGGAAATCAAACCCACGTATTGGAAAATCAACTCCCCACTGACATGGACTGATCTGACAAGCTAGGCTGTGGGCATAGTGTGTGTTATCAGAGATATGAAGTACTCCATATTATATGCTTGAATAGCAAAACCAGCCCAGGTTTTAATTTTTATCTGTGACTTACAGTCCTTGTCTCTCATAATAAATGTAGGACAAGTATCAGAATCGAAAGGCTTCTCACGCGTAATTGACAACTTGTGCACTCTGGTGCCTTTCAGTCCTGACAGGTGGCCCCGTATCACAGTGAAACACTCTCAACCAATCCTGGTTTTTTAGCATTTCGAGATGCCAGAGCCGAAAAGCGGCAATGACCACGCACGTTGGTGAGGTACGAGCAAACGAAGAAACTGGATTAGTAGTTGATCTGTTTGCTTTTTTTGGCAGTTTTCTATATTGCTTTAGTTTTTTATAGAGCAAGCTGGACCTGAAGATATTGGAGAGCTTTGCACTCGCTATCCCAGTGTAATACCCCAATACAAAATGCGTTTTTAGGGTCAAGCCTACGAGAGCATGCAGTAGCACATGCGTCTCGCTTGCAAGACACTATTGTGTACAAAAATGGGTTGGAGCTCGCCCGCTGCTTGTCATTTGTTGGCTTGCTTGGCGTTCATCTTAACAGCCTAGTAATTAGTCATTGCCGGTCAAGCATCATTTCCATTCCTTTCTGTGAAGCAGGGACCAAGCACTGATTAATTCAACTTAATCACTGCCCGTCCACTGTTTCCGAAGTGATTGAGGTACTATTTTGTTCTTTTTAACTTCTAGTGCTCTGCAAACAGAAGACAGCAGACTTGAGAGTGTGAACCTATGTATAATGCAGATAATGGGACCAGAACTGTACTTAACCAAGGGTTCAGAAAAAGTGAACTTGCTTTTAGCTGCATGCCAGCAGGTTTGGCAAGTCACGGAACTGAAGTGCCATTTTCAAGGTTGGTCTGCAAATTATTATTGAAGATCAGTGTGACTGGCAAAAATGGTCCCACCAGGTCAAACAGAAGCGAAAAGTTTTATTTTCTATAGTTAACTTTCTTTCATTTTGCCAAGTCTTCTTTTCTCATTTTGCAGACTCATGGTTTGCTTTGTTTTTGTTTGTGGGTGCTGTTCTCAAAATATAACGATTATCTTATTCTAAATATTGCAAAGCGACATTGTTTCTTTCTTATGTGTAATTTGCAAAATGATGCCTTAACACACAATTGTGCAGTACACGCCAATTCACCCCATTCCAATACACCCAATCCACTTCACTCAAATTTACCTCACACAAATCCACCCCAATACAATCTGCCCCTCTCCTAGCCACCCAAATCCAATCCAATCCACCCCAATCCAATCCACGCCACGCCACGACACTCCAATTCAATCCGCCCTGCACCAATCCAATCCACCCCACTCAATCCAATCCCCCCCACTCCAATCCAATCCACCCCACTCCATTCCACCCCACTCCAATACAGCCCAATCCAGTCCACCCCAATACAATCACTCCACTCCAATCCACTCACCCTAAACCATTCTACCCAATTCCAATTGACTCCAATCCAAGCTACCTCACTCCAATCCACATCACACCAATCCACCCTACTCCAATCCAGTTCACCCCAATCAATCTACCCCACACTGACCCACTCAACTACACTCCACTACACTCCTCCTACTCCAATCCACCCCACTCCAATCCAGCCCAATCCAATCCAGCACACTCCAATCCAATCTACCCCACTCCAAACCACTCACCCCAATCCAATTCCCCTCACTCCAATCCAGTCCACTCAATCCACCCACTCCAATCCACCCCAATCCACTACGCACCACTCCAATACAATCCACCCCACTCCAATCCAATACGCCCCAGTCCAAACCACCCCACCTCACCTCACCTCACATGAATCCACCCTAAATCCAATCCACCACATTACAATACAATCCACCCCACTCAATCCAATTCACCCCAATCCAAACCAATCTACTCCACACCAGTCCAATCCACCACACTCCAATCCACCCATTGCACAATCCACCCAGTCAAATCCAATCCACCCCACTCAAATCCTCCCCACCGCAATCCACCCCACTCCAGTCCACCCCACTCCAATACAATCAGCCCCACTCCAATCCGATCTAGCACACTCCAATCCAATCCACCCTACCCCAATCCAATCAATCCAATCCACCCAACTCCAATCCATCCACTCAATCCATTTTACCCCAATCCACCTCACTCTAATAAACCCCACTCAGTTCCAATTCACCCACCCCACTCAATCTAGCCCAATACACCCACTCCAATCCAATCCACCCCACTCCAATCCACCCCACCCCAATCCACCACACTTCAATGCAATCCGATGCAACCCACTCCACTCCAATCCAATTTACACCTGTGCAATCCACTCTGCTTTAGTCCAAACCAATTCACCACAATCCACACCACCCCACTCCAGTCCACCACCACTACTCCAATCCAAGCCAGTCCACCTTAATTCAATCCACCCTTCTCCAGTCCAATCCACCCCAATCCAACCCACCCCCTCCAATCCAATCCACCCCAATACAACCCACTCTACTCTAATCCACCCCAATCCACCCAACTCAATTCAATCCACCCCATTTCAATCCACCCTATTCCAACCCACCCCACTCTACTCCAATCCACCCCACTCCAGTGCACTCTACTCTACACCCACTCCAAACCACCCCACTCTATCCCAATCCAATCCACCCCAATTTACCTCAATCCAGTCCAACCCACTCTACATTATTCCACCCCTTTCCACCCACTCCAATCCACCCCACCCCACCCCAATCCACCCCACTCCAATCCAATCAACCCCACTCCAATCCAATCCCACCCCACTCATATTTAATCTACCCCACCTCAATGCAATCCACCCCTCCAATCCAGTCCACCCACTTCAATCCACCCCATTCCAATCCATTCCACCCACCCCATTCCAATCCAATCCAATACACTCTACTCCAATCCACCCAATTCAGATCCAATCCACCCACTTCAATCCTACCCACTCCACTCCAATTCACCTACTCCAATCCACCCCACTTCAATCCACTTCAATCCACCCCTCTCCAATCCATTCGACCCCAATCAACCCACTCCAATTCACCCCACTCCAATCCAATCCACCACAATTCCAATCCGCCCCACTCCATTCCACTCCACCCACCCTACTCCAAACCACCCACCCCACTCCAATCCACCCCACCCCACTCCAACCCAATCCACTTCACTCCAACCCGTTCCATCCCACTCCAATCCACCACACTCCAATCAATCCACCCCACTCCAATACAATCCATGGCACTCCACTCCAGTCTACTCCACTCTACCCCACTCCAATCCACCCCTCTTTACCCCAATTTACCCCACTCCACTTCAATCCAATCCAACCCACTCCACCCGATTCCACCCTACTCCAACCCACTTCCAAATCCACCCACTCCAATCCACACCAGCCCAATCCACCCCACTCCAATCTAATCCACTCCAATCCACCCTACTCCAATTCATCCAACCCCACTCTATTCCAACCCTCCACAATCCACCCACTACAATCCCACCCCACTCCAATCCAATCTACCCCACTCCAAACCAATCCACCCGTCTCCAGTCTAATCCACCCACTACAATCCAATCCACCCCATTACAATTCATTCCACCCCATTACAATCCAATCCACCCCACTGCAATCCACCCCTCTCCAATCCAATTGACCCACTCCACTCCAATCCACCCACTCCAATCCATTCTACCCCAATTCAGGCCACTCCAATCCACCCTACTCCAATCCACCACAATTGCAATCCACCCCACTCCATTCCAATCCGCCGACCCCACTCCAATCCACCCCACTCCAGTCTACCCCACTCCAATCCAATCCACCCACTCCACTCCAACCCAATCCATCCCATTCCATTCCAATCCAATACACCCACTCCAATCCAGAATCCACCCTGCACCAATCCACTCCAATCCAATCTGCCCCACTCCAATCAAATCCACCCTACTCTACTCCAATCCAGTCCACCCCTCTCCAATCCACCCTACCCCAATCCACCCCACTGTACTTCAATACAGTCCAACCAACTCCATCTGTTTCCACCCCACTCCACCCCACGCTATGCCACTGCACTCTACAACACTTCTCACCACTGAACCTCTGAACTCTACTCCCGCTACTCTACTCTACAACACTCTACTCCCTGTACTTCACTCTAGTCCCCCTGCACCAGTCCATGACACTTTACTCCAACAACTCCACTCTACAACACTCTACTCCACTCTACAACACTCTGCTGCCCCATCTCCACTCTACGACACGCTACTTCCCCTACTCTATGACACTCTACTCCATTTTATGACACTCCACACTGCAACCTTTTAGCCATGCTGAACATCAGCCATACATGGCTAAAATACATAGCTAAAGCCAATGGCTCTTGCATAGGCAAGATCTATTGGCTTTGCCAATGCTTGTTTTTTGGTGGTACTTAGAAAGGACTTGTTTTATCTACCTCACGAGAATTTAAAGCCTAAAAAAAGTATATAGCACAGTCTGGCTCTCTTGGAAAACGCTGGAATTCCCTAGGGCCAAGTTTGCGCTATATTAAACGACTACACGCATGCAGGATGCCACACAATTGAACATGCTGTTGCGGCGACTAATGATTAATTATGCAGAATCTGGACCTGCCCCTACCACATAAAACATACTTAGAGGAGTGGGTTGGATGGGGAAGAAGGGCGTGACACTAATGGCAAATGTGCCGATTTCCTAACTGAGGAACCAGGTTCAAGTCTCGTCATCGCCTGAATATCCTCTGATTCTGTCCAAATCACCTAATCCCCCCCTTGCCTTTAAACAAAAGAATGTGAAGTTGTGTAATGTAACTTGTGCTCATGTAAAGCGCCCCAATACCTTCTAGTCGGGTTGAGTTTGCGCTATTTAAAAAGACAAAAAAGAAGAAAAACTATGTCTATCTCAACAGACTGACACTAATTAAGGGAAAAGAAATCTGTCCTTGGTCTATGCTCCAAACCAAGACCAAGAAGTGACTGTATTGCAAGTGCTGCTGAATTAGAAGGCAGCAAAGGAGTGTGATAATGATGCCAAAGAATGGTAAGTAATTGGCAGGCCAAAATCCCCTTTTTAGAGAGTTTAAAAAATACAACAGATCTTTGCCAAATGATGGCACATGTACGTTGCCTGCAGGCTCGCTCTAAAAAACATGTACCTGGCCACGGTGGTGACGGCAGGACCAGGACAGCAAAACACATCTTCAAAGGCAGTGGTGGCTCATAATATTTACCAATAGTGGGGCGGGCAGAGGCGAGCACACATGCACACACTCGCTTCCACCCATCCAGTAACAAGCGCACACACATACTCACACCCACACACTCACCCATTCATAAGCAGAAACACTCGCACACCCATCCATATGTTGTCACGGCCGCGACGGTGATGACAGGACCAGCGGGTGGCAGGAGAGGGACGCATGCAGGCATCAGAAGGAACTGGAGGCTCCAAGGAGTGAAGGGAAAAATAGAACATCCTGCTGCCTCCTCTCATTGGCTAACCTTGTTATGGGTCAGCCAATGATAGGAGGACATTTCCTGATTCCCTAGAGAGTGGGGTTGGGCTAATACGACTTGCAGACCCTACCCCATTTTTTCACGAGGCGTGATTGAGAGACAGTCAGTCCTGGGCGCTTCAGGGCTTAAACCTGAGGCGCCCATGGCTGACTCATGTGGTTTTATTTTGTACATTTTATGATGTGCAATGGAAAAAGTGGATTTTACCACTTTTAAAAATGCTTGGTTTTAGACAATGTCGCCCCGATTTTTTTAGCATTACGGCTTTTAGAAAACAAACATTGGCATAGCCAATAGGTCTCGCATTTGGGGCCTTATAAGTGTTTAACCATGCAACAGTTAATGTTGTTGCACCAAAGATATTGTGCAGCATAACTAAATACTTATAAGGTCCCAAAAGCGAGACCTATTGGCTATGCCAATGCTTGTCATTATCTATTCCTAAGGTTGCTGAAAGGGGTTTGTTTGGGTACATATACATTGTTATTAGTAAAGCCAGCCTTTACCAGTGCTTTGCAACAAATTAAATGTATGTGAGAGAGGGCTATGGGGAGAGCGAGTGGCACTTTTACCTGGTGATCATGAGGGAATCCGAGGAGGAGGTCATGTGGGAGGGTGCAAAAATGATTGTCGCAGCGGGCGCCACCAGCGCTAAAGCCGGCCCTGAAAGTGCATTGGGGCAGATTTACAAGCCTCCTGCGCCACCAGTTCGTCACTTTTCGTGACGTACTGGTGGCGCAGGGGGCTCCTCCATATTTACAAGGAGAGGAAAAGCCACCCTGCGTGACTTTTCCTCTCCTTGTAAATACAGCCCCTTCACACGCAGCACTATGCGGTGAAGGGGCGTTCCATGGGTGTTGCTGTGGGTGTTCCCACGCAACACTCATGGAACAGGACTCAACTCCAGAATTACGTGAAATCGTAACTCTGGAGATGCGGCAGTATGCTACGCCACCCTAGAGGTGGCGTAGCGAGGCGCAACGAGGAGAAATGTTTTCATTTCTCCTCGTTTTTTCCTCTTCAATGCGTGCTGCATTCTACAGCACGCATTGGAAGAGGAAATGCCTGTAGTGATTGTTTTTGTGCAGGAAGGTGCCCCTTCCTGCACAAAAACAATCTCCCCACGACGCAGGCATCCTTGCACCATGGTGCAAGGGTGCCTGCGCCTGCGCATGGCAGCAGTTTGTGAGCCAGCGCAGGGGGAAGCACAGAGATGCGACATATTCTTGTAAATATGTCGTATCCCTGTGCTCTCCAGACTAACGCAGCACGGCGCAGCAAAATGACTTGCTGCACCGTGCTGCGTTAGTTTAACGTAAATCTGCCCCGTAGTGCCTACCACCTGAAGCAAGTCTGCGCTATCCCCACAGAGCTGTAGGCGATGGGATTAGCTGTGCGACACTATTAAACGAATAACAACGCACAGTGTTTTACACACATACACACTCTATGTCACGCAATTCTCATATAAACGGAAGCACGCGCACATTGTTACATACCTAAACGGGTACACACACACTAGCATGTACATACACTTCCAGCATACATGCAATGCTCTCTACCGACGTGGCTTTCCTCTAACGCTCATCAGTACTGACGCTCATGCTCAATTCCCTATGTACGGACAGACACACATCCCCGTGGAGTTGCAGTACCCTGGTTCCCCCTACTCGGTGTGCCCACCCGCGGCTGGCAGAGTGTGTCCTTTTAGGGCACGTGTGCTGTGACTGACACCTCTGATCAGTGACAGACTCTGAGCTGTGGAGAGGCCACCGTCCCTCTTAGCAAGTGTGGCTGACACTAACCGGCCTGCACTTCACGCGCCTCACCCTATCCCACGAGAAATATGAGCGGGAGGGAGGGGGGCGCAGCCCACTCACCCCCAAGGAAAAACACCAAACTTCTCGAACTGCCAGCTTAAAAGCAAGCTTCCATGAAGTGCCATAGCTCGGCGGGTATCTGCGCCTGCACAAACATCACCAGTAGACCGCAGGTTCGAATCGCACCCGGCATTATAGTGTGATGGAATATTGACATACACACATGCTGACCTGGAACAGTCCACACACAGCAAGACAGTATTGTACAGTATTGTAAAAGCGCGGCGAACCTCGTCAGACTGCCTCTGTTTGCGCCGTAGGGCTAGCACAGGGTCAGTCTCGTGTCAGAAGGAGCCGTTAGTGCTGGAGGTAAGTCAGTCGCGTGTCTGAGGGTCTACCTGAGAAGTGAAGTCGTTAGGGATGAAACAGTCGATAGCATGTTGGTTGGAATTGTTCCTTTCTAGGCCACCGGGATTTAGGAAGAGGCAGTCCAGTCAGCCCAGTGTTTCTGGACAGCTGAGGTAGTCAGTCACATTCTGGGGGCGTCTCTCAGAGACCGCCCCACAGGCAGGAGTCAGTGAATTGGCGTGGGCCTGCCCTGTGACTGACTGCCTGCCCCGTCCCCGGCACATGTGCAGACGCGAGGTGTGGGGTCGCTCACCTAGCAGCAACAGTAGGGCCCCCCTGCAGGCCGGTCCAGGGTCTGAGGTGCTGCCCCCTGCAGGTGATGCCATCTTCATGCAGTCCAGCGCCCAGAAGAGGTGAGACAAGAGCCTGAACGCCGAGTCAGAATGCAGGAGACGGTCAAAGGCGAAGGATAACAAGAGAGGAGCGGGGGCGAGCGAGCGCGGCAGCCTGCAGAGCTGACCAGACGCTCGTGCGTCATGGCCTTTGCCTGCGATTACGCGCAGGGCAGACATCTGTTTCCAACTACGATGATTGGAAACAGATGTCGGCCCCTGCGCGCGTGCACCGCTCGAGAAAGGCCACGACGCACGAGCGTGTGGTCAGCTTTCAAAACCCCTTACTTAAAGTCTCGCCAGAGCAGCGCTTGCGCGCTACTCGAGGCTCGACCTAATGAATATGTAGTATGGATTTTATCAATGTTTTTAAAAAGTGTACTCAAATGCAGGAAATCGATTTTTATTGTGAATTTTCCCAAAAAATAACAAATGAATATGGGACTAAATTCGAGATCATTATCGGTCCGGTGCAAAATGATTTTATGCACGATGGTATTCAATTTTTCTCTAAGTAATGTCTACCTGTGCAACGTTTATGTGATTTTGTATGCTTTTATGATTCTTTAAAAATAAATTGAATAAAGCTTTGTTTGACTTTGACTTTGACTTCATTGGTGACTCTCCCTCTCCTCATGAGGGGGAAGACCTCACAGGGCTGTGCCGGGCTGATGAGGTCGTTGCCCTCAGGGCTGTAAAATCTTCAGCCCGGCAAAGCTTAGCTCAGGCTGCCAGGTGCCTGCACTTGCAAAGTACCTAGCAGACTGACCCTGACATGGTGAGTGTCTGACGGACACTCATCATGCTTCACCCTGGTCACAGAGAGAGGCAAGAGATTCAAATTTGAGAAAACAGGGCAAGGGTGGCAAGGCAAGGGAGGAGAGACAATGATGATGGGGAGCTCAGAGAGGTTGCAGATCACCAAGGATCAGTAACTGAGTGAGGATGTGCCAGATAAATCTAGCCATAGACAAAGACCTGTAGTATAAATACAAATGAGAAAGATGACATTCAGATGCTACGAAGGAACATTAGAGAACTTGTTCCCTGCGTGGATTATCATTTCGAAAGAAAGAGCTTTTTTTCTTATTTCCTTGGCATATCTGTGAACCAGCCTTATAATGAACTCCGCTTCACAACAGTCACAATCAGTGCTTAATTTGATCCGGTGGTAGCAGATAGAGCCTATCTGCACTCATTTATGGGGACAAGTGCTTCTTTTTCCTCATTAGACCTTGGACTAGATCAAGAAAGGGAGGAACACAAGAGAAGGCAAGGTGCAGGAAGAGAAAGATGGAAAAACAGTGACAAAGGGAGAACCCAGGGTTAAAAAGAACCTGCAAGACTGAGATAAAGAGGCAGAAAGTGTCGGGTGGAGGATGAAAGAGGCATGGGTTGGAAAACGTTGAGCCCTGGCACTTATTCTTTTACAAATTAAGCACTGCTGCTGCCCAACATTAACCTATGTGAAATGCCATGCCCGCTGCTTGACCACAATTTTATATGTTTGATCGCTTGTTGTATGCATTAAAACTAAATAAAAAGATCATGTTGCATGCTCTGCGCAGACACAAAAAGTCTCCTGTTTGAGAGAAAATACAGAGGGTTTTTAAAATAATAGTTTAAGCAATAGTCCTTCCCTTCTTTGGTCTGACGCTGGGAAAGTAGAAGAATCCGATTGGCTGTTAACAAGGCGTGCAAGGTATCTAGCGACATCTCCAAGTACTGACCACAAACAAGGCTGTGAAATTTCTAAGAAAAACCAAGTCCTGTCCCCCGAAGGCGTGCACTTCACAACACGCCGAGGACCTTTCTATAAAGCGCTCTAAAAGCCAGTCGGCCCCTTGTTACATTTTTGGAAATTCTGATGGGAGGCTTTTAACCGGTTACCAGAGAAATCAGGGCGCAAACGGGCGTCACCTAGGGGTCTCCAGGGGAGCAGCCGCTACCTGTTGCCTGCCCTTTGGGACCCCTGGCACTTCCCTTGCAACCGCTGGGCAGATGTGATTGTGCATTTGCATGTTTAATTCAAACAACACTGAAAGATGTGAGTAATCCAAATATGAAAGAAAATGTAAGATTGGTAAAGATAATAACATTGACCTTTTCTTCCTGGCGTGTGACACGTCAAAACCACTATTCGGCATGCTACACAGAGATATGTTCTATTTTTGACAAGAAAACTATACATGGTCTTCCAAATCCAGAGGATGTAACAATAGGTTTGGAGTTTACTATAGTTTTCATTACATGACTTTCCTCTCACATCATGTGTGATCTTGATCACTTCTTGGTGTGATGTGCAATTTCTGAACTCTGCAATCCGATATAATACAATCTAGGGGCATATTATCAAGAACGGCGTTAAAAATTATCGCCGGTTTGGCGGCAGAAAACTGCCGCTAAAGCGGCGATAATGGGCTTGATAATATGCCCTTGAGAATTCCAATAGAAGTCCATGTTCTGGTGTGAACATGGGCTTCTATTGGAATTCTCCAGGGCATATTATCAAGCCCATTATCGCCGCTTTAGCGGCAGTTTTCTGCCGCTAACCCGGCGATAATTTTAACGCCGTTCTTGATAATATGCCCCCTGGCAACCGGGTTGAATGAGTAACTCCCACAGAAATGCTACTGCAGCCCCATTAACCACATTTATTCGGGTTTGCGCCTGATGCACACTACTTCATAGATATTCTGTTCCTCTGTATTCCTCAGGTATATAATCTGTCTGCTTAGTTCTCCAAATTCTTGAGCAGACAGTTCAGGGTCCCGGTCTGTGATCATTAGGAAGCATTGTAGTGGTGCCCATATGTGCCCATATGTGCCCATATGTCAGCTGCCTGTTGAAGCATTATCACATAGATTTCCATTTCACCATTACAATACATTAGATCCTTCAGCCAGTATTGGGCTGATAGGCCTGGGACTCGCCACCAGCGCATTGCCCTGCGCCATTTTGGAAAGAGTAGAGAAAATGGAATATAGTTTTGAACCCCACTCTGGACATCTGTCACGTAACCCAACCGGGGCTTCAAGGGAATAGGGCGGAGGCACTGACCAATCATGAGTGAAATGTCTTTATAGACTGTAGACCAGTATTCAGTAGGCCTGGGGAAAATGTAAATTACGCTAGAATTAGAGC
Organism: Calotriton arnoldi; assembly: GCA_963921515.1. Classification (NCBI taxonomy): domain Eukaryota; kingdom Metazoa; phylum Chordata; class Amphibia; order Caudata; family Salamandridae; genus Calotriton; species Calotriton arnoldi. The sequence continues at coordinate 582,613 of CAWUFW010009884.1, forward strand.
ATCATTTCGTGTTGCGCTTGTGATGCGAAATTCCTAAAATTACGCCATTATGCTACTCTGCGTGATTACGTGGCATTCACAGTGAAAATTTACTGCGAATGGTTCAATTTGCTGTAATTTGTGGTAAAAATGTATTGTGAATGCACAGGAACAAAAGAACGCAAGCACCTGTTGTTCATGGTGTACTTTTTTTTAAATGCATCCTCATGGCAAAAAATTGACACAAGGATGCATTTCACACTAAACTACAGCACAAAATGACGTATTCATATTTCACATAATGACAAATAATCTTGCACAACTTTGAGGTAATTTTGCATAATTACACAAAATCAAATTACGTGAATTTCACACACCCCTGGTGTTCAGCCACCTTGAAGCATAATATAACTCCGAGGTGTGGCTAGGTCAAACCTCGCACAGTACCATTATAATATTCAAAAGTACAAGTAATATCCAGAAAGTGCTCAAGGGAACAGTTAGGAAACGGCCACCCACGTATCCAAAGATCCTTTGTGACCACTGGTACACAAAGGACAAATCACAAAGCAAAATCCCGTTCCGAGCAAGAAACAGACTTATGTCATCAAAGAGTCAGTTCAAACAGATATCAGTCCAAATCTTGTATAATATGATTCTTCTTTATTTTCTTTGTTCGGAGCCATAAGTTAATTACAAGAGGCTCATGGCAACAGATAAAAATAGCTGATATAGCCGAGATGTAGCCCTATTTGGACTGATATCTGTTTGAACTGACTCTTTGATGACATAAGTCTGTTTCTTGCTCGGGAACGGGATTTTGCTTTGCACCTTGAAGCATAGTCAGGCAAGGTGCAGGAATCATGCTTCAGGGACATGATATCTTCCCCAGTACACAGTCCGTTATGCCGTGGGAGTGCAACAGGGTCTATGCATATAGTGATAGAGTATCAGCCTGTGCTCACTGTTCAATGATATTTGCTCTGTTTTGGGACAGCAAAAGGTGCATTAATCCTTCGTAAGCAATCTCTCTAGATGTTCTCCCATCTACCTTTCACTGCAGTGCTCCTTTGTGTCACTTCCCCTTGTCTGGAGCAATGAAGCGGGGAGCTGACTTGCCTAGGTTCTGGGATAGTTATTAGTCACGTCAGTGTTTCGAGCTATGCGGGTTCCCAAGGAAATGTCCGGTATACTGTTCTGCAAGAGGATCGCAACACGGCAAAAAAAGAATAGCTCCTAGGGGGTGCAGTGGATGCTAATAGTAGTTGCCTGTAGTAAAATGAATTGGCCTTCAGGAAACGTATTTCCTAGTTAGACCTACTCTTCGTAACTGTGCCATAGCTTTGGGCTACAGTGTCAGAGGGTTTCCTACTCCCAGTAGATTGGGGCAGTAGAGAATATTCATACCCACTTTCCCATGCAGGCCCATCTTGTGCAGGATACCCTATCAACATCAGTGGGTGTCTTTGATTCGGCTAAGCATAGTAGTTTTGTCAGAGTAGTAGGGCTGCAATATCTGATTCCACCAAGAGGGGCAGTAAGGACCAAAAGCATGCAAAGTGGGCCTGGGCATATAGATAATACAGTTTAAGGTCACAAACTGAGAATCCTCCTTGCTTATATTTTAACATGGGGGTATTCCGTTTAATCCTGGGCTGTTTTCTTGTTTGCATGAGTTTTAACATGAACGATATGAGAAGAACTGCATAGACAGTGGCACGGGGATATTCAAGAATATCTACAGTAGTTTGGGTGAAAAGACAATTTTCATCAGTGCGATGTGTCCCACTATTGACAAGAAGAGACCTATCCAGTGATTTTCCGGTTCTTCCCTCTTAGCATATGCCATCCACTAGTTGTCTAGCCAGCATGGTAGATCAAACAAGCAGGCCAGCTGGTACACAGAAGACCTCCAAGACATCAAATGACGCTATTAACCACTAGAAAGGAAACAGAGAGCCAGCCACAACACCACTGGCAGAACTACCTACAAGGCTGCACTCAGACGCTATCACCAGCAAATTAGAGACACCAAGCAAAAAGCACTAGTGGACCGCATCGAAGGAAGCTCCAACAGCTGCAAGGAGATCTTCTAGATCATCAAGGATTTCACCTCAGCCACTGTCAACAACAATATTGTCTTCCAACAACTCTGTGATTGATAATCTATCCAACTTCTTCCACATCAAAATCGCAAACATCTACAGCAACTTTGCATACCAACCCAACGCCAGAGAACTCATTGCTAACCTACTTACCACCAACCAAGACAGCCACCTGACCGAATAGACAACCCTCACCAGAAACGACACAGAGGCAATTATGCGGACCATTCACTAAGGTGCCCTAACGGACCCATGCCCCCACAACATCTACAACCTAGGAACACCACCAATCAACATCACCCTGACCCACAGCATCAACACCTCCATCATGTACCACACTTGCCCGGATGAATGGAAGCTTGCAGAAATCAACACCCTCCTCAAGAAGCCCACAGCTGACCCAAATCAACTGAGCAACTTCTGACCCATCTCTCTGCTCCCCTATCCAGCCGAAGTCATTGAGAAGGCCATTAACAAGCAACTCACAACTTCAACATCTTCTAGACAACACACAATCAGGATTCAGAAAGAACCACAGTACCAAAACAGCACTCATCACGGCCACCAACGACATTCGAAACATCCTAGACTGAGAAGAAACAGCAGCCCTCATCCTCCTCGACCTCTCCGCGGCCTTCAACACTGTCTCCCACAACACCCTCATCAGAAGACTCCACAAGATTGGCATACACAGATCCACTCTCAAATGGATCTATTCCTTCCTCATGGGAAGAATGTAAAGGGTCAGGCTGCCACCCTTCACATCAGAGACCAAGAAACTGATATAATGTGTCCCGTAGGGATTGTCCCTCAGCCCCACTCTTTTGAACATATACATGACACAGGTCGCCAACATCATCCGATCACAAGACATCACCGTCATCTCCTACGCCGACCACCCCAACTCATTCTCTCCCTGACGGACAAGACAAACACCACCAGAACCAACTTCACCAACGGCATGACCATGATAGCAGACTGGATGCGATCCAACTGCCTAAAGCTTAACTCCAACAAGACTGAAGTACTGGTCTTCGGCAACAAGACCTCCCCATGGCATTCCACCTGGTGGCCGTCGGAGCAAGGACCAACACCCACACCCACAGACCACACAAGAAATCTAGAGATCATCCTAGATGAAAAGCTCAATATGACAGCTCAAGTCAACACAGTGTGCACCTCCTGCTTCCACATCATATACATGCTGCAAAAGATCTTCAAATGGTTGCCTCAGAACACCAGACAGACCGTCACACAAGCACTCATCACCAGCTGACTGGATTACGGCAACACTCTCTATGCCAGAATCTCAAAAAAACTCCTACACAGACTCCAGACCATCCAGAACGCAGCCGCAAGACTCATACTTGACCTCCCATGCTGCACCCAAATCAAACTGCAGCTCAGGAAGCTTCACTTGCTCCTCCTTCACAAGTGCAGCCAATTCAAACTTCTCACGCACACATACAAACACCTACACAACACAGGGCCAGAATACCCTAACAGCAGCATACACTTTCACCAACCCACCAGATACCTATGCTCATCCTCACTGTCACTCACACACACGCTCTGCATCCATAAAAGCAAAACTGGAGGTCACTCAGTCTCCTACAACATGGAACAAACTCCCTCAACACATCAGAGCCTTCTCCTCACTTATTGAGTTCCGCAAAAAGCTGAAGACCTGGCTCTTTATATAAGCACCTTGGGACCACACACTCACACACCTTGCCCCAGTGCCTGGATACCCTCTCGGGTGATTAGTGCGCTCTACATACAAATCAACATAACATAACATAACATCTTTAAGAATAGTGTTAATGTTTCAATTTATGTGACGTCTCATTTGGTCAACTTATTTAACTGATGCCTGTCACCACTCAAGTGGGAATAGAGTTTGCACTTCTTTTTCCCCAATTTACTGTTAGGCCTGAAAGATGTCCACACCTACTGAATTCATTGATAATTGGAGCGAGATTCATTCTAGGAAGTGAGATCAGTAAACAGCAAGGTCTGAATCTGAACTCCATCTATGAGTGAAATTGGGTACAGTGGGCGGCAGTGGCTCTAACTCAGTGTCAGAAAGAATAGGAAGAAGCAAGCAAATCTGACCTGTACCCAGCGGCGTAGCTATACTTTTGGCCGCTTGTGACGGGCCCTGCGTTTGCTGCCCAGCGACGGGCGCATGTAAGAGCGGGGGTGCTGGCCCCGCGACGGTCAGAGGTAATGGGGGGGTGGCCCGGTCCCCAAAACTTGTGCGCCCCCCCACCCCCCCCCTGCTATGCCACTGCTTGTACTCCTGGATATGGCAATGGATGTGGAGTATGCATCATTAATTATAACCTGAGCTGTGGACCGTGTGTATAATAGCTTGACACGTTCCAGAAATCCATTGTCCACTCCAAACCTCTCAAGAGACATGAGTAGAAAACACCATTCATTCGTGTTAAAGGCTTTTGTGGTATGTAGGAAGACTGCCACCTCAATGGGCCACAGCAGCAGCTGGTGCAGGAGCGGCAAACACTCTGCAGGTTATGAGATATGGATTGGCATAGACGAACCCTGTTTGATCTGGAAGGACAATTCCCAGCAATGGGGGAAGTATCTTCATAAAACTCTATGGGCAGGTCATCTTTCCAATGCATCTGTCTGTGAATGTGTACTAATAATGCTTCTACCTCATCCTTTGGGCACAAAATCTTTGCAAGGGCTACAATGCACTTTCAGCACACTCATCTTATTTTCAGCTTGTGCACATTTACCTTTATCAATTTGTGTGTGCTCAGTTCGGGGTATAGTGTTTGTGAAGCTCATAGTCGTTATTTTTTCACTAACATTCTCAATATTCTTGATTTAATAGGTATTGGGCGAGCTATTGCATGTACTGGGGAAGATAAAGCTTAGGGTCCAGCATTGTTACATATAGTCTTTTTTCTACTTCTACTTTCACACTGGGTGTGGTGGGTGAAGGAGGCACTTCTTTGTGCATGGTACAAAGTAAAGAGTATTTAATGAGGTTTCCTTTGTGTGTCTGTGGTCATCATTGACTCCAAGCAGAAGGGTTCACCACAAGTAATCTGGTGAATAGCTAATCCCAGTGCTGTGATCAGCCGTGCATACTAATCCGGCCTCCATTCATCAGCCTTGCACTGGGTGGCACAGCAGACAATGCCAAGAGTCACTTAGCTGGATGTGAAGGATTAGCCACTTTGACCTTCTCAACTCGCCACTTCCATTTTTCACGGTGCCTTACATTCCATAGAGGGTTTCTCTTCAATGATGCCAAGACGTAGAAAACAGTTTTCTTCACATTGGTTTCCCCTCCTACACTAAGCAAATATAGAATGAACTTATTTGTGGCTCAGCAAAATAAAAAAAATTAAGAAACTGGGGGCAGATCTACAAGAAACTAACGCAGCACGGTGCAGCAAGTCATTTTGCTGCGCCGCGCTGCGTTAGTATCGAAGCACAGGGATGCGACATATTTACAACAATATGTCGCATCTCTGTGCTTCCCCCTGCGCTGGCGCACAAACTGCTGCCATGCACCGGCACAGGCACCCTTGCACCATGGTGCAATGATGCCTGCGTCGTGGGGAGATTGTTTTTGTGCAGGAAGGGGCACCTTCCTGCACAAAAACAATCAATTGAGGTAATTTCCTCTTCCAATGTGTGCTGTAGAATGCAGCACGCATTGAAAGAGGAAAAAAACGAGGAGAAATGAAAACATTTCTCCTCGTTGCACCTCGCTACGCCACAGGGTGGCGTAGCATTCTGACGCATTTCCAGATTTACAATTTCTCGTAAATCTGGAAATGCATCAGTGGACATGGGTGTTGCGTGGGAACACCAACAGCAACACCCATGTCACGCCCCTAACACGCAAAGTGTTGCGTGAACAGGGGCGATATTTACAATCACAGGTTAAGTCACGCAGGGTGACTTTACCTGTTCTTGTAAATATAACTTAGCAGGCTGTGCCACCGGTGCGTCACGCAACGTGATGCACGGCGGCGCAAGGGGCTTGTAAATCTGCCCCTGTGTTGCTCCATACATATTTCGCAAAAAATACTATTTCCACATTGGTTTTTTTTCTGTGGTTGAGACAAAATATTATGTATGCGCTTGTTTCTTTATTTTAGTTCATAGACTTTTAAAGTAGAAGTGAAGAGACCTGGTAGCGAAAGTGTTGACCTTGGAGCCTGGAAACTTTGGTTGTAACCTCGGTTTTCTGCCAGTAGCTAAAAATGATGTAATTTTCTGCAAAACACGTTATTTAAAGTGCACGGTTGTCCCTTTGCTTCAAGGTACAAGAGGCAAAATGCATCTACTTACACCAACAAGTATGTGCACAGAGGTGACTCTGAAGGAAAGCTCAGTTGATGTGTTTCACAAATTGAAGAAAAATGGCACGCAAGATAGGCCCTTCTCTGTCACTTCATTGATACATGCATCCAAGAATGTATGAACACGAGTAGTACAGCACAGGATGTCATGTACGTTTGTGGTGTTTGGATAATACAAACATAGTCAAAAGTCAGCAGAGGGCTGTACAGGGTCAAAAGCTAAAATATCCAGGATGTAAAGCACTTCCCTGAAGCTCTACTCCCACCAAAACAGAATTCCTACTATTTGCTAAGAACCAAACCTAACAAGTCAACACGGGATTGGTGATTTAGCTGGGTTCGGGAAATGGAAGTAGACTATGTTTTGTGTGATGTGGTGTTCTTTAAAGAGGTTTGTCTTCAGCGCTTGCCTACATTGGGGCAAGTTTGGGTCGTCTTGATGGATATGAGGATGTTGTTTCAGATCTTGGGTGCTTAGATTACGAAAGTCTATTGCCGTATTTTTTCATTTTTTCCACTTCTTCATCTACAGGCTGATGTTATCCTGGCTATGTGTGTGCCAAGAACCATGAGGTGATGACCTTGTCAGCCAGATAGGGTGTGTGCCAGTCGTGATGGCTTTGTAGATGATGATGCTGGTTTTGATTATGGTGTGAACTGGCAAGGTGAGCAAGCAGAGTTCCATCACAGTGGGAGTGATGCAGTCATATTTCCACAGGATATTCATCAGACATGATGTAGCATCTCAGATACTCTTAAGGAGGCCAGTGAGGAGTCTGAGAGGCGATGTAGTAGGGTATTTCCACCATACTTATGTGAACTCTGTAGCTCTGCAGCTGCAAAGTTGCTTTCAGGGAGTAAGTTTTTACTTTCTTTGACAGAGGAAGCTGATAAAGGGCTGGTCTGGTTTTCTTGGTGATGTGTTCCTTGAGGGTGGGGATGGTGTTCAGGGTGAATCCAAGTGACTTGCCATTGGTTGGAAGTTGTGGTTGAGATCTGCCCATGTTCATGCCGTTGAGCCCTTTTTGGACTAATTGTTGCTTTGGTTCTTAGCAAATAGTTGAGATTCTGTTTTGTTGGTGTACAGGTAAATGCTTTAGATCCTGGTCTGGATGGGGAGCAGGCAGTATTTAAAGTTCTGGATATTTGGAGCAGAAGATACTTTTAAGTAGTGTGTGTTTGCTGTGCATTGATTAATTTTGAGACTGCTGTCAGAGAGTCCTGAGGATGATGGCAAACACTTGTAATAGGCCTGAAAACACTCATGTGAACAAAATGGTGTCCGTTGGATAGGGAGGAGGAGAATTAATTGAGGACATTGCTGATGAATCCCTTCCAAGGCTTCAGAGACCAAATGAGCGTGGGATGTTGGACAGTCTCGAAGGCAACTTTGAAGTTGGGTAATGTAAAGAAGTAGGTGTCATCTTTATCTGTGGTAAGGAGGGAATTGCCCCTGAACAGTGAGGAGGCTGCCTCTGTGCTGCATTGTGATCTGAAGCCACGTTGGTAGTTGGGGTAGTCATCGAGGAGAGAGTGTTGATATGATCTTGGAGTTGTGGGTAGACTGTTTTTTTGATGACCTTAGTGATGAAGGGTATGTGAGTTATAAGACGGGAGCTGTCAAGATCATTAGGGTCAAGTGTAGGTTTCTTCAGGAGTGGAAGGATCTGGCTTTCTTCAGATCTTCAGGGAATATGCCTTGAGTGATGTCTTGAGTAAGGGACGTGTCAATGAGGATGTGTATGGGTGAGAGAACCTGTTCAGAGAGGACATTTATAACGGATGAGGGAAAGACGCCACCTTTATATCAGAACATTGGAATGTTAGGAGCTCCATTGAAAACAATGGAGTGCTCCTGGCTTCTAATGGCTGGTAGAAGCCCGGAGCTCCAACTTTCTAATGTTTGACTTTGCTCACATCTGTGGCTGTGAACAAAGGTGTCAGGGACCCCGAGGGACTTCAATCCCCTCAGGCTCCCTGAAGCCTTTGTTTTATTTGTTAGAACATTCTGCCCTCTAGTGGCAGAATGTTCTAATAGCCTTATAGCCCTTCGCAACTGGGCTATACCGCCTATTAAAGTCCTGCTCTCTTGTTAAAGGCTCTCGCCTTCGGCTCGGGCCTTTAATGCTGGAGCAGGCCTTTAATAGCCGGTATAGCCCGCTACAGCAGGCTATAAGGCTATAGTAGTCAATGTTGAGGGTGTCAGCGAGGTTTGGGGGAGACCAAGGATCAGGACTGTGGGTTGCAACACAGGGGGGTGGGCATCAAAGGAGAATCAAGCTTAGTGTTTGTTGTCAAAGTGCTGTCAGAGCTTCTTTATTTTTTCACTGAAAAGGGAGTGATGGCATTGAAATTACCTGTGGAGTGTGGAATTGGAGGGTCAGGCATGGGGTTGATGCAGTGCTTGATTTATTTATTTTCAAATCTGTTTATTAATTTATTTCACCACAATGGCTTATTTAGGTACAGCATTGGTGATCCAAACATATTTCACAAGAATACAGGGTTAATAAATACGGCACCTTTAATACAATATACACAAAATCCAAATTAAAAGTGCAGTCAAAGAGGCTAAGTAATATCACGTTGTAGTAAAGACATATATTTCTAAGCACATGTTCATCGACATCAGCTGTTGAACACCATGCATAGTTGAGAGCAGTAGCGGTCCGTGGTAGGAGTGCCGGCCGGGCCGTGACGTGGGGTGGGGGAGGGTCAGGGTGGAGGGTAGTAAACCACGGATTACGGCCGAATACAGGTAAGTAAACATTTAAATAAATAAAACGAATTTCGTTGCGCGCACTGCATCACATTTGGCGATGCAGCTCTCACAACGAAATTCGTTTTATTTATTTAAATGTTTACTTACCTGTATTCGGCCGTAATCTGTGGTTTACTACCCCCCACCCTGCCCCTCCCCCACTCCACGTCACCGCCCGGCCGGCACTCCTACCACGGACCGCTACTGGTTGAGAGGCTGTCATAGGTGTGCTATGAGTCTCTAGCCATTCTCGGTTATGGGTAGGGGTGGTGTGGTAGATAGCTTACTCTCACCCCTTGCTGCTCTAAGGGCTGTGTACTCACGAAAGGGTCCCCAAACATCCCTGGGTCTCGGTCTGGGTGCCTGTAGAGTTGCATAGTTCTCTGCTCTCATTACAAAAGATAATGTCACAGAGCCATTCTTGAATCTGGGGGTGGGCCCCCTCATCCAAGATCTAGTGATCCTACCACCGGCAATAACCAAAAATAATCTACAGCTTCTTCCTGGAACGGGGAACATCAGTTATGTATCCTCATAGTAAGGAGAGTGGACAAAATAGTATTCTTACAGAGACTATTTCATTGATAATATGAACAATCTTCAGCCAGAAATTGTGTATGGGATGACAGTACCATGCTTGGTGTATGACGTCAGCAGGGTCTTCTGAGCACCTAGAATAGGCTGTGGAGTGTGTTGAATCCATCCGGTGTAGTCTGTTCAAAAGTTATAATGTATTAACCTGTGTCTCTGGCTTATGAATACCTGTTTAGTTTGTTCACAACATAATCTCATATGCTATTGGGCAACAGTATCTCAAGGGTGGTTTCTCAGCTACGTTTGGTGGCAGTGTTAGCACACGGGATAAAGTCATCCATCAGTTTGTAAAGCCGTGCAGACCAGCCCCTGTTGTTGGTAGTCTGGTATATCTGCATCAGCGGAGTAAACTCTTGTGGTTCCTGAGGGAAGTCACTCCACTGAGCGGCAGCAGCCCAACTGAATCGATAGTATGTAAAGCTCACAAGCATAATAGTCACTCCCAACTGTTCAAACTGCTCGAGGGCTAAGAATCTACCCTCTGAAAAACGTTTTTCCAACCTCTGGAAGCCCAGCCATGTAAGTGGTCTTTGGACCTATCTGCCTGTAGTTGGGGAAAGGCCTGTGTTGCCATGATGGGCATAGCATGGGAAGATACAAAGGAGAGACCAGCGCTTCTAGTGACCGTACACATCGTCCAGTGGGTGCATCGCACCATCTCAATGAGTTTGCTGGGTCTGAGCATCCTGCCAGCTAAGGCATTAGAAAGTTGACCTCAATCAAGCCGGTCAGTCTCAATAGGGATATGTGGCGCAAATCCACCCTTTTGGAACAAACATGTAGGTCTCTCCCAGCTCCATCTCGGAATCTTGCTACCCCACACTAAACGAATAGGTAAAGTGCAGAGTTTAGTGAATATTCGCCATCCTGGGGGTATGGGTATATTAGTAAAAAGATGTAGATGTAGAGGAAGTATCAGCATTTTTATCAGAGCCAACCTTCTGCTAAGGATAGAGAGAGCTCATTCCAGCGTTCTATTTGCGTTGAACACCTGAAGAGTACTTGGTCATAATGATCTTTGAGCCGGGTTGCGGTATCTCTATTCACTTGTATACCCAGATATCATGCCTAGCCCTCCCTTTATGCCAAAGGAAAATCCAGAGTTACCTTCCGGGTCTCCTCCGTCAATGCAAACATTTCACATTTCCCCCAGTTAATTTGCAATCGTGTAATTGTCGTAGTGGATAATATCTCGGATTATGAAGTTTAAGTTAGTGGCCGGATCCTTGACTAAGAGAAGAATGACATCTGTGTATAAGGAGAGGAGGAACCTGTGTTTGGGGAACGTAATACCTCTCAGACCATACCTCTTGCATAGAAGGGAGGCTAGAAGTTTAACGGCCAGGGCAAACAAAAAGGGGTTACAGGGGACGTCCTTGATGTGCACCCCATGAATATGAAAGGCAGAGGAATGAAAGCCATTAGCCTGTACCCTAGCCATCAGGCCAGTACATAAGAGCTCAGACAGGTGGGTGAAGTGATGACCCAAACCCATGCCTTTCAGAACGGCAAAAGAAATGACCATTCTTGGGAATCAAAGGCGTTTTCTGCATCTAGAAACACTGAGACAGTCTGGACCTCCGGTCTGATGCACTGAACCATTGTCAGAAGCATATGCAACTTTTTGGCAGCAGCTCTGCCCGGTATGAAGCCCGACTGCTATGGTAAGAACAACCTGGACATCAGTGGGTTTAATCAAAAGTCTTGGACACGTGCCAGTATTTTATTGACAACGTTCATCTAAGATAGTGGGCCATATGACCTTAAGGCCCTTACCAGGATTGGATAGCGTTGTAATCAGGGCCTCTCTCAAGGTGGGTAAGAGTGCCCGCATCCAGAGCTGTACTGTACAGCTCCGGTAGCCCAGGAGTAAGGAGTTCCTTGAACTCTTTACAGAATTCAATTGTTAGGTCGTCTGATCCAGGGGCCTTACCACTGGCAAAGCCATATATTGTTAAGATAACCTCAGTCAACGTCATGGTTCCATCAGATAGCTTCGCATACTTTCCTCCTCCCATGCCAGTGTGACATCATTCAGAAACGTGTCAATCTGATCCGATGAGTGTTTGCGGTTTAGAGGAGTACAAATCCACGTAGTAATGATGGAAAGTCTGGAAGACTGCCATGGTGCCTCATAAAGGCTCTCCAGTATGCGTGCAGAGGGGTTGCACTATGGTCTTTAGCTGGGCACTCCTCGACAACGAGGCAAGTGTTCTGCTGGGCCTCCCTCCCTCTTCCTATGTACCTGCCTGCACATGTCTGTCCAGATAAGCAACTTCCTGGCCTGCAGCTTCATTGAACGGGACCATGAGGCCGCCTAGGCTCACCAGGTTGTCCACGCCCCTGGAGGTCTCCTAATTACACTGCACAGTGACAAACTGCGCTTCCAGCTCTTGGAATTGTGCTCTGATTGATTTAAGGACGCCGTTATGTTTTGACATCGCCGAATATAGACCGTAAAGTTTCCCAGATAATGAGGAATTACATGACCGAACCCATGTTTGTGCCAAAGAATTCCTCCATCGCCTCCCCATTCCAGCTTGGTATGCAGAATCCCGTAAAGCAGGCGATGGGAAACACCAGGGGTTGCAAGTGCACTGAGGGTCTGGCAAACCATCGCTAGTGTCACTGGAGAGTGGCCAGAAGTGTTATAGGTCAAGATTCGATAGCCCCCATGACATTGTCCCAAGCGTTTGTACGCAGAAGTCGATGCGCAGTGGGTGTTGTGTGCTGAGGAATAGAAGGAGTAGCTATAATGTCATTATAAAGTTTCCGCCATTCGTCCACCAAATGGACACAGTCAAGGATGGGATCCGCCCACCAAATGCTCCGCATCACAGGATTTTGATTTGAGGCAGAGATTAGAACCTGCCCCCCCCCCACCCCCTCAAGGTCACCCTCCCCTTACCTTGTATAGCTCAATGTACATTTTCTTTTCTTAACTCTACACATTTTGTAGCCGGTATTTTTATAGGCCTATATTCATCACCTGACATAGAATCCACCAGTTACGTTAGCGCACATCATTTGCACCACCTTCCGGTCACGTGCTTTACATTTTGGCTGGCGGAGTGCAGGGATCCTAGAGGGGTGACACGTTTACTTTGTTGCCATATTATTTTGGAAACGATTGAAAGAAATATCTAAGTGGAAAGTAGAGGCAGTTCTACCCAGTAAATCAGAATGTACCAAACGCAGAGGCGGTGATGATATTGCAAACAAGCTGATGTCATTTAAAAGCTTAAAGATGGGCCACACACGTGCACAACGCTCCTTCTGATTGGGACAAAGTGGGCCTATCCAAATAGTTTTATATCGATGTTTTTCTACATTTTGTTGTGTCGTTCACATGTTTGGATTAAATCTGCAATTTTGGGGGAATTTTTCAAAAAATTACGACAATATGGTAGTATTCCTACGCGGAGTAAATCAAGCTACGGGTGTAATGTTACATTTTCAGAAAAGCAAACTTAATTTCACACTTGTAGTTCTGGTCCTTCGTGTTTATAGATGTTTGGCATTTCTTAGACAGAAGAAAGTTATTTCTTTTTCGAGGTCTTTTTTCGACTTGAAAATACCTTTACCTAATATACAGAAGGCACAGCAGATGCACTTAAAAAACCTTTCGCTTTGCCCCTGTTGGGTATTCGAGAAACTTGTCATCACTGCGTGGGTTTATCAGTCTTTGTTAGGTGAGTGTCTTTTCTGAATAGGAAATTATCGCCAGTCGATTATGTCAAACATTTTTCACTTTGTTTACTGAAGGCCACACTATTGTCTTTGGACAAGGGCATTTTTCTCTTCACCCTTCAAAAATGCGTAGGATTTTAATGGCGCTGTCAGGGGCAGAAGCTGTCTGAATTGTGAGGCGCTTCTTCGAGTGAGGAGAATAGAGGGGGGCGACAGGAGAGCTTTGATGGCAGTCAGACGGAAAGGATTCTTTGTCCTCACACTTTAGATATCTACGGATCCGCGGCTCCTCAGAAAAGAAAGGTCTCTTGTGGGGAGAAGTGAGTATCTCCAGCATAGTTGACCTCGGGGGTCTTGCGGTCATACCAGCTTTTTCAGGGTTATTAGAATTTGTTGACAGTATTGGCCTCATCCTATCAAAACATTATGTAAAATGTTTTGCATCAGAAGTAGCCTAATTTTAAGGGCATTTAATTGCGTTGTACATCAAATGCATTTCTCATTACAGTAGTTTATTAGTTTTAACGAACACACACACACAAGCACACACTCTCTCTCTCTTTCTCTTTATGCTGACTCCACTAGTGCTTGTGGCAAAAACCCTGATTTGATTGCACAGATCATAGGGGCGCCTGCCAAAATTAAAAGCAGCCAGTGAGAGAGCTGTAGCCAGGGCTTTAAGTGGGCCGGGTCTCACCGGTGCTGAGCACCGGCAGTTTTTTAAAGGGGGCCTCGAAACGGGTCTCTATCGGGCTCTGTTTTGTGCCCTGGCACAGGCGGTCCGTTTTTTTCAGGACTGCAGTGACAGCAGGCACATCGATGTGCGCGTGCTCACACTGCTCGCTTCTCACTAGTGGAGAAGTTGCGGCATGACGTCATGCCAGGTAAGCGTTTTAGGGGAAGGGAAATCCTTTAAAGAGAGTCATTTTCTCTCTGGATTTCCCTTCTCTTTTTGAAACTCAGGAGCAGCAACATTGTCGTGGTGTCACCAGGGCTTTAAGTGGAAGCTTTTTCAATAATATACAAGCCATAGGTGTTGCTTATTTATCTTATGCAGCTAACAACCATTGACAAAGCCAATAGTCCTGCCTTTTTGTAGGTGTGATGTTACTTGTATCATATATCTGGATGCAATGACAGAAACAACAAAATACAAGTCACGTGGCACACTTTGCTAAGCACAGATTTTTAGCTTACCTGTTTTTAAGCCACGCCCTTAATTACATTGGTCACCCCCGTTTGAAAGACTCCCCAGTTTATTCATCCCACTTAAAGCCCTGGCTGTAGCCATTCCCCCTCTTGATCAACTGATCACGAATTTCAAATGACAAAGAAAGAGCTAAAACACTGCAACACTTTTACCTGCAGGAGAAACATTTGGTGCCCGAAATCCTGGCTTTTTTATGGCAAACTTGTAATTTCTTTCTTTAGTGTGAATTTTCAAACAAACAACCAAGGCCATAGTACCTACTGTGACCCTTCAGTGTTACTGAATGCACCAGCAGATATCATTCATGGCCAAATGTGTAAGGGACAGACCAAAAGCCAAGTGTTGGGTGCACCCTCCCCTAGATCTTTAATGCTGGCCTTCGGACCCTTGTGAGATAGAATGCTTAGAGAAAGTATCCAACATCTCGCATTCCTAACGCACCAGCGAGAGGGTGTCACCCACCTGCATTACTTGGGTCCATTCATCTTCTTCATTGCCTAATTTTGCTTCCTTACCGCATTGCATGTTTTGTTGACCTGCTGCCTGTTGTCTTTCCATATACTGCTTTTTCCTTTCTCTGTTGTTTAATCTTTCCTTCATTTTTCTTTTTCTTTGTTTCAATGTTTTTGTGCCTTGTTTGTTGGTTCTTGATGCCTTAATTGATGTTTGTGCGCAATCCTTTAAACTGTGCTTTTTCTGTTGACTCCGGCTCTTTTTGTACCACATGAACTGCTGTGTTGCTTCCCAGAGAAGTTCAATACCCCACAACATGCTTCCATTTCTATCGATAATGGCATTACTCCTAGTCCTACTCCCTCGCCTTCCTTCAGTACAATTGAGGCCCGCCTCCCACCCAGACCCACCCCCAGCATAAAAACTCTGCCCGCCCCCACCTCCACCTGTACGTAAACAAGCCGAGCTAGCACTCAGATGAACCACACCGGGAGGGAGGGAGGGTCCTTGACGGAAGGCGAGGGAGTAGGACTAGGAGTAATGCCATTATCGATAGAAATGGAAGCATTACCTCCCGTCCCTCCCTCGCCTTCCTTCAGTACAATTGAGGACATAGCAAGCAGAAGAAAACAGAGACGGACAGCTGAGTGCGAAAGAACACCAAAACAGAAACAGTGCCCCAAACACAGCAGATCAACATCCCAGGAACCCAGCGCCCCAGAACAGCAGACAAACGTTCTAGACACGCAAACGGACAGCGACAGTCAAACGGAGAGGGAGAAGACCAGGTCGCAGTCCAACAGATCCCACAGAGGAGCCCACCCGGCAGGACACCACAACCGGCAGGGACCACAGCAAAACACGCCGGACATCCAGCAACGCAGCCACCGAAGCCGCCAAACAGCGAGAGGAACACCCCCGAACCTCCACAGGAGGAACCACCCCCAAAATACGGACAGTCAGCAAGACCGGGGACCAAAGCCAATGACCCAACAGAGCAGAGGAAGGCCAAACAACCTCCACAACCGGATCAAAGCTAAACGAGAACCCACAGCCGATCCAACACCCCCAAGCGCCGCGCAGAGGGGATGTCTACCAAAAAACAAAGTCCAAAAGACAAGAGCCGCAACCCGAGACCCCCAAAGGGACCAAAGGGAGGACAGCCAACACCAGCAGCCAAGACCCCGAAGGGAAGGACCAGACAGGGCGGGGGGGCAACAGACCCCCGCCAACCCGCAAGAACGCCAGGAGCAGCAAGAAGTCGGAGAGCCGCCCACAGCACCCTCAGAGGAGACACCGACAAACCCAGAAGAGCCCCACCCGGAAGGAATCGCCGCGCCAAAAATAGGCCAGCCACCGTGGGAACAACACCCAGAGCAGAACACCAGGCCAAAAAGGTCCGCCCATGCCAAGCACAGGACAGCAGAGAGGAGGACCGACGGGAAGGCAGCCAATCAACCGCCAAACGGTCAGGAACCCACAACCCAGCAAAGCCCAGCCGCACCACCACCAGGCAGCAGGTGAAACCCCCGCACAGAACCCAGGGGAAGGGCCGGAAAAATCAAAGGGAACGGAACCACCGGAAGGACCCACTCCTGAACGCAACAGAACTCGGACAGGAGAGGAGACCAAGGCGCCCCAGGCCAACGGGGAGCAACCAACAACCCCCGAGCACAGAGCCACCTGACCAGGACCAGAAAGGCCCGGAGCAGTGGAAAAAAGGGGGGAAGGAAGGCACCCAGAAGACCCCGAGGCACAGGAGAGGGAAGGCCAATGACCCCCCCGAGCCCCGGGACTCCAGCCCAGAGACCAGAACCGGGCCACCAAGGCCCTCCCCGGATCCGCAACAGGACCACCACAGGGAGGCCCCAACGACCCACCAACAGGCTGGCCACACGGGGAAGAAGAGAGAAATCGCGGGAAGAAGGAAGGACCCAGCACAACAGATCCGCCAGCCCAGAGGCCACTCGCCGAAGGGAGAGAGCCGACAGCCCCAGCACCCAGACCGGAGCCAGAGAAACAGGACGCTGGCAAACAAGGAACAAGGACCAGAACCTGGACCCACCCAGAGGGCGGACAGAGGACCACGCCCCCAGAACGCCAGACCGAACCAACACCCCAGGGGCCCTGCAGAGAGCCTCGGAAGAGCACCAGGGCAAGCCCCCAACATCCGCCAGCAGGAGGAACTCCGGGAGACCAGCAGGGACCAGCACCCCTGAACCCGAACAGACCCCAGCCAACCCCGCACCCGGACAGGCCGGCGGCCAAAGCCACCACAAGCGGAGCCGGAGGAGGCAGCAAACAGCCAGCCAGAAAGCGACGGCGGGAGAGCCACCAGGATAGCTCCCCCCTGGACACGGACCGACATGGGCAGTGGGGACAAAAGACCCCGGAGACCAACCCAACAGGATCTAGACGGTCAGGCGGAGAAGAAGAAAACAAGCCCCGGGAACCGGAAAACACCCCAGAAGCCAGGAGCCCCCGCCCCTGTAGCCACAGGACCGCCGGAGGAGTCCTCGGGACAACAAGGCCCGAGCCAGCGAAGGAAGAGAGACCAGGTGCAGGCAGGAAAAAAGGGAACATTGCCACGCAAAGGCCGAAAACGAGCCCCAACGAACACCAAGCCCCGAGAGGGGACCGGAGAAGACACACCCCAGGCCACCAACAAACCCGATCCCCAGAAGAACCACCAAGGTCCCCCCGAACAGACCGAGCAAAAAAGACACTCTGGCCGCACACAGCAAGAGGCTGACCGACAGAGAAGGACGAAGGAAAACCCCGCACGAAGGAGAGCCACGAGAGGCACCAGGACCTGCGGGAAGACCCAGGGCGAGGGCCGGAGGCAGAAGGAAAGATGCAAAACCGAAATGGGCATCTCCTACAGCGAACCGCAGAAAAGAAGCGGCGACTGGGAAGCGGAGAGAGGCGTCCCCGAGACCCACGGCACGCCAAAAGATGCCAGGCAGAACCAGAGGAATGACGGCCGAAAGGGCCAACACATGGAAGGGAAGAGGCCGAACCCAGGAGCAGACCCACAGGAGAGCCAGGACAGGCCAAAGCCACCGGACACCCCAAACCCCAGAAACAGAACAGAGAGGGCCCCAGGCCCGGGCTCCTCGACAGGAACCCAGCAGACCGACCATATGGCAAGCAAACAGGACACCCTGTCCAGCAGAGCCAACTCCGCGGGACCGGAGACAGGCAGTGGAGTCATCCGAACCCCCGAATCCGGAGGAACCTGCACCAAGACGACCCCGTACGCATGAACCAAAGTACACAGGACCCAGCCACCAGAAACAGGCTGCCGCCACCGAGGAAGAAAAGGCCGAAGACGACCACCCACCGTAGGGAACCGTCCAGACAGCAGCGACAGGGACCCAGCCGGGCAGGGCCCTCAGGCGAGGAAGTAGGGAGCCAGGGCGAAAAACAGGCCAAAACCGTTCCCACCGGAAAGGCGGAGGAGACACCCACATCGGGGACAAATGAGAGGCCCCAGGACAAGGCATCCCAGAAAGGCAGGACGCCCCACACAAGGAAAGGCACGCAGAAGCCCCAAGGTGGCCAGAAGGACAGAGGACCTGCAGCCCACGCACCGAATAGTCCCAGGTAGCCACCCATCCAGGCACAAACCAGGCCCGACCCCGCCGAACTTCAGAGATCCGACAAGAGCAGGGGCGTACCGGGCGCTATGGCCGGAGGCCCTAACAGCCGCCGCCAAAGCCACGAAACCCCACACCAAGGAGGGCGCAGAAGAAGCCGAGAACGGGCCAGCGCCACAGCACCAGCCAAGCAGAACAGCCGACCCGTCAAGCAGTGCGGCCAGGACAGAGTCCAACAGCCCAATGGGAGGACAGGGGCGAACACCCCAACAAGCAAAGCCGCCGGAGGAAGCAAGGGACCCACAGCACCGCAGGAAAAAACCCACCGATGCAAAAGAGGGCGTAAAGGAACCTGAAACCAATCAGGACCAACACAGCACAGAAGGAATGCTTAGGGCTGAGGGAAAGAGACCGCACACAGCATGTACCGCAGGCAACCGACAATCAACCCGCAGCCGGGCGGTCCACAGTGGACAAAGTAGCAAGTACAAAGCACACAAAAGTGGAAACAGCATGAAATACATCAAGCACGGGCAACGCACGCCACTCCCACAGCACAATTCCCCACACCGGGACCGAAGGGCAAGCTCAACCAGGAGGGCCGGGAACACCAAGGAAAGAATCCCATAGGTCACGCCCAGCAGGCAAGAGGAAAACCCTGCCGACCAGCACAGGAGCCTAAGCGACCCACCACACCCCCCGGAGCCAAAGGCAACGCCAGAGGCGGGAGAAGGCCCAATACCCCAGGATCCAGACGGAAACCAGCCGCCCACAGGATCCGCCGGATGAGGACGGGACGGACCAGAAGGCATCGGCCGAGCCCGTAAGCACCGGAGAGAGCAGCCTCAACCAAGTCCTGCACCATCCACAGACATGAGAGGCACTACACCCCCCGCGGAGCCCATTCGTCCAAGGCGCCCCAGGGGGACCGGAGACCAAGCAGCAGAGGAAGAAGACACTAGAATGCCCCCCAACAACCTCATGCGACCCAGGGCAGCAGGCGGAAAAACAGCCCCCAGCAGCCCCAAGACAAGGCAGACAGACGACCACGCCCGTCAAGAGAAACAGCATTCTACAGCACCTGGCACTCCCATACAGGAAAAGGATAAACAACGGGTCAAAAACCCGGCCTACCAGGCCTCCGTGATGTGTGCAGTCCGGGAGCAGAGGCATCCAAGCAGGCCCGACCCGGAAACACAGCCCCAGCCACAGGAGGACCGTCGAACACCGTCGCGGCCTCCCAAGCAACCGCTCCGCCCCTACATCACGAGGGAGACGAGGAGAGGAGGCACCGCCAGGAGAACGCTGCAGAGGGCTCCGCCGTCGCAGAGAACCAGACCGAAGACTCCCCGGCACCGCCACAGGGAGGAGCTGAAAGGGTAAGTCTCACTAGGGAGACAGAAAAAAACAGGTGGAGGTGGGGGCGGGCAGAGTTTTTATGCTGGGGGTGGGTCTGCGTGGGAGGCGGGGCCTCAATTGTACTGAAGGAAGGCGAGGGAGGGACGGGAGGTAATGCTTCTTGCCTATTGCCCTCTTCTTAGTTCTGTTTCTGTTTTCTTACCTCGTTGCTTCTTTTCCCATGTCCTTAGCACCCATATCGGCAACCCTCACCCGCACACAAGGTTAATAGCTACTTAGCACACAACGAATGAAATAAATCAGACAACACATGATTTGGTGGAAAAAGTTTGCTGCTGTTTATTTAATTTAATTCCTAAGTGAAATATGCCAACGTGGTGGGTTAATTTATGGGCGAACCAAGGGCAGGCAGCGGTGAGTAACCTAAACTGCCCACCCTCCTGATGAGCCAAACAATGCCGTGGCCAACCCACTCGGTGCTACCATTTTTAAATCCGTGACCGCAAGTCACACCTTTTTAGGGTGGAGCGGTACAGGGCAAGCCCCCGGTTGCTCAGGCTTGCAACGGCCTGAAGGACTAACAGGGCACCGTCGCTTACATCCCATGGTCTTGCCGTAAACACTTGTGGGGTTTGGCATCGAGCATCCTCACTGTGCTCCCTCAGATGGTACCCTTATGTACCAAACTGCCTCTGCATCACACTGTAAATCCGCCAATGCCCTGGATTTGGCTACCGTCATACCCGGGTCCCCCCACCCACCATGGCAGGCTCCATAATCCTCTGCAAAGCGCAGTTACCAATACTTCTAGCAGAACCAAGTCCATATCAACCTCTGGCAGCTGTACCCTGTCCATATCAGGATACCCTGTGGTGTTGGCACTAATGAGGCCATGCCCTATTTAACTGAAGCCCCTCTGCTCAGTGAGCTTGCGTATGACTCTAATTCCTTTCTGCTGGAATGTTCGATGGCCTCCCCGGACCTGACTTCATTCCATACCCTGTGCGGGATTATCTCGCCAAACAGCATCAAGGGACCTCCATATCCTGCGGTGCCACATGCGTTGCTGGTTTCACCCAATGTAACTTTGATTGACTTGCTTAGCGCACATCACCCCTGTGAGGTGAGGTCATTGCCACCCAGATGAATTTCTAAAATGTGGGATGGGGACCCACCCTCACTAGTTTCTGCTGCAGCTTTGTGATCCAGCTGCGCCGATGCCTGCCGGGGGAACCCAGCCCTGCTATAACAGTGCGATAACTCTGGGCAATTTGCAATTTGGTCCATATCAACCTCTGACAAGTGGGCCCCATCCCTGTTGAAGTGCCCAACGGAGCTTGCAATGAAGAGTCCATGCTTTATGACCAAAGCCCCTCTGCCCTGTGACCTTGCGTCTTGCGTTATTTGCCCTAATGCAGGACTGTTTGCTGGCATCCCCAGACCTGGCACTATGCCGTACCCTGTATGACAGCTTCAGCTAGTACCAGTGTTTTGCGTGGGCTGGCCCAAAGGGCACAGCCCTCCACAACCAATTGAGGCTTCCTCTCATCATTGTGGCCTTGAAGTGTAGCGCTCTGATACTGAAGCATATCTTACTAATTGTGGCAGTAGAGTAAACAAACCAGCTTTCAAAATGGCCGTTCCGTTTAGGAATAAGGCACTAAAACCTGCATATTTTGCATTTCCATATTCCCGCTCTGGGACGCAGAGCCCTCAGTAAGTTAGTGTGAGGTTTATCCTGATTTAAAAATGTGGCTTTATGCCTACCGCAGTGGAGGGTACGTGGGCGGCGATGAAGAGTAAGATTGATCTGAGCATTAACATAGTGCCACGTGAGTTTTGTCAATCTGTATCGCTGTAAACAGCAGGTGTTATTGTTACTCATTTTATCGGTATGCTCGTGGAGCAACAAACGATGACCTATCTCCAAGACTTGCAGCTGCCTCAAGCCCTTTAATGTGCACTAGGGGGCATATTTACGTTCCCTGGTGCATCCCTGCATATCAGCAGGGATGAGCCAGGGAAAATGCGTCACGCAAGTTTACCCTTGCGCCACGTCCGATGCGCCGCATTTACAATGCGGCGCATCGTGGCGCAAGGATAATGCAGATGCGTGACGCATCTGCCGGCGGAAGGTTGGCGCAGTGCTGAAGTAGTGTCGCAAGCGCGACGCAACTCCAGCACTGTTCCAACCTTCCCTATCCCTAACATGGTGCGTCAATCCTTACGCCTGCTTGAAGAATTTGACGCACCAGCATGTGGCGCAGGGGTTTACTACGTGACGCATCTCCCTAGATGCGTCACGTTGTAAATATAGCGCAACGCGGCGCATGGTTTGCGTCGCCGCTGCGTCACATGCGTGACGCAACGGCGGCGCAAAAGTGGCGCAGGGGCTTGTAAATATGCCCCTCGGTGTGCCTATCACACTGAAACCAGGGCATGGGTGGGTCAGGCACAGGCGGAGTGGCCCGGGGTCCCCTATAAATGTCCCTTAGTATTTTGTAAGCCACGCTCAGTTCCTGAGGGCCCATTTCCTTTGAAATAGTCACAAAATGTGCGCAGGCATCCGATTTTGCTGCTACGCTTATATTGTAAAAATAATGCGTCAGAAATTCCGGTTCTAGGAATGTTTGTCTTTTATGCATCAAGTACATTGCCTTGATTCATTTATACCCTGTTAAAATCATTGCTTCCATCATACTTCAGAGTTCTCAGCAAAGTGCTTTAAGTGTGCTTCCTGACCCCCAAGTCACTGGTTCAAATAGCTGATTGGCAGAAACTTGGCAGAAACCTGGCCCCCCTTCGACCTCTGTCTTTGAGCGAAGTGAACATAACGAGTCAAATTCATCGGTTAAAGGCATCGTTATTTAATTTGGGCTCTCACTACCCATACTTTCACTGATCCTTTTACCTGAGGGGGATTGGTGGCTCCCACATCCACTAACATGTGTGTGTGCCCAGGAACATGCATCGTCTCATCTGAGGCCCTAGCTGGTTTAGCAGTCACTTCCCACAGGTTATACCCAGCATAGTTAACCCCTACCAGTGCTCTATTTGCGTCCCTTGGAACTGGTTGCGGGTGGTCCAGACGCTTTTCACTAGCCAGCGCTCATCTCCGTTTCTCTGCACCCCAACCTCCCTGGGGTGCCTATTTATGTCTATTTGTTTGTTAGCCTTTTATTAACCTATTAGGGTTGTAAATATTATTTTAAATGAATCCTAACCGTGGAGAGCCAACCTGCATTTCATTGTGCTTCAGTTAACCCCAAGCAAGGTACTGTCCTGGGTGTTCGGACTTCGCTCGTGCGTTCTTCGCTTTCTGTGAAGTGCGTATCATTCTAGATCACATGTATGATGTCTCAAGTGTAATGTGTGAGCCACGGGTAGCTCGCGAATGCCCATGGCGTGGCTCTCCCAATTGAATATCAGCCTTGCTCATCATTCGGATGGTTCCAGTACATTAAAGGGGGCAGGACAGTTCATATCGGGGACCCTTCAAGTGTAAGCCAACTGGACCAATGGAAAGCCCTGCTGCTAAGGCATGAACAGTACTGTGAGCCTCTGTAGCCCCAAAAGATTTAAACTGTTTAGCGGCTTTACTCTGTCGGTCAGTAAAAGCTGGGCCGAGTCATCTTAAGTGTGGGACAGAATGGCAGGGTGTTTTGAGTGAAAAAGTTAATATCCAGAAACTAATATGCTGATACAGACGCAATGGTTGCATATCCAACTATATTTAAAGCAAACAGCTGGCACGGTGTTTGAGTGAAAATGTTAATTTTCAAAACTGATATGCTGGTAAAGACAAATGATTGCATATTCACCTATATTTTGAGCTCACAGCTGCATAGTAAGTAACATGTTAAATTTCAAAACTGATATTCGGGTATAGACAAAATGGTTGCATAACCAAATATATGTAAAGCTCCCAGCTGAATAGAAAGTCAAGGTGAACTAGAGGGATGTTTTGCTGTGGTTCTGTCCTTGTGCCTGAGGGCGTGTGGCAATTTGTACAATAATAAAATGATTAATTGCTCCAGGTGGGTTGCCTTTAGCTGGAATAGCTCTTATTACATAAAATTGGAGCCCCCTCCTCTGTATGAAGACAGGCTAGTGAGTCTGTACCCTCTGTCCAATTGTGAACCCATGTGCCTATTGTTGGTGGCACTGTTCGCCTAGGCCTGATAATGTCACCCGTCAATGGAGCACATGCTACATGAGGCTTCTTTCACATAAAGCCAACTGTTTTGGGTTCTAGAGTGCACATGGTACCACAACAGTGACCGGTTCTAGGGCACTAGCTGCTGGACTTTTGCATGGTGTGGCTAGGGGTTGCCTCAGCTTCACTGCCCACTTCACAGCCTGTTGCTTTTTACACCCCATCTTAACAGTCCGCTAGCATTGTTACACAAGGGGGCATGTGCTTGGTTGACACACTGGTGTGATCTGAACTGCTATGTCTATATGGCAATGAAGGCCCTGGCAGTACTGCATAATGGGCACACAAAATGTGACACACCACTAACTGTGATAACTAATATGCTCCCCATCAGTGGTAATTTGTAGTAGATCAATGCTGTTGTCAACAGCAGAGGCCTTTGCCAGGCTGTGTGAAAATATTCACATGCATGGCACTTTATGCCCAAATGGTGGTCGTCCCACACTGCAGGCTATCAAGCTGTGCCCCTGGTTGCTTAATCTAGAAGATAGACCTAGCTCAATTTGTTTATCCCAGGGATTAATTGTGGTCCCCAGAATATAAAACCTGCATTGTTCCTGGATTGCTTTCTAGTAACATTGTAATTAATGATGCAAAACATTTTCCTCAACATAAAGCTGCCATGCTTTGCCATCACCCGCACTATGCTCTTTTTAATTCACCACTCACTGCTGTAGATGCCTTAGTAGGTGAGCATCCTGCTGGCCACATCTTGCCACCCGCTATTTATACCACATGGAGATTCCAGTTAGTAGAAAGTGTGTGAAAATGTCTTGCTAGAGTAGGCACAAAAGACCATTATACATTGGTGGCTGTCCTCACTATGCTATGTGACGGCCCAGCTTCCGGTGAGATTAGAAACATGTGGCCTTCAGCACTGTATGTCTTCATTTAATTGCAATATGCCCATTATTCCTTAAAGGAATTTCCCAGGTGTAGTTACATACTGTGGTGTTCAGCTCCCAATCTTCCCAGGCCGTTTAAATGCTTTAACACCGTGTGTGGTGCAGTTACATTAATCATGTTTTCATGTTTTAACGTAGCCCACTTTATTGTGGGTCATGTTGAAACACCTCTGTTTCAATGTAAGTAAATTGGGTACTTAAATTAATATATTTTGCTTGGAATGTCCATTGGACGTTCCCAGCTGTTAGCTGACCAGATCATGATGCGTCTAGTGATCTGAAATGAAAAACTGGCTCACAATCGAAGCAACTGTCCCTCAAAACAAAGAGCCTTATGTAATCTCGCCAACATGTTCCAGGATCTATAATAAGAGGGAAATCATAAGCATTTCTGAGGCTGTATAAACAGGAACGTGTACTTCGGATAATGAGGACGCAATTAGTTTGTGTGAGACGTTGTGTTCTCCCTGCCCCACAACTAGGGTCACCACAGTTCCTATAGAAAATACCACTTGTTTGTTCCAGTTTTAAGATTTACCAAGGCCGGATAAGATACTGAGATCGGACTTTATATCAATCAGCCATCATTTTAAACTTGTCTTTGCTGTCTGTGTTATTTAACTATCCGCCATGGGTAGCCTGGGGCTCTAACACGCCTTAAAGTGCTTTTCCACGCATAATTGTTATTTTCCTATGCCCCAAAGATAACAGACTAAAGTGTTTTGGATAAATTCCTTCTCCTGGACCCGGTCGGAACGTTAATATTCTTGAAAATTAGCTCTGAGTGAAACCCATGCCAGCAACATTGCCCAGCGCTGCCGCACCCGCGGACTGGTGGCAGCAGAATGAGCATCCATTCTTTCAAACTAGGCAGTGTTTAGAGATACCTGTGCATCGCAGGTAACCAGAAGATGAACACCCCAATTTACCCTGCCACTTCTTCAATACCAGTAGTTTTAACAGAATTGCACCCCAACCCATTCAGCTCCCCTTTACCATCAGGAGAGCTCCGCCGTCCCTTGCTTGTATGAGACCAGGAGTTATTCAATTAATGTGATGTTGCTTGAAATTAAAATGAAGGGCCTAAAACCAGTCCTTTCAAATGTCCTGACATGTGTCATAACCCCAACAGTGAGAGAGATTAAACCAAACTTGCCGGAACGGACACAGCACACCCTGCCAGCAGTAGCAGCATTCATTCCACCATTGCATTTATTCTTAAAGTGAATGAAAATAGGCTGCGACCACCAGTGGGAGGCACAAGAGCCTTGTTGGTCAAGCAGCGAAGTCTCTAAACCCAGTTCCCTTTCCAATCTCTTTGTGACGTCTTCTGTAGTGTCCCGAACCGGGCTGTGATTGGTTGGGGCAATAACATATAATAAAATGGTACACGAGACTCTTGCAATATGCCGACTGGTGCAGCATTGCACCATCGACAAAAGGATCCATCCCCACGCCATCCAGACCAGTGTAGGCCCAAGGGGACAGGCCAAAGTGGTGCTCACTCTCCACACACAACTGTGCCTCCAAGCATGACAAAGCATTGACACTATCTAGGTCTTCCCACAGCCCATATCAATTGGGCACCTCATCTAGGCTGCCTGGATGAACAGTCAAAAATTCCTCACTGTTCTGAATGTACCGCTCTATAGTAATTCCCAACTACCCGACTGTCAGGCCAATAAACTCCTAAGACCGACACCCGGCAGACACAAAGCAAACAAACTGGAACACACCATTCATCTGGCAATATCGGTTACCAGTGGGGCTTTCAACAGCGGGCATTCAACTAGTTAAATGTGTCATGCTTCACAATCATCCCCCACTGCCACCAGCATGCCGGTCTCTCGCCCTATGCAGGCCCTGCCATTACGGCAGTTTTTCCCGCCTCCATTAGGGTCAGACATAGTGGTAAAACGAATTGGCAACACCTAACCCCATTGTTTGGCCAAGGGATTTAATTCCTTCACTAATAGTTGCAGGAGCAGGTGTGATTCGGTCTTGCCCCCAATTTCCCAAGCCAACGCTTCAAGCCCTTAAACCAACTTTGCTGCAAAATTCTCTTTGGAAGAATATGAAGAAATAGCAAACACTTGTGCACTGGATGTGTACTTCGCCACATATTAACCTGTGGGCGAGGACCAGCGAACTCGCTCACAAGCATTTTGTACAGGAGTGGACGAGATTCGACCTGGTTCCCTGATCTCCTGAGGTGGTAACTCAAGCCCTTAGACCAACTATACTGCTAAATTACTTCAGAAGAATATACCAAAATAGCCAACCCTTGTTCTTTGATGCACACTTCACCACCTATTAAACTAGGTGCGTGGACCAAGTAACCTGCTCAGCCAGCAGTATAACAGAGCCCCGCCAGGTGACGAGAGAAACCGGCCCCCAAAGGGCCAGATACAGCTTAGTAAATTACCGAAGCTGCCTCCTGGCCCACAAATCCAATACGACACGGCAAGGAACCCTGGGGTCGACCTGTGGACAGCGTGTCCAGGGGGCAACAAAGAGGCTAGAGTCTGGGATGGGCTGGAATAAATACCTGGCCCCAGACCCTCAGGCACCAGAAATGTGTGGGAGAGCAGTGCCGGAAGAGGGGGGCTCCCATGGGGGCCCAAAAGGTTGGAGCGCTGGTGCTAGTGCCAAATGCGGCACTAAGCGGCTGGCCTCTTAGGAGGGCGCCTTGCGTGTGCCACGGGCAACCGCATTTACCCTCTTCATTGCCACATTTTTCTCTTTTTCAATCTTGGTTCCATTTTTCTAGCCATTGTTTTTTCTCAGAACCTTTTTTCATACTGATAGCATTCTGACACTGGTAAAGTTGATTCTGAAAGAAAAGGGGCATGGATCAATGCTGGCTGTTATCCGAAGATAAATCATCTCCCCACTGAGTCCTAAGGAAGACCCGCAGATTTACATGACATAGTTAAAACATGATGGACTTACCACAAGTGGCTCAATGAGAATGGTTTCAATTAAATAGTTTGTGACTATTGTATAGGCACCATTATTTACAACCCCAAAAGCTGAAGACATCAGTACTGACACACTGGCATTAGCTAAGCTGCCTATGAAAAGAAAATTCAGAGTAAGTGAGTACACCAACTATCACACCAAAGCATTGGATGGTTGGTTTTTCCACCTATGAGACGATGAGATGTGTGCTCTTGTCACTTGAGGAAACTACCAACTAGGTCAGCCAAAATTATTCAGTTCTCAACAGTGTGTGCCTTTGGTGAATAGGGATCCACCCAATTCTGCATTAGTTCCCCAGAGGAGCTTAAACTGCAGAAATGTTTTTTCAGTGCTGCTGGTTCAGGTTATTAAGTTTGACCACAGGATAAGGCACTCTGTGAGTCATGGAGTATAACTGGCATATGTAAAACAATGTCTTATTTTACTACACATGCATGCCTACCTCAAGGCAGGTACACATGAGAACTTATAATTGATTCAGAGGATGACAGTATTTTTTCCAGTGTGATCCAGTTACGAGAAGGGATAGTGGAGACCGGTGAGGATGAGAGCAGAGGTGAGATGCTGGCTTCCTGCTGGTGAGTAACTTAAGGACTTCTTCTTAAGGGGTATAGTTAAATGTATACCAGGTTGCACTATTTTGCAGTTACAGGGGAAGAGGTTGGTAAGTTGCATTGGAGAGAGGGGAGGCATCCATTCATTGACGGTGGGGATATGGGTGAACTCTTTCCACAGGAAACATCTTTAGTGCATCTTTGTATAAACTAACAGGTTGTCGGGACTCCTCCAACACAGCAACAGCCAGAATGGTCCTAATGGCCCCCTCCTGGCATCTGGGAATCTCAGGCAGGGCAACAGTTCCAATCTGGTCAGATCTGACAGGTAATGGTCACTACAGTCTTCCGTGGCCCCCACCTGGCACACGAGGGGGCCACAGATCTGGACGACGGCTCACAGTCTCAGTTGCACTGGGTGATGGCCCACACATTCTAAGTTGCAACCCTGGCAGTCCTTAGTGATCTCCTCCTGGCGTATTGGGTTCATAGACATGGGTAACGGCTCCAATGAGATCAGTGATACAGGGCATTGGCCTACAACTTCACAGCAGCCCCAACAGTGGTTACCGACTTCTGCCAGAAAGTGGACGGCTATCTCGAAGCACTGATCCAGGCTGGAAAGGGCACCTCACACTCTTCTCACTGGGTCCTACTCTCCAGGATCCCCGCTGGGCCTCATTCCCTCCAGGCTCTCTCCTCCTCTTCACAGGATCCACTGGTCTTAGCAAGTAGACAGGCTTCTAAGAGCTCTCTTCTTCACAGAGGCCACTGATCGTGGCAAGTAGGCAGACTTCTGGTGCTCCAGATACAAGGAAAGGGCAAACATTCTTGGCTCCTGTTTGATGGCCCATCACACAGATGGAAGACTGACAATTCTGGTTCCAGGAGCAACAAAGTCTTGGCGATCTTCCTGCCACAGCAGGATTTGCTTAAATTCTGAGTGACCCAGAACACAGGCCAAGGGAGTAAAAGGGGATACACCTAGTTGTCAGACTCCATTGAAATATGTCTCATAATGGTTCAAAAGACTAAGGTCTGGAATTAGAGTTTGGTAGATGGGATACTCTGTCACAAATGTGAAGTCCTATAGGATATAATATCACTTGTAATACGGTGGACGGGATATCCCGTCATGTTTGTGATGGAGTATCCCATCCAGCAAACTCTAAATCAGGGCCTAAGCCTTCCTCTCTATCAAATTCCCTGTAGTACCAGCCTTATCAACCCCACCATCTCCCTGACAAAAAGCCCAACCTTCCTGATCACTAACTCTTCCTGGAATCAATGAGCTCCTTGATGTTCACAGAGGATGCTCTGCTCCCCCTTCAATGTGTGTGTCCCACCCGAGCTCTTAGGAATGTCGACATTACACATCTCCTTTCTGGGAGTTGCAGTCCTCACCTCTCCAGCCGCTACAGGCCCTGTACTTCCAAAATGGAACTCTGAGGCCTCCATGTTATGTACCATCCACTGGCATACACATGCAACCCAGCACATACACACAAGTACCATATGCTGCCCCAGCATGCACACACAAGTATCACACAAGTTTCAGCACTGCAGAGCCCATGCAGGCCAAGGGTGAGTGAAATACACAGCCTACTCCTGTGACACAGATGAAATGGCCTGTTTACATTATTTATTCTACTGAACACAAAAATGGGTATGCTGCCATGACCATGTCACTTACCTCCAGTTAAGGGCACTAGCCCTTGACAAGAGGATAGCGATTGGGTTTCCTTTCCCAGTCTAAACAGACGCATGACCATGAGATAGACCTTGGTCATGGCGCTCATGATCAAAAAAATAATACTAGGAATCAAAATATTGTTGCAGCTAGGGTACTGAGGGCAGGGGTGTACATCCATCGCCATGTAGGGGTCTTTTCTGTTCCAACTTTCAGATATTGCAGTATGACCTTTGTCTATCGGCCACTTGTTTTGCTCCAGATTTTAATGGCAATCGCCAGGCAAGGAAGTAGATAACCTACAGAGAATCCTGAATAATGTTTCAAATTGGCATATCTTTAACTCACCTGTGCTATATAACCTAATAGGTTGGTGCTTATACACAGAAAGCCACACAAATGAGATTCAAGAGTGCGGCGTGGAGAGGTGTGGTGCAGCGGCCAGGCCAGGGCAGCTGACTTCGGAGCACAGGGTTCACGGTTCGATCCCCGGCTCCGGCGGCAGCTCAGCTCAGCACCATGTGACTCTGGGCAATAGCTCACTTAATTTCCACTACGGCCCCCAGCGCCTTGAGACCCGTAAGGGTGAGTAGCTGCGCTATATAAAAACGGACTTACATTTTTTAAAATATATTTAGTTGACATTCCACCTAAGGCTCAAATACAACCAAATAAGATGATGAAAGTGCTTTTGGTTTATCTCCTAGTTCCAGCCACAGAGTCATGTTTCACCACACCATTACGGACAGTGTTGGTGCCAAGGTCTTTGGAACACTGTGCGAAATGACATCTTGCTGTCACTGCCTAGCAATGATGTCAGTGATGAGGATTATAACATCTATCTAGTTCCCCTTTGATGGTCAATGCCCTACATGTTGTCTGAAATTGCATGTGGTTCAGTAGTATGTTACACCAGACCGACACAGTAATGTGTTTAGAGCAGGTGTGATGTGCTCATTGTACTTCAGACCACAACTGAGTAGCGCTGTGTGATTTAGACCTTTTAGCGCTTGATAAGCTAGGCCCATCTAGGTTTCACCGTATGCGGTGATATCACCCACTTCTCTTGGCTAAATACACAGAACCAGCAGTTGTGACGCAACAGCATGCAGGCACTGGTTTGCAATGTCTTTTTAGAAAATGTAATCATGAAAGAGTTGACAATCCTGCTACTGCAAGGTCCCCACCATAGTATCAGCAAGCACAACAATACAGAGAAAATGACAAAGACGGCATCCAAATTCCAAAACACCAGTGGTTTGAATTCAGAGCTGTTAACATGCTACTGTCCTTTGCCGATAGATCCATGTTCAGAGATTCCAAAATAGGTTTACTTTGAAAGTAGCATGCAAGACTATACTAGAGTTGCACCAGCAGTAGGTGGACTTTAATAGTAGCTAGTATCAACCACATCCTTCACCATGGCGGACATGTGGGACACTAAACAAAGAAAGAATTCACTCTGTTGCATTACACTTTCATTTGCATATGCTGTCTACACAACTTGCAATGCCAGCAACACATAGTTTTCCGAGTCCACACTGTGTAAAGGTCTGGCCCCTCTTGAAAATCCTACTACCCTCACTGTGTATGACAGCCTCATTAAGTCTCTGTTCTATCACACTCGCCGGAAAGGCACACTCAGGCAGTGCACATTATCAAATTGGTAGTGGGCTCAGCAATGGCACTGAAAAGATCTCTAGTGATTGTCTACTATCACCTGTTCCCGGTGTTGATTTCATCCAGTGTTCGATGTCCATCTCCAACTTTCCCTCAGTAGCAGCGTTATGGCCAAGAGGAGCAGCCCCCTGTGCAGCTGTCACTTTGACTGCACCACCAATGCCTTTCTTGTTTGCTCCTGGGATGTGGATTTCTAGTGGCACTTCAAAAGAGTTTACCAGCAAAGTGAAAGACAATGGGGCAGATTTCCTAAGGATTTGCATTGTTTTTGCCTGTTGCAAGTCATCGCAAGGCATTTCAAGTCCATAACTGGGATTCACTAAGGCACGCAAAGCCACTTTGTGTGGTATAGTAATTAGCACTGCGTTGCCTTACTTTGCATTGGCTAGGCATTAAAGGGGTACAGCATGGGCGTTCCCATGCATCCACCAATGAAATTTGACACAAACCCAGATTTACAAAGACGTGTAAACCTGCGCTTGCACCAAAATGGTGCACCTACCCGGCAGGCATAACAAGAAGAAATATCTTTATTTCTCCTTGTTAATTCCTTTTTCCATGTGTGCTGCATTCTGCAACACATACAGAAAGAGGAATGGGGAGCGTGGCCATGCAAGATGACCGACTAGCTACACCACGGGACAGATCCCACCATCCTTGAATAAATCCTGTACCATCCTGGGTCCGCATTACTATTTCACCCCGACGAAGTACTGGTTGCTGGTGACCCCCCTCGCTTGCCTGGGAGGCAATCTGTTGAGCCAGGAATCCATGTTGGAGCCTGTGGGTTGTGGCACTATTGCAGCATGGCAGACGGAGCCATGGTGTGTGTGCGGCAGCCCGGAGGTGAGTGGTGCGAGGGAGGCTGAGGTGGACCTTGGGCACCCATCAGTGTGGGGAGACTCGACACCCTAGACCATGAGCCGGCAGCAGCAGCCCTGCGAGGGTTTAACAGGCAGGAGGGTTCTCCAGGCCTTGCCACGCATCGCTGCTGGCAGAGCAGCGATGCCATAGTGACTTGGTGGGAGGTGTCGCAGCTTGAGTGCAGCAGCCCCGGGTAATCGGTGGAAAAAAAGGCTGCATTGAGGCCCTGCTGCTCTCACCTTGGACTCCAGAGCAGGTGTGGATCAGTGGTCCAGGTGGCACTGAAGCTCCTGTGCGGCAGTTGAGGGCAGGTGCAGGCAGCTTAACTGGTGAAGGAGAGAGGTGAGCAGCACTCCTTCCTGACTTGGGTGCCCCCCTGGAGTGTGTGGCCTGCCCCTACTGGGTTGAAGGAGTAAAGATTAATTGCCCTGTGAAGACTGACATTAACTGCGTGACTTGAGCTGGACTCTGGCCCTAGGCTGGGAGCACTGTGACTTGGGTGCACATGGGGCTGTTGGGAACTGTGTGCTGATGGCTTCGGAGGTGGGGACCCATTGGCGGCTACTAGTGCTCTGATCTGGGAGAGCCCAGAGTGGGGCACATTGATCACTGGGGAAACTCACGCCTGTAGTAACCTGTGCTTGGAACCTCCAGCAGTGAGCCGGGCCACCTCGGAGATGGGAAAGGCCAGGCCCAGGGTTGCGCAGTCAAACAAAATAGATAACTACACCCTCACTGTACAGATGGCCACTGGTGTTGGGGAGCAGGGAGCAAGCCCAGTGAGGGGAGGTGAGGGTGCCCCAACGATGGCAGACATGGCTGAGATCCGGGGAGGTGAGCTTTCTCTCTAAGGACATTCGAAAAATGACGGAGAGGGTCACGGATGCGGAAGGCAGTGATAAGGAGCTGCAGCAGGAAGTGGTGACACTGAAGAAGGCAGTGGCTATGGTCTAGTCTCTCAACTCGTATGGAGGAGCGGGACGAGGACTCGGAAGGACGCTACTGAATAACCTTAGATTTGTGGGATTTCTGAACGCACCAAGCAACAATCTGCGATCTTGACTCCCTGAGTGACAGCACAGACCTGGACTGATGAGTGAGGTGGCTGCAGAGATGGAGCTCTGGTTGGGTGTGGGCCGCCCTGGACCTCGGTGGAGCGAACTTGGACTGGGGGGTACCGGAGGATAGAGCTCCAGTTGGTGGCTCACGGATCGACAAAGGATTTTAAGACAGCTGGTTCACCTGTTTTGTAGACTTAAGTGATGTATTTCAATGATTGTGGAACTGATGCAGAGAAGCACATGTTTGGGATTGGTCACCGAATTTCTGTTGATGTTCAGTCCTGGGGGGGCATTTAGTATGTTGCTTTATGCTTTATGCATGCCCACGGACACCTGGGTAGCCGGTGGAAAGCAGAGGAGGGCAATGGTACCCAGGGGGTGGTTTGAGCGTTTTTGACTTTGCTGTGGGTTGCTAGGCCCTCAGCGTAATGTAGTTGGAGAGGTTGAAGCTGCGGCCTCCATGGGGTGGATGAGGCGGTGGATGCTGAATGCTGAGTGTTGGCCTGGCGATTATGGGCCGGTGCAGTTCGGGTTCATTACCTGTGGGTGGGGGTGTGTGTTGGGGGTTCCTGTTGATGTTTGTTCTAAAGTTCAGCGGTTCGGGATTTCTCTACTGTGCACGGAAATATTATGCCGTGTGTAAGATCAGTGTGGCTGTGGGGGTAGTGGGATGGTGCATGAGGATGGGTGAAAGGGGCACTGGGATACGGAATTCAAGATGGAAACTGTGTGGAATTTCCTAATGGCCAGTCTTTCGCATGAGGGTAAGGAGCGATTAGACGCAACCATTACCAGGGAAGAAATCATAGCGCGATCCGGACCTTAAAGATGGCTAAGTATCTGTGGGGCATTGGCTTCCTGGCTGAACTATACAAGAAGAGGGGGGTTCTTTCGTGGACCACCTGCTGGAAGTTTACAAAGAAGCATATTAGAGAGATCAGTCACCCGGCTCGATGAGGGAGACTCTCATAGTAATGTTACCTAAGCCAGATAAGGACGTCAGGGAGGTTACCTCCTATCGCCCCCTGTTGAGTCTGAACGTGGATGTAAAAATACTCAGCAAAATTCTGGTTTCCAGGATGGTGGAGTGACTGCTATTATTGATACATGAGGATCAACGCAGCTTCATCCCACACAGAAACACTCTGTGTAACCTGAGACGCCTTTCCCTGTTCATACACGCCCTGGTTCTGGTGGACAATTAGTACTCATTGGCGCTGCTCAGCATAGAGCAAGCATATGATTCCCTCAACTGGGAGTTCCTCTGGCAGGTGCTATGGAAAGTGGGTATCAGGGAGTCATTTATCCAATGGGTGAAGCTGTTGTACAGTGGCCCAGTGGCGACGGTGCATGTCGGTAGGAAGGTGTCTCGCCATTTTCCCATGTTCTAGAGGAAGAGGCAGGGCTTCCCATTTTCGCAGCTGCTTTTCGTGTTGGTGATGGATTCGTCGGCATGTAGACTGAGGTCGGTGCTGGTGGTCTGGGGTATCTATAACGGGGAGATCACTCACAGGGTCTCCTTGTCAGCAGTTGACGCCCTAGTGTATTTGTGTCAACCAGAATATCCGGTCCCCATCATGTTGGTTGCCCTGTCAGAATTCGGGGATTTATCTGGACTCCGCATGAGCTGGGCCAAATCTAAATTGTTCCCCTTGTGCACGCTGGGGGAAGTGCCATTACTGGACCTCCCGGTGTTGAGCCTCCCCTGGGAGGCCTCCAGTGTGAGTTACCTTGGGATTAGGATAGCCAGGGAAGCTGGAACGTTTGAATCCCTGAATATCGATAGAGTGCTGAAGGGCCTCAAACCCACAGTGAGATTCTGGAACACTCTCCGGCTGTTCATTGATGGGCAAGTTGGCGCTGGTGAAGATGATAGTTTTACCTCACTGTTTATATATCTTTCAGGCCACCATGTTTGAAGTCTCCAGACAATACTTTGTCAAATTCAACAGGTTAATTGTGGAACTGCTCTGGACTTTGGGGAGGAAGAGACTAAGCCTGGCTACACTTATATGGACCTGGAAACTGGACGGGCTGGAACTACCATGTTTGGAGTTATACTACCTGGCTACCCAGTTGCAGCATGTGGTGCACTGCCTCGATGGGCACACATGAGAGCAACAGCTATTGCGGGGTGCGTGTGGGGCTACTCCCCTGGCGGAGCTCCTGATGATGGTGGTTGGAGTCCCAGACTTGGACCCGTGTGTGGTTGGGCAGGTGTGCAGCGCCTGGGGGGGGGGGTGGTTCGATGGATGCTGCGGTGCACTCCCTATGCGCCAGATTTGTGCATCTGGATGCTGCGCCCATTCGAGCAGATCTCGCCACCGATGTCCGTGGACCAGGGGCGTGCTGGGGGGCTGTCACACCCTGCAGAATCTCTATCCCAATGATAGATTTGCCACCTTAGTGGATGTGATGGTGACATTTAATTTGGGTTCAGGGCAATTTTTATAGCCACAGTGCATGGTATTTAGTCGACTTTTCCAGATGCTCCCCAGGAGTTGCAGACTTTGATGACACTACTTAATATGGTGCGATGCCGAAAGTTGAGCTCTCATGTTTTCAGGGCACTCTGCGAGGACCTCCCAGGGCAGGCATTACCCTTCCAGGGCAGATGGCAGGCGGTAATAGATGAACCTCTTACAGATAAGGAGTGGGAGGACATACACAAGGGAGTGAAGAGGAGCTACAGAAACACCAAATTTAAATTGATACGATATAATATAGTACACCAGATGTATCGCACCCCAAACACATAGCATGCTGTTTACCTTGAGTGGGCATCCTCCTGCCCTCGCTGTTCTGTGACTGGGGTGGAATTTGTACACATGCTGTGGTGGTGCCCTCAGCTAGACACATACTGGCAGATGGTGATTGACAGACTAAAGATGGCAGCGGGATGGGCAGTCTCCAGGGATGTCAAACAGTGCTTGCTGTGGCTGATTCCAGTACGAAAGAGGAAGACCCTTAGTAAACAATTCCTATTGCTGGGGCTTGCCAAGCATAAGGTGGCTATTCACTGGATATCATCTAGCCCTCCATTGGTAGCTGTCTGGATGAGGGACATGGCTTAGTGGGCAGTGGCGGAAGAAAGCCACAAGCAGAAATCTCGAAGGGATAATAAGTTGGCGGATGATTTACAAGCCTGGGCTGCGATGATGCTAGGCCACCGTGAAGA
Organism: Calotriton arnoldi; assembly: GCA_963921515.1. NCBI lineage: Eukaryota > Metazoa > Chordata > Amphibia > Caudata > Salamandridae > Calotriton > Calotriton arnoldi. The sequence continues at coordinate 619,842 of CAWUFW010009884.1, forward strand.
ACAGTTGTGGTTTGTGTGTGAATGTTGCAGGGGTGCTACTTGGACCGGCTACTGCGCTGGGAATGTGAGAGAAGGAGCAGAGGGTTAAAGAGGGACGGTTATGTTTGGACTGCTCTGAATCTGTGGTGCGTGGGACTTGTGCCTGTGTTCTTGCCAGCTCCCCTTAGACATTCAGGGGCATATTAATGAGAGGCTTACATCACATTTGCACGACGCAAAGTGGTACATGCATGACGCAAACCTCTAAGGAAGATTCATGCAACCACGCAAAGCCACATTGCGTAGCTTTGAATGGCTTCATAAATCTGTAGTAAGGCAATGCAGCACAAATCACTGCATTGCGTTAGTCTGTGCAAGGGAGGCTTTCCATGGGCATTGTGGTGGGTGTTCCCACGCAACTCCCATGGTTTTTGATGCATTCCCAGAATTACAAGGACTTGTAAACCTGTAAATATGTCAAAATCTTACGCCTCCCCATAATATGTTTATTTCTCCTCATTTTTTCCTCTTTTGCATTCTGCAGCACACACACAAAGCGGAAAACGCCTCTATGGATTGTTTTTGTGCAGGAAGATCCCCCTGCCTGCACAAAAACAGTCATGCCTACAACATAGGCACCCTTGCACCATGGTGCAAGGTTGCCTGCATTGGCGCTAGGCTGCGAAACACCGCCAGCACAGAGGAAAAGGACAGGAATGCACCGTATTGGATATATACAGTGCATTCCTGTCTTTTCCCTGTGGCGCAAGGCAGCGCAGCAAGGTAACTTGCTGCCCTGCGCCAGTATTCCCATAAATATTCCACTCAACGTGGTTATCCTATGCATTGTCCTATGCAGTTGGTGAGGTAGAGCACTGGGTGGGGGGTGAGGAATGGGGGAAGGGAGAAGTTTACTATGACTGTATTTTGATGGCATGTTGTGTTTGATCTCTTTCAAATGCCAATAAAAATGTATAACAAAAAGAAAGAAAGTGGAATATGCCACTAAGTATTGTTTTTGTGCAGAAATGTGTCCCTTCCTACACGAAAACAATCCTGCCCATAACGCAGATACCCTTGTACTACGGTGCAGGTGGTCTTCATTGGCGCTAGGCAGCACAGAGTGCGCTAGCGCAAGGAGAGAGCAGAAATGTTCAATATTTTTGTAAATATGGAGCTTTTCTGCTTTCTCCCTTTTACATAACACAGCGCAAGCAAGTTGCCTTGCTGCGTTGCGAGAAAGAATGGTAAATCTGCCCCATTGTTTGTAAGAAGTCTGCCAGATCCTGTTCTGTACATGGCTGCTCGTGTGCTACCGGACATTGGCTACACATATGCCTGCATGTCCTACTTCAGGTGTTCCACTCCCATCTGTTAGAAATGAACCTAATAGAAATTTAGTAGAAGGAAACAAACAAAAAAGGAAAAAAGGGATGCATTTACTTAACAGAAATTAAACTAAATAAAATACAACCCTAATAAAGTGCACATAAAGTTACTTGCAAGAGAAGCCCACCAAACACACTTGCACCATAGAACTATATGAAATTAAAAAAGCTGTGCTCATTTTGTAAAATAGGGACTAAAAGAAAAAGTAACTTAATTCTAATATACCATGTGAGTGTATTGCAGAGTGTGAATGTAACTTCTTAGATGAGCACCTCTGTTAGCCAATCTTTCCATCTTCTTCTCTAGCAAGGAAATTGAAAGAGCCAGGGATCTTGGCAGACACACCGAGCCCTCACCTACTGCCTAATATTCGCTCAAATCTTTTGATAAGATTCAAGGCTACTGTTTGATTGGCTAAATCTCTATGAAGGATTCAAGCTCATCATTATGCATTGTGGTCTGAATGACAAGACTCATTAAAATCTGCAAAATAATGCTGGGTAGTGCCGCAATTTGAGACTTTTATCTTTACAAAGCTGAATGCCGAGGAACCCCTGTTACAAAGTAGTCTGGTTCACTTCATCTCAAAGCAGGGGCGGCTCCTCCGCTATGGCCGAGGAGCGTCACCCCACTGCTTTCTCGCAATGCGAGAAGCAGAAACATAAAATGGTAATAACGTTTAGTTATTACCATTTTATGTTTGCGTTGCGGGCGGGCAGGCGGGGCTGCTTTGCTCTCTGAGCAGGGCAGGGGAGGAGTGGTGTGCCCAATCCTGAGGGCGCAAAGACTGTTTGGTCGACCCTCTCGGGCTGCCCAAACCAGTCATGCGCACTCTGCCCTTCTCCATGCAGGCTGCATTGCAGCCTGTATGAAGAACATGCCCACCCCATAAGCCCCTGGCTGGGCGCCGTCCCGACCAATCACAACGCTGCTTGCAGCATTGTGATTGGCGTAGGGGAGGGAGCCTGGCTGCCTGCTTCCTGTTCCTGTCGGAGGCAGGAGAGCAGGAAAGCAGGAGCCGAGAAGACGCGGGACCCGGCCTCAAGGTATGTTTAAATTATTATTATTATTTTTTTATTAAATCCCCCCACACGACTTCCCCCGTGACCTCCCCCCTCCCCACGCCCGCCCCCTACCCATGAACCATGCCGGCCACTACTGTCTCTAAGTAAAATAACTCAGACACACAAGGCAAGCCAAACAAGTGTCCAACATTTAAACTATGCTGTGTTAGGAATAGTGTGGAAATAGAGGCCACCCAACAATTTAAACAGAAATTGCAGACTATTAAAAAACGTCCGATGCATAAAAGATGCAGTAATCACCCTACTCGACATAAGGGGAAGACCCACTGGCGTCATGTTTTAATTGGATGTGTGAACTAAAAATTGCTCTATGTATTTCGATTACAGCTACAAAATCAAGCCATCCTGGACCCGCAGGACCCAGCAAATTAGCCCCAGAAGGCTTAATCTAGATATACATCAGTCTGCCAAAGAAAATAAATCAATATCCTCAGAGTAGTAGACATCAGAGTGCATAGAACTATGTCTAATGGAAGACACCCTAGGATGGCTCCATGCACCGACCCACATCTGAAATCCTCTATCAGCTCCTTAAATCCTTCTAAGGTATATCTCCTATACATAAAAAAGGTTATCTAGTTACAGCTTGAAAAGAGAGATTAGATCAAATACACTCCAAATACTCACACCAGTTCTTAACAAGCATTGGCATAGCCAATAGGTCTCGCCTTTGGGACCTTATAAGTGTTTAGCCATGTAGCACATTATCCTGGGTGCTGTGCCACCAGGGATTGAAGAGCTATACAAATCTCTTGTTGCAAGGTAGAATAGAAATAACACTCCACTGAATGACTGTGCATACGTTTAATCTTTAGACAGCTTCCCCAATAAAAACTATGACATAACAAGCCTAGGCAACACCAAAAGGCTGGGTCCCAACGCCAGACCCATTAGCTTTGCTATTGTTTTTTGCGTGCATTTCAGCCGCTTACTAGTACATTGCGGTGCAATTGTGGTGATGCCTCCGGAATAGCTTACTAGCCTTAAGTCAGGAGGTGGGGCACGGTGAAGGGGGTCACAGTTCAGAGACATTTCCAGAAAAGGCCAGAGGTCGTCGGTAGTAGTCTCCAGATTTGTGGCGAACATACCGCCGTTATCCGGATGGGCAGTAGGCTTCCGCCCTGCGAGAAACAGTTGGTTAAAATGCCCATAGCCACAGGCATTCACAGAGGGGTCAGGTTCTGCTAAATGGTGGTATGTGCACACATGTTTTATGTTCCTTTATTAATTGGCTGCAATGCTTTCGGTGTCATCGGATGTTTTAGAAACCCATACAATTAGCGACCTTGTGTTATGAAAGTTTATGTTGAAATTTGTGTTTTAAAAATATTTTATATGTATATACACAGTGAACAGTTACCATGTGAGGGAGGGTTTCGTACATGCTAGGTACTCGACAAGGATGAGCCCCAAACAGGACAAATATGTCTGTGATTATTGGACGCCTTTGAAAATGCATGTCTGTGATTTTTGTTAATTTTTTAGTGTTGTCTGTTGCAGTCAAAGAGCAGTTCATAGTGACCCTGACTTAGGGTTAGACTTGAGGCTTTTTTTGGAAATGATTCAACTTCACAAGTAGGCGGTCGTGAAATTGCGAACACGGCTTCCTTGATTAGAAGCAAATTTTAGAGCAAGGGCAGCAGTGAATGCGACATGTATAATTCAGTCAACAATTTCTGCTGCATGTGGAGCACTTTTATATTTTTAACTGACACTGGAACATGCAGCTGTGGCTACTCTTAAATGCAGCGCCTGCTGTGGGGCATGGACTTGCGGCCTGAGACTCCTGAGGGGCCGAGTGGGGAACCTGGCTGCCTCCGCTCCTCTTGCAGCGCGGAGAGCTGGATCCCTCCCGGGCCTTGGTCGGACCTGGGTATCCGGCATGAGTGAAGGGAGCTCGACACCCAGGGGCCTGTCGGCAGTCTGGTGTCCGAGTCACAGTGGTACATTACCAGGACAGGCAGCTGGTGAGATAGCGCAACACGCTGACCTCAAAGACACCTCCACCCTGGCAGCTTAGGATATACTGCCACACCTCAGCCCCCAGCCATCATTGGTTTAATGTACATGAGATGGCTGGGACATTAGCTGCACACCTTAACCTGCTGCGCTCACCAGCAATGCACAAGTGCTTGCATAGGCACATGCCGTTAGGAGGCACACCTGAGCCATAGGTTTAAGGCATGCAAGGTGGTCGTGAAGATACGTGTTACGGTCCTCATCTATTCCAGCACGCCTCTCTAGTCCCTTCACCGGCCAGTATAAGTTAGGTGGGCACAGCCCGTGGCGCTCCCTCACGTTGCCTCCTGTGCGCTGCTTGTTTTAGCCCCACATTTTGCGTACCCACTCAATGATCTGGAGTACAGTAAAATCAACAACTTCTGCGGTTGATGCGATTGGCGCTCAATCAAGGAGACTCCTGCCTGGTGTGACGTTTCAGGAATGCTGTTGAAACACCAGTGCAACACACGTAACTAATCGCTGACAAAAAAACAGGACATAGAAATAGAACTCGACAGACCAGCGATCTTCGAACGCTCAGTATCATAAACATGATAATAGATTTTAAGTCGCTGTTCTCCATAATTGGTAACTGGGTGCATGACTGGTGCTTATGGAGCATTTAGTCTCATTAAAGTGGCTTAAAGTATAGGGCATTTTTCTTTCTTAGACACATCTCCGCATCATTGAGAGGTGACTGCATTTTCAACAAGCAAAAGCGAAAGCACGGCGCGTTGCGCGTAACCTGACCCACCAGGAATGCAGCTGCCACCCTGCGTACCGCTGCTCTCTCCCGAGACCAAAACGGCGTGGGAGTGACACATTGGAAAGGAGGTGGGACATGCACCCGCCTTTGGCCATTTGCGTGCTTTCATTATTGAAAGACACACGCAAAGGCCAATCCAATGTGTGGGAGGAGTCAGACCCACACGGAGAAGTTTGGAGTGCTCACAAGAAGCCTCCCATAGAGCAGCGCATGCGCGCTGTGCTAGGCTCGACCTAAAAATGATTCCGTTTGCATTTACAAATAAAAAGCCCAAACACGCACCACCCAACACTGATGCTGCTACAAGATCACCTCTGAGTGAGGAAGGAATAAATACTGTATTGTTTAATCAAGCCTGTGACTAAATGCATCTCCTGAATTTTGGATCATAATTTGATGCGCTCTCTGATATCCTATTTCTGTTGTCTATATAACCATTTCCATTGTCTTTAACATACATAAATAGGCTCCATAATCTGTACAGGGCAGTTCTACACATCTTAAAAACATTGGTTGTGTTGAGGGTGTGGGTAACTACAGCTGTGAATGCACTATGCCTATTTAGTCACTGCTTTTTTGTTTGGTAATATGTTTTGCACTATGTAAATGTATTTATATTATTACTCAGTAACCATGATACAGGCCATGCCTCAGAGCGGTTCCCCATCCTCCAGCACTGACTCCCAATATCTCAACCACATTCACACAGCCAACACAAGATGTATTCCCTTCATACCTATATTCATAACCGAGAGATAACAAAATAACAACACATTAAACAGATCATCTATAGGTTAGGTGCTTGTCCACAATAGGTAGGGCCCTAGGCTTAGCTCACCCAACGTCATGGTTGCTGATAGTTTGAGATGTCATGAGATGGTTCTTCTGTGTTATAAGACAAGCAGTGCAAGGGCCCTTTGAAGGTAAAGCCAATCTAGAGCCAGCAGATCATTTATTGCAGCAGACAAACGACCAAACCTGCTGTCAATTAAAGGTGATTAACATACAATGCTATATTCACAAGGGCGACTAAATGTAAACCAGTGCCTGCTCTTGCTTGAGCAGGAAACTGCACTACCTAGTCCCATTGTATTGCAATCACCACATTCTGCCCCACCAGCTCCAGCAAATCGGAAAGACTGCTGTGAAGGGCACAGCACTACACAGCCCTATGCAAGTAGCCCTGTGATTTATGTTCAGTAGTTATTTTTCTTGAATGCCTTTAATTTTTTTTTAACAACTATGGTACATTTTTCAGGTTAATATGAGATGTCATAACAAAAAGTTTTAAAACTTGGGAATGTAAAATATGATAATTCTTCTTAAATAAGTAACCTCACTTGGAGCATTGTTCATGATGCATTCCAATCATGTTTCTCAAAATACTCACCTTTAGTCATTACATGTCACACATTCATTTACGTAAGCAGCACTTGTGGATGCAAGTAGAAAGTGAATGATAAATGGATAGCTTTTCTACTTAAATGTATTAAGACTTAAGATATTCTACATTAGTGCATGCTAACATTCATACTTAAAAAAAACACAACACAAGACATTAGTTCCCCAATTAAATCATCACCCACAAAAGCCCTGTCTTTTTAAAATTAGGCATATCAGAATAACTCCGGAAAAAAGCAAACATGTTCACCTTTATTCAAACTGTCTCTGCTTTTTTAAAAACACACACTTCCTAATGATGCTTGCTCCTAAATGATTCCAGCCAATATTTAAAACAAATTTCCAATCCTTTAAATTGGGCAATCCCCAACATCCAATGCTTCTGACATAAGTGCAGAGTTCTAGGAGGAAGATTTGACAATGATAAGACTGCAAACCGTGCAAGTTTGAGCTTCAGTTACAAGACACAATCCAGTAATGAAGTTTCTCTTCGGGCTTTAAACTCTAATACAGTTTCATAACACACGCATAAAAACTTAAAAACTAAACTGACAGTTCCAACAGGTATCAACTTCTCAAACACTGGTTCAAAACATTTACACCGTAGTCCAATGCAAGCATAAGAAAATCTAAGGATGCACTGTGGCTAAATAAAGATGCTTGGCAAAGGGTTTTTACAGACCTCATAACATTCCACAGATTATGCATATGATCCATAACGTCTTTAGCATCAACACTGGGTTTCCCTCTATTTCAAAACTTAAACCAGCTACCTGAGCTGGTTTAATCTGTTCAGTAGTTTATGAGCAATTAATGCTCAAAAACCTTGTATATTTCATGTTGTGGAGGATCCTCGGACCCAGCAGATCTCTTGGAGAGATCTGATTATCTGCCAGCACATCAACAAGAATGTGGATGCAGCCATCTTTGGAGCAGCATTCTTAAAAAAGGTGAAAAATGACATAGGGGACAAGGTAGGGATACCATAAACCTCTAGACCTGGTGGTGGGGGGATCAAAAATGTTTTGTTTTTTTTAAATTTTGCCACAAATTTCACTGAGGATCCACAGTAAAATTTGAAAAAACACATCTTTTGGAAAAAACATTACAGGGTGAGCCAGGGTCTAGGGGAGGTGAGAATTGTTTTTGTGTGGAAGGTGGTGCATGGCCCACCTCCCTGAGCCTTGGTGAGGTCCGGAGGACCCCATCCCCTGGGGCCGGTTCAAGTACTCTGCCCCGTGGACCTCACCCCTGGGGCAAAGTAGTTTTCCTACACAAACGTTTGTGGGCAGGAAAACATATGTTTGCTCCCACCTGACGAGAGACTTTTAAATCTTGCACCAGGCGGAAGCAAACATGCCTTCCCTTCGTGCAGCAGCACGGGCAGGGAAAGCATGTCTGCTCCCAACCGACGGGAGATTTAAAAATGCTCCTACCGGGTGGTCGCAAACTTCTATTTCCCTGCCAGCACTGATGCTACTAATATTTTGCTTACGTGGAAATTGTAGCCTGGATATAGAATACAAAGAACAAAGAGAATTATTGCATTGTAGCTTTATAGAGAGTGAATACCCAAGATTACAAGATCAGAAAAGTGTAGATGAATACAATTGAAGGGATTTACCAACTAATAAACAAAGATCAGCAATAACTAAGGAACTGATACACTGCAAAAAGGATTATTCTCTAGATTCAAAAGTGAACACAAATATCATCAGCTGGCACTCTTTTGACAGTTGAGACATTGAAGAGTATAATTGGAAGCAGTCCTTGCATTGCATACAGAAGATCAAAGTCGTTAAAGGATGAACGTGTACACATTATCCCAATGAATGATTGAATGAGAGAATGACCAGTGAAACCAAGGGGAATTTTTGTAACAGAAAAGAAGACATATTTTGTGCATTATCAAATGTCAGAATTCTATGAATTCCTTCATAATATGTAAAACGCAATGAAAAGTCTACATTAATACCTTTATCATGTGTAAAATGGAATACACTGTCTAAATCATAGAATACCCCTAAAGAAAAAGATGTGTTGGCAGCACCATTGCACCTGTTAAAGAAAGAATCTCACAACACATATAGGAGCTAAAAGGATTTGAGACTTCAAATACCCAGTGGCCAGACATTTCCACCAAGAACCCAAAAGAAATGGCGATTTATTGTATCAAAGAAAAGATACACCCATAAATACTGTCAGAGTTAGGAACAGAACTTTGAGACTAGGATGATTGGAATTAGAATATATTATATTACTTCAATTCAAGCTTGCATCTGTACTAAATTAGGAGGAAGAACTGTGTGTGCACTTAAACTCTGAATGAAATTTCTTGAGTCAACTCAGAAACAATTGTACACATCATACATACACCACAGCATGTCAAAATTGCAATTCATTTTCCTGGTTGAACAAATTCCTGGATCTTTGCTACAGAGATGAGTTTTTAGTTGAATGTTTTTATTGATATGTTGAAGTAAATTTTCTTTCACTTATTTTAATACTTTAGAGTGATCACTAACACAACAAATTTTCCTTAAGCACTTCTAGAACATTACACAATAGACAATCATGACTCAAATAGATTAACATACAGTAGTTGATGACACTCCACTTAAAAATAACATCAAATGCAGAGCGCATCATAACACAAACCATGTACTTGGACTAGGATTATCGCTCCTTTGTGAAAGTCACAAACACATGGTTTATCATATCTGAAGGTACTGAAACCTTGTACAATACTAAGATGAAACGCGGCTTGGGGTATACCATCAAATCTGCTAAGAGCTATCATCTCATTACATACAGAGACTTGGGTTTGGGTGAAAACCAACTCAACGACGGTAACACAGAAAGTAAAAACAAACTGCGGGCTAAAACAGGGCTGTGTTTTGGCACCCATGCTGTTTAATTTGTATACGGCTGATCTAGGGAAAGCACTGGACACCTGTCATTTGGCTCCTCCTAAGCTAAACTCAGTCCGCTTACAAATAATTCAGTACGCTGACGACATTGTGGTTATGGATCACACTAAGTCGGGTTTGCAAAGGGCTTTGGACGCCTTGAGTAGATTTAACAAGGCTAACCATCTACTGGTGAATCAGTCCAAAACCAAAGTCCCGATAATCGGCGGCTACCGAAGGAAGAAGATGGCAACTTAGCAACTGGAAGGTAAGACCATCACTACAGCAAGGCATTATAAATATCTTGGTGTGTGGTTCAGCGAAACTGGCTCAGCTGTTGCCCTAGTTAAAGACCTTAAAAAGGAGGCGGCAGCCATTACTTATGGGATTGGACAATTAAATCGCTTACTAAGTAGAGCTTCCACTTCCCCTATCTTAAGAGTAATAAAGGCAACCTTAACCTCAGCCCTGCAGTATGGTAATTTTGCTTATCCTGGCGCATTGGACGCTACTTTGGAGTTATGTCATATTTGAGCATAAAAAAAGCTATTCCATCAACCGCGACATGTCCGACGCTCCAGATTAAGACTTGAGCTAGGGCTAGTAACTCAATCAATCGAGTGTAAGGCATCCATGTTAAAATATTACAGTATATTAATTGCAGGACGGCTCCCAAGAATTCGGTAAAATACCTTTTGAAAACCATTTATGAAAATCCAGGCAACCCATGGTCCATTCAACTTAATGAAGTGATTTTGTTATTCAAGATTGAAGTTTCTGCCTTGGGGGATGGTGCCATCCCATATTTTGCATGGAAGACAGCTATTAACAAGCAAATGAAAGTGGCTTTCTGGAAACTGGATTTACTAACCGTTGATAGCCGAGGGTTGACGCAGCCTCTAAAGGATTCCTATTATGCTGGGACGCCACAAAAATATCTCTTGGATCTCATCAATGCAACTACTCTGGCTCAAATCCTTTAGCCCCTAAGGACCCTCAGCAGCGAAGGGGACTTCATCCCCCAAACAACAGCACACCAGGAGGCGAGTTTGCAGAGTGGGGGAGAAAGTGGGCGTGGCCTGCTATCAGAACTCAGCAATCCTGCTATGGGCGACTTACTGGAGGTAATAGGAAGGGTAGTTGGCCCCCAAGGACGTCCTTGGGGCCAACTACCCCTCCTTTTACCTCCAGTAAGTCCTACACAGTGGGATTGCTCACCGGTCACTTGATTTTAATTACCATATAGATGTCTGCACCATTAAAATTTCAATGCACAATCAGGTTTTACTTACCATATTTACTTGGTACTCTGTTGTTTTTCTCCCCACTGTTTATAGTGATCTGGACCGAAGGGGTCCCCTGCCCTCACCCTCCTATGGGGCACAGTGTCCCCAAGTTTGGGTAAGCCATATGGAGATCATTACTCCATTCTTCTTTCAGTACACAGATGAGTGTCACACTACTGCACCTATAGCCACTCACAGTAGACCTGCATCTAATGTGGCTGATTGTGCATTTTTAGTGTTCAGTGTTGTGTTTTTTTTACGTTGTCCAATTACAATGTTTTTTCTCTTACAGGCTCTAGATTCAGGCCTTATTATAGTGGAGAGTGACCTTTATCACCCCACTTAGTGGAGACCCTCTCACCATAGTATGGTAAGAGTGGAGCCCTCATTTTCTATTTCTATTTTTAGGTCCTGATGAATGCCACGGACCCCCATGGGCCATATGGCAGAAACATGTCGACCACACGGTCATCGGTGTGGGGACAATAAATATCCCCAGCTCACCGGTCACTTGATTTTAATTACCATATAGATGTCTGCACCATTAAAATTTATTTTGACATCTACAATGGCATTTTAACTCACTATTTTTCAAAACGGGCCCCCACTTAGTTTAGAAGTGCATCCCTGTTCTCAGGTGTATGCCCGCCCTCTATCAAACCAAGTTTTTAGAGGGCGAGGATGCCAGCACTCACGAATTGATAAACACTAGCACTAGCAACACGATATTGGGAGCGGCTCTAGTGTGATGTACAATAGTAAATGTAAGCCATCAAAAGGTCCAATGCTTTCCCTACTGTTGCACAGGCTGGAGTGGTAATAGTAAATCATATCCCATTGAAGTTTAACACTTTCCCTACTGTTGCACAGACTGGAGTGGGAATAGTAAACATATTCCTCCGAAGTTCAACGCTTTCCTTACTGTTGAACAGACTGTAGTGGGAATAGTAAGTTTAACCCCTCCAAAGTCCAACGCTTTCTCTACTGTTGCACAGACTGGAGTGGGCATAGTAAATCGTACCCATCCGAAGTCCAACACTTTCCCTACTGTTGCACAGACTGGAGTGGGCATAGTAAATCGTACCCATCCGAAGTCAAATACTTTCCCTACTGTTGACCTGTTTGGAGTGGGAATAGTAAATTTAATCCCTCTGAAAGGCTACACTTTCCCTAATGTTGATAAACTGGAGTGGGAATAGTATATCTATTATTCCCAGACTCCAATACATTTCCTAATATTGTTTAAATATATCTATTGTAATTATTTGTTTATTTCTTTTAAATTTTATATTATAAACTTGATTACACCAATGGCCTCTACCATGGTCATCTTTATCAACTATGAAAGACTACAACGGATTCAGAACTCTGTTGCTAGACTACTCCTACACGTAAAGCCACAAGCCCACATCTCCCCTGCCTTAAGGGCCCTGCATTGGTTACCGACTGCCAGAAGATCCACATTCAAGCTGCTTTGTATCACCCATAAAGCAGTACATAGAACAGGGCTGCTCTTCATCAGGAGTAAGATCACTAAATACGTTCAACAAAGGAACCTCCGCTCCAGATTGGCACCTCTGATCAAAATCCCACCATACAAGAAAAAACCCATAGATGGCACATCCTTCTCTGTTCAAGCAGCCAAACTATGGAACTCATTCCCCTCAAACACAAAATCCACAGAAAACGATCTTATCTTCAGTAAACTACCCAAGAGTTGGCTCTTCCCTACATAACCACCATACTCAAACATAAATGTACAGCATATCCCTGTGTGTGTAAGCATTTAATTTGATTATATTTATGTATGTAGATATGTGCATTCTCTTGTATAAACGGCTATAATAATTATGTATATAAATATATAGATACTCTTTAGGTCTTCTTAACAACTGTACATATTAATTATGGTTAGATTATTATATGCTTATCATGTACATAGGTCACTGCATAGTTTTCATATAAGTTATTTGATGAAATGCTTATGGTTCTCCATTTATTTATCTATCAGAAGATGTATATTTTTATCATAACTATCCACAATTGCTTCCCTACTGAATTATTGAAAGAAAAATAAAGAAAAAAAGAAATAAATATTAAACGCACAAATAAATTACCTTAAAGTACAGCAACACTTGAAAGTCTGAGGGGCATATTAGCAAGGGCACTATCGCCGCTTTAGCGGCACTTTTTGCCGCTAAAGCGGCGATATTTTTATCGCCCTATCAGCAAACTGTCTCTAACAGCAGTTAGCGACAGTTTTCGGGCATTAGCGCCCGTTTTTACCGCTTTGCATGTCAGCGATATTTATCGCTAATGACATGCAAAGTGGGCGTTCCTCACTAAAAATACACGCAGACAGTCGCAAACACAACTTCACACTATTAGCAAGGCCCGCGAGCGTATAAAAAATGTGCGCTAACCCCGATTAGCGCTGGATTTTAACACCTGCTAGAAACCTGACTTAGCCATTATAGTCTATGGGAGGTGGATTCTACGGTTAAGTCCCCACCTGCCTATTAGCGAGTTTTTCCTTAGCGATGGGAATTTATCGCAAGGAATTATCGCGCTAATGCTGGGAATCGCCGCTATCGCTGGATTTGTATCGCATTGGAGATAAAACGTTGCTAATAACGCGTTATCTCCGCAAACGAATCCAGCGATAAAAAAATCCACGCTAAGCGTGGTTTGCGTTAATTAACGCACGCTGTTGGTAATAGGCCCCTGAGTTTATTAAATACAATTTAGATCTTGATATATTACCTTCCTTATACATATATACCTTCCATATCTTTATGCATCTATATATTTAATACTTTAGTCCGACTGTAAATAAAACTAAATAAATAAATTAATTAAATTTAAAAAGTAAGCCTCTCCAATGCACCACCATATATCTCACCCTATACCTCTCTCAATATATCCTCTACCTCCACTCTCTGACTCATCTCAAACCTCATTCAGCTACTATGATCTCCAAAAGAACCCTTTCTAGACTCTTCCCTCCTCTATCCCTCGTTGCATCACCTCAAGCCTCATTTTACTATTCAGATCCCACAAGCACCCATTTAACCCTTCCATCATGTATCCCTCCTCAGACTCCTCCGAGACCTCATTTTTATCTCTAATCTGTTTCTAGAGCCTCTTCCCCTCCATCTCTCCTTTACTCATCGCAAACCTCCTCCTACTACTATGATCTCAAAATAAACACTTTCTAGACCCTATCCTCTTCAATACCTCCATTATCTTTTTCAATCCAACTATCAGACTCACATGTCCACCGCTCAAATTAATTCATATCTCCCTATACCAATTCTCCACTAATCCTTTTTGGGTTCTGGAGCAGCATGTTACTCGCCAAAAAGGGTAGTAAGTGCTATATAAATACAATTACAATAATATATACATATCCCAAAGAACACCGCACCCATAATTAGAGTGCGCATAACGAGCTGCCCTCTGATTATGGATGCGGATTTCTTTGGGATATAATATGCGGTGACGCTCGCATTATGAGCCCCGACCCGTAGGAAGGGCATTGCATAAGCGTCAAACTGCTTGTGAAAAAAAAATTATATATATATATATATTAAATTTAAAATACGAACGTTAAAGTAACGTTATAGTTAGGTGAAATGTTCAGTTTTAAACTCTAAAATCCACTAGAATTCACCAGTTGTACTTAACGTTACCACAAGTAACTATAACTCGTGTCCTAAGGTTACTATAACTTGCACCTCCGCCATGCACGCTGATATTGTCCATGATGTCAAAGAAGATGTCATGAGTGATGTAATATCTAGGATGGGGCATGGCTAGGCGCCGATGTGAGGGGAAGCGGACTCCAGATCTCCGTCCGTGGCTTTCCCCCATAAACAGTGATCCTGGCTATACACTGAGGCCCCGTACCTTTATCCAGGTGGCGGAACGGCTGGAGATCAGGCCGGGCTGCAAGCGGCAACTTCTGGTGGCTCCGCGGCATTGAAATCGCCGTTTTATCCCCTGACTCAGCGGCGCCTGCAGAGCCCCAAGATTGTGACCGCAGACTGGAGACACGGCCTCTGACATTGAGAGAGGTAGGCTGTCTGAGCTGGCTGACCCCGGGCGAGACCTGATCTACGGGAGTGCAGAGTGCGGCTCAACGACGGAGTGCAACTGGAGCTGCGGCCCCGGTGTAGGGTTGGAACGGCGCGGACCCCCGATCCTGGCGGCTCTGCTCTCCTGACGCAAGATGGCGGCTATGGGCTGCAGTGACGGGCCCTGACGGGAGCTGCGGCGCGCTGCGGGCCGGAGAAGTGAGGGCGGAGAACCCTGGGGAGCAGAGAGGCCGGCATATGCGACACAGTAGAGGCGCCTGAGACTAAGGCTCCTAAGCTGAGCTGCAGCGCCGAGAGGTGGAGCGCCAGCACTGGGTCCGCCCTACCGGACTTTATACCTGAGGAGGACTGGGTGGCAACTGCGGGGGCTGAGAGGAGGCTGTCGGCTCCTTGTGCAATATCCAGGCAGCCTGTGCAGGGTGAGAGCCCGCTGGGATACTCCAGGGGATGACTAGGAGGGGCGCTACAACTAATATACGCGACCGCACCACGGTGATCTCCTGGGGCTCATGAGGCGGACTAGCTGGCACACGTCATCATACCACCAAGCTCCATCCCTGATTTAAGGCGATTGAGGAGAAGCCTTAGTACTGTCCCAGGGGGACCACAGACCTGGAGTGCGCAGCGCTAAGGAGGCCACTAAGCCGGGACGAAGTGCTCCTGGGACACCTCCTGGATGCACCTTGCGAATGCCGAGGAGCTGTGGAGGCGGCAGACGTCGAGACCCTGAGTTTTGCCTGGGGACCCGCTTAGGGGAGTGGGAATCAGGAGGGCCGAGTGCACTGGAGGGAGCCCTGGGG
This sequence comes from Calotriton arnoldi, assembly GCA_963921515.1. NCBI lineage: Eukaryota > Metazoa > Chordata > Amphibia > Caudata > Salamandridae > Calotriton > Calotriton arnoldi. Next base: position 635,555 of record CAWUFW010009884.1, read on the forward strand.
TGAGAAGTGCTTGTGACTGTCACTGGGCCCTAGGACCCGTCCTACTCCTGTACCGATTACGTTACAAGTGATCTGCGCTCACTGGTGGCGCCACTCAGAAGTAGTCTACTGGGTGCATGCAGGACGCTAACAATGGGGAAAGTGTCCAGAAAGAAGGGATATGCTGTCCTCCATGTGGAGGCTACAGGTCATCAAGCTGACGACAATGACGAGACAGCAGAAGTGAGGAAGGATGCCGCCCCTGAGGGGCCCACTTTAGCGGACATTATGCAGGCCATCACCTCCTCCAGGGAAGCTCTGGAGACAAAGGTAGACTCAATAGGGACAGAGCTCAACCTGCTGAAGGATGACCACCGCAAGCTTAAGGAGAGAGTGGAACTAAACGAAAAAACTTTCATGGGGGTCCCGGAAGCAGTTTCCACATTACAACGGTCCTTGAGAAGCGTGGAGGCCAAGGTCAAGGGGCTAGAAGCGAGAGCAGAGGGCAGTGAAGGTCGGTCCCGCAGGAATAATTTGCACATCGTGGGGGTTCCGGAACGGGAAGAGGGGGCTGATGCGGTGTGATACCTGGAGGACTGGCTTAAGGCAGAGGTGGCCCCGGAGGGCCTTTCCCCCTTCTATGCACTTGAACGTGCTCACAGAGTCCCGGCCCGACCGCCCAAACCTGGAGCCCCCCCTCGACCGCTGGTGGTGCAACTTCTTCATTTTCAGGATTGTGACCATATACTTCAACAAGCCCGAAAAAACAGGACCTACAGATTGGGAATAATAGGGTGATGATATTCCCGGACTTCACCAGGGAAGTGCAGCGCCAACGTGCTTCATTTATGGCCTTCAAGCGAAAGCTGCGACAATTACAAATTCCATATGCCATGCTGTTTCCGGCGCGCCTCCGGGTAGTCGACAAGTAAGAGACGCACTTCTTCACTACCCCGCATGAAGCATCGGAGTGGTTAGAGACCCGTCAGAACAGGGAGACTCGCACTCCATCACCGGACTTGACCCAGCGGATTCCGGACAAAACTCAGCAGACTGCGAGAGCTCCTTCTCCGAAAGAATGCTGACTGGAGCGGCACAAAGCCCTGCAGGCAATTGCAGAGCTTAGCCAGGGAGGCACTAGCCCGGGATCGACCAAAAGTGGCCCCGACGTGGACGGATCCGAAAGCTCGCAGCCAGGCAGTGCAAACGAGGATTCTGAAACTGATCTCCCAGATGTCACTCCTCAGACAGCTGATGAAATAGCCTGACATAAGAACCCCAGGTCGTATGGCAGATGGTCCTACTGTAGCAGGGTTCGGCTTATGCTGCGACTCAGACATCATAGCAATCGCCTGAAGACACTGATATGGTCATTGGGGTCGGCAGCTGTGTTAAGATGTTGGGGGTATAGCCCGGAGGGGATCTGGGTCCAGTAGGGTCAGCTTCACACCCCACCACTGTCAGTGAACTTATTTTCACACGTTCCAGTTTGGATGGGAACTTGTTTGTTTGTACCTGTCCTGGGGAGGGGGAGTTGGGGGGTTCTTATTGTTCAGGGGTTTTTACTTGGGGCCAGGCATGTCACTTTAGGGGAATCTGCTAGGGATATGACACGACCGTCACAATGGGATCCACCGTAGGCCTTAAATGCTTATCTTGGATCGTTAGGGGGATGCACACCATGTTGCGCCGCCATAAAATTCATGCGTACTTGGTCAGGAGAGGGGTGCAGATCGCCCTTTTGCAGGAGACTCACTTATTGCAGAAGGAAGGGGTTGCATTACAGCGCAGGTGGAGGGGGCAGGTGTTTTATACTACTTATTCGGCCTTCGCCAGGGGGACTCTGGTCTGGGTGCGGGTGGGAGTCCCTTTCCAGTGTACCGGACAAATAATAGACCCGGAGGGAAGATTTGTAGGGATCTCAGGGCGCTTAGACGGTAGGGACATAACGATCAGGAGTTTATATGCCCCTAATATAGAACAACCTACATTTCTAGCTCAGCTATCACGGACGCTAGCCTCAGTGTTGACAGGATCGGTTCTGTTAGGGGGTGACTTTAATTGTATTACTGACGTCAGATTGGACCGTTCTCACCCGCCACTCCCTGATGCTCCCATACATAGAATTGCAGAGGCCAGACGTAACTGGCAGCAAAGCTGGGGGTTGACTGACACTTGGAGGGCCCAACACCCAGGAGAAAGGGATTATTCTTTTTTTTGCGCACTACACGAACTGCACGTTAGGTTGGACGCGATCTTGTGCTCTCTGGATGTGCTTGGAGGGATTAGGATGAGTGAATACCTGGCCAGAACGATCTCTGATCATAACCCGCTGCTAGTGGCATTAGACTGGATTCGTATTAGACCTAAAATACCCGTTTGGCGCCTACGACCAGAAGCATTGGAAGATCAGGTATTTCGAGCCACAGTGGGTTCCGCTATTGAGGATTACTTTTTAAACAATGCCAATACGGCGGCGAGCCCACTTATTGAATGGGATGCTTTTAAGACTGTTATTAGGGGTCGCTGCATTGGGGAAGTGGTGGGAGCACGGAGGGTTCTTTTGCAAGATGTCCACAAAGCAGAACAGCAGCTCCGTGAGGTGGAAAAGGATAGACCGGAAAGAATGGACAGGCAGACACATCTTCTCGCGGCTCGGGAAGCAGTAGCAACACAAGTTGAGCGGCTGTGTTGCTTTGATTACAAGGCTTACACCGCCCGGGCCCACGCTGAGAGGGATAAATCTGGGGCGCTGCTGGCTTGGTTGGCTAACCCATCATGTAGGAGGGTGGCGATCCTTGAGCTTCGAGGGCGGGAAGATGAGGTTTATTATTCCCAGCAAGATATTAACGCCCAGTTTCTAGAATACTACACTGCTTTATATCATAGTAGGCTAGCTCCAGGAGAAGAGGAGGTGATGGAGTTCATGGGGGCTGTGGAGCTTCCAAGTTTAGATGCAGAGGCAGCAGAGGCTATGGGCAGAGATGTCGAGATTGGGGAGGTACGAGGGGCCATTAAACATATGGCCAGGAATAAGACACCGGGGACAGATGGGTTGCCAATAGAGTTTTATTCGACGTATGTGGATATTTTAGCTCCCCGGCTAGTGGCGCAGTATAACAGGGCAAAACAAGAAGGCTATCTGCCTGCTTCAACAAGAGAGGCGGTAATCATTCCACTTCTAAAACCCGGCAACCCAGCAAACCGGTTTAGGATTGAACTGCTTATCGCCCACTCGCTATGCTCAATTTGGATTATAAAATATTAAGTCGTGTACTGGCCACCCGCCTGCTTTTGCATATGTCGACGCTAATACACACCAATCAGGTGGTATTTATCCCAGCCAGGAATACGGCGATGAATATACGCAGACTATTGCAAGTGTTAGAAGCGGACACATATCGGAAGGAGGAGGCATGTATTTTGGCAGTTGACATTGAGAAAGCTTTTGATTGCCTTGAGTGGCCATATCTTTTCAGGGTTATGAGGGCGTTTGGGCTGGGGGAACGCTTTGTGGAGTGGACGGCTCTCTTGTATAAGAAGAATTCTACTGCTAGGGTCAGGACAGGAGGACTGATCTCGGATGCCTGTATGGTGGGCCGGGGGACGAGACAAGGCTGCCCGCAGTCGCCCTTGTTGTTTGCCCTGTCAATGGAGCCCTTGGCTGCACATGCTAGATCAGGTCGCTATTATCAGGGGTTGGAGGTGACGGGTCAGCTTCAATATATAGCACTCTATGCAGATGACTTACTGATGTTTCTGGCCAATTCGGGGGAGGCCCTTCGAGGAGCCAAAGAGCTCTTGAGTGTCCTGGGGAGAGTAGCGGGGCTTCGGGTGAACTGGGCCAAGTCGTGCCTCTTCTCGACGCACTCGGACAGAGCTGGGCCACCGGAGACGGAAGGTGTGAAATGGGAGGATAGATGCTTGCCTTATTTGGGTACTCAAATATATCATGCCCACGGGGATCTGCTAGAGGGCAATGTAGGACGAGTATTGCGAAACACCAAGGGTAACTTTGAATTCTGGGGGACCCTGCCACTGTCTGTAGTGGGTAGGGTTGCACTATTAAAAATGGTGACACTTCCTCGACTCCTGTATTACTTTGGGGCGCTTCCACTCTGGATTCCGCCTAGACTATTTACTGAGCTCAATACAATGGTCACAGGTTTCCTATGGGGCTCTGGAAGACGGAGGGTGGTGCTCACTACCATGATGAGGCCTAGAGCTGAGGGGGGATTTTCAGTACCAGACTTTGAGGCCTATTATCTTGCAGCGCAGTTGCAGTGGTTCACGAAATGGATGGCGGGGCGTCTCCGGAACGCAGGAGACCTTGGAGGCAGAGATTCGAGTTTGCGACTCCTGTCTCGGGTGCTACTCCGGCTCCCCATGAGAGATCGTTCGGCCCCCTCCGACCTGAGTACGGTGCACAAGTGCTGGAATAGGTCCCTTAGATGGGCGCAGATATGATGCCCTTATGCACCAGACATCCCACTGGCCGTATGTGAGGCATTGCTCCACGGTGGGAATTGGCATAGACTGCAGTCATGGAGAGAGGTAGGAATCTCCACAATAGGAGACTTGTACGAGGAGAATACCTTGCTCCCCTTCAATGATCTCTTAGAGCGATATGACCTCCCAAGAGGAGATTTTCTTCTGCACGCTGCCCTGATAGCAGCCATCCAAAAGCACTGGCAGGAGGGGATTGCAGAACCTCAGACTTCCCTAGTTTGTCATTACATAGTGATAGCCGCTGGATCTTTTAAGGCAGTTACTTGCCTATATAGGCGCCTGACGCAGGAGATACGCCGGCCTCTGACTGCCTTGCGCATCAAGTGGGAGGGGGATCTGGGTGAGGCTATTGATGAGAAACCATGGGGGGAGCTTGTGGAAAGGGCCTGGAAGAGCTCCAGGGATGCATGATTCCAGTTGATCCACTTCTATGTTTTACATAGGGCACACCTCACCCAGAGTAAGATTAACGAGTTTTTTGGTGTCTCGACCGCCTGCCCGCGATGTAACACGGAGGGTGCGGGGTTTTTACATATGTTTTGGGATTGTCCAAACTTGGGAGATTTCTGGAGGGAGGTCACCGCAGTGTTGGCGACTACAATGGAGAGAGAAGTAGTGCTGACCCCATGGTGTTGTCTACTACACTGGTTCTCTCACACAGCGAGGAACAAGGTCACTAGCAAGTTCATAGATTTGGGATTGGTGTTGGCTAAAAGAGAGATCACTAGCCATTGGAAGGCGAGAAGTGGCCCTAACGTGCCAAGATGGACGAGGGAATTTGTGAAGTGGGCGGAATGCGAGGGGACATTCAGACTGCAAATGGCCCAAAGGACGGGGAATGAGAAGGCGCTGGAAGCAGCAAGGGCATGGGTGGCATTAGTGGAACTCCTGCGACGACCGGCTGAAGATAGGGATGAAAGCCTCGATGGAGAGGGCCCTAATGCGGGCGACTGATCATCTGGTGCTTCTAGCGTACCTGACTGCTGGTCCAACAATGGGCCTGACTATTATCTCATACACCCCGCACTGCACTACCAACGATAGATGCTAGATGGAGTGGCACATAATTCGCAATATGGGGTCACCCTAAGAACACCCGTAGTTGACCTGCTCATAAGCGGCATGCCTGGGGGCTGGGGAGGGTGGGAGTTAGGGGTGGAATGGGGTGGAGTTCTACGGGGCGCACTGTGCTGGAAGGAGAGCCTTGCGGGGATTCATAAATAGTATATTACGTTGACATTCAACAAGGGGCAGAGACCTAGAAGACAGCCCGGGACTAAGCCGAATACTGTTTTCCTATTTCGCAAACGAGAATGCTGGACAATTGCAGTTGGAAATATTGGGGTTATTGTGTTTAACTGTTTCCTTGTGCATAGAGGGGCTCACGTATAATCCTAATAATCTCTGGGATTTGTTTGAATATGTCATTTGAAAAATCAATAAAATCTGTTTAAAAAAAAAATGAGTGATGTAATATCTAGGGTAATTAGCAGTGTATGGCGAGGGCGCAAGTTATTGTTGCCTAGGGGCACGAGGTATGATATATGATTTTTCATAGCTACAGGTAACCCCTGAGCCTGGAGACTTGGCAGGTTTCCCGGGCCATTAACCACACTGAGATGCTCGATTTTACTGACCTAGAATCTTTTTTGCCTTGAGTAACCCCATATACATTCTAAGTTTGATGTCATTTTCATAGCGACTGCTGTCTGCAATTGGTTATTGGCCTTTAAGGGGATATATCTTGTATACATTTCTTGAGCAGTGTTGCAACTACGAGTGTGTAAAATGTGTGTAATTTCATTATGCCTAATTACTATGGGGCATATTATCAAGAACTGCGTTAAAATTATCGCCGGTTTAGCGGCAGAAAACTGCCGCTAAAGCGGCGATAATGGGCTTGATAATATGCCCTGGAGAACTCCAATAGAAGCCCATGTTCACACCAGAACATGGACTTCTATTGGAATTCTCAAGGACATATTATCAAGCCCATTATCGCCGCTTTAGCTGCAGTTTTCTGCCGCTAAACCGGCGATAATTTTTAACGCCGTTCTTGATAATATGCCCTATATTTTAGCATGAAAATTGGCGTAAAAACAGCTGCTCATTTACTTCCCGTTCACATAGGTCCCCTGCTCTCGTGATAGGAATTTTGCACAAATGAAATTGAAATTACATAGTGTGGCATTCAGGCCTGATTTCGGGACTTTCACGTGACAAGTGGAAAGTTAGAAATCATGTAAAATTACAGGCCTAGTTTCAGTTTTATTACATCTGTGATATTTTGTTCCATATTCAGTTTGTATGGTATTGTAGTTTGCTATTGTGGTTACTGGATATATATTTATTTATCTGAAGGTGTTATTATAGTGATGTTATTTTTTTATTAGTGTGACGTCTTTACTGCAACAGTGATAATTATGTTATACTGATATTAGATTCAAACAGAACATCAGGCCTTTTCAGATCCACCTACCTACCCCAGAGAGTGGAGGAGGATTCAGGGACCCTCTTTCCATTGCAGACCACAGAGCCCGTGTCCCACTTAACAGGGAACACTTGCAAATCCATGTGCAGATCTTGCTAAATCAGATGTCAAGTATCTGGGGAAAAGCCTTCATGGTATTTGATTTGCCCTGCAATAAATACAGGGCTAGGTGAAATAATAATAAATAGTTCCACATTTGTAAAGCACAAACTTATCACCCCTAAGGGTATCGAGGCGCTGGGAGCCATCAGGGATATTGAGAAAGCAATTGCCCAGAGTCACATGGTGCTGATCTGAGCTGCCGCCGGTGCCGGGGTTCGAACCGTGAGCCCCGCTCTCTGGAGCTAGCACACTGGCCTGCGTGAAACCTCTCCCGCTAATAACTTGGGCATTATTCGGGTTAGGGGCACTTTGGGAATGTGGTGATTATAGGCAAAGATGTAATATAGTTGATATTCAGAAATATCTCAAATTGCCTTTCACACCTAGCATGGGCACTTATAATTAGTGGGAAACATTGCTGTAGTAAATGTGGAAATTGGGCGTGAAAATGCCTTACTTACATAATATTTTTAGGAGACATATGGAAGGCTATCCTCAAAATGGAAAAGTGATTTTTATAGGAAAAAAAAATTGAGCATGTAAATCATGAAACTGCACTTTTTTAACTTACTCCTGAGCGTTGTCCCCATTGTGCGAAGTATTGTAAGGTAACAGGAATGTCCTTAGAAAACTCGGACCTGCATAGATTTGCAAGGTGCAACGTGCAGAATTTTATGAATCCTGGAAATTGACTAATTCAATGCAAATTCTAGGTAGCAACCTATGACGAGTAGATTCAGGAATGTTTGCATGCATTCATCCTTTATTTTTCAATAATGCTCAGTGTAAATATATTCATATTCTTTTGCAATATAATTTTAAACTGTGCCCCCTTAAGATGGAAAGAAATACACACCGGCTTTAGAAAAGTGAAATTTAGAACTAGTTGTTTGTTTTCTGATATTGTTTTTTCTATTTTGTAGATTCTGGACAAGGATTCTCTGCGCCCTTACTCAAGAGGCTTGGCAGCGACCCGGCCGCAGAGCTTCCTTATCAGGCGGTGTGTGATTCCTTTCTCACGCCCATCCCTGGAGCCCTCATATGTGGGTCTTTGAAGCAGCGGCCCTTTCTCACCCTCCGAGAGGGAAACTTTCCCTGAGAACAGTCCATTTCATCGCCAGTGAGAGCTGAATAGCTGATCCGTGCCCTGCGGTACACACACCCACACAGGCGGATAGTTCACAAGAACCCATCTGTGTCCGCTGCACACGTTTGGTCTGTTGACAAAAAGATGCAATAGACGGTGAAAAAATAATGGGCCGGTAATTAATGTTTAGCTTCAAAGGGGAAAGCGTGAGTGACACTTTACATCCGAAAAGTTGTGTGTTTGCAATTTTGTGCTTATCTGAGCATCGACAGCTGGGCTCAATGTACAGGTGCGAAATGCCTTATGTGCTGGCTGTGTGGAACAAGATGCATTCACCTGATAGCGCTCTGACACCTAGGTACTGAGTTCAGGGCATCAAGGTGCTAGCGGTTCGGAGGAAGAGGGACAAAACGTTTTTTTTGTTGCAGTTTTACATAGCGCGAACTCGACCCAAAGGTATTATTGGAGCGCTTTACATGAGCACTAGTTACGTTACACAAGGACACGTTTATTTTTGGTAGGCACGGGGACATTGACTGATTTGCCCAGAATCATGAACCGACGCAGAGATTCGAACCTAGGGGTTGATGAGGATGGCGGTGGGACTGCCACCGACAGCCCGTCGGTACCGGTCCCACCGCCATCGGTGACTGTATCACCGCCCGCCACATTATGATGGCGGGCAGATGTATGTCCGACCGCCATCATAATCAGCCCCCTAGTTCCCCAGCTCCAAAGTCGGCAGCTCTGGCCCTCACGCCACATGAGGGCGCCATGTTCAACCCATTGTAAACTGGGTTTCACTAGCATCCTTATCACCCTGATCACTCCTACTAGCCCTGTTACTGCTCTTGTTATTACCATCAATGTTCTTGATACAGCCGCTGTTACTACTGGTACTCATTCTCCTTCCTACTATGATTTGCACTGCTCATGCTACTGCTGTCACTAATATTACTATTTCTAAAGCTGCCACAACTACTGATACTGTTACTGCCACAACTACTACTACTTCTAATGTTACCACTACTGTTACCGCCACTACTACTAAAACAACTATTGCCATTAGTTGCATTAGTGTTCTTGCTACAGCTAAAACTACTGCTGCTGCTATTACTGCTGTTACTACTGTTACTACAAGTGCTGCTACTACTACTATGACTACTGTGTCTGGTATCATTGTCATTAAAGCTGCTTCTTCTCCTACTGGTATAACTGTTACTGCTACTACTACTATTGCTATTACTACTACTAGTGGTATTATGGAAATGATAATGCTACTAGCTCCTTTACTCCTACTCCAATTGCTACTGATATTACTACTGCTGCTACTACTGCCACTGCTGATGTTGCAGATGATCTTGCTACATCTATTACTACTACTGCTAATTCTGTGACTGGAAGCACAGTTGTTACTGCTTTACTATCAATAATGCCAATACTACTGCTATTGCTGCTGCTACTACTACTTCTACAACTGTTATGGCTTATACATATACTTATATGACTATTTGTTATTCATATAGCGTGAACCTTGCTACAAAGTAGCAGATCGCTTCTACTAGAAATCCACTGCTACTGTTGTAACTGGTAGTGCTGCTACAACCTCTACTACTATTGCTAATGATGCTAATGCTATTACTAGCGCTGTTCTTAATAATCTTACTGCCACATCCGCTGCTACTACTACTATGCTACTACTCCTACTACTACTGGGATGATCTACGAGGAAGTCAGAAAGAGACTAATACTGAATGTTGTCAAACCTTCAGCTAACACCTATTCCTCCTTTCTTATCTGCTGAATATATTTATTTTATTTATTTATTTAAGAGTTTTATATAGCGCTGGCCAAACCAGAAGGTATCAGAGCACTTTACAACATTTATCATGACGATAACATACAAACATTAGTTCAGCAAACAGCAGTGTCGTGAGTCGAATCAAGTGAAGGCCTGGAGGGGAACATAGAAGGGGGAGCACAAGTCAGAGGGTGTAGAAACCCTCTTGCGATGGGCGATTGTTAATCATCTGGACGAGATGCCCATTGCAGAGACACCCTATCTCTGGGTGGTTGCTATCCGGTTGGTTGAGGTGTCGATTGAGGTGATCTTTAACCTTTCTTTTGAAGTTTATGAAGGAAGGGTTAGTCCTGATATGGACTGCGATGGAGTTCCAGATTTTAGGGGCATTGCCCGAGAAGGAGCGTGCCAAGGTTTTTTGTTTACGAGTTTTGGGTGGAATAGGAAGTAGGGTGTTTGTGCTCCTTAGGTTTCTCATATGGCCTGCCTTTTTTGAGTTTGGATGCAAGGTAAGCTGGTTTGCCGGTTTGAAGGACTTTGTGGGTGAGACATGCAGTTCTGAAATTAGAACAAGCTTCAATCGGGAGCCACTTTTGTTCTGTCAGAGAGGGTGATATGTGGTCGTATTTTTTGACTCTGGTGACCATCCTAGCAGCAGCATTCAGAGTGGTTCTGAGGAGGGATAAGTGTGATTTTACCATGCCTGTGAGTGTTGCATTCCCGTAGTCCAATCTAGGCAGAACCAGAGATTGCATGGCATATTTAAGATCATAAGGAGCGAGGAAGGGTTTGATTTTGTTGAGGAGATTTTTGTTGTAGAAGGCGCTCTTCGCAGTGTTATTTATGTGTTTGTTCATGTTTAATCATGGGTCCAGAGTGATTCCCAGGGATTTTGCTAAGGGTACGCGGACGTTATAGTTAGGCTCAGGCTTCACTTGTACAAAGCCATTGAAATTCAGCAGTTATAATTACCTGAGCTAACTATAACTTACACCCCACAATGCACTGCTTATGACCTCACATATTACATCACTCATGATGAATAGACATATATATTACCCAGTGACCCAATGGCGGTCACCACTGGGTAGTTATAGTTAGTACCACGTTTCCATAGAATTATTTTTTTTTGTTTTCCCAGTAACTTTGGCGCAACTTGACAGATCTTCACAGACCTTTAAAAAAAAAAAGGTTTTCCCACCTCTTCACCTTCCTGGAAAGTGTTGGGGTGATTCATCAAAGGTGGGCCGAGAAAGGAGGGGGGTGTCCCAAAATGAGTTTTCCCCATTCATTTTTCCATAGGTAATTTAGACACAGCTACAGCCCAAACCCCTGAACAGATTTACACCAAATGTGGCGAAAGCTAGAACTTGGTCCAGAAAGAGCGCTTTTTTGATTTGGTTTAAGTCCGTTCAGTAGTTTTTGAACAATTATTGCTCAAAGAAATATGTAGGGATGCAGAGCCTCCGCGGATCCGACATATATCAAGCTGAGATCTGATTAGCTGCCACTACATCAACCAGGAAATGGTGGCAGCCATCTTAGGATTCAGGACTCAGTCTTGAATCCTAAAAAAGAAGCAGAGAAATAACATAGAGACAGGGTAGGGATACTCTGACCCCCTAGGCCAGGTGGTGGCGTCCCAGAGGGTGCCCGCCCGGGGCCAAAACATTTTAATTTTAATTTTGCAGTGACTTTGAATCCAGGGTAAAAGTTTTAAAAAGTGCAGTAAATAAAAGAGCCCATGAGGTAAAAAAATAACCCAGGGGGTGGGCCAGGGCCGAAGGGGGCGGTGTATAGGCGATTATCGGGGAGGGGTGCATGGCCTCCTCTCCAAATTTCTAGGAGGCCCCAAGGACCCCATGCCCAGTGGCTGATATTTTAATGAAGGTGGCGCCAAGTGGCCCCGGGGATCCCATTCCCGGGGCTGACATGTTTGGAAAGGGGAAAGGGGCGTGCAGCCCTACCTTCCCATGGCTCTAATAGGTCCTGGGACTCCATCTCTTGGCCTGAAATGGTATAAAGAGAGGCCCCAAGGCCTTCGTGGGCTTACCTGAGCCTTTAAAGCCCCCCGGGGACCAGACCTACGGTGGCCGGCTCAACTACTCTATCCCGGGGAGCCCACTGTTGGGATAGATTAGTTTCCCTGCATGCACTGAAAAGTGTTTACTAATGCCTGATGGGAGCTTTTTTAAATCTCTTGCCAAACGGTAGCAAACATGTTTTTCCTGCTTGCGGAGTGCGGGCAGGGAAGGCAAGTCTGCCCCCAACCAGCGGAAGATTTAAACATGCTCCCATTGGCTGGGAGCGGAGTTCTGTTCTGTTTCCCTGCTTGCAATGCAGCAGGCAGGGAAAGAGGATGGATAGCATCTCCCTCTGGATGGGAGCAGTGGCGGCTCCTGCAGTATGTGGGGAGCTGGTTGAGATTGCGGGGGCCCTAGGGCTCCCCCCACATCCCCCACCATGGTGTTTACTGGGTGCCCTGGGTGGACACCGGGGAATTCACCCATAATTAAGGCATGCCCAGGGGCGTGGGGTCACCAGGGACTAATAGGTAAGTCCCCTCCCCTTTATAATGACATGCAGCCCCAGAGGATGATGTCACCGAGGCCTAAAAAGGCCCAGGGAGGGGGCCCATGTGGCAACCCTCCATATTTATTATGAATTTGGACCCCGGAGGATGGGGTCCCCTGGGCCTAGTAAGACTTGGGGAGGGGTGATATGTGACTCTACTCCCCATTTTAATGTCATGTGGCCCCTAGGTATGGGGTCCTCAGGGCCACTTTTGGTTTGGGGAAGTTGGTTGCCTGCAGGGGTGGTTGACCAAATGGTTTGGCCACAGGCAAAGCTCTGTAGCTAACCCCTGTTGCACATAGCTGAATGCTGTGCACTACATGTGGTTGGCTGCCTGCAGGGGTTTAGATTCAGGGCCTGGCCGCAAGTCAGGCCCAGCAGCCAACCCCAGACTGCACTTGGCCCAGTGCCGAGGGCCATGCACTGCCTGGACTTGACTGCCAGCTGGTGGTTGCAACCCCCTGCAGCACACGGCCTTCAACAGAATGCAGTAGGGTGTTGGCTTTATATACGGTAACAAAATATTATTTTACGTTTAAAAAACCCTAGAAATTCCCTAAAAACATCAATGGTTAAGGAAATGTTATAGTTTAGTGTGAAATTCAGCGACAACGTAACATTTTAAATGAACAAAACCAATGGAATTCACTGGCTATAGTTAATTTTGGTAACTATAACTGTTGCCCCAAGGTAACTATAACTTGCACCCTCGCCATGCACTGCTAATTGCCCCACATATTACATCACTCATGACACTTTCTATGACACCATTGACAATATCACTGCAACATGTGCAATGAAATAATTGATGAGGAAATTGTGCATGGTGGGGGCGCAAGTTATAGTTTCCTTAGGGCACGAGTTATAGTTGCCAGAGCTAACTATAACTGGGGAATTTCAGTGGTTTTGTACGCTTAAAATGTTATGTTGTAACTGAAATTCTCTCTCTAATGTTACTTTAATCTTTGGTTTATTCAGTGTCTATCTATCTATCTATCTATCTATCATCCCAATGCGGTCCAGGTATGTGGGAGTGAACTCACAGCTGGTGCCAGCATGGGAGATAGACCCATACTACTTCCTTCAAACAAACTTTCCGCTGCACTCAGGAAGCTTGTGTAAACAATAATTTATTGTGCTTTCCAACAACAAAATGGACACGTTTTGATCAAAAGACTTTTTCACGGTTATCAAGTCCTTTCTTTCTGTCAGTTTTTATACCTCTGCCCATCCTGCACATTAGATGCATTTGGGGAAGTGTCGTTTTAACATACATTGTGTCATAAAAAATAATGATTGCAATCAAAACTGAACATATTACTGCTCATGTTTCTGCCATTTTTATGTAAGGTCACTTTCTAGTGATTATTGCATCATTCAATTTCTTCAACACATGACCGCACTAATATTTTGCCTTTCTGAATTTGCGCAAGAAAGTGTTATTACTAATGTACTCCATGCATAATCACTGCATCATTTCATTAGTTCATCACAGTCCAATATCAGCCTTAGTGGCTTTACATTGTGAATACAATATTTAATTTTTTATAATTTTTGCCATATGGTTAGAATCACGTTATTTAAGCCATGGGTTAAGTTCTCGCCTTAGTGGCCAATGGTTGTTAAACCCAAATAACTTTTCGTTCTCAGTTTGATAATGTATTTGGATTCCAATTGGTGGAGTTTGCGTGTTCTATCACTGCTTCTTTTACTTTTCATAACCATGTTGATCCCATAATATTTCATGGTTTTCCAAGTGCCTCTATGGTGTCTCATGTTACTTAATGTCTTGCCAAGGCGAAGCTCATATCTCCATATATCCATCTCGAATGTGTTCCAAAATTCTTTTTTTCAAGGAGCAGGTTGTACTCCCCTCACATATTTCATACCACATTCACACTCTATGATGTATTTCAAGTACTGTGATTCACATGTGATTCTTTGCATGATAGTTATTTTTCAATCATTATAATCAGTGATAGTTTTCATGTTTTTTTGATTTTCCATGCCTTGCGTTTGCTATATTTAGCAAATACATTAATTTTTTCCCCAGCCATGTTATCGGTGATTTCTCCGAAAAATTACTCCTTTCAGAGAAACCTCTTTCCTGAATGTAATCTGAGGTTCATTGCCCTGTCTTTCTCCCGTGTCAGGATCTTGGCTGATTATACTCCAATGCTTTTAAAATATTTTTCCAATTTCCTAGATTTCCTTACTGTATGTCAGTATCAGCCTTATTTTGTCTTTCCTTGTCATTTACAAGATGTGTTCCTTCTTTGGAATCAGTGTCTGCATGCGGGGTGTTTGTTTAGCTCTTTCTAATCATTTATTGATGTCCTTCCATTGGTATCCTCTTCTCTTAAATCTATGTGTTACCTCACTAAATTGATTAGCCAGATTATGGTAAATTGAGCAATTTCTTCTCATGAATAATAAATTTGCCATTTGGTATACTGTTGATAAGAGACTTTGGATGAAAATCCTTACCATGCAATATACTGTTTGTTGCAGTTGGTTTTCTTAAAAGAGTCATCTCAATCATATTTTATGTTTACTCTCACATCAAGAAAATACACTCTCTCCCTACTTACTGTGCTTTAAATCTCAGTCCACATTGATTTCTGTCAACTCTATTGAAATATCTCATGAATTCAACATGTGATCCAATCCATATACTGAAAAGATTGTCAATATATCTTGACCACAATATAATTTTGTCAAGGTACATTTCATTGTCTTGTCCCCAAGCTATCTCCTTCTCCCACATTCATTTATTGGTAGGCAGGTTGTATGCTTACCAATAAATCTTACAACTTTGCTGCAGAAGTTCTAGGAATACACGTCATTCTATTCTACTAACAGAATTGTGTGGATATATATGTAGCTATATATAGATATATCTATGTATATACTAGTGCTTCTAAGCAGAACCTCCGTCCCTTGGAAAGTGGAACGGCAGCCGGGGGAGCTCACTCAGCCAAATAAACAGCAGCCAGTCACAAAAAAAGAAAGAAGGAGACACCATTCACACAATGCAGGGTATGTGTGCAGTAATCTGAAATCTCATGATGCGTTTTGGCCTCGCTGCCTTGGTCACATGATTGTGTGAACAGTGATTCCATCCTTTTGGTGACTGGTGTATATAGTCTCAATATACAGTCTGAACTGTTAATGCAGTCATTTTTATTTGTAATTATTTGAATAATTTATTTAACGTTGAAACTACTATATGTGTTATCTATTTGTTAATCTGCCCCTTCCAAAGTCACTTTCCCTACTTTTGTTTATTTTGGAGTGGGAAAAATGAATTTTATACCTACCAGTATACATTTTTTATGTGAATTCTGTATTTTAAATTGTTTTAAGATTTATTTTTTGTAATTTAATTTTAAAAGTCGTTATAATTAGTTTTTTAGTTATGTATTTGTATTTTTGAAGTAATACTGTTTTTTAAATTATATTTGAGCTTTAAAAATGGAATTGTGTATGTTTTTTTAAATTTTTTAAAATATACTCTTTTCGAAATATTCTTTATGATTAGTATTTTTTGTTCTAATATTAAATTCAGTTATATTATTCATTTTTTCATTTCATAATTTTATTTATGTAATATGTGTATTGCTTTTGTACATATATTTTAAAGTATATATTTTTTTGTTTGTAAATTATAAATTCAAATTTTATATTTTTATGCTACAAGTACTCCTTAAATGTATTTTTTAAAGTTAATATATTTGTTATAGTTAATACATTGTTTAATTTGTAAATAATTACCTATACTGTGACAATAATTTGGTCTTCTAAATTTCTTTGGTCAATATTGTGTAATTTACATACAATGTAAGTAAATACGATATTTGTGTCCTCAAGATATTTTGGCAATATTTTGTACTGCAATATTTTTGGCAGCAATGGTGCCATGTTGTTTTGAAGCTTTAAATTCTGGATGATTGGTCACTGTACCTCGAAGACCGAAAAGAGGAGTTTCCAATCAAGGATTTCTAATAGAATGAACAGTGCATTGTCAGTATGGATGTCTCTTGCAGCATGACTTACCGCAAAGAGATACTCTGGCAGGCCTCCCTCTTTGTGTCTATGTGGGTAGTGTCTGTAGGATGGCGCTGTTGAGTTAGACCTAATTGCAGGTATTCTATGCAGTTAGTTTGAGATCTTACATAGAAGCAGAAGTCAGTATAGAATTGAGAGTTTTGATTTGAGGCCCAAGACATTTGGAGAACCAGTATGCCAACCACTTCACCATCTGAGATGGCTAAAGCAACGTATAACATAATAGTATTTAACAGCAGAAAGGAACACAGTAAGTTCATCGATTCTACTAATTTCTCCCCCATTAACCAAACAAACGCTGACTTTGGATCAAGCTGACTTTGGATAAAGTTTTCTTCAGACCTGTGTTATCGTTTTATTGTAGACTGTTCTTAGTTCATTCTCTATTTGTTTTGCCAATTGTTCACCCACAAGGGAACTATTTTTAAAATGTACTTCTGAGACTCCTTCTTGCAAACTCATGTCTATTTTTAGGTGAAAATATTACTGTATAGGATATAATGTTTAGCATATAAAAAGCGAAGTAGACCTAACATATATTATGTACACATTTTGTATAACAGATGTTTTAATATAGTGATTACTTGTATGCAATTGGCTCTTGGTTGAACTTTGTACTCTTTTTATGAGATAATTGTTTCTCAGGTTATGAAATAAGGTAATTTCCTTTACTGTTTGCGCTTTATGTGATTCTGCCAACAGCACTATAAATCTATTTTATGGCACTATTCTAAATTTAACAGCAACTATCTACAGAACATTCATTGAATCACTGGCCTGTTAGATAAAAGTTCACACAACAGAAAAGGAAAGGTGCACTAAAGAAAAACAACTGATAACAGACACTTTTATTCCTTTTGTAGAACACAATAAAGATAGTGTTCAGCGGAAAAATATAATTTTTACTGCTCTGTAAGATGTAATTATGTTTCAGAGTGTGGCAGTGTTAATTCGTTAACAACCTGTTATATTAAGTGTCTGTTTAAATAACAATTATGTACAATTTGCATAAGCACATAACCCACTTTGGACATAGCAGCAATAAAACCAAAATCAAATATCTAAAATTATATGAATCACCAAATTTCCTTACGAAATGTGAGCAATTTTTCTTTAACTTTAATTTCCATGGCACTTTAAGGCATTGCTATTATATACAATTTGGTTTTGAGTTCTGCTTCAGTAATTCAATACCCTAGATAGGTGACATGGTCATTGCAAAGTGTTCATTTATCTCTAGTTTTGATACGCCCTCTCTTTGTTAATTTGTGTTATACTTCATATAGGATGAGGTATTAGTCTGGAACCTGGCAATGTAGTTTAATCCATCCAGATTAGTTAAATCAACCTTTAACCCTGTTAGCTTTAGAAGTACAGCTATTATTATTAATGTTGCAAGCTTGACATTCTGAAAATCTGTATTCATTATGTGTTGTCTAGTCATGCTTTTGTCATCACACCAATCATAATTTGCCGTTTTTGAAGAGTTCCAATGTATGTTAAATTAAATCTAGTCATAGACAGAAGAAGGATAACCCACATTTACTGTGATGTACTTGATGATGTCCCTTAGAACAAGCCATAGGTATATAAACATATTAGATTTATAGATTGCTTTAGCCATCTCAGATGATGAAGGTTGCCATACTTAGATTTAACGACCATTATAATTTGTATAAAACAATATAATTAGTAGGAAATGTTTACACGAGTCAGTTGGTTTAATGCTGTCTATTAGAAAGCATCCCTCAAATAAACTATTTTTAGCTTCTTAGTTATCTGCAGTTTCAATATGAATGTTGCCTACACACTTTATGCTTAACTGGTTTGCAAAGTCTTTGAAATATATCCAAAGTCTAACTTCTAAACACCTACCATTGGACCAAACTGCATGTTCATTACTTCCTCTGTGCCTTTGGACTACCTGTTGATCTTCAATGTTCTTTATTGATTCCACCATAATATCTACACTTCTATACAAGCTACTAAACATTTACTTCACATCTCCTAATCTAAAATTCTAGTGTTTTATTGAAATATGCTTACAGGGTTATTTACAGTGTTACAGAAGTGGGACGTCCTCCATAAAGCAAACTATTTCCCTTTCTGTCACATTTGAGGTACCGTCGCCCTATTTAGAGGCGGGGCACCATTTTACTTAAAACAGAAATGCTCTGACATTGCAAACAAACCACAGGCTTTAAAATGTCGAAAGGACTTTCTTACTTAGGGTGGGTCCCCTGATGCTCAGGTCCAATAGGTGAAGCATGCCTACTGGGCAGGAAAAGTCAGGAATGTCAAAATCAAGATCAAAGAGCAGCTGCAATTAGTCCTCTAATTCTTTGCATACAATTGCAGCTGACTTACCTCAGTGCCAAATATGTCAATGTAGAAGGAAAAATATTTCTCATTTTAGGGCATAACAGTTATTTCCACATTTATATCTGCAGGCCATCTACTCCAGAGGACAAATACCAGATGTATGATGTCTGATGGACCGCCAAACCCACGGTGGCGGTGCGGCTATACCAGTGGTCTGACCGCCCTATTACAAGTAGGGTGGTTGGACTGCCATGGGACCACTGTTGCCGCCAGTCTTGCAGTGGTCTGAGGCCCCTAATATACTGGCCTCCTAATATGCTGGCAGGAGTTTCCTCAGCACCACAGTTTTCTTGGCGTGAGCCCGCCATGAAAAGTGTGGCAGTGAGGAAACAAAGGGGCCCCTGTTACCGCTGTGCCAGGGGATGCATGCAGGGGGGCACATGGTGTGCCCCCCCGTATGCCTGCACCCCCAGTTCCTGCAGGGCATTGGCTTGACAGTCCATGCCCTGCAGGAACTACCTTTGACGCTCCCATTGAGGTGCCTTTTTCATAGGCACCGTAGTGGGCCGCCAAAGAACAACAAGTCGTAATCTGGCGGGGGTTTCTTATGGCTTTGGAGGTCTTGGAGCGGGGCAGCGGTGTGGCGGGCCCGCTCCAAGACCAGCAAAGTCATAATAAGGCCATTAGTGTGCCCTCACTGATGAGAATTAAAAAATTCCGCTTCACTCAATCTTTTATCTAATTAACATATCTCAAATCAGTTTCATGATTGTTTTCCCCCTTTTGTTAAACATAAATTATCCTCCATTTGAGTGAAAGCAATGCCTCCATCAACAAGAAACCTGTTAACACTTTTACCCAAAATAAACAGAAATAGCACAATAAAAACGAATTATATATGACTTGAAGCTTTCTTGAAAAGACTTCACGTCTGATTTTTCACATCCTGCACACCCAGGTACTTCAATGTAACAATCTCTCCAACTCCAGGTTGCCTTGTGTTGAAAATCACCTCTGCCGCCATTTATCAAGAACAAGCGCCTCACGTGACACTCTCTTTTCAGAAAAGAAGCACGTGATTTAACGACTCCCAAACACCCCGTTTGTTTTTACTAAGTGTTCTGAATGTGATACTCTGCTCTGTTGCTGTGTTTTACCAACAGTAGCTCAGAATGATTTCTTTTTACATATAAATAACAGCTTCTTCCTTTGTATCTGTTATGGGCACTATAAATATGGAATCCTTATGCACAGTGCCACTTCTGTTGTCATAATCTGGTGCCACGGTGACTAACACTCCCTTGTTCACTGTATCGAATGCTGTTTTTTGGAAAGGCTGCCCTGTAATTGGCAGTCAGACATCTTGAAGTTGTTGAGGATGTGATTTACTCATATATTTGTGGTTAGTTCTCATTGAGTTTCTAAGAACCGTGCTGATTAAAACATCATTGCAAATTTATTTAATTCATCGCTACACAAAGTATTCTTTGTGCTTCCAAATACATCACACCTTTTTTCACTCATTACCCCATCTCCAATGACATTTTAAAAATACTCGCCTGCGGCTACCGTTGTGTGGCTCCACTACCTAACCAACTGCATTGTGAATTAACCTTCTCTTGACATCTTCGATGACTATGCTGTGGATTTGTGGATTCTCTTGCAGTTGAAAAATTTGTGAACAGCTTTCTCCTCATCCTCAAATGACATGCTTTGCTTGTGTACAGTATAGATTGCATATTCAATTCAATATAGCATTATGAAATAATAAAAGAAAGAATTATTTAATTGAAAACCAAAATCGCAAGAAAAATCTATTGTTGCAAGCAGAGTGCCTTCTTTCATAATTCCATCATTTGTACATTCGGTTGCAATGATAGCATAGAAAGGCCAGACCACGTGCATAAGGAGGCACGTCAATACTTAACAACCACCAAGGGTACTCCTGGAAGGTCCATAATAGTTAAATACCCCAAACCTACCCTATGCAAAAAAAGATTTAGGCAGCCAATGGGCATTGCTATTGAGGCGTTGTGAAACAGTAAAAATGTGTTTGCCTAATGAAGGACACCTAGTGACAATTATCTCATGGAATATCGCGTAATATGGTGGACATTTATCTCTCCTCAGTTTATCCTGCATTCCTGTGCCTAAATCAGGTTGTATTATTAAAAGAAAGCTGACGAGTGGAAGGGTTGTCACTGCTGGATAAGGTAAACTTTGCACAAAATGTTATACCCTGATTAAGGGGAGGCATCAGGGTACTTTGATAGTTGCTATACACAAGGATGAAATAGTGGCTTACACAATTGTGGAGTATATATCTGAATATAGTTTTTGTGTTCAGGTGAGATTGTGAGATGTTTTTGATAACAAATGTTATTTCCCCAGGGCCTTCAACAAGGTTATCAACACAAACCTTCTGGATTGGCTAATTCAAACAAATTATAAATACTCATATTGACACTTCAGGGCACTACATAGTGTATTGTAGCTGGTGACCTAAATGCAAAAATAAGAGTGGGAGGAAATTGTGTTGAAAGATAACTTAGCCTGGGGGTTCCTAAGTATCTCATTTCAGGTCAGTCAGTAGATAGGAGAGTATGGTACCAGAGCATCATGGCAAAACTCGTCTGACAAAAATATTGGCCCTAAACATCGTTACAAAAATAACATCCAATTGAAGTTAATAGAAAATCTGCACTCAATGGAGTGAAATTTTTGTAAATGATAATTAGGCCATACTATTTATGTCAGGTAATATTTTTGTTATTGAAATTCTAACATACAACCATATAGGAGAGGAGAGAGGATACGTAGGCTATTTGAGGGGTGTAATATCAGTTCACTAATGCTAGTTTTAGCATAATCAACTAGGCCTGTGATTATGATTAGATTTGATTATTAACTATACATTTCTGAATTACAATTTTCAGTTGTGTAGAGAGTGAAGTGCATCCACTTATCTCAATGTACTTTAATTTAAAGGAAGAAATAACTTAAATATGAAAGTACTTTACATAACGAGAGGAACAAATGTGAGTGGTAAATTCGAAATTCTCTGGCTTCATGGAAATTAGGCTATGAGATCAGCTCATCAACCCTAAGGGGCGCTAGAAAATACTAATGTTAAAAACCAGTAATGAGTGCTGTCAACTCATATTGCAGTGTTTCAATCTTCATATAGTGACGAGTGCCCAACACAAAATAAATTTAAGGAACTGCACTTGATAGCTCTGGTGGTAGCGGCTATGGCAGTAGAACCATTTATGGTACCCAATGCGGAAATATATGACCAACCGAGCATATAGAGGGCTTTTCAATTCTTCAAATATTTTTATGCAATACTCAATTTCATGTGAAGGGGAGCATATTTGGATCCATTATAGAAAAAGGGGAACAAAAGAAACCTTGGACACAATATACTGTTAGCTATGTATTTGCAATGTGCAAAGATCTTTCCTAGAGTCATAATGGGCCATGGGTGGATTGAACCAACATATATAGGAAATTGGATGGCATGATCAGCTTTAAAAACTGATGTAGAATGTGATGAAAACTGATAGGGAATGCAATGAAACCATGAAAACATTTGGCAAACTGATATGAAATTGACGGATAAGATTTTCTTTGACAACAGCCTTTATGATCCTCAGAAAATATGGAAATAACAATCATGATTAGATGTTGAGGCTAAGATATATAGAGAAAGCTCCATGAAAAGTATGACGGGGGTACAGTGACTCATGAACAAACAAAGAACAAATTAGCACATCTAAAGCAGCAATGTAGGAACTTGATTAATGGAGGAAGATCATATGAAAAAGTGGGTGAAATTTATATAATGTGATCACTGCGCAGGATGATAAGAACGTTTGGAAGTTGATCAGGACTGTCCCTGATAAATGTGAACAGACTGAAGCCCTCTTCCACTATGATTGGATTTAAGAGGGGGATGTTGATGATGCAAAATGTAGGGACCCTGGGCTCATTGGCTAGGTAGGAAGTGAGGACTTACTTTCAGGTGCCTCATTCTGCATTTTCCACTTCTTAACAGTTTTCAGTAGCATTGTAAGACCATTGCTGAACATATTAAATTGGGATGATCCTACACGACAGGCAGATATGTGATGCTTAAAATATTATTGGGCAAATGTATGGTTACATAGGAATGTGAGTCATAGTAAAGGCGTTGCATGCCAAAAAGGAAGCTGCCCTCACTACTGCTTATTCCCAATTAACATGTGACCTGATATGAACACTAATCTATGCTTATGATGCTTTGATGGTTGGGACAATGGTAATAGGTATAAGAACACTGGAATGTTGGGAGCTTTACTGTAGATAATGGAGTGGTTTCGGGCTTATAATGGCTGGTATCAGCCTTCTGCTCCAGCATGCCAATGTTGGTCTTTCTGATTCTCCATTTTTAATTTCAAACATTTTACCTTCAGTGGGTGGAGTGTTCTAATAGCCTTATAGTCCTTCTCCCTCAGGCTATACCAGTTGTTAAAGGCCCTCTCACTTGTTATATACCATTGTCTGCAGCTCAGGCCTATAACTCAGGTTTAGGGCCTTTAACAACCTGCATAGCCCTCAGCAGCGGCTATAATGCTACATTAGAACATTGGAATGTTGGGAGCTCCATTGTAGACAATGGAGTACTCCATGCTTTTACGGGCCGGTAAAGGCCCGCAAAGCAACATTCCAATGTTTTTTTCAAAGGCCTCTCAGAGCCCGAGGGAAAATTAAACCCCTCGAACTCCGAGAGGCCTTTGTTTTATTTGTTGGAACATTCTACCCTCTAGTGGCAGAATGTTCTAATAGCCTTATAGCCCTTCGTAGCTGGGCTATACCGGCTATTAAAGTCCCGCTCCCTTGTTAAAGTCCCTCGCCTTCGGCTCGGGCCTTTAACGCTGGAGCGGGCCTTTAATACCCGGTATAGCCCGCTACGGCGGGCTATAAGACTATATTAGAACACTGGAATGTTGGGAACTCCATTGAAGACAATGGAGTGGCTCAGGGCTAATAATGACTGGCTAATAATCCCTTCTGCTTCATCATTCCAAAGTTTGTCTTTATGTTAATTTCCTTTTTTTTTTTAGAACATTCTACCCTCAATGGGTGGCATGTTCTATTAACATTAGAAACCTTCTGCCTCAGGCCAGACCAACTGTTAAAGGCCCTCTCCCCCGTTACAGGCTCTTGCCTGCGGCTCAGGTCTGTAACTAGGGTACAGGGCCTTTAATAGCGAGTACAGCTCCAAGCAGTGGGCTATAAGGCTATAATATACGATACAAACCCCCAAACAGGCATGCTTCTGCTGGTCAGTACACATTTGCTGTTGTTTCTGATGGGTTCTATAAGTCTATTTTTATATTAATTGCTCCCTTTGCTGACACTTCCTGCTCTTTTAATATGAAAGACAAACCCAGTCGGGGAAGAGGAACGCAGAATTGAAAATCAAATACAGCATTATTTCAAGGGAGCAATTTCCTCTCTCTGTGCCAGAGGTGTGGGGGATCCCACACGTTAACAGCTGAGAGCAGCACAAAGAACCCCTTCTTCAGAGAGGTTAAATGGCTTCCAAACTCTGTCCTTTATTTACTTAAATCTCAGCGTGAGGCGCAGGATGGCCAAGCTGCATGAAGGAACACTGTATTAATAATGTGAAACGCGTTTTAACTTATTCCATCACTTTTCGCAACTAAGCCCCCATTGTTTTCTCACAGTTTAGGGAAGGGGTTGAGGGTCGTTAGCATGGAGGCGGATCTGACCACATACACAAATCTGCCCTTTAAAGTTCTCCTGTTCCTGCATGAGTGGGTGAGGAAGGCCCCATTCATCAAAATTGCTCATTTTAGCATGAGCTTAGCATGCATTTAGTGGAAAATTAGCCTAACACACAAATGGTACAGTGTGTCTTATAGCTATTGCACGATGTCACAATGGTCCTGATTCACAAAGCTTCTTACACTACTAAGCCTAATTTATGTGTGAAAATATCTGCATTTGGGAGTGCAAATTCACTCACATGTCAAATTCTGCCCATGCTGTGTAATTAAACATGA
Organism: Calotriton arnoldi; assembly: GCA_963921515.1. Classification (NCBI taxonomy): domain Eukaryota; kingdom Metazoa; phylum Chordata; class Amphibia; order Caudata; family Salamandridae; genus Calotriton; species Calotriton arnoldi. The sequence continues at coordinate 660,559 of CAWUFW010009884.1, forward strand.
GTAAATCTGTTCAGAGGAGCGGATTGTGAGTGTCTCCTGGTGGAAACATCTTCAAAAGAAGATGAATACCCACAAAATAGCAAGTAGCTGGGTATTCACAAATCTTTGCAGTCAATGGCCCACTCCAAACACACTTCTAAATTTACTCCTGTGAAGGGAAAGTGTTAATGTATACACTTAAGGGGTCGATTCCGATTCCGTTTGTAAAGTGAACCGACCGACATGTCCCGGGATAAAGTACCGACCGACACGTCTCGCTGCCGTACGACCCGCGCAGTACGATGGAAAGCCTGTGAATTCCAACCGACTCTCCCGAATATGAACCGGACGACCGAGCCGTACGGAAAAATAGCCTCCGGCCGGAAAAAGCCCTCGAGCAGTACCGTCCGACACGTTCCCGGAACGGAGCCGAGCGAAACGTACCCGTGACGTACGAGTTGCAAAGTACGATGCCATACGCGGAAACAAGAACGACTCGCATGGAGCACAAGCCGCACGACCGACACGCACACGATACAAACACTCAAACCAACGGACTCCGCCCGCGACCGACTCGAACTCCCGCGAGCGAAACGAACGCCCACGACCGAGTCGAACGCCCATTGACCGAGTCGCACACGACATACACAACACAGCATAACAACAGCGTGAAAGGCTCGGAGAAGCCTGTACGACTCACCAGCAGCGTCCGGCACGGTCAGAAGAACATCTCGTACACACACACAAACAACAGCTGACCAAACACAAAAAAAGGACCAAACAAGCACTGACAACGAAAATATATTTAAAAAAATAAAATCAATTAAGAGAGACACACCCACAACTCAACATATTTAAAGGCCACCAATCACTCCCATGAGCCATTGCCATTTCCTGAGAACCTCCACACACACAACTCTGCTGACACACACCATTGCCATCTCACCAACAGCATTCACACACACACACCCACAAACCTCACTTGCACCCTCACACACACACACACCAATCACCACCACCACCACCCCACCACGACCCCAAACCCCCCATCCACCCCACCCTCACCACCAACACCACCCCCTACTACCCCAAACCCCCATCCACTCACCCCTCACTATCACCAACCCACCCCCCACCCCCCAACACCACAACCCCAACTCCCCATCCACCCCCTCACCACTACCACCACCACCACCCCCAACACCAGTGCCCCAACCCCCCATCCACCCCACTCACCACTACTACCACCACCATCACCCCCCACCCCCCAACACCACTACCACAACTCCCCCATCCACCCCCCTCACCACTACCCACCCCCACCCCAACACCACTACCCCAACTCCCACATCCACCCCCTCACCACTACCACCACCACCACCACCAACCCACCACCCTCGACACCACCACCACCACCACCATGCCCCCAAGAAGAATCCAAAGTTCACAGATAGTGAGTTGACAGTGTTGGTAGATGAAATCATCAGAGTAGAGCCACATTTGTTTGGCACATTGGTACAGAAGACCCCCATGTCCCAGAAGGCCAAGATGTGGGAGAGAATCGTCAACAAGGTGAATGCACAAGCACCTTGTTTGCGCACAAAGGACGACTGCCAGAACAGGTGGTATGACGTGCGCAGGAGGGTCAGAAGCTGCTGGAGAAGGACCATAAGCTCAGCAAGCACACCGGCAGCGGCCCCCTGCCAAACCCGTTTACTTCCGGTCCTGGGAGGAGAAGGTGCAGGCCATCTTACCACCGGAGAGCATACATGGTCTGACTGACATCCCAGAGCCTGGTGAGTACACAAATAAGAGACTCAAGATTGTGGGGCCATGTACACATGTCACCGTCAAGGGGACAGGCAAAACAACTTCCGTCAACAAAGCCACAGTAACACAAACAAAGTCATCCCTACAGCCATATGCCTGGCACAGCAACACAACACCTGCTATCTCATACCAACATTGAACTATGTCATCACGTGTACAAACCTAGCAAAAATCAGAGCAACTCAGTGCCACAAAACCCCAACAGACACTGCCACACAGTCTGCCACCACTGTCACACCACCTCACAGGGAACCTGACCCACAGGAAGGAAGCTCGGGGATGATGGGGAAGTCAGTGTAGCCAAAAGCATGATGGGAGTTGTAGTCACAGCCAATAGTCCCCCTCACAAATGGACCAACAACACCACTTCTAACCATGCGCACCTCACAGGCAGTGGAAATGTACCCTCAAGATGGCTGACACTGGGTCCTGCTGTGGGGAGCACAAGGCCCTGATGGGCTATGTGCACATACCAAATGCAGGACCCTGATGCCTGACAACCTGAAAGTCAACTGCCACTCCCTGCAAGGGAAGCATACACAATAGTGGCCCATCTGGCCATGGAGGGAGAAGCACTGCCAGCTCTGACCATGCCCACCACCATGTGCTGTCACACACCCCTCAACACAAACTCCACACAACTCACCTGGGAGAAGGCATTTACCCACACTTCATGCAAACAACACCCAAGACCCACCATACTGGCTACTGCTGTGTGACGTACAGGGACTGTTGCCACTTGTGTACAACCACCACTACACCACTGACTCACAACCTCAACATCAACCCACACTCACCGACATTGAAGCATGTTTCTGTGTGAATTGCCTGGCCCCTGGGGAGGAGGAGGTACTGCAATGACACTGAAAACCATTGAGGCAGCTGCAAATCACATCTATCCAGCAAAAACTAACAGCAGCCCTGGGAACACTCACTGCCAAACCAAAGAGCAGGGCAAGATGGCTGACACATGGATACAATGTATGAGTAGGCTGCTAGTCACACACACGCATCGACCAACCCAATCACAGTCACACTGCCAGCTATTGCAAATGTACCTTTGCACTCAACTTCCGGGGATGCAGTGTCCCAGGGACCCCCTCTGGCCTGGACGGGTAGGCGCGGATTGTAGTTGACAAGTGCAGAAATGCAGACCTACCACAGAGATCCAAACACACAGCAACTCACTTACACAGCAGTGACAGGGGCCACCTGACTGACTACAATGGACCTACCAACATCCCTCACACTGTAGCATGCTGACATACACTCAAACACCCGTTGTCAGCCACATGAAACGCAGACATTGTCCAGTATTGTAGGCATCATCCACACCACACAGCACTCACTGACATGGACACTGGGGACACAAGGACTAACATGGGCTGCACTGGAGCAGGCATGCAAGTCACAGCTGAAGCAACCGAACACACACCTCTGGTCACGACTCTAGTAAAGAAAGACAGCCGCAGCGAACAGTCCATACCACCATGGAGGACATTGACATCACAAAGCATGTGTGCAAACACAAAACTCACACACAACTCCATTAGCAACAGTGACACCATCACCTGTGTGAAATGGGATGTGGACTGGGGACACAGACAACACAGAAGAGAACATCAGGACAACCCGGGCATGCTGGACTGTGACCAGGTTGTGCAGACACACTAATGTGATGCACATTGACTGACACAAACTGGCATCACACATGCCCCAAACAGAGATCCCAAACTAGGTGCCTTTGCAAGGATGCCAGCGTCAAAGCACAAATGTTGACAGGGATGAAACACCTGTGTCAGGCATGTGTCAGCACCAGTGCAGGAATGGCACAGTACAATCCAGCGTGCAATTAAGATGCCAGGCAGGCAGACAGCTAGACTTGACAACCAAAGTGCCTCAGGGTGTCAGGTGAATGCACCACACTAATGGAAATCTCCCGCAGTGACAAAGTAGGATGATGCAATGGACAGGCATGCAACACCAACCACAGTGGCCAATGTCATGTGTATGAACCATTGATGTCCATGAATACATCACTAACATTGTGTCTTCCTTCCAAACACAGGGGCAGATGTGGACTCAACCACAGACGAGGAAGAGTCCCAGTCCCAGGCTCCGGTGGACCCACCTGGCTCCGGTGGCGCACAGTCACACACCTCGTCGGACGACACCCAAGCTGGCCCCTCTGGTCTCGGCCCTCATGCAGCCCCTCGGCAACATTCACCTGCCCCCTTGAAACCACCCCTGCAACTGCTGATACACCGCAAGCCACCCCTGCCAACACGGACAGACCCACCGAACCATCAGACGGCACAGAGTCACAGGGCACCAGGGCACCTGACAACAGCAACAACATCCAAGGTCCCCCTGTGACACCTGTGCGGAACACCACAGGTGCTGGCCGTGTGGCGAGGGGTGGTGGGAGGGGTGGGAGGCCGAGCAGAGGCTCCACTGAGGGTGCGGGTCTGCAGGATGACACCCACCTGGAACGCATCATGGATGCGTACCAGGAGAGCACCGGAGGGTTCAGCCAGGTAGTGGGGATCCTCACGGACATCAAAGAACAGCAGGCTGCCCACCATGCCCGCTTGGACTCCCACATGTCCCGTGTTGAAACACACCTGTCAAATATGGAGTCCAAGTGGGATACCATGGAAGATATAGCAGTGGTGCACCGGGAAATGTTGACCTGCCTCCGCCAGATCAGCACCAACTTGAGCCCACCTCCCTGTGCGACGACTACATCTCGGGCAACAACATCTGCCACTGCCACAGGGAGTGAGGGGGGTCTGGTGGAAGCCCCGTGCACGGCAGCAGCCTGCAGGTGAGGCTCCCCCTGAGAAGAAGAAGAGGGGTCGTCCGGTGAGGAACAAGTGAGACGAAGATGCCCATGCACATCCCCCAGGAAACCAACACCTGTTCTGGACAGTGACCTTTGTGTGCAAACCGTTCACCTTGTTGTACGACATCGTACTCCCCCACATGACATGGAGGGTCTGAGTTGGAACAATGTGCTTAACGACTGTGGACTGTACTCTAGACATTTCATCTACCAACACTCCTAACTTGTTATCTGTGAACTTTGGATTCTAAAGCCAACGGACAACACTCCCAATCCTGAGCACCATCCCCACTTATGTGCTAATAAATTCACCTAAACACAAGACGTGACTCTGTGGTGATTGAGAGGTTGCCAGTGGCATGTAGATCTGGATGTGCTGAAGAACACTGTGCATGCAAACCTGTACTGTGATGAGTACACTGTCATGTCAGTCAGGCCAATGTGCCACATATGTGGGAGACACACCACCAGGTCTACTTTACACATGCCCACCACGTCCAACCAATTCATTGCCAACATCAATGTTGACAAGCAAGCCTGTGGTATGCACAAACTACACAGCCAACCTGAGTCAGTGGTGACAGGCCCACAAGTGCAGTACGTCAATGTCAGTCTGATGTGTAGGCACAAGCAACACACATCAGAAGGTGCAGCACAGTTTATTGTCAGGCAATTGCCACATGTCCCTTATTACACACATGCAAGCTAGCAACACCTGACAGTGGGCACACGGTCACCAAGTGGATAACTACGGAAGTCCTGGGGTGCCTGGCACATCACTCGTCGGGACACTAACGACTCCATCCTGGCAGTGGAGCATGGGCATCAGGGGTCTCTGTACACCAAACAACAGCCACAGTACCCTGTGAAGGACAGACAGAAACACAATTGTTAACACTGCATGACGCCATACAACTGCAACACACATGGCAAACACAAATCACAGACTACACCACCCCAAAATACTAATCATCACACAACTGGTGGGGAGTACAGGTAAACTGGATGGACACATCACTGCAGGCATCCACACAAGTAGCACACAGCCACACGCAAGGTGCACCACACACACAAAACATGCACACACAACACATTTACAACACATCACTGTATACTCACATTCAGGAGAAGAAGATGTTGATGAGCTGTGTGCGGACATCCTCCGCAGCCTCATCATCGCTACTGGCATCCTGGCCCAGGCCAGGATCCTCCACAGGTGGCGGGTGTTGGTCATTGTCATCCTGGATGAGGGGCAACTCCCTTCGCACTGCCAGATTGTGCAGCATGCATGCTACGATGATGATCCGGCACACCTTAGCAGGGGCATACGGGAGGGCACCTCCTGTCTTGTCTAAACACCTGAAGCGGCTCTTCAGGAGTCCAAATGTCCGCTCTATCACCCTCCTGGTACGACCATGTGCCTGGTTGTAGCGCATCTCGGCTGGCGTCACAGGGTTCCTCAGGGGTGTCAGCAACCATGGCATGTTGGGATATCCAGAGTCACCTACATACAGACACATGCACATTAGAGGAGTTGGAGAAAAACAGGTAGCACACAATTGGCAGGCACACACAATGAGGAAAAGTCAGTACACACCAACAAGCCATGCTGCACGTAGATTCTGCATCCGTGACATCAGTCTAGGGACACGACTACTCCTCATCACATAGGCATCATCCGCAGACTCAGGGAAACGGGCACACACATGGGAGATTGTCATGTCCGCCAAACAAATCACCAGAGCATTGATGGAGTGGAAATGCTTGCGGTTCCTGTATGGCAGCTCATGTGCCTGTGGTGGCACCAAAGCCACATGTGTCCCGTCAATGGAGTCTATGACATTTGGCATCCTCCCCAGGGCATAGAAGTCACCCTTTATGTCTGCAAGTCGTTGGGGTGTGGGGAAATAGATGTACAGGTCCAGGAAATGTAACATGGCCTCCAACACATCCCGAAGCACCCGACTGAACATTGTCTGCGACATCCCTCCACCAGAAGACACAGTGTACTGGAAGGTACCCGTCGCAAAGAAATGAAGGGCTGCCATCACCTTCACCTTGGGGGTCAGTGCCGTCGGGTATGGTCGGCCAGGTTGCAGGTGTGGGCCCAACTGCCCTGCCAACTCCTCAATCACTGCCCTGGTGAAACGGTACTTTCTGATGGACTCACGTTCCACCATCGTTGCCAGGTCCGTGAATGGCCTAGGTACATTTGGGGCCCTGCAGTACAGACAGAAACAAAGGATGAAGGCACACCCTCCAGCAATGTCACAAAGCCACAGCAACACAGCCCATCATAAACAAACACATAACACAATGAGCTGAGGTGGTTGCCACAGGTTACAGACACTAATGTCCCATACATGGCATCAACGCACATTGAAGCCCAAGATGTGCACATGACAGGGCCCCTGTTGTGCCATGACAAAGCAATGGGCCCTAGCACAGTACATCTGCCCTGTTGCCACCTACCACACAAAGCCCACAGTGACTAGTGAGGACAGATATTTTCTCCACATCACAGCTCCCTGACTGACAGTTACACAGGCATGATGTGACGTATCGTTGACATTACACACAACAAGCATGTTAGCCACAGTCCATGTGCCCTGTCGCCACAAGTGGACATATGTAGGTGTCTGTGCCACCCCCACACAACAACACTGTGCATGTACAAACCAATGTGATGTGTGGATCAGCTCACATTGGATCACTGACAGATCACACCACATGCACACAGATAGTGTATGGACATCACAATGTCGACACTGGTTCACCCTGCGTTGAAGCTACTAACACTGATGAGACAGGGTACATGTGACACGACACACACGCACATCCTGGCTGGGACTGTGTCCATTGCCAATGTCCTGTACTGCATTGCTGCACCCCCTGTGGCAATGGGCACACCACACATGTATGTGTCCACCCACATCCGGGTCCAGCCTGGGAGTGCTTGTCAACAAGTGGCACACGACCAAACACATCCTGTGCCCCCAGACACACACATAGAGGCAGCCATACATGACTGGGGACACACTGTGGCACAGGCAGTGGTGCCATTGGTGTGCCCCATAGTCCCTAGCTAGTGACAGAGGATGGCATCTGTCAGGAATTGAAAGCAAGGCTGACCGACACGTTCAATGTCCCCAAAACCCAAATAACTTGTTCGGACCGAGCCGTGCGCATGTCAGGGACATACATCACAATGGCGACGGACGCGTGTGACGCGTCGGTCGTGTATGGACCGAGCCGTGCGCATGTCAGGGACATACATCACAATGGCGACGGATGCGTGTGACGCGTCGGTCGTGTATGGACCGAGCCGTGGGCATGTCAGGGACATACATCACAATGGCAACGGACGCGTGTGACGCGTCGGTCGTGTATGGACCGAGCCGTGCGCATGTCAGGGACATACATCACAATGGCGATGGACGCGTGTGACACGTCGGTCGTGTATGGACCGAGCTGTGCGCATGTCAGGGACATACATCACAATGGCGACGGACGCGTGTGACGCGTCCGTCGTGTATGGCCGAGCCGCGCGCACGTCTTGCCCATTGAATCTAATGGAGACGGGTGTGTGTTGCCATTCATAATCTGCGTAGTACAGTCATTTGCCGGGCCCTGCACCCTCATTGGCCATGAGCTGTCATGGTGATGGACGTGGATTTGAAATTTGAACGAGGCGTGTGCAGGAAATTCAGTTGGAGTCGTACAACATTGTTGCAATTGCCAGTGTGTCATGGAGGTGATGTTTTAAATGATGCTGAAGGCGTGTACGAGTCGTGCTATCCCATGGATTGGCCAAATTCATAGGATGCAAGCTTTTTGGACCTATCCCTTTGTACCCCAGGGCAGACATGCCTCCACAGCACAGATATAAGGCTGCCTGGCCCCCAGAGAACCCACTTGCCTGCACCACATGCTACTGGAGCACATCAAGATCATCACTGCTGCTGTCTCTGCTTCCTCTGGCTTCAATGATGGCACGTACTGTGGAGAGGGCCCCAGCCTTCAGTGAGGAGGAGAACCAGGCCCTGCTGGACGGGCTCCTGCCGCAGTACACCAAGCTGTATGGGAAACCAGGGGAGCAGGTGAGTGTGCTGTCCACTGCTTTGCTAATTGTGCTACTGGTCTGACCAGCAGCAGCATTAGTGTGTACACCAGTGGCTTGGTTGCCCACTGACTACTGCTCTTGCCACAAATGGGGCACCCACATGTACTGCACAGTTGCAGTGCAGTGCAAGGTGTATTGTCACTAGGTCCCCTTCCCAGGCCATGTCTCAAAGCTGTGAGTGCTGGACACCGGTCCCTCAACCATAGTTGCACCACCTGTGTACCTCATTAGCCTTGCTGATGCCCACATGTGTGACTGCCTGTGTGTTGCACTAATATGTTGCCAGTGTAGTAATGTCCTCTGCACTTTGTCATCCTCACAGGTTGCTGCCCAGAAGAAGCATGATATCTGGAGGAGCATCGTCCGGGCGGTGAGATCCGTGGGGGTCTACAGGCGCAGGATCCGCAACTGCCAGAAGAGGTGGCAGGACCTTCGGGGCTGGACCCGGAGGATCGCACGGGTCCAGCTGAAGCTGTCGCCTCCACGCAGGAGGGGCGGACACCGGACCCTGACCCCCCACATGCTCCGGATCCTGGCGGTGGTCTTCCCGGACCTGGATGGGCAGCTGAAGGCCAGACAGCAGCAAGGAGGGGGTGAGTACATGACTGCACTGTGTGCTGTGTCTGACATGCTATGTGCCCCCTCTGGCCTGGTAACACCTCAACAGTACATTGTTCAGTTAGTCCAGGACCCATGTCCCTCTCTGGTGACTTGCCCCCTTCTCATCTGTTTGCCAGGTGTTGCTGTTTCTGTCTGGGCATAGTGTCACGTGGGAACTGTGCCCTTACATGTGAAGGTGCATGGGATGTGGGCCAGCATTGCTTCAGGGGACTCAGTGTTGTGCTTCAAGGGTGGGACCATTGTACAGTACATGCCAGGGTCCTGGTATTTATCTGCATGTACTCCTGTCATGTGGCCAATTGACAGCTCGGGCTCACCACATGTGCCTGGGGCATTCGGCACACACCCATGCTGCTGGTTGGGTAAACTGTTGGGGCCTCTGGAGCATGTACCTCAAGTGTGTCACATATGCACAGCCACCTGCCTACTGTCCATGGCTATCACCTGTTCCACGTGGAGCAGGACAGTCATGGCTAGTCCAGGGCATGCTACAGTCTGTACTCCCACTCCCGTGTCTCGGTTGGCACTTTGTGCCAGGTGAACAGTTCCCTCAGGTGTCTGCCCCTGTGTCATTGTGCTGTGGCACCGTTGTCAGGCCCACTGGTGTGTACATGGGTTTGGGGTCAGCATGCAATCTGAGATGTGCCCATGTGAGACAATACCTCTGTGACATGTATGGATGTTTTGACTTGACCGTGCACAATGGTGCCTGCAACCGGGTAGTTCCAGCAGCTGGGTGTCATTCACAGCAGAGTGCGAGTTGCTCAGCTTCAGAGTGCCCTGTCCCATGTCTCTGATGCGTCCAATGGATCTGGGGTGGGCACATCAGAATCCAGACGCTGTTGTTACTGTGGATGGTCATGTGTAGTTGTCAGCTACAGAGTTTGCAGGCCCCATGTCTTGGGAATGTGACACAGTGGTGACAGTTGTTGTAGGGCTGCCCTGCCCCCTGTGACTGGAGACTGTGATGTATGATCTCACAGGCATGGCTGAGCCATGGGACTATACTACCTAGGGGTGATCCAGCAGGAGTGTGTCATGTGCAACATGCACTCCATTGTGCCAAGGTATGCAGGACTTGCGGGGATCAGGATGTCTGGTGCATGTACTCAGCCCCAGCCTCTCAGATGCAACACTGGCCATCCCTACGTCCAGGCAAATGTACAGGTCCATTGTCAGCAGATGTGATGTGTGCATGTTGACAGACCACTACGTATTTTCAGGTCTTGTCAAGTGATGGGTAGGTGGTGCATGTGTCTGCAGTGGGGTGTAGGGATCCTACATGCGCAAGACAGATGGGTGCAAGGGCAGGAGGGATGTGAATGCCATGCTCGACTCTCAGACTAACCATTGGCCTATGCAAATCTGTGTGAGCACTCCTAGCAAAGTTCAACTGATTGATGCCCGCACTTGGCCACTGATGTGCTGTACTTTCTGTGGTGTGTGTGGTCAGTGCAGATGACTAATGTGTTTTCATTCTATTTTCCCTGTGCAGATACAGACACGGACACAGAGGGAGACCGCTCCACGGACCAGGGGGAGCCAGAGAGCCAGACTGGGTCTGAATTTGAGGAGTCGGAGGGACCCAGTGGCACGGAGGGCGAGGGGAGTGAGTCTGTGGGCTCCTCGGCAAACACCACCGCAGCTGAGGACCACAGCAGCAGTGACGGGGACTTCCTTGTGGAGGCGGGTGGCAGCAGCCACCATCCAACACCTGTTGAGGTTGTCCCCGCCCCCACCATCACTGCCCTCCCCATGGCTCCCACATCTAAGGTCCGTGGAGGCGCCCGTGTTCATGGGCATGTCTCCTTCCAGTCAGGCACCGCACCCCCTACCCCTGTGTCCCCTGCAGCCCTGAGTGAGGAGTCTGCCGACCTGCTGCGGCAGATCCATGTGGGGCAGTCATCCATGCTGCGTGTCTTCCATGTGCACACGGGTCTGTTGAACCAGCAGGTGTCGTACATGGAGGGCATGTCATCATCCATGTCTGCCCTACAGAGGACCAGTCAGGGCATGGCCTCCTCACTGACGGCAGCAGTGTCCCTCCTCCAGAAGTCCCTCCCCCTCCTGCCCCTGCCCCATCCCCTACTCCCAGCACCCTACCTGTCCAACTCACACACACACCTGCACCATCATTGCACACAACAGACCCAGGCACTACACACACCCCCAAGCCAAAGTCTAAACATGCACGCACGCATACTCAGGGGACTGAAAATACACTCACCGGGGATGGGTCAGATACACACACACATGCATCCACAGGCACTCCGCAGTCCTCCGATGCCTCACCCTCCACAGCCCCTTCCACGGCCCCTTCCACTGCCTCAACTGCATCCCCAGCTGCAAAGAGGCTCTTCCTGGTCGACCTCGGACTCTTCCCCACTGATCCATCCACACCAGCACACAAGGGGAAGAGGGGGTCCGGCCACACAGAGGGGGTGTCCCTCGCCCCCAGACACCCTCCCCCAGGCGCAGGCAGGCTGAGACACCACGCCGCAGGTCCCCCGCACACGGAAGAGCAAGACCCCACCACCGGCCCAACACTCCACCAGACAGTCTCCACCCGCCATCCCCCAGGCTCCCACTCCACAGGTCCCACCACCACACCCTGCCCCAGGTTCACCCACCCACCGCTACCGCATCCCCAAGATGCTCAGGCCTTCCCCACCTGCCTCTTGCTCTTCCAGCACCCCACACCCCACTCAGCCTGTGTGTGGCACTGCTGTGGAGGGCGTGCCCTCCCCTCCGTCCTGCCCACATCACCGGATCCACTTCCTGCTCCCCTGGGGATGGGCACTGCAGTGGAGTCTCTGCCCTCCTGGTCTGACTTGGGCACTGCAGTGGGTTCCGTGTCCACTCCCTCTGACCTGCCCACTGCAGTTGTGCCGGCACCCACTGCTCCTGACTTGTGCCCCCCAGTTGTGCCGGCACCCACTGATCCTGACTTGTGCCCCCCAGTTGTGCCGGCACCCACTGCTCCTGACTTGTGCCCCCAGTTGTGCCGGCACCCACTGATCCTGACTTGTGCCCCCAGTCGTGCCGGCACCCACCCTGTCAGACTCCTCCGCTGCAGCTGCCGCTCCTGCACCCACCAGCCCTTCCCTGCCTGTTTCTGTAGACCCATGATCCTGTACCTGCGGTGCCTGGCTGGCCTCTATGTATGCCCCTCCCAGGGGTATGTCCCCTTCCGTTGGCAGTGCAGGCATGCCAAATGTGGCATTTGGACACTTGACCCTGTTGGGTCTGTTTATGGACTGGCCATAGGCCTTCATGTTTTTCTTCTTGATTTTCCATTTCACAAATAACTCGGCTGAATAAAAGCTCCTTTTTGTTCACTAGTGGTTTTGCTTCAGATGTACATGATGTTGTTGATACTTGACATGCCCTTGCTCCAGTGATGGTGTATTCCATGGCTGGGAAATGTAGTGTCACTGTGCTGGAGACCATGTGGCCCATGGGGGGTATGTCCTGTTGGGGTGTGTATCCATGTCATCCTTTGCAGCAATCCGACGGGGTCATGATTATGGTCTTTGGAAATGTGTTATCTATCTTTTGTTAGCAATGTCTCATCAGTGTCTTACACACATGCACACCTGTTGGCCTTAGCATGGTTCAATTGGCCCATTTCACTGACTGTGTGGCCATCTCCAATGGACATGCAAGTGTATGCATCTATGTGGATGGACTCATCTGTGTCCTCAGTGCTACTTCATCTACATGTGTGTTGACTCTGTGCAGTTGACTCAGGGGACCCTCCCGTGCCCAGGCTGCTGTTACCAGGGCCACCAATGTGTGGTATATGTTAGCTGTGTGACAAAGTATACTGCTGACATGCTGGTGGCCTGCATGGACAACATATGGCACAGCTTTCCTTCCACAGGAGTGGAGTCCCCTCATGTCACTGTGCTGATGGGGGTTGAGACCCCATTGGCACAGTGCTCTACATATGCTGCATGTGTGATCCCCACACTTACCTTCATGTCACTGTGCTGATGGGGGTTGAGACCCCATTAGCACAGTGCTCTACATATGCTGCATGTGTGATCCCCACACTTACCTTCATGTCACTGTGCTGATGGGGGTTGAGACCCCATTAGCACAGTGCTCTACATATGCTGCATGTGTGATCCCCACACTTACCTTCATGTCACTGTGCTGATGGGGGTTGAGACCCCATTAGCACAGTGCTCTACATATGCTGCTGTTTAGTACCACACAGTTACCTTTTGTACACTCAAGTGATGGGTGTTGAGGACATTACTGCAGTGCTCATGTGAGGCTTGGCTTGTGTTAGCCACACTATGGTATTGCAGACACATGTTGTGAGTTACATTGTGTGTACATGGTCATGTTCACTGTGGTGGGTATTGTACACAGACTACATGTTGTGGTCATGAGGTTGTTGTGGATATCCTTTGGTTTGTAGTCCTTATGTTGGGGTATGGGGTATGTGTTACACATCACCCATCCTATGTGTGTGGGCATTGGTAGTGGTACTCACACAGTTCACTATTGGTGGTGGTGACAGGCAAGAGGCCCCCTATGGGTGGGGGTGTGAGTAGTCCCAGCCAAGAGGCCCACTATGGGTGGGGGTGTGAGTAGTCCCAGGCAAGAGGCCCCCTATGGGTGGGGGTGGAAGTGGTGACAGGCAAGAGGCCCCCTATGGGTGGGGGTGTGAGTAGTCCCAGGCAAGAGGCCCCCTATGGGTGGGGGTGGTAGTGGTGACAGGCAAGAGGCCCCCTATGGGTGGGGGTGTGAGTAGTCCCAGGCCTAAGAGGCCCACCTATGGGTGGGGGTGTGAGTAGTCCCAGGCAAGAGGCCCCCTATGGGTGGGGGTGGAAGTGGTGACAGGCAAGAGGCCCCCTATGGGTTTGGGTGTGAGTAGTCCCAGCCAAGAGGCCCCCTATGGGTGGGGGTGTGAGTGGTGACAGGCAAGAGGCCCCCTATGGGTGGGGGTGTGAGTAGTCCCAGCCAAGAGGCCCACTATGGGTGGGGGTGTGAGTAGTCCCAGGCAAGAGGCCCCCTATGGGTGGGGGTGGAAGTGGTGACAGGCAAGAGGCCCCCTATGGGTGGGGGTGTGAGTAGTCCCAGCCAAGAGGCCCACTATGGGTGGGGGTGTGAGTAGTCCCAGGCAAGAGGCCCCCTATGGGTGGGGGTGGAAGTGGTGACAGGCAAGAGGCCCCCTATGGGTGGGGGTGTGAGTAGTCCCAGGCAAGAGGCCCCCTATGGGTGGGGGTGTGAGTAGTCCCAGCCAAGGGGCCCCCTATGGGTGGGGGTGGTAGTGGTGACAGGCAAGAGGCCCCCTATGGGTGGGGGTGATGGGCAAGGGGGGGCCTGGGTGTTTGTCACAGGTTTACTGGTATGTGTCGGCTGTTTGTTTGGGGGGTGTCTCTTACCGTCTCCGTCGTTGGCGTCTGTTCCGGATCAGTCCATGGATGTAGAGGATCGGTATGACCTGTGCGATGGGATTCATGTCGACACCGTCTCGTCTGCACTGGTCGATGGTTCGTTTCGTCCCAGTTGCAGGCTTGTACGTCTCGTGTCCGGGGATCGTGTTGTGGCGCGAATCGTTCCTTTCATGCAGCTTTTCCGGATGCTGTGACGTGCCGTACGTGTCGACTCGCTCGGCGCATAGGAAGTGCGCATCGTACTTGTCCGGCCGGAAACAGCTCTGTCCTAGCCCCCGTGCGAGTCGATTCTGCGTTTACGGGACCGGCTCGTAGGGTGAATTGAGTATTTATTTGGCGAGTTCGTGTCGGTCGAGTTTTCAGCACATGCACGCATCGTACTTGATCGGCAGGACTGACCGGCTCCCGGGACGGGTCGGTCGGGAGGTAAGCGTCCGGACGGCTCTTTTTGAGCTGTCCGACCCGAATCGGAATCGGCCCCTTAGTAGGAAAAAACACCCTCAAAATGGATGCGATTGTTGGTGGAAAGGGTCTCTCAAGAGGTAAAATTATTGTGAGGAAACAGAAAATAACAAAAGTAATAACAAAAATAAAGAAAATTCACATTTGCATTACATTTGCACATCACTATACGGCCATGAATGTGCATAACATTGAATTCACATAGAATTTACCAACTACTCCTGTGAATCTAGTCTGTGCTAGTCTGGAATAGTTTGACATTAGATGTGGATATTTGGCAGAAGATGTGGAAGTCACCAAACACACAATTATCACAAGAACACCTCAAGGAGCGGCTGGCAAAGGTAAGGAAGACATTTATGAGTGTTGATACCTATCACAGGAAGGGCTGAAGGGAGTGAAGTTGCGGCTGCAACTACATAAGCCTACTCAATCGCACTGATGTGATTGCCCAAAGTTAAGTAAGAATAGAAGCAGTCGAAGACTGAGGCTGACGCATAAGACATTAATAGGCACATGCATCATTGTAAATACCGGTCGCAAAGGGGCAGATTCGCAGAATCTGCCCCTTTGTGACCGGTATTTTTGCATTTGGGATGCATCAACCCAAATGCAATTTCTCAATTTAGGTAATCGCAAATTTTGCGATTACCTAAATTCGAGATACGATTTAGGGAATCGCAATTTGCGATCCCTCAAATGCAATGCAAGAAGCAATCTGAGATTGCGACTTTGCATTAAGGAATCGCAAATTACCAAGATTTTCAAGGGGATGGTAATTTGCGATTCCTGTGCATTTTCAAAATGCCATGTGGCGCACACACATGCCCTTGTGTTTTCCATTTGCTGTCTTCATATGATAAATGGGCATCTAAGGCATCAATATTTTTAGTACTCAGTTGATGCAAAACAAAATCTGTTCGTTCCTAACATTTAGGTCTATTGTATTTCCCATCTAGTCTTCCTTCATACCTGATTAAACCAAAAAATAATTCATCTAAAATAAACTTTTAACTTACTCTGTCATTTTGTTTATGTAATCTGCTTTAAATTTAGGCACAACTAAATCAGCGTACGATGAAGCTGAGCTCGAGCCCACTGAGGTTCCGCGATATTTGGAGAAATATTTCTCCACACCATTCAAAATAATTGTAATAAACCAAGAACGATAGTAGTTGTAGAAGAAATACATGATGCAGTCCAAAGAAAGTGAATCTCAAAATGTTGATTAGGAACGCAACTGATTAAATCAGTTGTATTCAATGCGTAATCAGTGTTTTTGGAGTCATTCAAACAGGACCCAGAAGTGTTGAATCAGTTTTACGTGATTTTAGGAGTTTGTTTAATCTTAGTTTTAAGACTATTTACATGATCTATACAGAGATGCGTTATGGAGATTAAAGACTCTCTTATACTCTGAAATAAGTTGACATGTATTTTGCTATTCTGGGCGTTCATACAGCTTAGGATGTGATATTAATGTTGTGCAACTCTTGTGAGATCAAATTAAAGCAGTGTCATAGCCAAGTGCAAGTTGTGATGAAATTGATTAGCATATTTAATAAACACTGTTATTCAATTACTATAATAAATGGTATTGCATTACCAAGACTGTGATTTGCTTACCACATTTGAGGTGGACCTCTGTGTGCCAAATGTATTTCATGTCAGTACGACCATCATACTGCAGTCTTGAGTGTTCGTTCACATCCAAAAAAGCAGGCATGCTGGTATGAGATCCTCTGCTTTATTCACTGGAGATTTGCTAATACACATGAAACATTGCAGCAAAAACCAGATGATGGATTTGCTTCCAGATCCCAAACAGCAAGAGGAAAATATATGCACAAATAGATAAATAGGTACTGATCATTGTGCACTACTACTGTTTCCCTATTGATAGACCACCCTACCCTATGAAAGGATTTTTCCTCTAAAAAGAGACATTTTACATCCAGAGTGGCATGATTGCAACTATATTTGCACTACATTATTTATCTTAGTGGCACTGGAAGCTCAGAAGTCTCAAGTGTCTGCATCTGCTGCTAATGTATGATCTTCCAAACTAATGTGTTAATGTTTTTGTAATGCGCATAGCTGCCCAAGGGCTTCCCAGTGCTGATTGAGAGTGTTGACAACAGGGATGAGTGACTCAGCTTTTAATGGGGGAACAGCCAAGCCTTGAGCTTTTTTCTACTGCTGGGTTCCTCTTCCATCAGTCTCAGCCCCAGGGGCATATAATTCCAGAGTTCGGGACCAGATATGAAAATGATCTGTCTCCCCTAGTCAGAAATATCTCACCAAACCCAATCTGTTGGAGAGGAATTTTAGGGAGGGTGTACTATCATGAGTGCCCTTGTGTGTGCTTCCTGTACTGTTCAGCTCTAGAAGTCTTGCAGTTTCAATGGGCAATCTAGTGTTCAGCTGAAGGCAGGACGTTGTCCATACGCAATATGCATCATCATTGCAGGAAGTGAACACAAGTTGCCTCAGTATTTCTTCACCATGAAATATAAGTGCAGCACTTGTCTTTCAGCATTTTATACCTAATTTTTGGGTACACGTCAGCTTCCTAAAAGAGCTCCATTCCATTGGCATTCCTGGTTTCTTGCTACCAATAGTGTAGTTCTTGCTACCAATAGTGGGCTTTTGAAGAGCTGTGTGATCCACACGGAATTGATATTCTTGCAGTAGGTAACTGCTTATGGGTTGCAATATGTTCTTGTTGTGTTAAGAAAGCCTCTTTGTTGGCAATAATCTTGAACTTCTGTTGCAAGATTTTGCTTCTGGTATTAGTAGCACAGAATGTTGTGTTCTCCATTTTGAATCCTATGGAACTCTATACTCTTCCATTCTGCAGTGAGGCATTGTTGTAAAGTAGCTCAGAAGTGGCCTTCCTTGCTTGCTTCAGTTTACTTCTGTTGTGAAGTATTGCTTGCGTAAAGTAGCGTGGAAGTTCCAAGTGCCAAATAGAGTTTTCATCTACTTTTGATCCTACTTTTATGTTCTGAAATTTAATGCTGTTTCTACTCAAAAATGGAGTCATTATTGGTGACTTTTTGTCTTAGGATGGATTTCCTTGTGTAGAATACGTACTTAGAAGTGCCTTCTATCTTTAAGGGAAAAGAAGGGAACTTGAATTCCCACTACATTGCACTAGAGTTTTTGTTATTGTGAAATTCTTCATTGTTGGACAGGAGAAGTAGTACATTCACTTCCTTCTTTCAGAGCTGTGCACCACACTCTGAGGGTGGCCTTCATGGATCCCCACAACTGTGTCTGCCTCGTGAGCAGGGGATTATTAGTTATGAGATATCAGCACAAATTGGGTAAGGTGGATTTATCACGTTCCTGCAAGCTCAAACTCTTAGTTAATTAGTGCATGACAAAATATGAATTTGAAGGCATAACTTATCCTTTCACGTGGAAAGCCAGAATATCATGAAATATCAGTTTAACGTGTGGAGTAAATCAATTGTGATTGTGAGTATTGCGGTATGGGCAATATACTTTATCCAAATAAATACTTATTCATTATTTATTAAAGAAGTTCTGAACATGCAGCCTGTGGCATTAATCCCTTGTGTACTCCTGATAGACACCATCATTGCCCTAGGCACTTACTTGGATCAGTGACTTCAGCAAACATAAAAGATTAGTTCTGCAGAGCCCAGCTCCAAATTGTGCTTGGTCCAGACTGATGCTCATCACAGTGTGGACAAGTATGCAACAATGTAATTTGGAGACAGTGGTCCATATAACCTAGTCCCAGTACTGTGGAAAGTGTCTCAATTCATGATGCAAGACTTCAATCTGTAGAGCAGTGCACATCGTTCAGCCTTCTTTTGTTTCTGAGGCATGATTGGCAACCCAAAAGAATTATAAATGACAACCAATTGGTATATGCCAGTTATTGGCAAAGATACAGAAGAATAAATGCACAAAAATAATTCAATTTTATGTACAAGGGAAATTAAACTGTATTTTCCATGGTCAAAGTCAAAAGGGATTGTTTATTTAGACCTTAGGTCCTTAAACATGTACGAACATACAAACATAGCAATCTTTGGTTTAAAAACCAGCTCGAGTAAAAGACTATATAATACCCGTAAAAAAAAAACTCCAAATCCATTACAAAAATCTTCTAAAAGAAGAGTATTCTATATTACAAATATTTAAATACCAAGGATCATTAATAAAAACTGGTGTACATTTCATCAGATCATACTAATGGTAAAACATCCCTCTACACATTTTTTAGAACTTTTTTAACTTCAAGCATAAAATTCCCTGTTGCACAAGCTACATCTAATGAGTGCATATCAGTTAGCAAATCTACAGCCTGTACACGATTCGTAACCTCATGTTTTAGGAAGATTTGTCGTAGCCACAGTTTTCGTGCGTCAAGAACATTTAAACAATCTAATAAGATGTGCAAAATATCGCATTTTGTGCCTAGGTTACAGGTACACCTCCCTTACGTGGTCAATCATGGCCCTCTTAATCCTATCATTCTCATAACATGGATTAATCCCAATCCTCATTTTTAATAATTCTCTCCTTAACCAACAATTGGGAAGAATATCCATATATGGGAACTGTTGACCATTTTGCCAAGATTTCATTATAAAACATACAGATCTTTTCCCATCCAAGTATTGCCTGTCCTGGTCCCATGATATTACTTTTCCTATTGTACTAAGTTACTTCTTACTTATGGTTGGCTGGACGTTCTGCTGGCATACGTCATCCCTCAAATCCCTACACAACGTAACAACCGTTTCTCTGACCCCCTTTGTCCACTTCATTTCACTCTGTATGATCTCACATTTACACCAAAAGGAAACTTTTTGCTCCTCTTCACAGCCCAGACGTTCCCCGAAACTTATTAGCGCCATGCTTGCTATTTTCTCCCATGAAACCATTCGGGTTTCTAATCTTATTGCCTGGATCATGGAGGATCTGGGTAGGGACAGTAATTTTTTTACAGATTTCCCTTCTTCACCATCCCACTTCCTTTTACCACTTAAGAATAGCAATTCAGCACCGTATAGGAACAGAGGAGGTACCTTAGCCGTGTAAGCTTTCAGAACTGGTCTATCTGTCATTTCACCATAGATGTTATTAAATTTCCTCAGGCCACTAACCGAGGCCAGGGCCCGAATTCTTAATGCATTGAAGTGTACTTTCCACTTTATGGATTTCTCAAACCAGATTCCTAGGTATTTATACTCCTTCACTATCTCCAATTTTATGGAGCCTAGGACCCAGTTGATAATCTTCCTCTTTTTGCTGAAGCACAGAATCTTTGTTTTTTCCAAATTTACAGTTAATTTCTTACGACTACAGTGGTCCCCAAACACTTTGAGCTTTCTTTGCAGACCTATCTCTGGTCCACAATCACCAAGTTGTCTGCATAAAGTAAGCATGCGATATGTTTCCCATCTATTTTTGGGCTGGCACCCTGCACCGTTCTCAAAATGGCGGGCAAATACGCTATAAATAAGGAGAAGAGCAACGGGGCCAAAACACACCCCTGTCTTAACCCATTTTCAATCAAAATCTTCTGTGACAGTGTACCCTCTGTATCCAGAATAACCTGGGCCCAATTCTGACTAAGTAACCCTTGTATTATAGACAAAAGGCCCTTAGGGATATCAAAATCACCTAGCATTTCCCATAGCCGTTCTCGGTCTACCAGGTCAAATGCGGCCCAAAAGCCTACGAAACAGCAGAACAAACTACCCCCCTGTTCCATCGATTTCCGAGCCATTGCCCATTACGCAAAACGGTGATCAATTATGGAGTGGCCCTCCCTGAAGCCACCATGTTCTGGAGGCACAATGTGATTGTCCTCAGCCTACTCCTTAAGTTTTTCCAAGATTATTTTAGAAAACACCTTTTCACTAATATCCGAGAGATTGATTAACCTGTAATTTTTGGGTAACAATATATCTCTTCGTTTATGGATAGGTCTAATAATTGTCCCTCTCCAGTTTACCGGCATTTTCCCAGAATCAAGGATGCTATTGAACATTTTGGTGAAAAAGTCTGCCCACCAATCTGGTCTGGTTCGTATGATTACTGCCGGAAGATTATCTGGACTCGCTGCCCGGGTTAGATTTAACTTAGATATAATTTGTCTAACATTGGCGACCTAATATCTTGTTCCACCTCTATCCATGATGTATCTTTCTGTCTTTCTTGACCAACCCCTTTCCCATATAATTCTCCCAGGTAGCTCTCCCAGGCATCTTCGGTCACCACACAGTTCATAGCTCCATGTTTCTTACCGGAGCCATCTTGGAATAATTTCCAGAACATTTTAACCTTTCTTGTTTCTATAGCTTCCAGTAGTTTTCCCCTGCACTTCTCTTTATATGTTCCTTTGTGCTTTCTAATAGAGTTTTTATATTGTTTCCTTAATTTCTGTAGGCTATTGAACATGTATAAATCATAATTTAATCTTAGATGTCTTTCCTTTTTTCTTATATTTAATTTTAGTTTCCTACATTCCTCATTGAACCAGTTCTTATTTTTACACTGAGTTACCCCCTTTCTATGGTCCCTGCGGCTATTTCTTTTTAGGTCCACCCTTAAACATTGCACCACTTCGGAAATAACATTTTCGAACCATCCTATATTTTCAGTATTAGGGATGATCTCTAGCGTCTGGACCTGCTGGAACGCCGCTAGTTTTCCCAAACACTTCTCTGTTAGACGAGTAGTAAATCGTCTGGGGTAGTCCACTTCCAGAGGGATAATTGTGTCTCTTGACTTATTATTGCTTCTTACAATCTTAAGTGTTAGTGGCCAGTGGTCACTTTTCCCCTCTTTCCTTACCTCAAAAGCTCTTATGAGATCAAAATCCCAAGCATGGATAAAGATATAATCTATAGGGCATAGTTGATTGCCTATCCTGAATGTGCGATTTGCTGGCCGATCTTAATCCATCCTTCCATTTATACAGACTAGGCCCAATGAGCCCAGAAAATTCCCTAGTGCGATATCTCGTGCTACACATCCCCCCTAGGAAAACAAGCAGGTGTAATCTTGTAAGCTGCCAGTAACTCTTTATACCACTGGTCGACTCCACGAGGGTCTAGTTTATGGTTAAAGTCTCCCATCAGTATTAACAGATCTCGCTGGTGTACCTAGATTAGACCTTGCACATCTTTTTCAAATTTTTCCAGTTTTGATTTGTACTTTTTATCTCTAATCCCCTGCATATAGACATTAACTATGATGATACCTTCATACTCTGGGGTGGGATGCAAGATAGTCACTCTACCTGCCACTCGCCATTTACACTTTACCATGGAGTATCTCCTTAACACATTATCTGTATTAGGGATGTGAAGTCAGATATTATTTTACTCGTGAAGTAGATATAATTGCCTCAAAAACTACCCATTGTTCTGAGTGAGTTGTGCTGCTCCATGTAAATTGTGACTTATGCTAGGAATGTTCTACACGTTTTATTCGTGCTGAGCCTCTCGCAGAGAAAAGCTAAACATGGTACGCACTTGGGTACAAAATGCTCACGAGTTTGCAAGTAAGGAATGCAATTGCAGTTACAGGCTCCAAGCAATAAGGATGAGAGAAAACTCTCCAAGTAAGTGGTCACAGGAAGGCAGGAAACTCCAGTAGTTAAGTCTGCAGTGCCCCCCGCAGGATTTGGGAAGGGCCCCTCAGACTTCCATATCGCTGAGATATTCATAGACTTTAGGTTGAATGGGGGCCCAAGAAGGGTGCCCACCTGTGCCACAGGGGCTGTAGGGACTTGCATTACGCCCCTGAATATTTGGGACAATAATCTCGATTGAGACTGCGCTTCCATAATGAAAAGTTTGCAAAATCAGTGCTAAATTTGAGTCAGTGGTTGCAGGTGGGGCTCGGCAGCACTCATTTTTTGGGACCGGTACTTAGTTTTCCTCACCGGATTTTGACCCAGAGCAAGGGCAAGAAAAACAAAAATGGAGGAGAGGAGAAAGACAGATAAACAGTGATAAAGAGAGAAACTAGGGATGAAAAAGAACCTACAAGAGTGCAATAAAAGGACAGGGTGAGTCTTTGAGGTAAATAAAAGAGGCATGAGGTGGAATCAAGACTTCAAAGTCTTTATATTCTGCAATCTTGGCATTCATCAGCAGCAGCTGTGGGGGTCTGAGAAACACGTGACTGGCTCATTTCACTTTGACTTGTATTGTTTCTCAGGGGCATATTGCAGCCTCCTGAGCCCTGATTTCAATGAGAGATGTACAGTTGAAAAAGGAAGAATTGCCCTATTTCAATGGTATACCTTCCTAGTGAATGCCTGTTTGAGGATAACCCTAATAGGGCGATCCCGAAGCATAGTTCCACACCACTGGACACCAGAGATTATTTTTGGGGAGAAGCAGACCCCAGACAATAGATTACCCTCCCCCTCCTAATCCGCACAATCAGCTTTCTGCCCCCCCACCCCCGGGTGTATGGGGTGTTTACTCTCAATCTGCCCCTGAAAGCTCACTAGCAAATAGGGAGTTTAATTTGCTACCAAAAAAGGGATGGGGCCAGCCCACCCAGGAATAGTGGGAAATACACTTTTGAGGCAGATTGAGGAGTGTACCCCCATTTTGCCCCCTGGGGAGGTACAAAGCCCACTAGACACCAGGGAATTTATTGGCAAATGTTTGGTAAAGGGTGGGAGTAGCCTATCCTGGGGCAGGGCCAAAACATTATATTGACTTGGCACGATCCCTGGTTTGATCCATTCCTGTTGCATGTGCTATGCCTAGCCACACAAGTGGGTATTGTTTTCATTGGGATAAGTGTGGGAATGCTGGGTTGTAGGAATTGTGCAGATCCCTGCAGTTTCTGGAACTTTCCGTCACACAAATGTGAGGAAAAAGCTTGTTTTTTGCCAAAGTTCGAGATTTACAAGGCCTTCTGGGCAAAAGAACTCCTAGTATCTATGCAAGTCATAGCATTCTGAACTTCCCTTTGCGCCTAGTTTTCAGCAATGTCTGGGTCTGGTAGCTTTCCCAAGGCCCACAATGCCCAGTTACCCCCATCACCAAACCAAGTTATTTTTCTCTCAGATTTTGTGAGTTGCGAATGTGAGGTGTTGAGTTTAGGAGTGGTGAAGGGTTTAAGGGTTTCGTGATGGGTGGAGTTTAGAAATAGAAAGGATGTTTTAGGGTTCAGAGATGAGCGAAGTTTAGGGGTGTTGAGGGTCTTTATGCAGGGATGGGTGGAGATAAGAAGTAGTAAGGGCTTTTAGGGTTCAATGATAGTGGAGTGTACACGTAGAAAGGGCTTTTAGGGTTCTGGGGTGAGTGTAGTTTAGAGGGCAGGGGTGGGTATAGTGTAGGTGTGGTGAGGGATTTTTAGGGTTCAAGTATAGGTAGAGTTTAGGTGTATTAAGAGTCTACAGCGTTTGGGTTGAGTGGAGTTAAGCGGTCAGCGATGGGTGTAGTTTAGGTGTGGTGAAGAGGTTTACGAGGCATCGATGGTTGGTGTTAGGGGTTGTAAGGGGGTCAGGGGTGGTCAAGACATTCTATGAATTGCTTTCTATGAAATATTAAATGCCGTTTATCCTGCAATTTTCCATTAAGCAATTTAGGTGAAATGGTTTCTCAGTAATTGTATTCCAGGAAATCATTTTTCTATGAAATCACATACAACTGTCTCCATGTTGTGTATTGGAGCGTTTTGTTTGCCTGTGCTAGTCCCAGATATATAGGTGGGGCACCATTTTATTGGGAGAAGATTGGGAATGCTGGGTGGTAGAAATGTTGCAGATCCCAGTATCTTTAGTAATTTTCTTTCACAGAAATGTGAGGAAAATATGTGTTTTAGCCAAAGTTTGTGGTTTGCAAGGCCTTCTAAGTAACTTCATGGGATCCTCGTGAGTCATACCATCCTGGACTCCCCCGGCTGTCTAGTTTTCAGAAATGTCTGGGTTTGGTAGGTTTCCCATGGTGACAGCTAAGCAAGTGCCCAAATTCCGCAGCTACCCATATTGTAAAAAAAAAAGTAAGGATTTTGCTGAGTGAAATGTGATGTTTCTAGATTGCGCTTTGGGTTGTCTTGTGTCGTGCCCAAACCCTCGCAGGCACATTTGCAGATGGCTTATATACCAGTTTGTGCACATTATCCATTGGGCATTGTTTTGCACAACCAGCTATCATAACTGGAGGTCCCCGCCCTCCTAATATGAGTAAGTGCTCATTTGCATTTGAGACGATTTTAGCATCTTCTAATTAATTGGGAGGCATGCACAGGTAGCACACAATTATTACTTGGCAGCGGAAGACCGCGCTATAAAATGCTGTGAACAACAATGTTTTGATTTTTCAATGGCAGCCCCGAACATGATTGGCTTTACAGATGTGGAGTGCTTTATTGTGGGGCAGACCGTCAACATTGAACACGTGTTCACCAAAATAAAGAACACAAGGATGTGCAAGCAGAGAGTGAAGGGTGCTGTTTTTACTAACACCGGCTAAGGTCAGACTTGGGTGTGAAGTGGCTGAAGTCAGAAAAAAGCCAGCATGTATTTATTTAAGCAGATTGGTTTCAATATTGCACTGGGACTTGACAGGAGGGTGAGTCAGAGGCTTCACTCTGCGTTTATCTACGTCAGACACCTGAAGAGCTGCAGCTCACAAGGTGAAGAGGCTTAGAAAGAAACCTTTGACAGGCCAAATACAATGTGCACTCTGGAAAATAAAGGTCATTTAATTCCATGCATCTTTTGACCTTAGTGCAGAGGAAAGGAACTACCTGCTTGTAATTAATATTACACTGTGACATTTCTAAACATGAGATACTGGGAGAGTGGGCGAGTTTTGTCGAGAAGGCAACACGCTTTTTTCTTCAGATGTTGTATACCTCCAGTATAAGTTCTAAATGTGGGCCAGCCTACATTGAAATACCAAAGTCATTATTGTGTTAATTAATAGAATGCTGCATTTTGTATATAGTTTGTTCTACAGAAGTTGTTCACAAATTCTAGAAAATTCAGGTTGATGAGTTAGCTTGGTTGGCTCCATCCTCGAGTGCTGGTGCAAGTCCTGGCAAGTGATACTGTCGGAATGAGTGCTTGATCCTTCTCTATGGTCAGTGCTAGGAGGAATCCCTCATTGGTGCAGTTTCAAAAGTCCCTGAAAACCAAGTTACTGCCTGTCATATAATCCTCAGAGTTCATTCTTGCATTTGCTGTCTGTAAAGGATAAATAATAAAACTAGAAAAAGCTGTGTACGATGATTGGAGTGATCAATCAATGCAAGTCAGATTAGTTGGCTCAATGTCTGATCTAAAGGCTTCACAGTGTTGGAGAGGGAATCACATTTAAACTTTCAAAGACATGAGAAACTGAATTATGACATTTCTGAGAGGAAAATAATAAACGTGCACCAAGTACAGGTTCAAGAAAAGAGAATTTTAGTTACTGCATCTTAAAAGCATGCAGAAAAAGATGTAGCTAGATTATATCAATCGTGTAAATAATATAGATTGTGATTTATTAAGTTATAAGTGTGTATGACTAATGGGAATTTGTCAATTATCAAGATTTAACCTGAATATGATGACAAATTCAATATGAAGTGTATCTTTCATGTGTAAATGTGTGCACCAAAATGACAAAAGAAAAAAAGTTGTTACACATTCCTAATTAATGATGTATTTGTGAAACTTTCAGAGAATGTATTTTACACATCTACTAATGTTATACGCTTAAAATGAGTTTTTAATACTTTGATTTCTAATATTTTTACACATTGTTAGTTTCAAAGAGTGACACATCATACTGACACGTATTATTCGTAACCACACTAAGGGCCAGATGTACGAGCATTTTATTTTGCGCCTCACAATTTGCGACTAATTGCGAGTCGCAAATTGTGAGGCGCAAAATAAAATGTACAACAGTGTGTTTAACACTGTTTGCGATTCCCAATGGGGTCGCAAATTGCGAGGCTCATTAATATTAATGAACTTCTCGCAATTTGTGAGCCCATTGGGAATGACAGGTCCTCCCAGGACGGGATGCATTTAAAAAAAAAAAATGAAACGTTTTCGTTTCCTTTTTTAAGGGCATTCAGTGGTCCCTGGGACCACTGCCTGCCCTTAAAAAATATTTTAGCATGCATTTGCAAAGGGGAAGGGGTCCTTGAAGTAGGTGGTAATTGAGAGTAATTGAGAGTGTTTTGCAACCGCAATTGCGGTTGCAAAACATTAGTACATTGTTTTGAGACTCGCTATTTGGAAGAGAACGCCCCTTCCAAATAGCGAGTCGCAAAACCTATTTAGCGAGTCGCAAATAAATTGCGACTCGCTAAATAGGCTTTGTACATGGCCCATGATGGTTTTGCATCCTCAAACGGGTTCACAAACCCGTTTGCTCATGCAAAAACGGGTCGTACATCTGGCCCTAAATTATTTCAAATACATCAGAGTTATTTTAGAATCATGAGATTTTTATATTCTCTATGAACATATGTCCAATGATCATATATATTTTACGTTAAATTAGCTTGATTTAATGTGGGCCTGACTGAAAGTGTGAAGTCCCTTTACTTGTTGATTCTACTGCTCGTGGCAGAATTCCTCAATATAAGCAATAACGTGAAACAGTGGTTTTTTTTTCCTGAGTTCCCATGTACTGAACAAGACATTTTGCTACATTTTTCGTTACAATCCCGAACAGTTGCCTGAGAAACTGTCCTCTTGAACTTGCCTATGTGCTCTTGCTATAGGGACATTTTTTCGACGTTTCACTTATTGGATTGCTTAAGGACTGCATAATTGTCCCACCTATTTCTCTACGTTTTGTGTCTTCTTTATGTCGCCTGACACTCATCCTATAAGAACTGCCCAATGAACTGAGTGGTCTGATCAGATAAGGTGACTCCAGGAGGTGTCACCCCCGGAACTTTAAGAATATAATATTGTCTGATTGGACGGATACTTGCTAGCTGAGCCAGTTGGCAGTTGCTGGTTGGCGCGAGTACACATGCTGATGGTGACGGCTGGGTTGCTGATTATCCTATTACGGAGATTTACTGAACTTCCTTGGCAATTTTTTTATACTTGCCTGATGCGACTCAACTGGCTTCCCTTTCGAACTGACGCATATGCCATATGCAACCTACTGGTCTCTTTTTTGTTGGGAGACTGCTTGAACTGGCATATTTCTTGTCCCTTCCTGAACTCTATAGCTTTGGTACATCTATTTAGAATTTGCCTGTATTACATTTTGGCCTGATGCAAATTTACTGATGCATTTATTTTAACTTAACCTTTGATAAACTATACTAAAATGTTTCCATAACGACTCAGCTAGGATGATTATTTCTATCCAAATGAATGTGCATTCTTAATTCTAGTTTATCAATGAACAGAAAAGATCATATTAGTGAGATCATAGAGCATCAAATACTAATGTTATTATTCTGTATTGCTTTAACTGAACTTTTGGTGTGTATGATTTTGGCTCCCCTACGTTTCGTCAGGAGATTTGGGCTGGCTGTGATAATCAGTTACCTTTATAGCATTGTATTGAGAGTGATTTACATGAGCTCAAGTTTGTAGTTCAGTTATCCAATTCCTGGTCCTCATTGGACGACTGCTGGGACCCTTATGTCCAACCCCTCTCGGCACAAAACAAGGTTCATCAGAGGAACAAGAGAGTGGTATAAATATCTGACAGGAAAGGAGACAAAGGGAAAATAGCTTTGTGGGACCAGTAAATGCTACAGCAATAGAAAAACTCTCAGAACCAAAACCCACCACCTTTTCTGCCCTCATGACATGGTCAGATCTCCTTCTGATCTATAGAAGCGTTTCCCTGCTATCTTTTACAAAAGAGCTTCCTGCGTTCATGTGCTCTCTCCAAGGTTTCCCAGTTTAGCGTGTTTCTGTAAAGTCTACTATGGAAGCTCGTGGTTTTCAGCCGTATCTAGCCTTTTGCTTGCTAAGATGTTTATTTCCAAGCAGTTACCCTTTGGCTTGGTCTCCTTACACAGCCTTGCTCAAACACAAGGACCCTCATATTGAGTGGCATGGAAAAGGGACTGGCTTTGTTCACTCCCAGCGTTATCAATATCTGGGGTACCGGTAACTCTGTGGGTGGATAAATATAACTTATTATGAGCAGGGCTCCCTGTTTTCCGTTTTTACTGATTTTTTACAGATAAATACAGACAGAAAACATTTATTTTCGTGTCTGTATTTATTTTTAAATGTGGATAAAAACGGAAAGTTGGTTGTTTTTTGAGTAATTCTAAAATCTGTCTACCATGACTGCCAAGCCAATAGCTGTGTGGGTTGATAGGAAAGAGGGTTAAAAAAGAAAGGGATTTTAGTAAAGAGGCTTTAACAGCAGTAGATATACACAAGGCTGATACTGAAATTTGCATGCTTTCATATAAGTGCATTGATTTAACTTCAGTGGGTATTCACAGCACTGAAACTTGGCAGGAATTCAAGCATAAGTGCATATTTATCGGTTAAATAAATGTGGAAATATACTAATTTCAGCTTAATTTTTTCACAAAGACCAAAATAAATATGGAGAAATACAGATAAAATGAGCAAAAAATAAATATGGATAAATACAGACGGAAATGACAAAAAAATAAATACCATAAAACCGGGAGCCCTAATTATGAGTTGGCGCCTCAGGGTCCAGTTAGTAACTGGTCATTCTGGCTTTTTTCCCCCAGGCAATTCTTCGTGTTCCCACAGACTTTCACACAGGTATTTTTGCTGTTTTAGCCACTGAAATCTCCTTCTGAAGTTGAATAATTCCAATGGGGCGGTAACTTTTGCTACCAGCCCCACTGGAAGTATGGATCAACTCATAATGAGGGCCAAGATGGCCTTGGGTTCTCACCAGATTTTATAATCCCATGAGACCCTTGAGGTACACATGGGACATAAGTAATTTTGCCTCATTATCCTTCATAATAGTATATAGAGGCAATAAAAATAAACACAGCAACAGTAATGAAATCCACGTTGTGGATTTGAATTGATTTTATTAGCAGTTTGATGTCACGCCAATAAGGCAATACAAATATTTCATAAACACACAGATCATAAGATTTAAAATACAAGGTACTACTTAAAAAAGAACTACAATCATCCTAAAATATATACATTTTACACAAAAAAAACTATTTCACCCAAGCACCACCCACTCCTCTTAAAAAGATATTCTAAGATCCAAGAATACTAGGTTTTACCTACTGCATAACGTATGTTTTCTAAAAAGTGTGATGAATCACATATTTCAACAGACTTCAGTTATCGTCAAAGTACAATTGCTTTTGAACAAAACAAGCCCCAACAGTGAGCCAATAAAATATTCATATGATCTATCTAGCTCCCAATTTAAGCTGGAACACTCATCCTTAAAAACCAGTTTCACAAAGATATGTAATTGATCACATGTTCAAACACGATAAACATTATCATTGTGAAAAATGCAGTTCCTTTTGTGCAAAATAGAGCCACAGTAGTGCAAAATACAATTATATTTTTGCAGGATGTAATTAGACAAGGTAGGCATTAACATTGTGCAAAATACGATTCCTTTTGTACAGGATAAAACTGTGGCAGTACAACATACAACTGTATTTGCACAAAAAATGCATTTATAGCTGGGGGAACCAAAGGATCACATGGCATAGGCCCAATTTTAATATATAAACAGGCCTCAATGTTCTCTTTCTATACCTCTAATATAATAGGTCACTCCGGTCGGCAAGTTTTGATGTATAACAGCAGCCTGTTTAAATGTTCTGGACCATATAGACTCAGACAATGTATTTGGGGGTTCCTTAGGCAAGGGCTCAAACCATAGTTAACCTCGAAATCCCATTAGGTTGACTTTTCTGAAAACTGTTGTGCAGAGATTTGCAGAGTACCAAGAAGTCCCCATTGAGTGTTCCCTGATACCTTTACACTTTCCCACCCACCAAGGACCTTTTTGCAATAACTCAATCTACACCTCAACACCTCTTCACTCATACTCCCAGGTGACTTTAAGTAAACCTGCGGTTGACAGGTAGAGCAGTGCCACCTGGCATTAATTTTCTCTGAGCACACGTTCACCAACAGCCCTACTCTAGTCTTGGATTGCATTGCAAGATCTTCCTGACTAGCCCTGTACTAATCTCCAATGCCAAAAATCAAGATCTTCCACACCTCACACTTGTTCATTTACACAGTTATCACCATCCCCCCTCTCTAACATTGCTCCCTATTCCCATCACTTTCTCCTAAAGTAATTTGTCCCTGAGTTTGCACCACCAGTTTTTTAAAAAGATCATGTAAATTGAGTTGTCCATGAAGAAGTCATTTGAATGACGAGCAATGCTCTCCCATCCGCCATCAATGTCTCACGCCCTTACTGCATCTTCTTCACATAACACCCAGTCCTCAACCATGGATCACCTCTGCTATTGGACACATGAATACCCTCATGCACATCTGCCTTAGCAAATGATGGGACGCCTCCACTCTGGAATGGATGGGCACCAAGCAAAATTCTCTTACATCCAAATCCTATTACCCTGCTTTCAACTCTCCAGTCACAGTCACTTCTCATCTGTCCTTTTACACACCGGTCACTCAATCCAATTGACTGATTGTGAGTTTACAAACTATTCCGGCACCAACAGTACCACAATCAGAACCTCCTTTTTATTTAAGCTTTTCAGTCCGCCATACCCACATTTTACCAATCCCTTCTGTGCCCACTCAATCCAAACAGGCTTTGTGAGGGTCGGTATATTTTTGGGATATTCTATGTACCATGTAGAAATCAAAGACCTATGTAGGTTAACACATACCTATCAGTTTTCTCATAAGAGTGAATTGATTCCCTGTCAATGTCACTTTCTATTCTCTGGCAAAGATCCCCAGTGTTTCCATTCCAGGAACTCAGGCCTTCATCCCACTGACAAAGGGTCTGATTTAGATTTTGGGGGGACCGCAACAGAGTGGGCTTTTTTGGCAGTCTTCCCGCCTGCCCGATTTAGATGTTGGCTGGCAATGGTAGAAAAGACCGCCGCGGTCCCGCCCACTTCACCAGGCCTTCACTCCCCACCCCTACGGCGGGATGGGCTGCAGGAGGCAGAGGCGGGAGTCCAGCCAGGATTCTCGCACTCCAGGTTTGGATGTGGCCTGTTTTAAAGGGAATTCCGACGGGAATCCCTCCTACTTCGGATCGGCAGAATGGGTTTAAAAGGGGTGAAAACTCACTTTTTTTTAGGCTCAGGCTGCGGTTTCGTCCTCCTTGCCTTCGCTCAGGTCCTCCCTCTCCTACTGCACCTTGATGGTGACCGACCGGCACCCCGTTTTGACGGACTGAAAGGTAAGTGTTGGTGGTTTGCGGGTATACATTGCATTGAGTGTGTATGTTGATGGGGTGCAGTGCAGAAGGTACACATAATGCACACAACAAATTTTCCACAGACACATACGTACACCTACACAACATAAATGTGATTTACATTAAAAATAAAATGTCACTTACCTGTCTCCCCACCACCAGGGTCACCCCCTGTCAGTACTCCGCCGACAGGACACCCCCAGGCCAACAGGAACATCCAGATCTGTTTGGTGGGATCCTGCCATCAGGACGGCAATGGTGGGCGATTTGCCAGCCCAGACCACAGCAGCAGCGGTTTTCTGTCTATCGAGTATATATCTAGATAGGGAGGGCGGAACGCCGTCAGCTCTACTGTGTTTCAGAGACCGCCGCAGTGGCGGGCTGCCGGTTGGACCGCCTAGATCTAAATCAAGCTCAAAATCTGGAGTGAAAAACAGACGCTGTTCTGCTTTGTCAAATTCACTGTCTTTAACATGGATGGACTAGATAAAAGTGCTTTTTTTGGTGCAAACACAAGTTGAAATCCCCCAAAGCAGCTTCTTCTACTCTGGATCAAAGATTCAACTCGTTCCATTCAGGAACCCATTTATTCAACCCACACACTCCTTCTGTCATGCAAAACAGGGTTTTTATGCTCTGCCACTGACCTATTTCTTTCTTTAATTATTTAAATTGATTTGTGTAGCGCTGTCTTGTGATCACTTCATAGGATAAGGTCTTAATTCCATTTTCTGATGTTCCTTGTTCTGTCAATATTCATTTTTCATCGGCAAGAGATGGAATATCCCTGATGTGGATCTTTGTTGTGGTGCCACAAAGGAGCATCTCTTTTTCTTAGCGGGCCTGTCCTCTTTCAGAGGGAGGGATAGTCCTTGTATTATAGGGAAAGAAATTGAAGGCCTCTGTAAGGTAATCATTTTAAGATTTCTTTTAAATAATGACAGGTTTTGCTGAATAATAAGGTCTTAGGAAAGGAATTGCTCTGCTTGACCTGAGATTGTGATCCTCAAATGTTTGATCTGAGATTGTGATCCTCAAATGTAAAAACAACAAAAACAACAAGGTGATGGATGGAATGCTTGAATTAATCTTAGCCACTGGCAATCACACAGGGGTCATACCTATCCATCGTTTTTCGCCAACCCTGACACCTCAGTTTAGGCCCAGCCATTTGAAATCAGACGTCACTCTCCTCCTCATGAGAGCAGCCCAGCCCGAACTGCCAGGCCAGGTCCTCCCCTAACCGGAACACAAGCAACACATGTTCAGAAATGTGCTTTATCATGTAACAGTGAAATGACTACTGCCAAAGGGGCTCTTTCTACTCTGGCACAAAAGGTCCCAGTAGCTCTATTCAGGAAACCATGCTATTTACCCAATGCAGAAACTATATGGTTTAACTCAGTTTTTTTAGCTTGTCAACAAGTAAAGCAGTGTAACATGGACACACTGTGTGAAAGTTGCATTTTCAATTTAAAAGTAAGTAGCACTCTGCCAAAGTAGCTTTCTCTAAACCGGCACTTTCTCTCGCCACTCAGAAAACCCAGTCATTCTGGATGCAAAGCAGGGTTTTCTACCTTATAAACAGCTATGTAGGTCAATATGGGCTAATTTTGAGAACATTGGTTTCATAATGTAAAAGTGTGTTGACTGTACTGCAGCTCAAAATCATCAGTAGACTCATGTTCTTAGAATAGTGGGTCGACTCCACCTAAAGTGACTTTCTCCACTGCAGAACGAAGGCTCCACTAGGCCCATTCATCAATCACAGACATTCTGCCAATGCAGGAAATATTTGGTGCCAAATGGTCTTTTAAATGCGATTTTAAATGTGGTGTGGCTACCTGTAAATGCTTACATAGACCCTTACCTTAGGTAAAGAAATGTGTTTCTCTTCACCGGTTGTAAAAAAAAAACATCCAGCACCCTGTCTATGTACCCCCATTGCAAATTTCAGCTCATCTATGTAAAGTGTATCTATTTTGAGTACTCACCTAATTCTTTAAATTGAACTCCAATTGAACATTTGTGAGTTTCTCATTCGCCCTACCACCACCACTGTTCCTCCCCATCTCAGTAACCTCCTTCATTACCCAAGGCAATGCCCTCCCCTGGAAAGTAATCTGTTCTGTCTTCATGATAGAATAGCAATACTACTCATGCAGCTCATGGTTGTACTAATCAGATTGTCCTAATCTGAAAGATTAAAGCAAAATTGCTTATTTTCTTTTCCCAATAGGCTCATTTTAGTCAATATTCTATTTTATTACAGCTTCAGTCCTTTCTGTAAAACAGCTGTGATCTTCGGCACATTCTCACAGCGATTCTGCTTAACCATTATATTCACCACCTATTAACCTCCATGAAATTATTTCTATAGGCTATCCCACCAAATTCAATTAAATATATTGTAGTGCATTGTTATTGTAGTCTGTATTCAGAATGGTGTCTAGTTCATTCCATGTTTGTTTACCTGTTCTGGGTAAATATGTGCCTACAGAGCAGCAGATTGTAGAGGTCACATGATCTGTAGTTAAAACAATGTTTTCTGACGATAGCTTTTCCAGTGTAAGGTGGGAATATATTATCACCTTGTGCCACAGGTTGCCCTTCTATGGACCCTTCATCAGACCCCCCAGCTTTTCCCGATTTTGCGAATCGCAATTTTCCCGCAAAATAGGCAGACTCCCGCGGAGCCCGCAATATTAAGAAAGCCTGCCACAAAAAAATAAAGAAACGGTCTTCCGTGTGCTGTTTATTTACTATCCGTGCTTACTTATTTAATAAAAGAGTGGGGATAGTAAATAAACGCCAAAGGGAGACTCACTCTTCGGTGTTTTTAGCTGGAGCATTAATTCCCTTTGGCCTCCACCTACCCGGGGCGTCCTGTCTGGCACAGATTAGCAGAGCAGGTAGGCTGACAGGGATGACATGGCCAGAAATGCCCTCTCATTTACCCCCTTCCCCATTGCTGGCGGTGCCTCTCTACATTGGGAAATGATGAAAGACAGAGAACTCGAGGCTTGTCTTTCTTTTTGTTTATCCCTGCAGTATCCCTGCAGTATATCTCGTGACTGGGCAAGTTAAAATGCACATGTATTATACAAACAACCATCATCTGTGAAAGCGAGGTGATGTGGCCTAACTTTTGAACAGGGGAATAAGGTTTGATTCCCAGCATCAGCTCATTATCTTGTTGTTCTGGCTAAATCACTTAGGGCCAGATGTACCACCATTTGCTTTTGCGACTCGCAAATTGCGACTCGCAAAAGCAAATGTACAACAGTGTCAGAGACACTGTTAGCGATTCCCAATGGGGTCGCAAAACGCGAGGCTCATGAATATTAATGAGCCACCCGCAATTTGCGACCCCCATTGGGAATGGCTGGCCCACCCAGGGATGGTGGCCTGCTGAGCTCAGCAGACCTCCATGTCTGGGACTGCTGTTCAATAAAGCAGTTTTTTTTAACGCAGCCCGTTTTCCTTAAAGGAAAACGGGATGCATTTAAAAAATAAAAAATAAAACGTTTTCGTTTCATTTTTTAAGGGCAGGTAGTGGTCCCTGGGACGAAAATATTTTTGGAGCCAGTCACAAAGGGGAAGGGGTCCCCTAGGGACCCCTTCCCATTTGCGACTCCATTACCAGAGTGTTTTGCAACCGCAATTGCGGTCGCAAAACATTCTTACACAGGATAGAGACTCGCTATTAGGAAGGGACGCCCTTGGCACGCCTCTTCCTAATAGCGACTCGCAATTCCTAATTAGCGAGTCGCAAATAAATTGCGACTCGCTAATTAGGAATTGCACTTGGCCCTGTAACATTTTGCATGCGCAAACGTGTCGCAAACCCATTTGCGCATGCCATTTAGGGTCGTACATCTGGCCCCTTAATCTCCCTGTGCCGGAAAAAAAAAAAAATCTGACCTTGTTATTGTAGTCTTGTGCTCATATTAAGCGCTCTAATGTACTTGGGGCGATTTTGCGCTATATAAAACTGGAGTGGATGTCTACTGGTGTTCATCCTCAGTTGTGGCCCAGAGCAGGAGCAGTTTGTGCAAGACTGGCACAGTGAAAGACAGGGGCATCTCAGCCAAATGGACTAGGGACCACCCTGGGTGCTCGCCATCGTGAATGTGCACAGGGGTCGAAGAGGAATGAAGAACCCCGCTAACCTGAACAAGTGTTGGAGAGACCGGAAACGAAGGTGGTGAAAGAGCGACACGCACACATTGAAATCAAGTCCAGCCAGCTTGGTACTTAGCAATTATTTATTAAAATTTACATTATTTATGTATTTATTGCTGTTTTATGTTTTCTTCCCTCTCTTTCTTTAGCTCATACCTGGCCCTGAGCATTAAAGCACCCAACAACGGAACCAGGCCATGCCACAGTAAGGGGCGGGAGATTAAGTCCTATGCCCAGAATCACAGGGTGTTGAGTCAAGATTCGAGCCTGGCTCCCTAAGTCGCCAAGTCGGCAACTCTAGTGCCAGACCACAACTCCCTCCCACAGTGTCACTTATCTATCCATTTTCTTCAACCTGTTAAGCACATGCCCTGTTTTGCTCTGTGATTCTACAAATGTACACAGCATTATGCTTGTCCAAATATGTGTGCTGTTTCACAAGGTCTACACCATGATCAATCACAATGGTTGGTCCAGGCTGACAGGCCCTGCCCGGCTTGTCCACCACCTCAGTTGTGCTGTTAGACCAGAACCAGGAATCTAGAGAAACTTTAGGACGCCATAGAGGTGGGCGAGCCAACAAAGTAACAGGGAGAGCCGAGCTAGGGAACTGACAGCACACACCATGTAAAAATATACCAATGTCTGTTCCAAATTCCAAAAAAGTGTATTACTTTAATGTGTGGAAGCATTGCATCTCACAACATTGACCAGAATGTATTAAAAATTATAGTTTTTAACATGATCTTAGAAACGTTGCTGCCTCCCTGCCCTGATGACTATGCCATTAGTGAGATAAGAAGTAAATGGACAAACATTATAAGCTATTAAATCAAGCAGAAGACAGGGTTTTTATACAGTGCACATCCTGTATTCCCATATTATAAGTTGTTCTCATGTGTGATAATGAAGAAAAATGAGGATCTGTAAAATAAAGTATTTGCCTAGGATCACATAATTTGGACAAGCGGGGTACAGGGATTTATCACAGGTTTCCGGGTTTCACACAGTGCAAATTCAGCCACTAGATGAGTATCTCTTTCTCATATCAAAGGTTAATGCTTTGTTTTTAATTCTTGGCATATGAGGTTAGATTGTGGGTGGAAGACAGAAGCCACATTTATTTTGCAGTTATTCATAGCGTGAAAATGTCCCAAGGACATAAGAGCACTTCACAAAAGACCCAGATTACTTTAGGCATTTTCAGCAAAGGAAGATAAAGTGATTTTCCTTTGATACTTAGGATGTTAGTTGAGCAAGGCTGGGTTTCAAACCTGGTTCCTAACATGGCTGGGTCAGCAGCTCTAACTGCTAGGCCACATCTCCGCCAGCGAACACTCGGCTCCTTTTGGGATTGAGTTTCTTAAAGGACATTGAGCTGAGCCAGAGCCAAGCATCTGGATTGAGTTTTCAGTGACCCACATGCCGTGCTTGCTGTTTTATTATTCTTACCTACGCAAAAGTTCTTGGTGTCACGCTGGAATATGCTGCACAGCTAAAAACCCAACGCCAGTCCACCCATAGTTCAGCTGCACACCATATTCTGTTGGCAGGTGATGAACTTTGTGCTAATGGGTTTTTGTGTTTTATTTGTGCTGTCACTCCCATTCCCCGATGGGTCATATTTTTTTAATTCCTGGCTTGTGCTTGTTAGCCATGAGCAGTTTCTGAAAGGTGCCAGAAGAAGGTGTTCACAGTGTTTGTGTAGGACTGATGTAGTCTTTTAATCCCCTTCTTGGGACCTCACATTCTTATCCTGAAGGAAGGCCATGCCCAATGCTCCTGCACAAACCATGATTCTCTATATCTTTAACTGAGAACAAATTGTTAGGGTATAACCAGGGCCACTAAAATTATGCGATTCTGTGGGCGCATCATATTTAGCATATTTATGGATTTGCTGCATTTGCCACATTATCCATTATCTGCTGCACAATTTGCAGATTTTAACAAAAACAAATTGTTTATAGCTCAAACAGATCAAAATTCACAAAAAATGTGGCGAAGCATGCTGCTGCCCAGGGGAAGGTACTTTGCAATGATTGACTGTGCATCTTTCTGTTGCATATTGCTGTATTTGGGTATTAAACTAGTACTAATAAGGTGACACCTTTGTCCAGACAGTGTTAACATGTTTAAACATGACACTGCCAAAAAATATGCTAGATAACTTGCATATTTGTGCCGCATAATTTAGTAAACCCTGTCACATAATTTGGCCTCCCTTACGGCATAATTCCAGTGGTTCTGGGTATAACTATTTTTGTTCTAAAATGAGCTCTCAGGCGCAAGTATTTGGATACAAATGCTATTTTAGCACTTCAGAATGTTTGTTTTGGTAATTTGTATTCTTGCTTCCACTCAGTCTTGGCTTGATGTTACAGCTGTGTGCTTCTGTTGTCTGAACCTTTAGTTCACTGCTTTTCTATGTTCAGAACATGAAGACTGCACCAGCGAAGATGACTCAAGCCTTTGGGTAATTTATTTAGAGTTTATATAGTGCTAAATATTGCAGAGCGCAATTGAGATACAGCAAACAAAGCAATATGCCTAGCTAATGTGTAGTGGGGGGGATGTTCTTCTGATCAGTATAGAGATTAATGGTCGAAAGACCAGACAGGCACTGGGAGTCGTATTAGCCCATACTATGGAATACTGTGGTCCTTATCTTCAGGTGTGAACTCAGCAAGAGCTTGCATAATCCTCTTCTTACGATCACTTCAGCCCTCATGTGAGTAAAGAGACTTTGCAATTTCACACACAAAATGCTTGTGCCTAAAAAGCCAGTACCGACTGAAGGTGTTCTAATGAGCACCTGGCAGGTACTTAGATTGGAGACCGTTGGTTTAAACCTAAATCACAACTCTTAAATATGAATAATGCATGTTGCAAAAAAAGAATACTGCAGAACTGCCACAAAAACCGCAATAGTGTGCCGCAATATTTACATTTTTGAGCCCCAAAATTTCCAAATCCATGCTGCAATATCGTGTGGGGTCTGCTTAATGAAAGCCTGTGACTAACATGATGGCAAACAAGGTAACTGTAGGAGGCTATCTCTTTATAAGATATACCAAAATAAGGTTTTTTGTGCAAAGAGTCCAGATATTCCCTTATGAGTGGACAGGGGCTTGGTCTAGCAATACCAAGGTGCTCTGGGGAGTAGTGTGGTTGGTAGTGTGGTCTAGCAGCCTTAGGCTATCAGAGAGGAATGTTAGACATCTGCAAATACACACAATAGTCAATAAATAATGCACACGACTCAATAAGACGATCCACACCAATTTATAAAAATAAGACGTATCTTTATCCTACTATATCCCGATAACCTGTATCACCACCACAACATTTCTTGATGCCTGTAAGCACGCCGAAGTGAGACCACTACTCAAAAAACCCTGGGCCGACCCCATCAAACTCATAAACTACCGCCCAATCTCCCAGCTCCCATTCCCAGTGAAGGCACTGGAAAAGATCATCAACAATTAACTCATGACACACCTGGAGCAGAACCAGCTACTCGACGCCTCCCAATCCAGCTTCTGCAGCAATCACAGCAACAAAACTGCTCTAATCACAGCCACCGACGACATCTGAACCTTCTTTGACCACCGACAAACAGCAGCTTTGATCCTCCTTGACCTCTCAGCAGCCTTCGACACCGTATCCGACCACACACTGATCAAAAGACTCCACCATATCGGCATCCAAGAGGACGCACTCAGATGGATCACCTCCTTCCTCAACCGAAGAACCCAGAGGATCCACCTCCCACCATTCAACTCTGAACCCAAGGAGATCACCTGCGGTGTCCCCCAGTGCTCATCCATCAGCCCCATGCTCTTCAACGCACATATGACCCCGCTGGCCAACATCGTCCAATCCCACGGTCTCAATGTAATTTCCTACGTGGACGACACCCAACTCATCCTCTCACTCACTGACGACCCAGCCCACACCTGATCCTATTCCCACTGATGCATGAAAAACGCTACCGACTGAATGAAGAACAAATGTCCGCAGCTGAATACAGACAAGACGGAAGTACTGATCTTTGGCAACAGCAGCAACACATGGGACGACTCCTGGTAGCCATCAGACCTAGGAGCGACACTCCCTTCGACCACGCCAGAAACCTCGGAATCATCATTGAGAACAAGCTCACCATGAAATCACAGATCAATGTTGTCTCGTCCGCCTGCTTCCTCACTCTGCGCATGCTACATAAGATAAGATAAGATAAGATGCTTCAAGTGGCTACCACTACACACGAGATGCACCGTGACACAAGCCCTCCTCACCAGCTGACTTGACTACGGCAATGCCCTCTACGTAGGAATCGCCCCACACCTTCTACAGAGACTTCAGACCATACAGAACACAGCAGGCAGACTCATCCTCGGCCTTCGCCTACGAACCCACATCACACCCCACCTCAGGAAACTCCACTGGCTCATCGTACAGAAGAGATGCCAATTTAAGCTGCTGCCCCATGCACTCAAGGCTCTACACAACCAAGGACCCGCCCACATTAACCACTGCCGAAACTTCCACCAGCCACGAGAAGACTACGCTCTGCCTCCCTTTCAGTTGCCCATACTCCCCACAACTACAGAAGCAGAAGTGTAGGACACTCCTTCTCCCACATTGCAGCAAAGACCTGGAACAGCCTCCCAACGCACCTTCGTACCGTCATCTCACTTCCAGCATTCCGAATGACTCTCAAGACATGGCTGTTCAAATAAGCCTGCTGGGCCTGAAAGCGCCTGGATACCCTATCGGGTGATTAGCCGTATTTTTTAAATCCTGATTGATTTATATATGTTTAGGCACCAGAATCAATACGATCAGGTAAGTATGTTTTGCAAGAGAAATACTTTACCTTTTAAAAAGTCAACAGTGCATTTTTTCAGAAGCTGCAATGCTATCCAATGGGAGAAAAAATAAGTATGGCATTCAGGTACAGTACAGCAACTTCCGAGACCAATCTCCTGGATTTAAGGTGAGTATGGGGAAAGGTCCAAGGCAGCACCAGCAGGTCACCTCCAGCGACACTAGGGCGGCAGGGTGCAGTGGTGCTAAACAGCAATGAGTGCCCAGTGTTAGTCAATGGAGATCGGTCTGTGGGAAAAGAGGCTGCAGGTTTGGACTGGGAGGCCAGTCGGGATGAACCAACAAGAGGGTTCAAGTCTTGCGATGCTAGGGGACCTGGGTACACTGGTGGTCCTCTTCTCCGGCTGGGACAGCTGGGTGCAGAGGGTCTTTGAGGTGTCGGGTTTCTTCATCCAGGAGCACTCAGGGTTGAGGGGGACCTGTAAACAGAAGCTCCAGGTGGCGTCAGGGAAGTTGACGAGAGGTGAAACCAAAGTGGACTCTGTCTCTTGAGGACGTGGGGAACACGCTGACACCATTGGCCCACTTTGAGGCTGGGGGGCTCGGGTGCACTGGTGCTTGGCGCATCGGGTTTTGGCAGTTCCAGAGTCCTTGAGGTTCTTCTTTGGGTGCCTGCAGGATGCAGGAGAGAAGCTCCGCTGCTCCATGGTAGCTCTTGAGTCTTTATTGAAGGCAGGCTGTTCTCCTAGATTTTGGAGGCACGACAACTTGCAGGATGAGTCGACTTTGGCGCAATTTGACGGGGAACAGGAGACAGGCCGGCAGAGCTGGTACAAAGTCAGTTGCTCTTTTTCAGTCTTTGCTTTCGCGGCTCTTCAGTGTACTTCTTCTTCGTAGGTTGTCAGGATCTGATTTCCTGATGTCAGGGGCTCCCCTAAAAACAGAATTTATAAGGGAGTGTAGAATAGTAGCAAATGGGCTTCTTACCCCTGGTGTCACTACGGCCCCTACATGACCACTTCCTGTGGGATGTGGGCATAATCCTGTCCCAGAGATCCTAAGTTTGCCATCACCAAGATGGCTAACTCTGAAAACTCCCCTCATCTTCAGGTAGCCCACCTTAGGGGTGGTACTAGCCTGAGGGTGCAAAGCCTATCTTGACTAGCTGATTTTTCCACCTGTCGAGGTGCCAAAGGGCTCTGGACAAAGGGGGGGTACGCTTCCTCTCCTATGAGAGAATCCAGATTCGCATACCAAAGGAGGCGGGCTTTTTTAAGCTCCTCTGCCTTTGAATGCTAATTTGCAAATTGTCCTGTGGGAGGGGGTGTAAACACCCTCTGCCCGAGCAGGCTTTGTTTCTGACCTTCTGGGAGCAAAGGCCCTCACCCTTGGGGGTCAGAAACTTGTCTCTGGTGGCAGGATGACAAAAACCAGTCAGTCAGCACACCAGTGGCTGGTAGGTTTTCAGGGGGCACCTATAAGGTGGCCTATGTGTGCATGTATTAATAAATCTAACACTGGCATCAGTGTGGGTTTATTAATACCAGATGTTTGATACCAAATATCCCTATTTTCAGTGAAGCCATCATGTAGCTGGAGAACTTGTTTTCACTAGTGTCCAGCACTGTAACTGACCAGCACAGGGGCCTAGCTGCTCATGCAGGTATTTCCTCACATGTAATATAATGCACCCTGCCTTATGGCTGTAAGGCCTGCTGTAGGCGTGATTTCCAAATATTACATGAAGTGTTAGGGGGCATTGCCCACAAGTGTGTGCTATGTCACGTCTTCACTTTCTAGAGCACCTCGTCATGCAGCCTGCTGTGGCAGTCTCTGAGAGTAACCACTTACTAGGGACTTACAGAGGTGCTAAAGGCCTGGTCACTTGGGGATCAAGTGGCGAGTTGTCTTGTTTTGGGGAAAGAACATTGGCACTGGGGACCTGGTTAGCAGAGACCCAGTGCACTTCAGTC
This sequence comes from Calotriton arnoldi, assembly GCA_963921515.1. NCBI lineage: Eukaryota > Metazoa > Chordata > Amphibia > Caudata > Salamandridae > Calotriton > Calotriton arnoldi. The sequence continues at coordinate 704,211 of CAWUFW010009884.1, forward strand.
AAGGTTGCATCAACTACCAGGCAAAAAGTGGAGAGACTGATGCAACAAGAACCCAGTTTCCTACAGTAACACTACAATTAAGTAGTTGACTAATGGTCATAGAATACAGTAGAAAAACTAGTCCAACTGCTTTTCACATATGGCAATTATTCTGGTTTCTTACTATACTTCTTTCTAGCTATAATATTACAGATGGGAAGAGGAAGAAATTCTATAAAAGAGCAAAACATCTTCCTTGTTATCCATACGAAGATATGAAGAAAAATCATCAGTTAAAACTGTAAATTAGGGTCTCCACCCTTTTCAGTCATAAGAGCCACTTATGATCTGTGAAAACCATCTAGCGCTACCGGTAATATTAGGGTTTTAATATGTTATGTTACTTGGCATTTATAGAGCGCAACAATAACCCCCAAAGGGACATATCAGTAGTTTAATTATGACCACATCAAACAAAATTACATCAGTGGCCACCATATGCAAGATTACCTGCAGTGACCACCTTAGTGCATCAAGGGTAATACATAGCCATAGCTGTGATGCCCCTGGCACATGATTTACTCAGGTTGACTATAAGTGTAGGAAGAAGGCATGTTGATGGTATGAGATGGAAGAGGGTAGGTATGAAATAACTTGAAATGATGACCAAGATGGAATAGAGATTTGAATGATGGTTGCAGAAGATAACAAAGTGGACATTCTGACTTGGTGCTCTGTAGATATTAGGAAATTAAAGGATCTCGATGTGGAACAATTTATAGGGAGAGGTCATATGCTGCATAGGTGACAAGCAGGGCAAATATGGGTTTGTTAGGCGATCTCCCATGTGAGAAGGCTTGTCAATCATTAGACTATTATGGGGGAGTTGAGACGAATGGTAATAATACACCTGTAATAACATGGAGCCTTAAGTTATGGGTGATTAATAGATTAACAAATTCTAGTGTTTAGGAAAGCTTTAGGGTATACAGTTTAGTTGGATGGCCTTTTAAGGAATGCCTGCTTCTGTTTTGTAGTTCTTCATCACGTATCACGATTACAGACGTGCTCAAGAAGCAAGTGAAAAAAGATGCAGAATTCGAGCTCCAATGCACACATTAAATTCAAATAAAACAAACACAGGGTCATGAACTTGAGCCTATATGACCCTTACCTCCGGAATATCCTAGATCGCAGAATTAAATATCAACAGATCATGGACCTACTCAGCGGTACTACCCCACTCAAAGAAAGTCAGTGGGCCAGATATGTCAACATTTGGCACAACGCACCGCAGCAAGACGATTAGCTGCGCTGCACTGCGCTGCGTCAAATGGTGTCAGCAGGAATGTGCCATAATTACTTATATATGTGCATTCCTGCTCTCTCTCTGCCCTGGCACACTTGTGGCTGCCAAGCGCCAATGCAGGCACCCTCGCACCATGGTGCAAGGGGGCCTGAGTTACAGCTTCCTGCACAAAAACAACCCCCAGAGGCATTTTCCTCTTTCTAAGTGTTCTGCAGAATGCAGCACTCATAGAAAGAGGCAAGAAAGAGGAGAAATATATGTATTTCTCCTTGTTACGCCTCACTTGGGAAGGCGTAGCATTTTGATGCATTCCCAGGTTTACTAGTCTTAGTAAATCTGGAAATGTGCCAAAAACCATGGGTGGATACAAAGGAGCACCCAGGCTCCTTTGTAGGAACGTCTTCCCAACGCAGAGTAACGCAAGGCAGCGACTTACGCTTCCTTGCTTTACTCCAGATTTCCTATACCACGCAGAGCCACTTCGGTGCCTTTGCGTGTCATAGTAAATCTGACGTAAGGGCTTGCGTTGCCTTTCGTCGCCTTGCGTGACGTAAGGGCAACACAAACCCTTGGTGAATCTGTGCCCTTGTGCCTGAAAGGCATATCACAATCACAACTCTTTTACATCAACTCTTCAAAGTTACATGGGCGGAGCCCCCTGCACCAGGAGCCGAATCCAGCTGTAAGTGTCTATGATTTATTCTGGCAAGATGTCTCATCTACGCAGCCCAAACAATCTGGGTTCAATCCACTGCACACAAGCGTACATGGCTGAAATGATTTTAAAAAAAAGTGGAAATGTGAACGTTTGCATGAAAGCATGCCAGGGAAATTTCACAACAGCAATGTGTCTGGTAATCATAGATATGAACTGTATTTGTTAAGTCGGTTACAGTGAAGTGATGAAGCAATGGCTTGCATCTCCCTGAGCATCACTCACCCCTTTCAATGGGTGATCACAGTTCATTGTGAGAATGACAGGACATGACTCTGGAAGTGATGTGGATTTTAATTGCTGTTTTGAAACGCTGAAATTGTGAACTCGTAGGTCACGCTGGACCTAATTCAAACCCTGAACACCAAAGAATGTCTTTTATAGAAAATGGGAGCCTTGAAAGATGCCTTTCTTTACAACCCTGGAGCATAAGGTTTTAAAAAAAAAGACTCCTTTTGATAGAAAACGAGAATGTTTGTCAGTCATTCAAAATACTCATTAAAGCAGTAGAAACAATTGGAGGTTATCATTGTAACAGCTGCCCCTAATGTAAGGCAGAACATGTATCTAATGGAATGGCAGTTGTTACATGACAGACCATTACATTGGGAGTCTTTACATCACGGTTTTTACTTTGGCACTGAAATTATATGACGTCATTACATCAGCGTCTTCATATTGCATGTTTTTACTTCACAGGAAAGTAGGTAAGTATAACTTTGAACTCCTTATAAGTTAACTTATTTATTGTAATATGCATTTTTATTATATGTTACTTAATTTACATTTATGTATGTATTCGATACATATATATTTATTTAATATACATACTTATGCACATATATAAAGAAATTCGAAAGTGCAACTTTTTATTTTATCACAATTAATTACATTTTATTAAATCAATTTACTATTTTAATTACATTAATTCTTTAATATTTAAATAAAAAAATAATTGATTTTTCATAAGTTATATAAATTATATTAATTTTAAAATAGCACTGCCATTATATTTAAATTCCCTTACTACACCTAAACATAACCCATCCCTGAAACCTATAAACTCCTTACTACCCCTGAGCACAATCAACACGGGAGCCCTAAAATCTCCTTACTATCAGTATACACAACCCATTCTTGAACCCTAAAAACTCTGGCCTCCCCCTGCCCACACGAGCCCTGAACTCCTATACCCAACTAATCCCTGAACCCTACAAACTCTTTATGCTGACTATACACAAGCCATCCACGAGGCCTCAAAACTCCTTACTACCCTTATACACAAGCCATCCTTTAACCTTAAAAAAACACTTACTAACCCCTATCCATAGAAAAACTCAAAATTAAAATAATATAACTTAATATTTACCTAAATGTAATAATTTGAATCTAATGTTACAGTAATTTATATGATCTAATTTATTAATATTTAGCAATAAATTACTTTATGGTGAATTCATTTTATATATTAATTTCTATTAATTTATTAAATGTTATTTACTATTACAATTAAACTTACACACATATATATTTTTACTAAAAAAACAAGTTTGTAGGGACGTTATAGTTAGGTGAAAATATCAGTTAAAACATACTGGGCCCGATTCACAAAAGTAATCTGAGAAAAATCCTAACGTTACGACTTTCGGTATTCACAGAAGCATTTAGGAGTAGTAAAGTTAGGAATCCTAACTTTAATACTCCTAAATGCCTTCTGTGAATACTAAAAGTTGTAAAGTTAGGATTTTTCTCAGTTTAGGAGTAGTAAAGTTAGGAATCCTAACTTTAGTACTCCTAAATGCCTTCTGTGAATACCGAAAGTCGTAAAGTTAGGATTTTGTCTCAGATTACTTTTGTGAATCGGGCCCACTGTTTTTAATGAACAAACAAAACCACTGAAATTCACCAGTTAAAGTTATCTCCAGTAACTATAACCTGTGCCCTAAAGTAACTATAACTTGCCCCTCCCCCGATTACCATAATCAAATGGATATTTTATTAATTCACACATTTCAATGTTTAATAACAGTAAGTGTCACATAATATTTCCAGTAAAACAAAAAAATTAACATCTTTTATTGTTTTTTAAACATTTTTTGAGGCTCTAAAGTGCAGTGACAGAACCAACCACAAGGTGCCTCCGCACTCCAGCTGAAGACCACAAAGCTCCAGCTCGCAGTGCTTTAAAAATGATGGTAAGCTCTCCTGGGGTCATGGATTTAATGACCCAGGAGACTTACTGCAATATTTTTTAAATGATGTTAGGGGAGCTACTGTGCTAACTGCAGCCCGCTACAACATTTAAAAAAGCTTGGTGGTGCACTAGCATCAAAAATATATTTTAAAAAGTCCCTGCAGGGCCTCACGGGGCACTCCCCAGCTGAAGCAGTCAATGTGAAATGAGCAGCTACTCCACTCAATGCCACATTCACAGCTTCTTATTATTTATTTTTTTATGGGGAGGGGGAGTACAACACCCTCTCTGAGCCATTTTGAATCCCTGGGGCGATTTACTTTTTAATGGAGAGGGGGGGGGGTGAGGGGGGTGTGGCACCCCTCCCGAGCCTTTTGCAAAGCTCTAGGGACCCAATGTTCTGGGGACAATTGTTTTTTGGGGGGTGCCTGGACCCACGCCATGAAAGGGCTCCAGGGATCCCATCCCCAGGGACAATGTAATTCTTCATATTGGGGGGGGCATGAGGCCCCCTAACCGTGCCTCAGAAGGGCCCCAGGGACCTGATATCCTGGGGCCAATTTACTTTTTAATGGGGCTGTGTGTGTCCCCCCTCCACAAGCCTTTTCCAGGTGCTGGGGGCCCCATCCCCTGGGCTCAATGTTGTTTTAGGGAATGGGTCATCCCCCTTAAGGTATGGAAGGGCCTGAGGATCCCATCCACCAGAGCTGATTGTTTTGTGGGGAGGAGGGTGTGCCCCCCCCTGAGCTATCCAGTGGCCCTGGGGACCCAATGCCCAGGGACACAGCTGCTCCCTGCCCGCAAGATCTCGTGGGCAGGGAAAACTTTGACTCCCTGCCTGCACGCTTACAGGCAGGGAACACAGGTTTGCTCCCGCTTGGCAGGAGCAGAGAAAAGATTCTCCCACCAGGTGGGAGCAAACAAATAGAGCCAGCACCTGCTGCACCCTGGGTGGGTGTCAACTGCAACAATAGGGTGATGGATGGAATGCTTGAATTAAGCTAGCAATTGCTCAGGCTGCATCCCAGGCCATCGTCTTTCACCCAAAATGCCACTTACGTTTGGACCCAGCCATATGCAAATCAGTCTTGACCCTGCTCCAATGGGAACAGTCCAGGCCAACTGATTAGGATGCTGCCCTAAGTAAATACCAGTGGCTGAGATTAATTCAAGAATTCCATCCATTACTTTTTTATATTCTTCAGTATGTCGCCCTATGAGAGACGGGTATCCCAGACGTGGGTCCTGTGGACACTGTGTCACTGTGTTATACCTGGCTGATGAGCCCTTACTAGAGCGAAATCGGAGCGACGTTGCTTGTGTTCCGGTTCAGTAGGACCTGGCTTGGCAGTTTGGGCTGGACTGTTCCAATTGGAGTAGGGCCAAGACTGATTTGCATATAGCTGGGTCCAAACTGAGGCGGCATGGTGTGGAAAATAATGATGGATTCGGATAGACCACTGAGTAATTGCTAGTGGCTGAGATTAATTCAAGCATTTCATCCATCACTTTTTTGTATGCTGTAGTGTGGCACCTTGGATGGGAGCAAGCAGGAGAGCCATCAGGGACTGCGGGGGCCCAGGGGCTCCACATTTGGCCCCAAAGGGTTTAATGCTGTTAGTGTCTGTGGGGGGGGAGGATCGAGGCAATGAACAGCAACATGAAATTGAATTTGCTCGTGGAATGGTTTCCCTGGCGCCATGTTATGGCACGGGGGTGCATGCCACCATCCCTTTAAAAAAAGTAAATTGGCCGTGGTTTAGGGATGGGGTTCCCAGCGCCTTAAAATGGCACAGGGAGGAGGGCTATGTGCCCCCTCCCCTTTAATGCAATATGGCCCCAGAAGACAAGGTCCCCTGGGCCTCCTAATGGTTCAGGAGTGGGGCAAAAATATTGCAAAAAAATGACCCCCTGGCCCACTCATGTGGGATTAAAAGTAAAAAGGGCGGGAGTCTGTTTCTTTGTTGTTTTTTTTACAGCATTGCAAATCTGTGGATTCTCTGTGGCTCTGCGATCCCATAAAACAAAAAATAATTTTTTTGGCTCCGGAGAAGATTCCTCCGGGACTCATCCTCCAGCCATGGGGGGCAGGGTATCCCTACCCAATGCCCCTATATGTTTTTTTTAAAACTTTTTTTGAGGATATCGCCTGAGTCTTCGAGTCCTAAAATGGCTTTTGCTACAGCTTTGTTGATGTGGTAGTAGCTAATCAGATCTTATCTTTAGATATTTTGGATTCTCGGATTCTCCACGGCATGATATATACATAAATTTGGAACCTTTATTTCTCAAAATTTACTGGACAGATTTACTCAAAATCACAAAAGCACACTTTCTGGACCAGTAGTAGGAGCAGTATAAATGTATTTATTCAACTGAGTAAAATTGTTACAAAAAGAGGTATTGCCTCCATAAAATATTCTGCGCAACATATATGTATGTGTTCAGGCTATGCTTAGCATAAAACACTTTTAAAATTCATTGGCGTCTTGATAATTTAGTCAAAGGTTTAGCCATTACATAAGATTAACTGAGCAATAAAAGAACAATAAGAAAGCAATGGAAATCTGTCAGCAATAGTTCATAACATGCTGTAACATCATTCTTGGATTGGCTAATATTCCGCCCAGAGACCTGCATGCCCAACATTTATCGAGACATTCCCGCCATCAGTAGGGTAACAGTCCTTGGGGGCCCTGTGCGTGTTCTCTGTGCTGACATTAATCAATTAGTCAATCAAACAGCATTTGTAAAGCACAAATCTGACATTACTATTGCCAGAATAGTTTTATACGCAGGCAGGTTTGCGGGCACAGCTAGGAATTGCAGAATGCATGATAATACTAAGGCTGTGCCTTAATAGCTCCTGCAGTTACGCGCTTTAGCAATATCTAGGTAACAGCCATGTTTTTTCCAAATTTTGCCAGATCTACCAGAGTCTCAAGACGGTAAAGTACTTCTTTAGATTCCTTGCAAGTGCGTGCCCCATGTGCTAGGAAGACAGGTTTTAATAAAGTGTGTTGCGCGTTAAGGAGCGCTGGGCAAATACATATTAGGTGTTCCAAGGTTTCTCCTCCTAGGTGACATAGTCTGCACTGGCAAGACTCAAAAGATGATTCCCAGCTTGCATGTAGCTCTTGGATTGGAAGAGTCATTAGTCTTGTGTAAAGAATATGCTTCAGTGTTTTCTTCCTCAGGTAAGGTGGGATTGGCTTTGCTGTATATGAGTTCATAAATGCCTTGGAGTTAGATTTTGAATCTTCTATATTATTGATGTCTTCTTGCCTAGAGAGGACCCTGACTTATTTCTTCAATATGGTTTTTAGTAGTGTTGGCGGTATTGAGCTATCTTCCCAGTCCTCCCAGGCCAGGTTTAGTTTGGTGCATGCTGCTGACAAATAGTCTGACCATGGATTCCTCCCAGCTGCAAATATTTCTTTCAGGACCTCTTTCCATGAAAACTTTGTGACAAAGGCCGCCATATTCTCAAGGGATTGTTTATACAGGCCGAACTCTGGGTATAGTAGAGACTTTCAAACATGTGAGGGTATACAAAGATGCGCTTATGGGCTCTGCACTGCGCCCTTTACATTACAGTTATTAAGACAACGGGGAAAGCTAATTGACCATAGCTGATGGTTGAGAGGAGTTTGGCTTGTATTACATCCAGATATGCATCTGTAGGCGGGGATGTGCAAATTTGAATAGAGTTTACACAAAGCATGAGTCACTGCCTTTCCTTTCTCCTCAATGCGGGTGGTATGCAGTTATGACTTTCCGTTGCTAATGAACCATACACCTAGGTAGTTGTATTTTGTGTGACTTTTTATATTTAAATTACCTAGCATCCATTGTAGTTAGTTCTTGTTTGGATATTGCCCAAAAGTGACAACCTTTGTCTTTGTGCAGTTCGTGACCAGTTTGTTTTTGATGTTGTATGCATTGAGGGCATCCAGAGCCTTTTGCATCTCCATCTTGATATGATCCATTACTATCATGTAATCTGCATGAATTATCAGGAATAAGCGCTTCTTACCAATTTTGGGTACAGACAGGTTTTTTAGTTTTTAACGATTGCCCAAGATCAGCGGTGTGGAAATTAAAGACCATAGGTGCCAAGACACATCCTTTCCTTAAGCCTTTGTTGGTATAAATGTTAGGGGTTGCCATACTATATGTCAGCTTGATTCTCAACCATGTTTGAGAATAAAGGGGGATTATTGCGTCCTGCAGTTTTTTCAGGATTCCCCAGCCAGTTAGTTTGTTCCAGAAAGATTTGCTGATCCACCCCATCAAATGCTGCAGTGTAGTCAATGAAGCATGCAAAAAGTGGGGGATTACTGGGCTGGATGGCATGATCCGCCAAAAATGCCACTGCAATAATGTTATTAATTGTAGATGCCCCTTCCCTGAAAACCCAATTGGAAAAATGGCAGAATGCCCTCATCCCTGACCCGACTTTCCTGATTCAGAAGTACGGTACTGGTGAAAGCCTTTGCTTGGATGTCTATCAAGGCGTCATTCTATAGTCAGATGGATCTGTGTCTTCGCCTTTTTTGTGGATTTGGTGTAAGACCGATCCGCCTCAGGACTCTGGGACAGTAGCTGTTGTAAAACAGTGATGGTATAGTAGGGAGAGCAAAGGTGCCCAAAAATGTTTTGCCCTCCATAAGTTAGGATCCTTGAAACCTGTTCTGTCCCGGTGCACCGTTGTGTCATATTCTCTTCAGTATTTTAGCAACGCGGCTGTGATTCACATTGGTCATTGGCCTTGGGAGATGGTTGATTCTGTGCCGGGTTTTCCTGTGACATGATCCAACAGAATCATTTGCACTGGACGAAGGGTTACAATATTACAATACAGTGCTTTAACATGTTTTCCCCAACTTTTTTCCTGCCACCACCTATTTAATCATACGCTTAAGCGGACACGCAGTGGACAGCGGACAGCGGACAGCGGTAACGTTGCGGCTGCTGCCTTATTCAATCTCCTCACTGTGTGGCTCAGTTTTTAAATGCTGCTAGTTTTAATTATCCTTCTTAAACTTTTAACAATTATCAGTTTTACTTTCATACTTCTTGCCCTGGTCTACTTACTGGCTCTTCCTTATACTCTCTTGTGTTCCCTGCCCTGTTCCACTACGGCTGCAGTTCCATTTGTGCGGAGGGCGTTGGAGACCTTCGACGCCATTTACGGCCACTACCAGCCCTTGGCTCACTTCCGGGTGGTATGCGGTCTAGTTTTTTCCCTCCACCACCTATTTAATCATATGCCTAAGCAGATGCGCAAAACTTGTCTGTGCCTGTCTGCGTCCAGCCGGGGCCAAAAACCCTGGTCCTCTTCAACCGGCTTCCAGATTCTATAGCTTCTTGGCTCTTTACAAGCTAAGGCCGACACCTAACGCGCATTGCCAGGTTCTCAGTCCTGACACCCTTCCTTCTCACTGCCCTTGCTGCCAGTTTGAATGCACCCCTAACCCTCAGCTTAAGACTAGGTCAGGGTGGATGCACCTCAGCCACTCTCCAACGCTCGGGCTGACCCTTTTCTGCCCAAAGAATTTCGATGCTTTAGTTTAAACTGCGGCTCCCTTTCAAAACACCAGCTCCATCTATTTGATTTTCTCATTGATGCTGACCCAGACGTGGTTTTTTTTAACTGAAGCTTGGCTTCATGACGGGTCCTTACTGGATGTTATCTCAGCACTTCCTGACAATTTTGCTCTGTTGGGAATAAATAGAACCCACAGAAAAGGCGGTGGTAACGCCATTATTTTTAGAAAGATTCATAAATGTAAAATTGAGGACCTCCAGATCCCTAACTGTGAAGCCCTGCTTTTTTCTATCCGTCTCTCTCCTAAATTTACCTCTGGGGTGCACTTATTTACCATCCTCCTGGGCCTTCCAGCAACTGGTGCTCAGCTCTTTCTAACTCTTTGGCCCCCCATATTCTGCGGATAGCCAATTTATTGGTGCTTGGTGACCTCAACCTCCATCTTGATGACTCCAACAATAAGTCGATACAAAAGGGGATGATGGACGGAACGTTTGAGCCAATCAAACACTCACCCCCAATCAACTGATCTGGGTTTAATCCATCATCATTCTTTAGCTCACTCCACCACCCCAGTTCAGACATGGCCATATGCAAATCAGTCTGACCCTGTGCCTCATGGGAACAGTCCAGCCCGAACTGCCAAGCCATGTCTTCCCTGGACCGGAAACAAGCATCCTAGGACCGGTTTCTGGCATTCCAGCCGTCATCAGCCAGGCTTGCTTGAATCCAGTGGCAAAGTGAGCAAGGGACCCACGTCTGGGCATACCCCCGCCAACTTAGGGCGAACAAAGCGATACAAAAGGGGATGATGGACGGAACGTTTGAGCCAATCAAACACTCACCCCCAGTCAACTGATCTGGGTTTAATCCATCATCATTCTTTAGCTCACTCCACCACCCCAGTTCAGACATGGCCATATGCAAATCAGTCTGACCCTGTGCCTCATGGGAACAGTCCAGCCCGAACTGCCAAGCCATGTCTTCCCTGGACCGGAAACAAGCATCCTAGGACCGGTTTCTGGCATTCCAGCCGTCATCAGCCAGGCTTGCTTGAATCCAGTGGCAAAGTGAGCAAGGGACCCACGTCTGGGCATACCCCCGCCAACTTAGGGGCGAACAAAGCGACACAAAAGGGGATGATGGACGGAACGTTTGAGCCAATAAAACACTCACCCCCAGTCAACTGATCTGGGTTTAATCCATCATCATTCTTTAGCTCACTCCACCACCCCAGTTCAGACATGGCCATATGCAAATCAGTCTGACCCTGTGCCTCATGGGAACAGTCCAGCCCGAACTGCCAAGCCATGTCTTCCCTGGACCGGAAACAAGCATCCTAGGACCGGTTTCTGGCATTCCAGCCGTCATCAGCCAGGCTTGCTTGAATCCAGTGGCAAAGTGAGCAAGGGATGATGATGGATTAAACCCAGATCAGTTGACTGGGGGTGAGTGTTGAGTCAGTGGAATTTTTGGATATTGTTATTTTTGGTGATGCAGGAGAAATCCATGTGAATTTCTTCCAAAAACCCACGGCCAAGAATACAATTTTATTACATGACAGTTACCATCCAAATTGCCAAAAAGATTCTATTCCTTTTGGAGAATTCCTAAGGATTAGAAGAAATTGTTCCAGTATTGGGAACTATGACAAAAATGCGGAAGATCTGAAAGTGAGACTACTACAGAGGGGATACCCCAGACGCCTGATCAGGATAGCTTATAAACGGGCACGCTATTACAATCGTGAAGCACTTTTGGCAGGAAATACACATCCTAAGAATGATAAAATGGTTTGTGTAATAAATCATTCACCTTTGAATTTTAAAATCAAAAAGGTGTTAGACAAAAATTGGCATATTCTTAATACCAATGAGCATCAGGAATCTATAGATAAACCGATCATTGCCTATCGGAGAAACAGAAACCTAAAGGATACACTTGTACATACAAGAAATACAGGTGTTCCGCAGGTGAGACAAACCACCATTGTGGGTCCCCCCATATTGGGTAACCACAAATGTGGCACATGTGTTGCATGTGACACGGCGATTGTGACCCAAGTTTGGGAGTACAAAGGCAAGAAAGGTAAACTCAAGGATTTCACGAATTGTCGGAGCCACAATGTAGTCTACCTCATCCTCTGCCCTTGTGGCAAAGGGTATGTGGGAGAAACGAGTCGACAATTTAGAATTCGATACAGTGAACACAGATCGGCCATTAGAACTAGGAAAACTCTGTCTCCCATGGTCCAACATTGTGTAGATTTGAACCACAATGAGAACGAGCTCAGATGGCTTATATTGGAAAAACCGAAAAGTCTCCTGGGCAAAAGCACTGATGAAGTACGTAAGGTTCGTGAAACCTATTGGATTTATACTCTCAATTCGGTTCAAGATGGCCTGAATGAGGAGATTATTTGGCAGATTATATAGTGGTAGAACACTAATCTTGGAGATTTCATTATTGATGGATCAGCATAAGATGTGTTTCAGACGCTCCAGTTTAGACATCCATCATAGACTCTGCCTAGGTGTCTTGCCTTATGATCCTTCACGTCAGAATATCATCTTTCATATATGTTATCACCTTGGGTGGGAACCCAATATGATCATTGGCTTTGTTACATATATGGATGGAGTTGGCTCTGCAACCAGGAAGGGGGTTATAATATTTATATCATGGGCACTTTTGCCCTAGCCACCTCTTTGTTTCTGATCAGCTTAGTGCACTGTAGAGAAGTGACATTACATATATTTGATGCATTCCAATTATTTCCACTTATATAATTTTAAGTGGTCATTATCGTTGCTTGGATGGAAGTCACCAGACATTTATTTTGTGCACTGTAGTGCTATGATTAACATCAGGCATTATTGCCTTGTATTTTTCATATTATATCTACATCTAGTATCATAAGGAGGTTTCCATCTTCGAAGGGTGTGAGAAAATCTAACAATTTTCCTCCCTTGTTGTCTGTATATCAGACAAGTACAAAATGGCTCTCTTTTTGTCATGGACTATAAACTTATTTGGTAGCGCTCATGGAAATGCTTGCTGGTGTTAGAAACATCGTCGTATTTAAACAAACATCCTGGTGGAAGTAGAACATCTACACTGCATTGTTGGGCTGACTGTAGTGAATATTTCCAATAAACATCATGAGATTGGCGTTAATGAATGCTGTTACGGTCAATTATATTGTCGATAACATGGGAGTCGGTATCCATCAATACATGTATTTTTGGGTTGTAACATTATCGCCGCTATACAGGGGGGCCATTTAGATGGAACTCATGCATATAGGCTAGGTAGATATTGCACCATTCCAATATGGCGCCCAAAATCACTCAGTGCGCTAGGTGCATCGGGTCATAATCTGGTCTCTTGCATATCACGTCATCACTCTCTAGTGGACGTGTTCCGGCTGTGGGTGATTAGGAGCACCAGGATATAAATGAACAACGTGAGAGCCTTACTCCTTGGAATCACTTCGTGCAAGGACTCTCTGGCGGCACTACATATCAGACAGGTACGAGTTATAGAGTATGTGGTTTTTGTGAGATGCCTTTTTTAGGCTAACTGCGTTAGAGCATATCCTTGTGCTAGTGATATTTTGCAGGTAGCGTATAAAATAATATATAAAGTAAGTGGCGTCCTTGTAGATGCCTCTGAAACGGGCTTGCTGTTTTCACAGCGGACTTTGCGCTAGTGAGATTTTTCTGTTAATGTATTCTTCGGCATTAGATATTCTGTGCATTGCTTTTTTCTCATTCGAAATAAATTACTATAAGCAACTAGTGGTGCCTATTAGGTTCTAGTGGGGCCTGTTTTTAACTAGGCAGATACTGATTTTGATAGATACAAACATTTGGTAACATTTATTTTGTCGGACTAACAATGAGCGTTTTTTTCTGATCTTGCACCTTATATAGCACGAGTGTACTACTGCGATTCACCCGTATACATCATCATTTTAAAGAAGTGGGAAGGACGGTGCCAATACAATTTTTGTTCTTATTGAAATAAGAAAAATCAGAGGTACATGGTTCATCTCTTTTTTGATTTACATGATGTTTACGGGCCGTTTATCGTGTTGCCTGCTATAATTAAAGATGTATGCCAATTGCGCCTCATTGCGGTGCTCTTCTCTTTCTTTCACTTGACGGCATAGGCTCCATTCGTTTGAAAATTTGTTACATCTTGACGCATACACTGAGAACTAATGAAGCGGGATAACGCCTGGGAGAAAAATACGAAAACAAATTATTTCATTTGAGAACTGATACAGCCAATGGTATGCTATCCTATAAAGTCTTGGCTTCAACCTTAGATGATGATTTTTCTTAGAATTGCGGGCTATAGGTTATATGATGTCATACACATGGTACTTTTCTAAATACTTTTGATATTTTTTCCTATCTTTTTTTAGACCGTTCGGGAACGCACGTAGTATTAGAACTGTAACCATTCTGTGCCACTAAATGTGATATCGCCAGATTCGCAGATTCCAACAGCACAGAAATCAAGCCTGCAGCTAGCAGGTAAATGTTCATTTCTAAGATATTTTAGACATATTTTTTTGAGTATGTGTATAGAATGTTTATAGTGTGGACCCACAAGCCTTATTTTAATGGACTGAAGGGGTACCATGTGTGCTCATAGCATGATAGCAACACCAGGGACACCAATATTCTATTCAATACAGATTAAGTTTGATGTTTGACAATCATAAAAAATGCTTCTATAATAAATTAGGCATTGAAGCTGCATTGCCATTTAGGACCTATATATAGATTTAGTCTGAGCATATTCTGGGAAATTTTAGTCTATGTATTGTGGACTAGGATTCTAGTATAGTAGGATGGTTGTGAGTAAGAGGTCTAACACTATCTGCAGAAAAGTTCATGGACCAAAACATTTTTTCTTTTGGATGATAGAAAAACCTTTTTTAGGTGAAGATTGATTTAATTTCTCTATGCATGCTAAGTTTACTATACAATGCGCACTTTGTGGTGTTTGGTGTATTTGTTATGGGTCTTAGTGTGAAAGATGTCTTTGGTTTTGTTTTGGCACTGGTGTTTATAATTCATACATGGTGGTGAGAGAACATGTAACATACTAGAGATACTAACTATTTTTTGAAAATGCATATGAGTGGCATACTTGCTTAGTTTTTATATAGATACTGTATAGGAGAAATGTAAGATATCTCCTTGGGCATCTCCTTATCTTGAATGCAAATGGATTAATTCATTTATATCATTATTATATTCCTTCCACACTGTCATTTCAGACTGGATCCCCCTTCATCCACCCGTTATAAGTAAGAAAATAACAGGTCCTGAAGAAGATGGATTAATTATTTATAGATTCCATCGAAACGTACGTCGACCAGCTAGAGTGTGACACCCCAGTGTTCAGCACAGCCATTAGGGGCTGACTTCATCGCCCGCCCCCTTTGTCCATCAGTGCTATTGGTGTTGCTCTGGGATGTCAAAGTGTGTGTGTATTGTGTGCAAGGGTGGCAGTTGTAGACTGAGAGAGGTATGTTTGGATGTGGGGATGTGAAGTATGTCTTTGTTTTACCATTTGTAATTTTATTCATGTCGTTATTCATTGTGGCCTAGGAATTATGTTTGTTCTTTGGTACATGGTGTTAACTTTGTGCAAAAAAATTGTTTTCTAAATATTATGTATCTGTTTTGAGTATGAAATATTTTATAAACAAATTAAATTAAAAAAAGAAATAATATGAAATAAAAGAATTATTTATTCAATTTTGGTGTGGAGAATAATGTTTTTTCTGATGCCCTATTACTGAGCCCGGATAGCCAGTTTATAAAGAAATATAGGTCTAGAGGGTTCGATTTTGTTGTTGTACTCAAGCAGATAGGCACCAGGACATTTTCTCCCCCGGATATTCAGTCTGAGGAACCTCTCCGAATTAGGGTATGGCCCTTTTTGGACCTGGTAACATTGCAATCGTTACTGGGATCCATCAAGTCTGGTTCCCCGCTTGATCCCCTTCCTCCCTCTAAACTCAGACCTTTGGATGTTGCTGCCCTTTCAGTGATTCTCAACCTCCTCAACACATCTTTAAGTACAGGGCATGTACCTCAGAGTTGGAAACACGCTCTTGTTCTTCCTTTGCCAAACAAGGGCGATCTTGATCCTCTCTGTTGGTCAAATTTTTGCCCAATCTCCCTTCTTTCTGTTTTTTTAAGATACTGTGACAGGCATGTTAATTTTCAACTCTCCTCTTTTGTTGCGACTCGCAATTTGCTTCACCCTTCACAGTCCGACTTTAGGCCTGGCCTTAGCACCGAATCTGCCCTACTCAGTGTCACGGAATGTCTTAGGCAACATCTTGACTCCGGCGGTACTGCCGCACTCATCCTGCTTGACTTAAGTGCGGCCTTCTACAGTGTCACACTCCATCTTGACAGACCGCCTTGAGGCTTCAGACATTGAGGGTTTGGCCTTGAGGTGGTTGATCTCCTTCCTAAAAGATCGTACCTTTCAGGTCTTCTCGACAAATATAAGATCAAAGACCTTAGCGTTAACCTCCGGAGTCCCTCAGGGATCTATTTTGAGCACATTGCTCTTTAACATCTACGTTCGCCCTCTGGCGGACGTAGCTGATAAGTCGGGACTCACCATCTTTTCATAATGCTGATGATACACAGATCGTTTTCTCATTATCAGCTGCTCTGCATCAAGATCCCTCCCTGCTCCAGCTTGGCCTGAGAAATGTCTCCCTCTGGATGACTAGAAATGCACTGAAGCTGAATGGCAATAAAACTGAGGTCCTGGTCTTGGGAAACAAACCCGAACTCTGGGGAAGTAACCACTGGCCGGATGCCCTGGGACCATTACCCGCTCCGGTAACTAAGGTTAAGAATCTTGGTTTCATCATCGATAACAACCTCCCCCTTAAGTCTCAGGTGTCTAGGGTCACGGCCACCTGCTTCTCTGTTCTCAAATGGCTTAAAAAGATCCTCTGGCTAAATCCACTGGCCACCCAGAGGACAGCGATGCAGGCTTTGGTGACATCTAGACTGGACTACGGCAATGTTTTATACCTGGGCGCAGACAAATCCTCGATCCGTCATTTGCAGTTCATCCAGAATGCGGCTGCTCGCCTTCTTTTTTGGCTGCATAGATATGCTTCAGTCTCACTGCTGCTTCACAAACTACACTGGCTTAGGGTGAATAAGCGTATCAAATTCAAGGCCTTATGCTATATATTCCGGGCCAAACTTGGCTTGGCCCCTTTTTACATCCAAAGCCTGGTGAAACCTTATGTGCCCACCTGACAGTTGAGATCATCCAGCCTCTCAGTGTTTACACTGCCCATGTTTTGTGTAATCCGCATGAAAGGCTGCTCATTTTCTTACCTGGGCCCGAAACTCTGGAACTCTCTTCCAGCTGACCTCAGGAACTGTCACTCTTTGCTCGCCTTTTCGTAAGAACCTGAAGACCTTGCTCTTTAGTTGCCAAGCCTGATTCTCGGTCTTTGGGGTTGTTGTTTAGCCGCCTTGTGGCTCTGCCTGACGTCCTGTCCAGCGCCGGGAGACCCTTGTTGGGTAGCCGGGAGCTCTATAAATCCCCAATACAATACACTGCGCATGTTAAAATCTTCAGTGATGGTTAGCTCAATAGAAGGATGGGAGTGAATTAGATCTAAGCAAACACAAGGAGATGATGGACGGAGCGCTGAAACTTTTCAGACACTCACCCCCAGTCACAGATCTGGGTTGAATCCATCATCGTTCTTTAGCTCACTTCGCCACCTCAGTTCAGACCCAGCTATATGCAAATCAGTCTTGACCCTGTGCCTCATGGGAACAGTCCAGCCCGAACTGCCAAGCCAGGTCTTCCCTGAACCGGATGATGGATTCAACCCGGATCTGTGACTGGGGGTGAGTGTTTGAAAAGTTTCAGCACTCCGTCCATCATCTCCTTATGTTTGCTTTGTTCGCTCTAAGTTGGCAGGGTATGCCCAGATGTGGGTCCCTTGCTCACTTTGCCACTGGATTCAAGCTAGCCTGGCTGATGAGGGCTGTTAGCCCGAAACTGGTCCCAGGATGCTTGATTCCGGTCCAGGGAAGACATGGCTTGGCAGTTCGGTCTGGACTGTTCCCATAAGGCACAGGGTCAAGACTGATTTGCATATAGCTGTGTCTGAACTGGGGTGGCAAAGTGAGCTAAAGAATGATGATGGATTCAACCCAGATCTGTGACTGGGGGTGAGTGTTTGAAAAGTTTCAGCACTCCGTCCATCATCTCCTTGTGTTTGCAGTGAATTAGATCTTCCAGAGTACACACCAACTCTCCCATCTTATCTGTTCTTGGGTTATCTCTACAGTTGGAATATACATTCATTAATTATATAGATATGTTGTTTCTGTTCATCTTTATGTCAGGAAGAAGCACCGCCTGAGCCAGGTCAGTGGGGAGTTCAATTTTTGCGACTGTTATATCTAGTGCAAGATTTATGTATTTGGAAAAGCCTCCGGAGAGTCTTCCAAGGTTGTACTTCATGGCGGGCTGTTGGATCTCTGTTAAGCCTGGGATTAACAACAGTGCGGTGGTTCAGGTCTCTTGCAAACATAGAAGATCACCACTCTGAAGGAATGCTGGTGCTTCTTTGTTGGTGATATTACTCTTTAACTCTGCAACGTTCCATGAAATGAATGAGAGGGGCTTCGTTGAGGTAGGGTTTAGGAAATCAACCATATTCTGTTTGGGTTAAGGGCTAGGAGTGAATCGAGGTCCTCCCTGACAGGTTGAAAGATAGCCACCTCCATTTGTTAACTAGCTCCAGGTCTGATGTGTCTACTATGATTCTGCGGGCTACCATTGACTTATTTGGGTCAAAAGAGCACTGATTTTTCAAAGTGGATGGAATTTTATGGCGGATTCCATTCGTTGTCCCTCTAAATATACACTTCCCATGTGGGTGAGCTGTTCGGGTGCTAGTGCTTCCTGCCAGTATATGTGGATACCCTTGTTATTGGGGGTCTTGAACAAACATTTCCCAGTTAGCAAATTGGATCGTCTCTGCCAGAATCATTTGGGCATGTTCACTGTCTTCCCATGTGACCAGTGTAGATTCTTAAGTTACATGGCTGCTTAGTGGCTTGAACTGGACTGGTAGCAGGTCTTCAGAAGTGTAGTGTGCTAGATTTGGAATGTGTCTCAAAATTTGCAAGATATTCGCCCTGTTTCGAATATCCAAGCTTCTGTGTGAGATGTTCTCCGGTGTGAATATGGTGACATTACTCTTTAGCATTCTGGCTGCATCATCACTAGGTTTAACAGGGCTTTTATTTGTTGCCGGAACTGGACTGCCTAGGGTGGGTTGGTTCAGTTGGTCACTGGAGGTGGTATCTCCCCTTATAAGGACGTTTGGTGATGTCTATCTCATCCAAGGGTGCCTGGTGAACTCGTGCTGTTACTCTGAAGTTATTTTTATTACAATATCATTTTAGAAAAGAATTATCAAACTGGGGTGAGGAAAAAGGTGTCTTGGCAGCATTCGGTGAGCTTCCTAGGTGACAAGCATCAGCTGGTTGAACCTTGTTGTTAAAGACTAATGTAAGAGTTGAAGTGGAGGAGAGCTAAATGAACTCAGTCACTGGAGCTAACTCCCTGGGCATTGTTGTCAAGTTGGTGCGCTGGGCAATAGGTGTCAAGTTTGTGCCCCTGCTGGACCGACACCCAGACCCCAGCATCAGCCTGCTCTTCCTGCGTAAACAGTACTTGGTATGTTGAGCTTTCCACAGGCATTTCCATTTTTGAGTTTACATCTCTTAGAAAATATTTACTTACTAGGGCTAACGTTGAGCCTGGGAGCATATTTTTTTAAGGTGTGCACATTATTCTCTTGCTTGTTCATTGCTGGTTTCATGGGTGGGATTCTCTTGCACCTAGCTGTCCTTTTGGACATTGCAGTTGCCCACCTCTGATTGTACACTCTATGGGATAGCTTCCAATTGTCTTAAAAAATGTTTGTGCACCTGTAGTCACTGCGGATGCTGAAGGGATAATTTCTAACTCCCTTGATTGTACCTAGCTATGTGTGAGCTATAAGTGACTGTGTCAAGCTTCATTGATGTCATGACAATAGTAGCCTGGATTGTGACCGGGCAACCTAGTCGGTGTGGTTTGGTTTGAATTGACTTGGCTTGTCGAGCTTTACGATTCCTTGGTTATATTGGTTGTATATATGTTATATTATTTACTGAATGATTTCTGAGTTTCAAATTTGTCCTCAGAGCCAGTGGATCGCTTGCACCCCTACTCCGCCCCAACAATCCCACTCTCAAGTACTGCTAAAGGGCAATGCCACTCTATGTCTGCTA
The DNA here is from genome assembly GCA_963921515.1 of Calotriton arnoldi. Taxonomy (NCBI): domain Eukaryota; kingdom Metazoa; phylum Chordata; class Amphibia; order Caudata; family Salamandridae; genus Calotriton; species Calotriton arnoldi. Next base: position 724,329 of record CAWUFW010009884.1, read on the forward strand.
TCACTGGGAGCGGTATGGCGAAATATGCAATGAGCTATTCTGGTAGAGCTGGGGGCGGAGGGGTGGCATGGGTGGTGCGGGTGGCACTGGTAACGAAGTTGATGGAGTTGGGTGCAGGTTAAATGCTAGATGGGTTGAGTAAGGCAGATTGGTTGAATGCCAATTGGAGGCCTGTTGTTGCGTACCTCTTATGAAAAATCCTGCATATCGGGTGATACGAGCAGTCAAAAAGCAGCTTTTTGATGACTTTGGAGGACTTTTTGTAGACGGGCTTGAGGATATTTGAAACTGGGTTGGATGCAAAGTGGGGGGTAAGGCGAGGGAAGAGCGGCAGAATGGCCGTTGCATGGCACTTAGCCGCTTAGCTGTTATATTTGCTTGGTGCCGTTGAACTGGGGGGCTGGAAGCTCACCCACCACCGCAAGCTACACCTGAACCTAGTCAGGTGAAACTGCAGGCTCGGGGATCAACCTTGATGCTGCTGTACTAAAACGCTGCTCTCCCCTCTGCAGCTAACTACAGTGCTCCTGTACTCTCTACTGGGGTTTTGCTTACCGGACGGCCCGGTGCCTAAGCTCCTCAGCGTGAGGCAGCGTCACTGCGTCATCTCTGTTCCCATGCGGCCTCTAGGGTTTGACCAACCATGAGCCTTGCTTGGAGGTCTGCTGGATTTTTCCATGGGGGGCTGCTCCCACGTGGGTCTCAGGTGCTGCTACAGCCCCCAAGACCGCGACGAGTACATGGAGTATGCGAGCCGCAGAGCAGCTGCTGTGGCGTCTGGCCCCGCCTCTCACTATACAGGAAGCATGTCAGCTTTCTAGACCACGATCTAGCTTTCTGCCAAATTTGGTGTAATCCCATTCTGATGTTTTGGCTGTAGCACTCTTAAAAAATCCCCATGGAAATTGGATGGGGAAATGGTGTTTTGGGACCCCCCTTTTTTTCTCGGCCCCCACTTGATCGATCACCTCAAAACTTTCCAGGAAGGAGCTAAGGTGGATGAACTTTTTTTGGAAGGTTTTGTGAAAATTACTCAAACAGAGACAAAGACATTAGCAAAATAAAAAAATCAATTTTCTGTGGTAACTCGGCCCTAACTATAACTACCTACCTGAAACCTGAACCGTTGTTCAAGAGAAAAACGACAAAGCTCATCTCCTCATGAAGTCAACAGGCAGGAACTTCAATCGAGCACTGGAGATGGTGTGGCTGGGAGTGAGACCACAGTCCTATTAAAAACTCACTGGGAGTGGAATTTCTAATCTCTCATAGCCTCATACCATCACCCTGCCTTCTGCTAAAGAAGTCTTTGAAATGCCAGAGTTCGGGCAGGGCTAAAAGCATGAGTAAATTAGAGGAGAGATAAATATCCAAGGAAACACTTCTGCCTCTGCTATCCATTTCTGTCACTTTCAGACAAAACTATGTGTGCTGTAAATCTCATGTTAATCGCAGCCGCTCAAGCTTATATATGAATTCATCGTGTAATTTAAATTTGCCCGGAGAACAGAGCTGACAATGTGGCACTCTCTGTCATAGAGACACAATTTCGCAATGTGTATGCTAAATTATTACTTCACACTCCCTTACTATGAAAAATTTGCTGCTGGACAGTGGTGGCTGACACAATGAAGAGGTGTTGGGCGGGTGGAGGGGCGCAGGGAAGCGCAGGAGAGGGAGCACGCGGGAGTTAATAATAAAAAACAAATTAAGGCCACTTACCTGGAGCTGCGGACCCCTCCCACATTGTGTCACGCCTCCATGTTCACTGCCTGGTCCCAGGCTCCCAGCATACACTGGGACACTCCCTGTGCAATCCCCATGCTGCTCTCATGGTATGAGAGCAGCGAGGGGATTGGTCTGAGCTGGCTGAAAAGACGCTCCGCTCAGACCAGGGAGTCTGTGGGGTTTCTCCAGCCGGGCTGTTCAATGCAGCTGGGCTGGAGAAACCTAAGTGCGTATGTGTGCTTGGCCGGCCTGAGAAGGCCTCCTTCCCCCTCCCAAGCCTTGACCCCACCCCTCCCTGAACGCACTGGCTCAGAGCGGGCAAATGACAAATAAAACGATTTAGGTAATTGGTTTTTTTTTCACCTGCTGGCTCGGAGCCAGTGGGGCAACACAACTCCGCCATTGCGGAGGAGCTGCCCCTGCCACTGGATAGGGCACTCTGCACTTCAGCACTTTACAGTATTCCAGCTAATCATATTTTACACTTCACTGTGCCAGCCTCGTGTTCTGGATTCTAGTCAGGGCAGTTGTACAGTAGCATGTGCTACACTACGTGTGAAGGAACAGTGTACCTCAGGCCTCAATGTACAGGGGCTGTGTGTCCAAAATGTATGGGACAAGCAAGCAGTACACCGTAAAGCATCATGTGCAGAGATACTTTTACAAACTCCTTTGCACGCTTTCTTATTTCCTCCTGCCTGCTTCCTGTTTTCCCACCTTGTTTTGGTCCACTCTATCCTCACCTCCCTGCCCTCCTCCCGCACCTTCCACTAGCTCTCCTTGAAATACATTTTTTACTGTGTTGCCTCACATCACTTTTTTACTCCTTACTTGAATTCCTGCCTCCTTTGCTTCACAGCTCTCCTCCCTTCCTTTTTTGTTTCTTCCTTCTTTCTTTCTGACTTCCTCACTCCCGATCTCTTTCTGTCAGACCCTTTTTTCTATGGTCCAGGTCTTCACCTTTCCTTCCTCCCTTTCTTCCTTCATCTCATCTAGTCCAGCCCTAACTGCATCCTACCTTCCTGCCCTGGACCCGTCTTTCTTTCTTCCTTCCTTCCTTCATCCTTCCTTCCTTACCATCTACTCTGCCTTCCTTCTCTCCTTCTTTCCTTCCTTCCTTCCTTCCTCTCTCCCTCCCTCTCTGTCAGTGATCCATCCCTTTGTCAGTTCTTCTTCCCAGAAGTCAGTCCTCCGCACTTCCATCTTGCTTCCCTTCCTTTTTGTAATCAGACCGCCTTCGCATCAAGTCCTCCATTTTTTAGCCCCTTCTTTGTTCATTTGTTCCTTCCTGTCTTTCTTTCTTGGTTTCTTCCTTTACCCAGTCCTCCTTCCTCCACTAGCCCAGTGCTTCCTCTGTCCTTTGCTAGGTCAGTCATCCTTCCTATAGTCCAGTCCTCCATTCCTACTTAATTCGTCCCAACATACCTCCCTCAATCCTTCTTTGCAGTGCTCAATGTCATTGCACCAGTCCCTGAAGCATTATGTCTAAAGAATAGTAAACTACAAACCAACACTGCTGCCATTCTCTGGTGAGTTCCAAAGAGAATGATGTCCTAGGAGTTGTGTTGCAGCAAAATTGGGAAATGTATGGCTGCATGAAAACCTGCAGGAACCAAAAATCAATTACTAACTGAAGTTTAGGCTGTTAACATTGGGATACGATTCTGAAAAGTGGAATATGCAATTTTAGACTAGAAATAGACAAGGACTATAAAACCCAAAGTACACATTTGAAAATACTTTGCTGCTTTTGTTGTTGTGTGGCCACAATGCAGGTATTTAGATGCATAATGGAGTAATAGGTGCATATACATATGGTGACTACAGTGGTCCATTTCAATGGGACACCAGGTTCCCAGTCCTGGGCCTTTATTTAACCAATTGGAACATTCTAGGAATTGTAGTCTAGAGTCAATTCAAATGAACCTGGACAACTCACTCGACAATAATGATCTGTAAATATTAGGTCAAGATGGAAACACGGGTACGTTTGACATATTGGATGTGAAGAAAGTTTGTACAGGGGTGAAAGTAAGGTTGGTATCAGAAAAAAAATAGATGGCCTTTCCTCATACCTTTTTATCACGTCCTTGTAGTATGAGCATCATAGCGATTTTGTGTTTATGCACATATAGTTATGTGTGACACGACACCTTCTGCCAGTTGTAGATATTTTAACAACAGTACGATGCGTACTGAGATTTGTGAACCCATATGCAGTGTTAAATATGAAACTAGGGGGCATATTAGCAAGGGCCTTATCGCCGCTTTAGCGGCAATTTTTGCCGCTAAAGTGGCGATATTTCTATCGCCCTATTAGCAAGCTGTTGCTAACAGCTGTTAGCGACAGCTTTATGGCGAAAGCGACCGTTTTGGTGCCGCTTTGCATGTCAGCGATATATATCGCTAATGACATGCAAAGTAGGCGTTCCCAACTAAAGCGACTGAAAACAGTCGCAAACACATCTTCCCCTATTACCAATGCCCGCGAAGCGATAAAAAAACTTGCGCTAACCGCGATTATCGCTGGAATCTGACACCTGCTAAAAACCTGACTTTAACCATTCTAGTGAATGGGAGGTGGAGTGTAAGGTTAAGTCCTCACCTTCCTATTAGCAAGCTTTTCATTAGCGCGTTGAATTTATCGCTGGATTTCTCGCGCTATTGCTGGGTTTCGCCGCTATCGCTGGATTTTTTATCGCCTTGGAGATAAGCGTTGATAATAACGCGTTATCTCTGCGATGAAATCCGGCGATAAAAAAAACAGCGCTAAGCACGCTTGGCGATAATTATCGCAATTCCTTGGTAATATCCCCCCTGAAGTCTCAGAAGGAAACAGGTTTCTAGCTAACAAGCCAGGTTTGGGCCGAAGGTGTAACACTCATAGATGTCGGGACTTGCCTGTGAGATAGCGCAGCGAGCTAATGCTCATTTTCATCACCATTAATGTGGAGGTCATGAGTTTGAACTCTGCTAAAGCCAACCCGGCATTCCATCCATTTGAAGTCGGAACATTGAGTTAAGTAAAAATAAATGATTGCAACAACTATTAGTTACAGTGCTTAGAAAAGGCAGGAGTGCGCTATATAGCGCTATATAAAACACACCAGCATTAGCAGAGATAGCCATGGTTATTCGTTGGTTCCTTCAGTCTAACTCCTTTCCTTTTCACACGTCAAGTACCAGGATTAACCACAGGGGTTCCTCCTCCTCCACAAATGAAAAAGAGGCCTCGCCGAGCGCGCGCCTCTACGTCAGCGCCGCAGCAGAATCAGCTGAGCACAAATTTCCAGCCAGTGCTCACGAGATTTAGCTGGACCCTGCTATAAAAACATTTCGCTGGAACCTCTGTCTCTCTCTGAAAACTCCAGGAATAGGTTGGCGCGGCGCCCGCCCGCCGCTCAGACTCGCCTGTGAGTTGGACTCCGGGCCTCCCGGGGTAACAGAATCCTCTGTCCCGCTGCCAGGGGCGCTCTGCGGAATCTGACCTACTCTACCTCACCTGAAAACTAAAGCAGCTGATTTCAGAAACAAGCTTCCAGTTCGCTAGAAGCAAGGGAAAGAAACATCTCTGGAATGTTCCATGTCATCTCCGCCGCACATATTTTTATTTGCGCTTTTTCTGCCTCTAGCAAAGCTGAAGGGGCCGAGTGTTCTGAAAACTTTGCATACAAAGTATGCTTAGAATGTCCGCGGCAACAGCATGGGGCCAGAGATATGTGACTATGTTGAAGTTTTGCATACTGTTTTTGGAACAAAAGTTTGTTTTGCATAAGTATGTGTCCATCCATTTAAAGTTAAAACTCGCTGAATGTCAGCAAATTGGCTGCTAATCATTTGCCTGGGGCTATAACCATGGAAGTAAGCGGTGCTTGAGGTGTTTTTTTGTTGACCGAACCGTTTTTATATTACAATTAAGGGTAGCAGATGGCTTCATGTTCCCAGGGAAACATTATTCCATCCTTGCTTTAATTTAGTAACCCAGTGCATTTTGGGATTTGTAGTCATGGGTCACCTCAATTTAACCTATTGAACTAAAGTGGGGGTATTTCAGAGATTTGTAGGAATAAAAACTGTATTAGGTTATGGTATTCCTGATGATAGTCATCTAGCAAATTTAATTACAATGCAGCACGGATGCTCCAATGACGTCCTGGAACAGGGTTAGGAGATCCCTTCAGGTCACCTAGAGGCCACTGTTCCAGTCTTTGATTTTGTTTTTAGAAATCAGTGTCATCAGGTGCGTTGATCTAATTGGTTCTGCCGAACCATGATGAAAACTCCCAGAATGCAGTGAATTGTTCAATGAAGGGGTGGCACTGGCAATGTGGCGACCCATGAAGTGGAGTCAGCTAGTAAACCTGCCTTGTGAATGGGGCGAGTGGTAGACTGGGCGGCTCATAGCCATAGGGAAGATTATGCAAATTTCCAACTTTAAAAATGGGCACCCATCTGGGTGAAAGATGTCACAGAAGAGTTCAATACCCAATCAGTCATCATCATCAAACTTCTGGATTTGCCTGTTTTTGGTGATTATTAACTTTGCAGGAATGTGTGAACTCTTTTCTTCTCTACATCGGATGGTGTCTTTAAATGCTAAAACCAGAGCAGTCAAGTGGTCCTTTCTCATCTGAGAAACCTTTCAGCCATTCGTCACCTCACAGCCAAACAGAGCTTAATTTGTAAAAGAATAAGAGCCGTGGGCCACAGTTTTGTTCAGATGACTGCTGCCAGCGCTATGGAAGGACGGGGTGCCAAATACTAAGGCTGCGTAGTCTTGCTTCCACCTCATGCCTCTTTAACCACCAACAGACACACCCTGCCCGTTCAATCACACTCTTTAGAGTTCTTTTTCATCCCTGCTTTCTCCCTTTGTCACTCTTTTTTCCACGTTTCTCTGCCTCCTTTCCCTATTTTGTGTTTTCCCTCTCTCTTGCTGTGGGATAAAGTCAGATGAAGAAAAGTGCCAGTACCCAGAAAATAAGGCACTGGTGGGTCTCACATGTAACCACAGACTCGAATTAAGCACTGCAGCCAACAGAATGGGGGATTTATAAATTCATACATCTAATAGCAATCACGAAACTACTAAGTCCAGAATGCAAGTGTTGATGGCTTAAAATACTGTGGGTCAAATTTACTAAGATTTGACACAGCACATGACCCAAAGTTGTTGTACTGCGTTGCCTCAAAGGCAGGAAGCAGAACAGCGCCATATATATTTAGAGATGGTGCTGTTACTCTTCTTGTGCTGGTGCACACCTGGCTGCCTTGCGCAATGCTCACACCCTTGCTCTGCAATCTTGGACAAGTATAACGCCTTCACCACTTCGCTGAAAGCAGTAGCAAGGGTGAACAGTCACAGGCTTCTCGAGGAGATAGCATCATTAGCATAATACATGTGTCCAACCCACACACAGACTGAGGAAGCAGGTGGTTCAAGATCAGTGCAGCGCCCTTGGGCTGATTGGGAGTGGGATAGTGCAGCCATTCATGGGCTGGTCTCGGTCAGATGGCAAGGCCCAGCACTGGCTTGATCTCTGGCGAATGTGACTCAAATCATGCCAAAGTTTCATGTTTGGGTGCAGCAGCTCAGGTCGAACTGTAACTTCTTGTTAGTACAGCGGTTCAGGTCACAATGTAAATTCTCTTCTGGCACAAGTGCTCCGTTCATGCCACAACATCTCTTCTGGAACAGTGGCTCGGATCACAGCCCAACTTCTATTTTGACACAGAAGCTCAGATCAAGCCGCAGAGGATCACAGCCCTTTCTGGACTCTGGTAATGTTTGGTTGCCTTGCATGGTTCCCGCCAGGACCGCAGGAGGAAAAATGGCGTCCACTGACATTGGGGCACACAGATTTTTCCTCCTGAACAGTCACTCCTCCTGCACGTCTGGCAGGCACGTCGTATCCTTTCTCAGCAGGCAGACTGGTATCTACGTGCTTCAGGTCAGGTGAACAGCTCTAACAGCAAGAAGTAGATTCAGGTAATGCTCCTTCATCTCTGGGAAGCTGGCTGTCAGGCAGACACCAGCTCTGGTTGCACAGCAGTACTCTGAGCACTCTGCTGAGCACTCACTCCCTTGTTCATGGGGAATTTAAAACTGGATCAACCAGTAGGCCAATTGGTTCAACCTTTACACAGTAAAAGCAGACAGGAGGTGTGGATCCATTGTCTGCACTTTCAGTTTTGTGGCATTTCTGGTTTGAGGTAGTTCTGCTTTCAAATGTCATTTTCAGGCTGCAGTCTAGATGCAACCCTTGCATAGAGTGATGCTTTACACAGCAGGGTTATCTCCAGCCTGGAGCACCCACAACATAGGTGTACCATTTCCTCACCTAGCAGTCATCAGCCAAACTGAAGAGTGTGATCAGGGAAAGGCAGACATCCCGGCCTAACCTTGATGGTCCTATTCATCTTGCTTAAACGAATCTGCAGTCCCAACCTTAACCCCCACCTTTTACCAAATGATAGTGCTTCAGGAAGACTAATCAGCAACTCCATGCTCCTCATAAGGCCTAAATACATTTCTAAAGGAACCTTTATTTCCTCTTCCCTGAATTCAATGTCTAGCTCTCCTCCCTCCAACTTCAGGAAGGTCTAGCAAACCAACCACACCTCTTCCTTGTGCAGAAAATCGGGCTTGGGGCTTCCAAAATGGATCTGACAGGCCTCCATTACTCTGACTCATGTACTCACACAATGACTGTCCGTTCAGGCCACATACACAAAACGTGCACACATACACTTGACTTGTTAGCGCTCGGATCTGGGTAACCACATAGAGGTGGAACTATACACATGTGGCCAGTAGTGTTCCCCTTCAATGACACCTGTAAAAAAAGTCTGGTCACAAGTATGGATTCATAGAATGCTGTCCCCACTGCTCTATGTCCTAAACCCATGACCGCAATCTAGTATCATTTTAAAAAGGGCATGCTTGGTGCACCTCTCCAGGTCACTGGACAGGTGCAGGAACTCACACATGTCAAGGAAGAGGCATAGACATTTGCGCACAAACTACATTAGTGTGAAGCTAGGGCCAAAATAAAAAAAAACGGATACCAGATATATGCAGTTGGGTACTCAGGACAGGGGAACATGACTGTACAACATAAATGAGACATTTTGGTCCCCACACTTGCATAGTACTGCACTGGCCATACAGGCTTCTAAAAAGGTTACCAGATTACTCCATGGTTTTTATAAAATAATTTTTATTGGCATTTCCAAAATAACAGTACAGTAGTAGCTATTGCGAATGTAGCGTAATGTCCATTAATTATACATCTTGTCATGGAGTAGAGTAACATCTGAATACAGGCCACACCAAACATTGTTAAGCAGGATATCATTATTATAGATTGATAGGTAGGGCTAGATCTGAGTCCATGCATGGTAGTCGATGGGCTGTACCTACAGTGGGGCGATCGCTCTCAAGTTCAGCCCTGTGCTGTAAATGGTTCTATATGCCAGCCAATGATTTAAAATAGAATTGGGGGTACACCTGTCTTATGTCTAGTCACCTGAAGAAGGTCGTCTAGCTACCACTTTCTGGCGCCTGCGCGGGTGGGGGAATATCTGGAACATCGTAGGAAGAATGCTGCGCTCGCCGTCCGGCTCTGGTCCCCAGTCCGGACCTACTCAGTGCCTATTCCACAGAGGGACCATCCAGAAACCCCGGGGGGCGTGGTTGTGTGGCAGGGGAGCGGATTGCCTGGTACCCTGGCTCGTCCGAGATTTCTTGTGCAAAGGAGTGAAGTAAAATAGCCCACAACATGGATATAGGGTGTTTGCGAGTCCCCTTAGCTTCCTCGGACCGAAGTGCCTCCTCCTCTGCTGCGCCCCATTTTTTGACTGCTCCCATCCATGCCGCTAATGAGGGTCCCCCCGGTGCCTTCCAGTGCATTGCTATGCATCTTTTAGCTAGGAGGAGCGCCAGGGACGCGAAGCGTGTTTCCACTTTCCTGTTCTTGCGCCGTTTGCTTATGCCTAGTGCACAGGCCTCCCAGGTATGAATATCTGGGAACTCGTGACTGTGCGAAGGGTGGTGTGGATCATGATCCAGTAAGTGTGGAGTGTTGGGCAGTCCCAAAACATGTGTTGAAAGGAGGCACTAGGTTCCGGGCATCTGGGGCATGTGAAAGACCCATCTGGGTAGTATTGCTGAAGCTGCTCGGGGGTAAGGTATGCGCGATACAGTATGTGCAGTTGTATGTTTTTGAAGCGGTAGTTGCGGGACACTTTTTTAGGGAACTCTAGGGCGCGGGCCCATTTGTTGTCATGGAGCGGTCTGTGGAATTCAGTTTCCCATTTTTCCCGAAGGGGCGCCAGGGTAAGTGGGTTGAGGGCTCGTAGTGCTTTGTATATCCAGGTAACCAGATGTCGTCCCGGGCCCATCTGTAGCAGTGTATGAATCACCGGGTGTGTGGGAGGTTCAGTGTCTTTCGTGTGCCATACCCTGCGGCAGTCTTCAAGGAGCTGCCGATGCAGGAGGAACTGCCCTCTAGGGAGTTCCATCTCTGCCGCCAATTCCTCGAATGTCTGCAGTTGCCCATTGAGATAGAGTGAGCCTACCTCCGTCAGTGCGTGGTCCGTCCATGTTTTAAACACCCGTTCTGTATAATGTGCCCGACCTCTAGGGAATCCCACCAGCGGCACGGCAGGAGAGTACATGGGCGCCGTGCGATTCAGGCGATGCACACGAGTCAAGCAAGCGTGGACCACTGTCAACTGGAGAGGCTTGTTCAGGAGCGGCGCCGCTCCTGGCAACAGCATGCGTCGTATGGTCGGTGTCTGGATCCGTCCGGTGACTGTAGTCAACTCCCCCACAGCCCGGCCCGCTGTCCAACGAGATACCCATTGCAGCTGGGCGGCGAGGAAATACGCCTCAAAGGAGGGGGCACCTACTCCTCCCTGATCCAGCGGCAGCTGCAGTTTAGCGAGGGCAATCTGTCGACGCCCCGACCCCCAGATAAAGGTCCAGAGGAGTGTGTCTAGCTCCCGGAAAAAGGAGCGCGGGGGGACTACTGGGAGATTGGCAAAGTAGTATAGTAGCCTCGGGACAAGTATCATCTTGGCAACTGCGATTTTGCCGGTGACAGCCAAAGGGAGATCTTTCCAGAAATGCACAGAGGACCTGATACCCGCCATTGCCCTGCGATAGTTCCCGTCATAGAGATCCTGCGGTGTGTGATATAAGCAGACGCCCAGGTACCGTACCGCCTGGGGGCTCCAGGAGAGGACGATGTCGCCCAGACGCAGCGGATGCGGTGGAAGATCCTTCACCAGGGGGTAAATCGTCGATTTGGACCAATTTACTTTCAGGCCCGCCACTGCCTCAAAGTCCCTTAGGATGCATAATATGGAGGCAAGGTCCGACTCAATGTCCCGGACATAAATGAGTACATCATCCGCGTAAAGTGATACGGCATGGATGGTGTCTGCAATTGGGATGCCCCAGTCTTCACTCTTATTACGGAGGTGGACCGCTAGCGGCTCCATCGCCATGGCGAAGAGTAAGGGAGAGAGCGGGCAACCATGGCGAGTGCCCCAGCGCACCGGGAACGCAGAGATATCAGTGGCCCTAGTTTCGCTCTGGAGGTGGGTGTAGAGTAGATCAGCTTGGTGTACGCCAATAGGCGGGCCCTACTCCCATGAAACGCAGAACCTGGAACAGATACGGCCATAGGAGGGTATCAAAGGCTTTTTCCAGGTCCAGGACCAGACACGCCGCACGGGGAAAACGGTCCCGGATCTGATCCTGAACGTGGAACAGGCGCCGTATATTGTAGGAGGTGTTCCTACCGGGTACGAATTCATTTTGATCTGGGTGGATCAATTTTGGGATGACAGTGGCATACCTGTCAGAGAGGATTTTCCCGTAAATTTTATAGTCAACGGGCAACAGGGCTATGGGCCGATAGGAACCCAGTTGTTGCGGATCCCTGTCCGGTTTGAGAAGGGAGACTATGACCGACTCACACATGGACTGTGGTAGGGTACCATCATTTAGGGCCGCCTGAAATTGTTTCACCAGTTGAGGAACCAATTGCGTTGCAAACGTACGGAAAAACTCCAACGGTAGGCCATCTAGACCAGGCGCCTTGCACATGGCCAGTGCCTGCATTGCCTCCCGGACCTCAGTGGAATCTATGGGTTTATCTAAGTCCCGTCAGGCATTACGGTCCATACGAGGCAGAGGATACCGGCGCAGGAATCGGGCGAGACGTTCACCAGATTACTCCATGGTGCAGAGTTTTCCCAATGCTGGGGTGCCTTTTCAGCAATATATATTTTTTCTGATGTCCCACTTCAATTTGTCCAACTGAACTGTCATGGCCACCCAATTAACAGTCACTAGTTTCACAGAACATCCCAGGGGGTTGGCCTTCGTGGGTACGTTCCTGGAGATGCAAAAAAAATGGTTTCCAAAGCTTTGAGGGCAGGTGGGGAGTCACAATTGCTACAATGTAATAGACCCGTGAGAGAGATGGATGTCCATTTCTGTGTCAATCACCTGTAACAAACAAACATAATTTAGACTGTTGGTAAAAGGAAACAAGGTTGTCAATTAATTGCTTATAAATAGACTTTGAAAGCACATTGCAGTCTATCTGTAACAATCCAGAAGATTCTGGGATAAGCCAGACTGTTCAGGAACAAACCAGAAGGTTCTGGAACTAGCCAGTAAATAGACATTGAGAGCACATGGCAATCCATCTGGAACAGGCCAGAATGTTCTGGAACAAGCCAGAAGATTCTGAAAACAGCCACATAATGGTGGCAGCCATCTTTGATTTCAGGACGGTATAAATACCACTCCCTTGGACCACACCCTTTGCTAGGCAACCGGAGTTCCTATGAAGACGTCACCTGTGTTTCTCCAGCCGATCCAGCTTACCTGCGCATCAGGGAAATCTTCTTCCTCTGTTAACCTTGCGCTTCCTAGAGAGAGTTCTCGATGATCTGCAAGAGATAACAGAGACAAGAGAAAGCTAAGTTCATTTGATGTTTATCTCCTTTATGCGTGCATGGAAGTCAGGAATCCTAATCAAGCATCAGTAAAAGAACTTGGTGGACAAAATGCAAGATGCTTGATATTTTACAAGGTACTTAATTATTATTTGGTGATTTGCGCAATCTGCGCTAACCAGAGAGACTTTAAGGAAACTACGCAGCATGAGCTAAATCCAGAGACTAGTTTAATTCTAGTGAAGAAAGAGCTAGAAGAGAAATAGCAAATATTTTAAAGGATTCTCATGCGAATTAACCGGTATATTGAATCTAGACTGAGAGAGACAATGTAAATGATTGAAACTGTAAATCAAAAGCTTTAAGGGTTTTCTTTTTAAAGAAAAAGATAAATACTAAATATTCATGTTTTTGTTTAGGCACTCGTACACTGAAAGGCAGATGAGACATGCCTGAAGGGTGATACAAGGAAGCTCTCATACAGTCAGCGGTTGGCTATTTTCTTATTTTGTTCCATTCCCCATGCTGTTCCTCCAGAATGAATGAGTACTGTGTGCAACTGATTTGGATGAGCATCAGGGGGTGTGGAAGGACAAGCATTGTGCATCGCTTCTGCTGGGGCAGTTATTACAGGTTAGTCACTCTCTGTTCAGTAATTGTGGTATCTGACAGATTGCCTAGCCCACTTTAATCTTTCTTGCCTGAGCGATGGACACCAACCTAGTTTTAACTACTATTTTGGAAACCATCACCAGTTTGCAACAAGAAGTACAAGCCGCTTGGACTGAAAGTCAGGATTTAAGATAGGAGTTAGGGACAAATCAGAGAGAAGTGGCAGGTTTCTCCCATCAGAGTAAAACCGAGACATGCAGTGAGAGAGTTAGAGTAACTCTAAAACCTTGGACTCTGCCTCCTCCCTCTGGAATATCGTCTAATCAGACAACTACTTCTTCTCCTTCAAGGGGTGGAATTCAGGGTGCAGCATCTAAATCTGCTTTTCCCTCACCTGCACAGGCTACTACCAATTCTATTCATGTTCTTCAACCACCTGAAGTTCTATTAGCCCTCCCCAAACATTTTTATGGGGATCCAAAGAAATCTGGGATTTTTATTAATCAATATAAGCTTCACGTTTTGTGTAAACCAACGGTGCTCCCTGATGAATAGGCCAAGACAGCTTTTGTGTTGGTCAATTCCCATAATTTAAAGAGGTGACCCTATTCTATATAATTGTACTTACTTCCGTGAAGAAATGAAAAAAACTATTTGACAGGAAAACCCATATTCTCTCCTTAGATAGAGAGGTTATAACTCTAAAGCAAGGGTTGCAAGATCATTTAACCTACAGTAAACCTCTAACAGGTTGGTAGTTGAGAACGAGTGGCCAGTTAGGAAGAGAGCTTCCCTTTTCTATCAAGGACTAAGGAGTGAACTGAAAGAAGTGTTCGCTCAAGTTGTGAATCTTCCAGATAATTGTGAGGAGTTGATAGAGTTAACTGTACAACTTGATTACAGCCTGTTAGAACGCAAAGGAGATAGGCCTCAATCAGACTCTAAGGTGATTGTGATACAACTGATCATCCCTGTAATGGATGAATGGAGCAAAAGCTCAAATGGTGTAGAGTCAATGCAAGTTAATGGAATACGGGATCCTTTGACCACAGAAAAGTGAAAAAAGAGAAGAAGACTAAAATTGTGCATGTACTGTGGGAAAGGAGGGCTTTTTATAACAGATTGTCGCGCAAGAACCAAAGTAACTGAAAGTAAAAAGCAGGCAGTGGTGCTAACTGGTTCCAATATTCAGGAGGATTCTGAAAACCAGTTCTCTTGAATAAGATTGAGGTCTGTTATCCAAAAGAGGGCTTTACTGAGACCTCTGTGTTGTTGGCCAATATCCAACAAAGTTCTGTAGCTCATTTGAACATTAGCGTCCAAGTTCAGTTATGAGGCTGTCAGGAACTAGAGATTCCTGCTTTGTTAGATTCTGGGGCCACTGGGAATTTTATTGATCAGAAGTTTGCCAGAGAGTCACAAATTCCTTGTATCAGGAAAGACATACCAAAGCCGGTAAAGGTGGTCGATGGAGCCGATTTTACGTCCCGACCAGTTCACTACCATAAGTGCCCAGTAATTATGAGAATTGGTAAGGATCATTTTGAACACATTAGATTTGATATAATCGAAGCTCCACAAATTAGGCTCATATTGGGAATGCCTTGGCAACACCCCACAACCCCTCTGTTCAGTGGGCAGCAAGGTCAGTACTAATGAATTCAGATTTTTGTAAGATACTTTCGGAAAAAGCACCGACCGACTCGGATCCGGAAATTATACCGACCGACACGTACCTGTGGCGCCCGACACGCCAAGTACGATGCAAGGCGTGCAAAATCCGACCGACACGTACCGAACCCAAGTCGACCGACCGAGCCGCACGGAAAACAGCAATCCGGTCGGAAAAACACGCGAATCCAACCGACCGACACGCACCCGGAACAAATCCGACCGAAACGTACACGCGAACTCCAAACCGCAAAGTACGATGCAAGGCGCGAAAACCACGAGCGAGTCGGACGGAGGCCAAGCCGTACGACCGACACGCATACAAACCGAGCCGAAGCAACACAAAACACCGCGACCGACGCGTACGCAGCATAGAAAACTGGGCAAACACAGCGTGAACGAAACGGAGAAGACCGTACGATACAAATGCAGGGTCCGACTCGGTCACAAGAACGTTTCCAACATACACAGACAGTACAAAGGAAAAATCACACAAAAAAGGCCAAACAAGCAATTACTAAGCCAATAAATACTGGGGGGTGGGGACAGAGAACAAAGACACACCCACAACTCCACCCATATAAAGGACACAAATCACAACCATGATCCTTTGCAAATGCCATTCCACTGCCAGCACCCAAGAGAAAGCAACCACACACCCACAGCTCATCCCTCACACAAGCCACACACCATCAGCACACCAACAAATACCTACCTCACATACACCCAGCAAAACACTCACCTGCACACCAACACACACATCACTCACCATCACCACCCATCACCATGCCCCCAAGAAGAATCCCAAGTTCCTAGATTGTGAATTGGAAGTCATGGTAGACGAGATCCTCAGGGTAGAGCCACAGCTGTTTGGCACACTGGTCCAACAGACCCCCATCTCCCAGAAAACCAAGATGTGGGAGAGGATCATCAACAGGGTGAACGCACAATCACCATGTCGGCGCAAAAGAGCGACATCCAGAACAGGTGGTATGACGTGCGCAGGAGGGTACGGGACCTGCTCAAGAAAGACTACATCAACAGCCAATACACCGGCAGTGGCCCTCCTGCCAAGCCAATATACCTCAGGCCCTGGGAGGAGAAGGTGCGGGCCATCCTTCCGCCAGTGAGCGTATATGGACTAGAGGACATCCCAGAGCCTGGTGAGTACACAACAAATGTACACAATATACTGCCACAAAACACACACACATCACTGTCAAGGGGAGAGTCAAACCATGCACTCATAGCAATTACACAGCAACCAGAACAGAATCATCCCAAAATGTGTATGTCAGTCAGATAAACACAACACATGCCATCAAAAAGTCACATCCAACTGTGCCATCACATGTACAAACACAACTACAACTACAGCTAGGCAGTGGCACAAATAGAACTAACAAACACATCCAGACATGTAGCCACCACAACAACACCAACACACAGTGAAGACCACTCAAAGGAAGGAATTCTGTGTATGCTGGCCAAGTCAGTGTAGCCAATAGCATCATGGGAGTCGCAGTCACACATATTGCCCCCCACAACTGTCCCATCAACACCACCATGAACCATGCGCACATCACAGGGAGTGGAGAAGGACTCACAAGATGGCTGACACTGGCAACTGCTGTGGGGAGCCCAAGGCCCTGCTGGCAACTGTGCACCAACAAACAGCAGGACACCACTGACTGACATCCTGAGAGACAACTTCCACTCCCTGCAATGCAAGCACGTTCCATGGTGGGATATCTGGCTGGCTGGGTGGGAAGGAGGACTTGCAGCACTGACCATAGTCACAAGCACCTCCCCTCACACACCCCCAACACAAACTCCACAGAACCCACCTGGTAGAATGCAATGCCCCCATCCTAACACAAGATCCCACAAAGAACCACCACCCTGTGTTATGTTGTGTGAAGCACAGGGACACTCTTGGGACTCTTAGCCAAACAACTGCCAGGACAACACTCCCAGCCATCCTGTCAGCACAGCCAGCCCACCCCACAGGGAAGCAGAATCAAAGGAAGGAAGCATGGGCATGCTGGGAAGGGGGTGGAGGCAATAGCATGATGGGAGTCGTAGTCACTGATATTGGTCACCCCCACAACTGTCCCATCAACACCACCCTGAACCATGCTCACATCACAGGGAGTGGAGAAGGACTCACAAGATGGCTGACACTGGCTACTGCTGTGGGAGCACAAGGCCCTGCTGGCAACTGTGCACCAACAAACAGCAGGACACCACTGACTGACATCCTGAGAGACAACTTCCACTCCCTGCAATGCAAGCACGTTCCATGGTGGGATAACTGGCTGGCTGGGTGGGTGGGAAGGAGGACTTGCAGCACTAACCATAGTCACAAGCACCTCCCCTCACACACCCCCAACACAAACTCCACAGAACCCACCTGGTAGAATGCAATGCCCCCATCCTAACACAAGATCCCACAAAGAACCACCACCCTGGGTTATGTTGTGTGAAGCACAGGGACACTCTTGGGACTTTTAGCCAAACAACTGCCAGGACAACACTCCCAGCCATCCTGTCAGCACAGCCAGCCCACCCCACAGGGAAGCAGAGTCAAAGGAAGGAAGCATGGGCATGCTGGGAAGGGGGTGGAGGCAATAGCATGATGGGAGTCGTAGTCACTGATATTGGTCACCCCCACAACTGTCCCATCAACACCACCCTGAACCATGCTCACATCACAGGGAGTGGAGAAGGACTCACAAGATGGCTGACACTGGCTACTGCTGTGGGGAGCACAAGGCCCTGCTGGCAACTGTGCACCAACAAACAGCAGGACACCACTGACTGACATCCTGAGAGACAACTTCCACTCCCTGCAATGCAAGCACGTTCCATGGTGGGATAACTGGCTGGCTGGGTGGGTGGGAAGGAGGACTTGCAGCACTGACCATAGTCACAAGCACCTCCCCTCACACACCCCCAACACAAACTCCACAGAACCCACCTGGTAGAATGCAATGCCCCCATCCTAACACAAGATCCCACAAAGAACCACCACCCTGGGTTATGTTGTGTGAAGCACAGGGACACTCTTGGGACTTTTGGCCAAACAACTGCCAGGACAACACTCCCAGCCATCCTGTCAGCACAGCCAGCCCACCCCACAGGGAAGCAGAGTCAAAAGGAAGGAAGCATGGGCATGCTGGGAAGGGGGTGGAGGCAATAGCATGATGGGAGTCGTAGTCACTGATATTGGTCACCCCCACAACTGTCCCTTCAACACCACCCTGAACCATGCTCACATCACAGGGAGTGGAGAAGGACTCACAAGATGGCTGACACTGGCTACTGCTGTGGGGAGCACAAGGCCCTGCTGGCAACTGTGCACCAACAAACAGCAGGACACCACTGACTGACATCCTGAGAGACAACTTCCACTCCCTGCAATGCAAGCACGTTCCATGGTGGGATAACTGGCTGGCTGGGTGGGTGGGAAGGAGGACTTGCAGCACTGACCATAGTCACAAGCACCTCCCCTCACACACACCCCAACACAAACTCCACAGAACCCACCTGGTAGAATGCAATGCCCCCATCCTAACACAAGATCCCACAAAGAACCACCACCCTGGGTTATGTTGTGTGAAGCACAGGGACACTCTTGGGACTCTTAGCCAAACAACTGCCAGGACAATACTCCCAGCCATCCTGTCAGCACAGCCAGCCCACCCCACAGGGAAGCAGAATCAAAGGAAGGAAGCATGGGCATGCTGGGAAGGGGGTGGAGGCAATAGCATGATGGGAGTCGTAGTCACTGATATTGGTCACCCCAAAACTGTCCCATCAACACCACCCTGAACCATGCTCACATCACAGGGAGTGGAGAAGGACTCACAAGATGGCTGACACTGGCTACTGCTGTGGGGAGCACAAGGCCCTGCTGGCAACTGTGCACCAACAAACAGCAGGACACCACTGACTGACATCCTGAGAGACAACTTCCACTCCCTGCAATGCAAGCACGTTCCATGGTGGGATAACTGGCTGGCTGGGTGGGTGGGAAGGAGGACTTGCAGCACTGACCATAGTCACAAGCACCTCCCCTCACACACCCCCAACACAAACTCCACAGAACCCACCTGGTAGAATGCAATGCCCCCATCCTAACACAAGATCCCACAAAGAACCACCACCCTGGGTTATGTTGTGTGAAGCACAGGGACACTCTTGGGACTTTTAGCCAAACAACTGCCAGGACAACACTCCCAGCCATCCTGTCAGCACAGCCAGTCCACCCCACAGGGAAGCAGAGTCAAAAGGAAGGAAGCATGGGCATGCTGGGAAGGGGGTGGAGGCAATAGCATGATGGGAGTCGTAGTCACAGCTCTACATCCCCCACCACATGGCCCAGCAAGCTCACACTCACGCATGCACATCCCACAGAGAGTGGAAAGGCCCATCAAAGATGTCTGACACTGTTGCTGTGTCGTGGGGAGCACAAGGGCATGCTGGGAACTGCACACCAACCAACAGCAGGACACCACTGTCATCTTGCCATTGCTCTCACACCCACACACACTGAACTCCCCACAAAAGCAAGTAAGTATGGGAATGCTGGGAAGTGGGGTGGAGGCAATAGCATGATGGGAGTCGTAGTCACAGACATAGCTCACCCCCACAACTGTCCCATCAACACCACCCTGAACCATGCTCACATCACAGGGAGTGGAGAAGGACTCACAAGATGGCTGACACTGGCTACTGCTGTGGGGAGCACAAGGCCCTGCTGGCAACTGTGCACCAACAAACAGCAGGACACCACTGACTGACATCCTGAGAGACAACTTCCACTCCCTGCAATGCAAGCACAGTCCATGGTGGGATAACTGACTGGCTGGGTGGGTGGGAAGGAGGGCCGGCTGTCAACCAAACACAACCAATGCAGACCATGTTCACACCCCAAAAATACATAGAAATGCCCAAATAATGCAGGACAATGTGCCACACCAATATCAACCCCTGACTGTGACGACTTAGGACAATGCAATGTACAGGCCCGCACCCAGAGGCACAGTCACAACTGTCATGTGTGTCAACCATTGATGCCTGCAGAAACATAACATACATTGTGTGTGTCTCCCAAAAACAGGTGATGATGGGGACACAGCAGCAGACGCTGAGGAGTCCCAGTCCCAGGCTCAAGAGGATGCGGAGCTCACTGGCGTCGTACAGCCTCTGTCCTCCTCGGACGAAGAAGACCAACCTGGCACATCCGGTGCAAGTCTACATGCAGCACCAGCAGGACCACCAGCTGCAGCACCAGCAGGACCACCAGCTGCACCCCTGCACCCACCCCTCCAACGACTGTCACCACAAATACCATCCCTGCCGACATGGACAGAACATGGAGCAACACCAGCACAGGGACCCTGGACCAACCTGGGGCCATGGACACCACCACCACCACCAACCCCCAAGGTGGACCAGGGTCATCTGTGCGTGCCACTGCACGCACTGCACATGTCAGCAGGGGTGGTGGGAGGGGTGGGAGACAGAGGTCGCTGCTTGCAGAGGTTGCTGGTGTGCATGATGACCCACAACTGGTACGCAGGGCTGATGCGTACCAGTCCAGCACCGGAGACCTCAGCCAGGTAGTGGGGCTCCTCAGAGACATGAAACAGCAGCAGGCTGCCCATCATGCCCGCTTGGACTCCCACATGTCCCACGTGGAGTCACACATGTCCCGCGTGGACTCACACATGTCCCGCGTGGAGTCCAAGTGGGATGCACTGCATGAGATGACGGCGGTGCACAGGGACATCTTACAATGCCTCCGCCAGATGAACAGCAACCAGTCCACACCTCCCTGTGTGCCAACAACATCTGGTGCCGAACAAACTGCAACTGCCACAGGGAGGAGGATGACTCTGGCGGAGAGTC